>CM077171.1:26208476-27408476 GCA_039654105.1 Coreius guichenoti
ACACTGTTAACAGATGTATCACATTGCATGCAAACTACAAAAGAAAATATATATATCAATACAATAGAATTCAGTTAGATTAGTTTTAGCGTCAGAACATGATTTTTTTTATATATAGATTATTTATAATATTATACACCATTCTTAATACATTGCAGTCTAGAATTTGATACAACAACAGTGGCTATGTCTGTGATTAAGAAAAACCATTGGGTTATAAAATCTTACCAATCCTTCCTCTGGGACTGCGGCCTGAACTTTGCGACTCACCACTTGTGCCAAAGTAGGGCAGTGCTGAGGAGGCCTGAATCCCTTCTTGGGTTCTCCAACAGTACCAGGTTTCACCTGGCCCAAGCCCACCCCTGACCCTGGTGGTGGGCCCGGCCCTGGCACTGTGGCTCTACTGCCCCTTGTTTCATACACATTCATTTGTAGTCTGTTCCCCTGTCGTGCTGCACTCTACAATTCCAAACAACAACAACTTACTTCTGTTGTAATCAAAATAAACTCAAAATATGATGTCCGTATAATGTTGTACATCTTTATTTATTGTATTGTATTTAAGCATTTTAATTAGGTTTGTGTTCATATATCAACATTTAAAGGTTGCTGAGGCCCCCTGGTTGAGGACTGCTGCTCTAAATACATTATATGCAACAAAAAAAAAACAAAAAAAAAAAACCCTTGAGAAATCAATAATTCTTTACCTTCAGGGCTTCTTCATATTCCACTAAAAAGACAAAAATAGTTCCAGTCAGTGTCTGTGCATTTACCTCTTCTTGATAATTTAAATATAATGTATAATTATACACAGATTAAAGGGTTAGTTCACCCAAAAATGAAAACTCTGTCATTAGTTACTTACCCTCATGTCGTTCGACACCCGTAAGATCTTTGTTCATCTTCGTAACACAAATTAAGATATTTTTGTTGAAATCAGATGGCTCAGAAAGGCCAGAAAGTAATACGTCATATTCTCGCGCATGCGTTGTGGTGCTTCGTGAGTTCACGTCAGAGGCCCAGATGGAAGACAAGAATAAAGTTGAATAAAGTCGTTATTTTGATTTTTTTTTGCGCACAAAAACTATTCTCGTCGCTTCATACAATTATTGTAGAACCACTGTAGTGATATGGACTTTTTAACGACATCTTTAGTACCTTTTATAGGACTTGAGAGAGGAAATGTCATTGCTGCCAATGGAGGCCTTTCTGAGCCATCGGATTTCAAAAAAAATATCTTTATTTGTGTTCCGAAGATAAACAAAGGTCTTACGGGTGTCGAACGACATGAGGGTAAGTAATTAATGACAGAATTTTCATTTTTGGGTGAACTAACCCTTTAAGACCTTTTACTTACATTGGCTGTTGATTGATACCTGAAACAAAGTCACACACAAACAAATATGACAGAAATATTAACTAATAATATGAATAATTCATTATGATGCATGTCAGATGTTTTCTTTGACAAAAGTAAAGTAATTAACATTGCAAATATGCACTTCATTCTCACCTCTTCATTTTCCTCATCGAAATAAGTCAGTTGTAAATTACACAGCCCAAATGACCTCTTCACCTGAAAAAGGGAAGATATCAAGTCAACACAATGCCAGCTTTGCAATTGCAAATAACTTGATTCTGATTGGCCAATCGTGACATAACGACTGTTACCCACGACAAGGCTACATAACCGAACTCTCATCCGGGAAAACCTTGTTGTTCTACACTTGTTCTACACATCTCCGTCTACACAAGTAAGCTAATTAAGTAATTTCAACTCAAATCATTATTTAATAATACTAATATACTTAGTAGCCTTGTAATAAGAGTCAACGTACAACCCTTCAGGTTGATATGTATACCCCGAATGCCCTGTCGAGGTTTAAATTGCGATGGCGAAGGGCTGACTGTACATATGTAAACTGACACGATTACACGGTGCAGTCAATGTCTGTTTCAAAACCTGAGCAACACACCTGGACAGCATTCTGGGTATCTACGCGGCTATCATGCTGTCTAGTAAGGGAGCTTAGTAGGTTTTGAGATACAGTCAGTGAGTCAACATTACCCAAGAGTTTAGTGATGGGATATACAGACGTGACATGCGTTTCATTTCCTCACAGTGTGCCAAAAACCTTGGTAATTATGGTTTAATTGATGGAAGATCTGCGCACGTCAGATATAATATTCTTTATTACATATAAATATGGCTGCTGTGTAATTCGTGGGCTTTCGGCAAAATGGTCGCTTGGCCCAATCTCTCTAAATGATTAAGCGCTAGTCGAAGCAGCAAACGGAGTAGCGAATATCACGACAGATGTCTACTCTAATCGCATGAGCCAGGCATCGGATGACTTCTGGGTGAAAGGCTTTGCGGCATCAAGGTGAGTGCTCAGACCGACATCACCTCATCCTCCTCTGCTTACCATGGCCTCCATAGACTCCCAACTCTTCGTCTCTGAGCCAGACAGCAAGAAACTCTTCGCATTCCCTCGGAAATTCACCTTCAGATTTATATAGAAGTCCATGGCGCTAGTACTATTTAAGGCGTTGCATAGGTGAAATCAGAAAAGCTTTGATGAGTTAGTGTGCCCTGTCTTCTAGATTTCTCTGATCAAAATGGTCCTTTTTGTTTACATCAGCGACGTAGACACACCCACTGCATCAGCTGACAGGAAAATGCCTGACGTCATTCAAAGCGAAACAATGTAATGGGCATAGTTCAAACTTGTGTTAACGCAAAATATTTACGAAAATGTACTTTCTAAGGTCTAAACGGAGTTAGTTATTTTAAAAAGGATAGTTCCGGTCATGGCTTCTGATTGGTCAATACAGAGTGATAGTAACAGCTATGACGTGAAACATATCTCTGCTTAGCACCCATAGATTTTCTGTTTTTGTTGCATAGCAACGTACGTTCTACGTCAGGAAATAGAATGCTTTTTAATGGATTTGCTTAGTACATGCTGTATTTTATGTTAATGTTTCTCCTTTTAATGTCATTTTTTCTTGTGTCTGTTGAAACGTTGAAATACACTTTTTTTTAATAATGAAAAAGGATTTGCTAAATACAATTTTTATGAAAATATGTGTTCTTAATATTACTTTAACTTAAGAACTTCTATATATATATATATATATATATATATATATATATAAAATAAAAAAAACACTAAGCTATTCTTATTGTTAACATATTGTAAGTGCTGTACTGTATTAGCGCAACGCAATATAACTGTCAAAAAAAAAGTTGACAGCAACAGTTTTTGTATTTTCAGTTTATTTTATTCACGTAAATTGCTTTCATTAAAGCATGGCTCTTCTTATGCCTTCTTATTTGGATTGGTTGGTGTTTTTACTTTTAAAAGCGATTTACAAATGTGGGGAATGGAAAATGTCTTGCTTTGTAAGTTATTACAAACTACGTTCGGCTTTTTAGTAGCATACCAATGTTTTTGCATCGCTCTTTGTCAGCAAGAATATTATGCGAGAGGTTAATTATGTGATCTATCCAGTTTCTCTACCCCTTTGTAAAACATCTGTGTGTTTTTATTACTTTGTTGATCACTAATCAATTCAGTATTTCATTCATCTAATTAAAGTAAATTTAGTATATCTCTGGGTGTCTGTATGCTTATTTTCCCATTTGTGTCTATTTTAGACTTTTCCTGAGAAAAATCAGATTTTTTTTTTACAAGTAAATTCCATGGAAGTAAATTATCTGACCTGCAGGGGGCACTATTTCCATTGGCTCTTTGGTCGGATTTTTCTGATGGCACAATTTTGTGTTTGTAAATGAATACATTTCAGATTCCTTTATTTGTCATTTTTATGCTTCACATAAAAACGAAATTGTGTTTCACACATCCATCACTCAGTAATTCAGTGCAAAACAATTGGTAATAAAAAAAAAAAATAAAAAAAAAAAAGCTAATAAATACAAACCCGATTCCAAAAAAGTTGGGACACTGTACAAATTGTGAATAAAAACAGAATGCAAGTTTCAAATTTCAATATTTTATTCAGAATACAACATAGATGACATATCAAATGTTTGAACTGAGAAAATGTATCATTTTAAGGGAAAAATAAGTTGATTTTAAATTTCATGGCATCAACACATCTCAAAAAAGTTGGGACAAGGCCATGTTTACCACTGTGTGGCATCCCCTCTTCTTTTTATAACAGTCTGCAAACGTCTGGGGACTGAGGAGACAAGTTGCTCAAGTTTAGGAATAGGAATGTTGTCCCGTTCTTGTCTAATACAGGCTTCTAGTTGCTCAACTGTCTTAGGTCTTCTTTGTCACATCTTCCTCTTTATGATGCGCCAAATGTTTTCTATGGGTGAAAGATCTGGACTGCAGGCTGGCCATTTCAGTACCCGGATCCTTCTTCTACGCAGCCGTGATGTTGTAATTGATGCAGTATGTGGTCTGGCATTGTCATGTTGGAAAATGCAAGGTCTTCCCTGAAAGAGACGACATCTGGATGGGAGCATATGTTGTTCTAGAACTTGGATATACCTTTCAGCATTGATGGTGCCTTTCCAGATGTGTAAGCTGCCCATGCCACACGCACTCATGCAACCCCATACCATCAGAGATGCAGGCTTCTGAACTGAGCGCTGATAACAACTTGGGTTGTCCTTGTCCTCTTTAGTCCGGATGACATGGCGTCCCAGTTTTCCAAAAAGAACTTCAAATTTTGATTCGTCTGACCACAGAACAGTTTTCCACTTTGCCACAGTCCATTTTAAATGAGCCTTGGCCCAGAGAAAACGCCTGCGCTTCTGGATCATGTTTAGATATGGCTTCTTTTTTGACCTATAGAGTTTTAGCCGCAACGCCGAATGGCACGGTGGATTGTGTTCACCGACAATGTTTTCTGGAAGTATTCCTGAGCCCATGTTGTGATTTCCATTACAGTAGCATTCCTGTATGTGATGCAGTGCCGTCTAAGGGCCCGAAGATCACGGGCATCCAGTATGGTTTTCCGGCCTTGACCCTTACGCACAGAGATTGTTCCAGATTCTCTGAATCTTTGGATGATATTATGCACTGTAGATGATGATAACTTCAAACTCTTTGCAATTTTTCTCTGAGAAACTCCTTTCTGATATTGCTCCACTATTTTTCGCCGCAGCATTGGGGGAATTGGTGATCCTCTGCCCATCTTGACTTCTGAGAGACACTGCCACTCTGAGAGGCTCTTTTTATACCCAATCATGTTGCCAATTGACCTAATAAGTTGCAAATTGGTCCTCCGGCTGTTCCTTATATGTACATTTAACTTTTCCGGCCTCTTATTGCTACCTGTCCCAACTTTTTTGGAATGTGTAGCTCTCATGAAATCCAAAATGAGCCAATATTTGGCATGACATTTCAAAATGTCTCACTTTCAACATTTGATATGTTATCTATATTCTGTTGTGAATAAAATATAAGTTTATGAGATTTGTAAATTATTGCATTCCTTTTTTATTCACAATTTGTACAGTGTCTCAACTTTTTTGGAATCGGGTTTGTAAGAATACTAATAAATAAGCTGAAGTACACTAAAATAGAATAAAATAAATAGTTATAATTTTAAAAGATTTTTAAAGGAACAATCTCTTAAGTGCAGTTCACACTCTCTGATTGAGAAGTCTGATAGCTGTGGGAAAGAAGCTGTTTAACAGCTGAGTAGTCCTTGATCTGATACTTCTGAATCTTTTACCGGACTGCAGAAGTGTGAACATGCCATGAGAGAAATGAGTGGAGTCCTTTATGATGCCATTTGCTCTGCGCAAGCAGCGGTCGGTGTAGATGTCCTGCAGACGCGGCAGCGAGGCATCAATGATTTTTTCAGTGGTTCTCACTTCAGTTTATTTCTCTCCTCTACCAGGAAGAGATGCAGTATAAGTGAGAATACTCTCAATAGTGCCTCTATAGAACATGGTCATGGCTGGGATAGGGAGATCCACCTTCTTCAGTCTGCGGAGACAGTGAAGGCGCTGTTGAGCCCTCTTGATGACAGCTGTGGTGTTGTCACTAGAGGTCAGCTCATCCGTCAGATGGACCCCCAGGAACTTGGCACTGTGTACCCTCTCCACCTCAGAACTGCTGGTGGTCAGTGGGAGATGGTGCTGATGCCCACCAGTCCTCCTAAAGTCGACAACCATCTCCTTGGTCTTATTGGTGTTTAGGGCAAGGTTGTGTGTTTTCGCTGTCTGTCAGCTGCTCCACCTCTTCTCTATATGCCGACTCATCCTTCTTTTTTGATGAGGCTGACAACTGTGGTGTCTTCTGCAAACTTTATGATGTGGTTGGTGTTGAAACTAGCAGAACAGTCATGCGTCAGCAACGTAAACAGTAAAAGCCTCAGTACACACCCTTGTGGTGATCCTGTGCTTAATGTCGAGCTGAAATTAAGTAACAGGATTGTGGCGTGAGTGTTCCTGTTTTCCAGATGTGTCAGAGTGAGGTGGAGCAGAGTAGATGGGCGATTCTCACGAAATCTTGGCAGACATTTGTGACAATATTCAGTCTATTTATAAAAAATAAAAAAAAAGGATTCAAACATGTCTTAAAATAATTCCGTATTCTAAGTAATACGGTATTCCAAGGCATACGGTAGGGTTTGCAGAGAAACATACTGAAAATGCTATTATTAAGGGAATATATTTGGTTGTTGCTGTGTATATTCATGTGAGTGTGCACTGCAGCAGTTAGCGTTGACATGCCCAGGAAAATCACACAAGTGAATCATTTTGAGAAATCAAGATAAATAAAATAATAAAAAAAATAAAAAAATAAACCTCAAAAGTATGTTTTCCTTCTTCTCTGGGGTGAATACGTCTGTTGTAAGACATTGTATATAGCATATAAACTGCAAGAAGAGAATTTTATATAGCCCTTTATAATCACTAAAAAGCTGTTACTTCAGTTCATTGTGATCTCATGAAGTTCCATTATAATCAGAGAAACTCTCTACAAACTGAAGCTCTTATTTACAGTATATCCTGTCTACACTTAATGAGCGCACAGAACTCCACTCTGAACAAAAACTCTCGTGACGAGCGCTCAGTGGGTTCTAACTTAAACACCTCTGACTGGCCATTGCGTTCAAGAAAGCAACAGATATGTCTGTGATTAGCTACAGAGCTCAATGCTGCAAATTGCGTTGTAAATAGAAACCTTTAATGCTCTCTAAAGCACTGAAGCATTTTGCCATCAATGGGTCCCTATGACTCCCCTAAGCAGCCAGTTGCTTCACTTAGTGGTTAAGTCCTCCCCTGCTGACTAGTTTAAAATGCTCATAAATTGAAGCCAAATCATGTTAATATTTAAATCTAATGATTTGCACAGCTTTCTGTGAGGGTTAGGTGTCAGGACATAATATCACTAACACTGGAAAAACACTGGAAGTCTGTAAGATGTTCTCACTATTATAATGTAACAAACCTGCATGTGCACTGTTTTGACTTGCTTTCTGAGGACTTAATTGTCTTCATAATGCAGTGTCTCTACGCCTACATTATGAGCTGTCCCCATAAATCAAATGGCTAAATAAACATACATTGTTTTATTAAAAATGTAAAATGGCAAAACGTTTTCTATGAGAGTTGCGTTTAGGTGCTAGGGGACAGAAAATATCAGCTCAGTATAAAAAAAATTATGCCTATGGAAAGTCTTCATAATGATAGATGTGCCAAAGTGTGCGTGAGCATCCACATTGGTGTAGACTTCCCAACACTGTAGATTGTTTTTGGGTTTTTTTTACTTTTCTCTGAAATTTGTCACCCTAGCCTTTGATAAAGCTTTCCAACAGTTAGTAAATAATATTTAAATTAATAACTCTTAATATACACTCACCTAAAAGATTATTAGGAACACCTTTTCAATTTCTCATTAATGCAATTATCTAATCAACCAATCACATGGCAGTTGCTTCAATGCATTTAGGGGTGTGGTCCTGGTCAAGACAATCTCCTGAACTCCAAACTGAATGTCAGAATGGGAAAGAAAGGTGATTTAAGCAATTTTGAGCGTGGCATGGTTGTTGGTGCCAGACGGGCCGGTCTGAGTATTTCACAATCTGCTCAGTTACTGGGATTTTCACGCACAACCATTTCTAGAGTTTACAAAGAATGGTGTGAAAAGGGAAAAACATCCAGTATGCGGCAGTCCTGTGGGCGAAAATGCCTTGTTGATGCTAGAGGTCAGAGGAGAATGGGCCGACTGATTCAAGCTGATAGAAGAGCAACTTTGACTGAAATAACCACTCGTTACAACCGAGGTATGCAGCAAAGCATTTGTGAAGCCACAACACGCACAACCTTGAGGCGGATGGGCTACAACAGCAGAAGACCCCACCGGGTACCACTCATCTCCACTACAAATAGGAAAAAGAGGCTACAATTTGCACGAGCTCACCAAAATTGGACAGTTGAAGACTGGAAAAATGTTGCCTGGTCTGATGAGTATCGATTTCTGTTGAGACATTCAGATGGTAGAGTCAGAATTTGGCGTAAACAGAATGAGAACATGGATCCATCATGCCTTGTTACCACTGTGCAGGCTGGTGGTGGTGGTGTAATGGTGTGGGGGATGTTTTCTTGGCACACTTTAGGCCCCTTAGTGCCAATTGGGCATCGTTTAAATGCCACGGCCTACCTGAGCATTGTTTCTGACCATGTCCATCCCTTTATGACCACCATGTACCCATCCTCTGATGGCTACTTCCAGCAGGATAATGCACCATGTCACAAAGCTCGAATCATTTCAAATTGGTTTCTTGAACATGACAATGAGTTCACTGTACTAAAATGGCCCCCACAGTCACCAGATCTCAACCCAATAGAGCATCTTTGGGATGTGGTGGAACGGGAGCTTCGTGCCCTGGATGTGCATCCCACAAATCTCCATCAACTGCAAGATGCTATCCTATCAATATGGGCCAACATTTCTAAAGAATGCTTTCAGCACCTTGTTGAATCAATGCCACGTAGAATTAAGGCAGTTCTGAAGGCGAAAGGGGGTCAAACACAGTATTAGTATGGTGTTCCTAATAATCCTTTAGGTGAGTGTATATTTAAAAATAGCCTGTATGATTAAATTATCATTACCGAAACAGAAGTTCTCTCTACCGCAACTGACCTTAAATTGTAGCGGTAATGAGAATGGTATTGCAGAGGACCTTGGCTTATTTTGCTAATAATAGAGAAGCCTTGATGATTTAGCCAATTTTTTACTCAATGTACATAATTGAACATTAATGAAGTACATTTCTACAGAAAAATGGTAATCCAGAGTTTTTCTAAATGAGGAAAACTACCTGTTACGGTAATGAGAATCAAAATGTTGTGTACATGGTCTGACAAGAGAATTTGTCACTTTTAACTGGATACATCTAAAGAGATCTGACTACCTACTAGCCATCTTTAAGGTTTTGGCACATGTGTTGCTTAATTCAAAATCAAGATTTATTTAAAATTGTGTGCGTGTGTGTAAAGAGTCCTTAAATGTTGTGGAGGATGAGAACATCAGTCATAGACACTTCATTTTTCCACTATTATTATATATTATACATTAACAATTTTTCTGTCATTTGAAAACATCTATTAGAACATCTGTATAAGTTTTTTTTTTTAGAATATTTTAATTTTTTAAAATGTTTTAATTAGATTTTAGGTTGTTCCTTGCTATATTGTACACTTCAGTGTCACCAGATCTGAATGCAGCATCACAAAGCCTCAGCAAGAAGCGAACCTTTGATGTAAGCCAAGACTTATCAGTGGGATGCAGCTTGACAGTTTTTGTAACAGTCACATCACCTAATAAATCCCAACACAGTCTCTGTATATTCCTCAAGGTCTATACAGTCCCCAGACGTTGCTGCCTTCTTGAAGATGCCCCATTGCGTACACTCAAAGCAGCCCTGTAAGGATGGAAACGCCTCCTGTGGCCACACTCTAATGTCCTTGACCACTTGTGGCTTTTGTCTCACTTGTCTCACTCTGGGCCTGTAGGCAGGCTTCAGCAGGATAGTCAGGATAGATCAGAACTGCCAATGTGAGGTAAAGGGGCTGCAGTGTAAGCATTTATTATTTACTTGTTGCAAATGTAACATGCTGGTAGAAATAAAGTAGAATATCCTTGTTAAAGTCCCCAGCAACGATATGAACTGCATCAGGATGGGCTGTCTGTAACTGACTCAGAGCATTGTAAAGTTCTCCCATCGCCTGCTTTACATCTGCATTTGGGGAAACATACACTGCAGTGATAAAAATTGCTGCCAGTTCACATGGTAAATAAGAAGGTCTGCATTTCACAGTCATAAACTCCACATCAGGGGCCTATACCATGAAGCTGGTTTAGCTGGCTAACCAGAAATGTTTAAGCTTAGTTTGTGCCAATCCTGGGTTTTAGGTACCATGAAAGTGGTTTTGTCAGGGTTCTGTCACTCTGACACTCCTGGTTAGGTCTTGTTTTTGTGTGAGCACATGGCTGGTATTTGTCTTTGCTGGCCATGTGCTTGTGTTTGTCATGTTTTGTCATGGTTTTGTCACTTGTTCCTTGTGCCATGTGCTCTCATGTCTATTGTCTTGACCCCGCCCCTTATGTTACCTGATTATTGATTGATTTTCCCCACCTGTTCTCCCTCATTACCTGCCTTGTTTGTTCCCTTTATAGTCTCCTTGTGTTTGCTGTCCTGTGCTGGATCGTTGTCTTCTGTGCCCTGTCTTTGTTCCTGTCCTTGATTCATGTTCCTGGTTTCCTATATGTGGTATGATCTGTTTTCCTCCTCGTGGGTATTTTGTTTGTTTTATTTTTTGTCTTTGTTATAATAAAACCCATATTCCTCCTGCAATTGAGTCCTCGCTCCTTTTCAACCACACCGACCGTGACAGGTTTGGCTTTTAGCAGTGTTTATCTCCATAGTAACTTACGCTCCACGGCTAACCTGCTCCAGGGCAGGTTATGTTCTAGATAACTCAAACTGAAATTGGACCAATCAGCTGTAAGCAAAGTGACACACCTCTGATGCAATAAAGTCACTCCCCCTTTTTCTACTCCAAATTAAAGGTCACTACATAGCAAATGGTTTTTAAAGACTAAAGCGTCTGGCTTTTAACAATGCTTATTTATAATAATAATAATTTTGAATGATTTAGATATCATTTATGTACAAACACGATTCCAAAAAAGTTGGGACACTGTACAAAAAAAAGGAATGCAATAATTTACAATTCTCATGAACTTATATTTTATTCACAATAGAATATAGATAACATATCAATGTTTAAAGTGAGACATTTTGAAATGTCATGCCAAATATTGGCTCATTTTGGATTTCATGAGAGCTACACGTTCCAAAAAAGTTGGGACAGGTAGCAATAAGAGGCCAGAAAAGTTAAATGTACATATAAGGAACAGCTGGAGGACCAATTTGCAACTTATTAGGTCAATTGGCAACATGATTGGGTATAAAAAGAGCCTCTCAGAGTGTCTCAGAGTGGCCAAGTCAAGATGGGCAGAGGATCACCAATTCCCCCAATGCTGCGACGAAAAATAGTGGAGCAATATCAGAAAGGAGTTTCTCAGAGAAAAATTGCAAAGAGTTTGAAGTTATCATCATCTACAGTGCATAATATCATCCAAAGATTCAGAGAATCTGGAACAATCTCTGTGCGTAAGGGTCAAGGCCGGAAAACCATACTGGATGCCCGTGATCTTCGGGGCCTTAGACGGCACTGCATCACATACAGGAATGCTACTGTAATGGAAATCACAACATGGGCTCAGGAATACTTCCAGAAAACATTGTCGGTGAACACAATCCACCGTGCCATTCGCCGTTGCCGGCTAAAACTCTATAGGTCAAAAAAGAAGCCATATCTAAACATGATCCAGAAGCGCAGACGTTTTCTCTGGGCCAAGGCTCATTTAAAATGGACTGTGGCAAAGTGGAAAACTGTTCTGTGGTCAGACGAATCAAAATTTGAAGTTCTTTTTGGAAAACTGGGACGCCATGTCATCCGGACTAAAGAGGACAAGGACAACCCAAGTTGTTATCAGCGCTCCGTTCAGAAGCCTGCATCTCTGATGGTATGGGGTTGGATGAGTGCGTGTGGCATGGGCAGCTTACACATCTGGAAAGGGACCATCAATGCTGAAAGGTATATCCAAGTTCTAGAACAACATATGCTCTCATCCAGACGTCGTCTCTTTCAGGGAAGACCTTGCATTTTCCAACATGACAATGCCAGACCACATACTGCATCAATTACAACATCATGGCTGAGTAGAAGAAGGATCCGGGTACTGAAATGGCCAGCCTGCAGTCCAGATCTTTCACCCATAGAAAACATTTGGCGCATCATAAAGAGGAAGATGTGACAAAGAAGACCTAAGACAGTTGAGCAGCTAGAAGCCTGTATTAGACAAGAATGGGACAACATTCCTATTTCTAAACTTGAGCAACTTGTCTCCTCAGTCCCCAGACGTTTGCAGACTGTTATAAAAAGAAGAGGGGATGCTACACAGTGGTAAACATGGCCTTGTCCCAACTTTTTTGAGATGTGTTGATGCCATGAAATTTAAAATCAACTTATTTTTCCCTTAAAATGATACGTTTTTCTCAGTTTAAACATTTGATATGTCATCTATGTTGTATTCTGAATAAAATATTGAAATTTGAAACTTCCACATCATTGCGTTCTGTTTCTATTCACAATTTGTACAGTGTCCCAACTTTTTTGGAATCGGGTTTGTAATTATTATACCCTTAATCAATTACACATGTATCATTTTAGTTAATCAATCATTCATAGGCACTTAAAATTAATATAAATAGCCTATATAAAGGTCATACAAATAAGCTTTAAAATCAATAAATAAAGCTATAAAAATTACTACATGTGAGCTTAAATGTTCAATTCTCTCTATATATCAACTAAACTACCTTCGTAACTTTTACTTGCATTGACGTAGTAAGATTTTTCTTTAAGTTGTCCTCATTTATAGACAGGTCTTTTATTCTTGCTGTGTAAATTGTTTAAATTCTTAATATTTTTCAAACATGTAATATTCTGCAGAAGAGAGAAATGAATCTCACTGCTTCTCTTGCAAGAAGTGAATCTCAGTGTCACTGATCCACAGCATGTGATTGGTTGTTCACTACTGATGTCACAGCTAAACTTCTAAACTCAGGATCAAAGCCTGAGTTGACAGAGAAAGCTGATGATCAGCATCATGGGACCAATAAAGCCTGAATAGATTGGTTTGGTTTTGTCAACTCAAAACTAATCCTGTAACCCTGAGTTTGTTAAACTACCGTCATGGTACAGGCCCCAGGAGAACAGGATTTGGATTTAATTTAAGATGTGAATATAATTTTGCACTGATATTTTTCTGTACTTTTTATCCTGGGCTGTATTTGTTTATGTACTCAGGACAGAGCCAAGGAATATGCTTTTTTTACCTAACAAGATTGCCTGCTCTTTCCTCAAACAACACAGCCCATTGACAAATAGAGTTCACACAAGAGATGTTTAAAAACGAATACTAAACAATTGTGATGCAATCAGACAGACAAGATACTTCTCAGGAAAAGTGACTCTGCGGTTCAGGCGCGCCGTTGACATGGGGGACGTGGGGTCATGACCCCCGCACTTTTGATAAGGGAAAATAGCCTGCATGATTCGCTATCTAAAACTTCCGACAACGAACATCACATTCGTTGTAAGTAATTCAAGCCATACACTTGGGGTGTGCGTTAGCCTATATATCATCTGCGATAATATCGTCATTGGCGATCTGACATTGAGTATATCCCTCACAAACACCCAGAGAGTGCATGCACTCACTACGTGATGTAGTCTGGTTAGACTAGTGCGCGTACGCATTTACAGTGCACGCTTTCACTCCGTGTTTACTCTATATTTATATAATTTAATATAGTTAATAAATATCACATGAAGAGTGCAGTTTTTCTCCAGACATCAGCATTACAAATGTGACATTGATTTTATACAAGTTTACTAAACAATAAGTTAATATTAAGTGACTTAGATTTTAGCCAACATATTGCCTGTTTTTGCTCTATTTCGCCAACAAAAATAGTTCAAAACAAAGCCACAGCACTGTAATTGCGTCTGTGAGCAACGTGGAGGTGTTTCCTTACTGAATGAATCAGCTTTTTGAACAAATCAATGATTCGATGACTAAGATAGATTAAGATAGTCAAATGCTTCGTTCCTGAATGAATCAGCCGTTTGAATGAATCGGTTGAATCTCAATGACTCATTCATTAACAGTGACTTGCTGCCACCTACTGGCGGTTTTAATTTCACATTTAAAGTATCTTTTCATGTTTTAAATCATTTCAAATATCAATATTCAACGTTTTATGTTTAAAACATGAAAACATTATTTATGCATTTGTAACTCCAGGTTATTCATTTGTCACCTCTGAGCTGCATTAAACAGTCTAAATGCATCTAAATGCCACTTCAGATGCAGCTTCTGTGTTTCCTCTCCATTACAAAGATGAATTTTGTTATTTAATTTGATTGGTAACAGCCCTGTTGTGTCTTATTATTATAATTAAATTTGATTAAATTATGAAATTGACACAAAAGATGAAGCATACAAGCAATTAGGTTTAAAAAATAAAATTATAAAGGTAAAAATGCCCATAAAAAGGTTAAAAAAAAAATCTCTTGAAACGTATTGGAAAAAATCATTTCTGTCAATGCTGTGAACTGACCACCACACAGAATATGAAGAATATCAAAAACTTTAGGAGTCAGCTATCCACAACAGTCCTAAACCTGCCAAGGTACCAGCACAATAACACACTCAGCAAAATATTGTCTAATTATCGTTATCAATAAAATCCTAGAAAATATTGAGATCATTTTTTGTCAATATATCGCACACTCCTTATTAAAATTTATCAAAGTAGAATTGTGCAAGGTTGAAAGTTGAGACATCCCACATAAAAGTTTGGTCTACAGGGGACAGATTTGGCATTCTGCAGGCATTTTGCTCATCCCTAAGTTTTGATCATTCATATGTACTTCTTATTTCACTTAGTTCGTACTGTAATTATTCTATTAATGATCAGGCAAGTTTAATATATGATGGTGCTCCGACAGTGAGCCTGAAGTGGTGGTCCGATATCTGGAAATCTGATCTTATTATCTGGGCTTTTGCTTACAGTTTGGTCCCCCCACTTTGAAAATGTCTCCTGCGCCCCTGCTGCGGTTGGCACACAGAACATCTGAACTGCATGCAGCACAGACTTGTGAAGGCTTGTGAGTTTAACCTTAAGTCTGCTCGAGCTGCAAGTGGGCAGTAATAGGCCTTCATAAAAAAAAGCATTGTTGTAGAAAGCCCTGAGGCATTAGAGCATGGAGTAATTTAAGCTGCAAACAAAAAGCAGATTCAGGAAGAGGAACATTTTCCTGCTGGCAATAAACAAGGAATTTTAAGGTCAGTGTGTTGACCACTATTCAATTAATAATGAAAAACATATTCTAATTTCAACAGTCCCTACCTTGACTAAGTATGATTTAAAAAGAAATGTTTCCTGATTTATAATCTTTATGAAGATAGTGTACAAACCCGATTCCAAAAAAGTTGGGACACTGTACAAATTGTGAATAAAAAAGGAATGCAATAATTTACAAATCTCATAAACTTATATTTTATTCACAATAGAATATAGATAACATATCAAATGTTGAAAGTGAGACATTTTGAAATGTCATGCCAAATATTGGCTCATTTTGGATTTCATGAGAGCTACACATTCCAAAAAAGTTGGGACAGGTAGCAATAAGAGGCCGGAAAAGTCCGAAAAAAATGTACATATAAGGAACAGATGGAGGACCAATTTGCAACTTATTAGGTCAATTGGCAACATGATTGGGTATAAAAAGAGCCTCTCAGAGTGGCAGTGTCTCTCAGAAGTCAGCAGGGGCAGAGGATCACCAATTCCCCCAATGCTGCGGCGAAAAATAGTGGAGCAATATCAGAAAGGAGTTTCTCAGAGAAAAATTGCAAAGAGTTTGAAGTTATCATCTACAGTGCATAATATCATCCAAAGATTCAGAGAATCTGGAACAATCTCTGTGCGTAAGGGTCAAGGCCGGAAAACCATACTGGATGCCCGTGATCTTCGGGCCCTTAGACGGCACTGCATCACATACAGGAATGCTACTGTAATGGAAATCACAACATGGGCTCAGGAATACTTCCAGAAAACATTGTCGGTGAACACAATCCACCGTGCCATTCGGCGTTGCGGCTAAAACTCTATAGGTCAAAAAAGAAGCCATATCTAAACATGATCCAGAAGCGCAGGCGTTTTCTCTGGGCCAAGGCTCATTTAAAATGGACTGTGGCAAAGTGGAAAACTGTTCTGTGGTCAGACGAATCAAAATTTGAAGTTCTTTTTTGAAAACTGGGACGCCATGTCATCCAGACTAAAGAGGACAAGGACAACCCAAGTTGTTATCAGCGCTCAGTTCAGAAGCCTGCATCTCTGATGGTATGGGGTTGCATGAGTGCGTGTGGCATGGGCAGCTTACACATCTGGAAAGGCACCATCAATGCTGAAAGGTATATCCAAGTTCTAGAACAACATATGCTCCCATCCAGACGTCGTCTCTTTCAGGGAAGACCTTGCATTTTCCAACATGACAATGCCAGACCACATACTGCATCAATTACAACATCATGGCTGCGTAGAAGAAGGATCCGGGTACTGAAATGGCCAGCCTGCAGTCCAGATCTTTCACCCATAGAAAACATTTGGTGCATCATAAAGAGGAAGATGCGACAAAGAAGACCTAAGACAGCTGAGCAACTAGAAGCCTGTATTAGACAAGAATGGGACAACATTCCTATTCCTAAACTTGAGCAACTTGTCTCCTCAGTCCCCAGACGTTTGCAGACTGTTATAAAAAGAAGAGGGGATGCCACACAGTGGTAAACATGGCCATGTCCCAACTTTTTTGAGATGTGTTGATGCCATGAAATTTAAAATCAACTTATTTTTCCCTTAAAATGATACATTTTCTCAGTTTAAACATTTGATATGTCATCTATGTTGTGTTCTGAATAAAATATTGAATTTTGAAACTTCCACATCATTGCATTCTTTTTTTATTTACAATTTGTACAGTGTGCCAACTTTTTTGGAATCGGGTTTGTATAAATCTATCAAGATTATCAAGAAATCTAATTCTGTTCTACCACATTTGTGATTGAAATTTAAATGGACAAAGGTACTGTACCATTTATCCGATAATTGTCAGAATAGGATCAAAGTACATGTTCAGTAGACATTTATGTAAAAGGTGACCAAGCAAAAATGTAACTGAAGTGAATTTCTCAGGGAATCCTCTGGATTTTAACAAAATTCTTAAAACAAGACTTACTTATATTTTATGTTTTGCATTTGACATTTGCTTTAATGAAGTACAGTGCATTTATTGCATTTACTGTTCGTTGTGCATTAAGGCATTTCCTGTATCCTGTTTTCCAGCAATTCAAATGTGTTTCTAAGAACTACAGGCCAAATCAGAGCAATTATGTTTTTTTTAAAAAGGGCTTGAAAAAAAAGAGGGCAGGGAGGGCGGGAAGGGCGGGGAGGGCGGGGGGTTGGGGGGTGTATATGACTTCTGCATTACTCACACTTTATCAAGAAATTGATTTTCCTGAAGCACAAATGCAGCATGTCCAAATAAACCTCAGAACTGTTAAGCAACAATTTTTCCTCCCCTCAATTGAAATGAAGTTAGATTAATTTGATGAAAACCGGGGAAAATATGGAATGCTATACAGGCTCCACAAATATTTTAAGCAGTAAATATTTTAAGTTCAGTTAACATTGCTTAGACACTTAGACTTTGTACCAATTTAGTGATATATAAAATGCACCCTTTAACAGTTCATAATTTGTATCTGTTAACATAAGGATTATTCCATTACTGGTATATTAGATTCTTCCAAATGTCAAGAGGCGTTTAAATAAAATTCTACTTCTGACATGCTTTTAAAAGGTGCAGATTAAATTTAGAATGTTGCTGAAATAAAGAAGGATGGCTAAATACGCACAAAGTGGGACTATAGCTTTATTGGGCTAATAGAAAGTATCACGCATTAAAAAAGTAACCGATATCAAATGAATAAACATAGGCTGATAGAATCTTATAACACTGGGTTGTGTGTGAACTTTAGGGGAGCACTCTATAGGGGTGTGGTTATAACATTTACTACCAGTGTAGTATGAGATTAAGATCCATTCCGCACTCTCACGCTCGAGACACGAGTGTTACCCTCATACACTGGTCGCTACAATAATGAATTCTCTGTTAAAATACTTATTGATACTTCTGGGACTTATCTCAGTGATCATCAACATTGTGTTGATATGCTTAAATTCGAATAGGCTTCCGAAATGTATATCCCAGCCGCAAGAATCCTTACAAGTTCATCATTCAGATAAAAGTCTGGTTTTTGCGGACCTGACAGCAGAGGAGTACAAGTCTGTTCGCGACTACATGTGGGCTCAACAAGACTTAAAGATCTCCAAATCGTTCACAGCAAAGCCATCGGAGAATTTTATCTTTTTAATTGACCTCTCGCTCCCAAGCAAAGCTGATGTGCTGCGCTACTTGGATGCCAACGGACTGAAGCCCGCGCGCGAAGCGAGCGTCGTGGTGTTTTTTGGCGAAAGCGGCCACCTGAAGGAATATGTGGTGGGACCGTTACCTGGTCCACTGCAGCATGGAGATGTTACTCAAAAGAAGTACAATACGTCGACGTTGCCCTTCACAGCCCGAACAGTGACAATTGGGGAGTATGTGCAGCTTTTCACACTGCTTCATCAAGTTTTCAAAAAACTAGAAAAACCTCTAAGCGAAAGTTTTGGTTATATTTCAAAACAAAGGGAACTCCTGCCGTTTGAGGGTATGCCGAGGGGCATCAGAAGTGGTGAACGCAGGACCTGGGTTTCTTTTTTTCGCGATTTCAATGGCATGTACATCCATCCTGTGGGCTTCGAGATGCTGATCAATCACGAAAGCGTCAACACATCAGAATGGACGATTGACAAGTTGTTGTACAACGGCCAGTATTTCGAAAGCATTGACGCATTTATTAAAGCTTACGATGCGAACACATTAAAAAAGATAGTCTACAAAGACATCCAAAACTACGCCTCGCTGAAGCCGAGGGAAAAACCTTCTGGTTTAGGACCACAGCAGTATTATCTTAAAGGTAAACGTTTCAGCGTTAAAAACAACCAGGTGATTTATCTGGACTGGAGCTTTGCGTTTGGCTTGAGCTCTCTGACTGGGATGAGGGTGTTTGATATTCGTTTTAAAGGAGAAAGGATTGCGTACGAACTCAGCGTGCAGGAGGCGATGTCTGTCTACGGTTCTGTAACGCCTGGGATGATGCTCACGAAGTTCCTCGACTCCAGTATCGGAATCGGCCGCTTCGCTCACGAGCTCGTGCGTGGGATCGACTGTCCGTACGCTGCCACCTATGTAGACACGTACCGCTATATTGACACAAACGTCACGCAGCGTTACAGAAACTCCATCTGTGTTTTTGAGCATGACATCGGGCGACCTCTGCGACGACACTTCTCAGATTTCTTTCATAATGGTTTCGGTGGGATGGCAAACAGCGCTCTGGTTTTCCGCACAATTACTGCTATAGGGAACTACGATTACATATGGGACTTCATTTTCTATCAAAGCGGCTCCGTGGAGGCGAGAGTTCACGCCACGGGCTACATATCATCCTCCTTTAAGGTTGATGGAAATCTGAAGTACGGGCACCAGGTTGCAGAGAATGTCCTTGGAAATATCCATACACATTTTATTAACTTTAAAGTCGACCTGGATATCTTAGGTAAGTGCATAAAATAATAAATAATAAAAAGTACATAAAATAATCGAGCACATTTACTAGAGTTGCAATAACATAGAATCATATTTAATTACAGACACATGGATTACATTTAAAAATGGTTATTACAAAACGTTATTGAACATTTAGAAAAAAAGAAGAGGAAAAAAAACTATATTGTTTAGCCTAATACATGTTGACATTTTGTGACAACATGCCCCAATAGCGAGTTGTCACATTATAATAGTGGATTTGTAACAAAGGAACCTACGGAGCCCCGCACATGACGTGCAAGAAAGAAGAAAAAAAAAGTAAATTGTGCACACGATTTAGCAAAGCGAGGAAACGAATTAGTAAATCGTGCGCACGATTTAGCCTACTAGTATTTTCCTGCATGTCATGTGCGGGGCTCCGTAGGAACCTGCCATTAAACAGCATATTATAGGCTTTTAAGCAAACTTTGGGCACTAAAACAGTTCATTAAAAAATCTTAAAAGTAGCCTACAAAAATATCAAACCATTAGGCTAATAGTTGCACGTAGCCTAACAACTTGCCCAATTCTGCATGATATGCATTTTAAAACTTCTTTAAAAATCTCACAAGGGTCTACAGGTGTCTGGCTGCTGTAGCTTTCTGCATGTTGGTCATACTAAAACTTATCTCACAAAGAACTGACTATATAGAAACGTTAATTATGTTAATACCACAAGAATACTGTCAAGTTTTAAAACTTTTCTTTCTTTTTTGAAGGTGTGAAGAATATATTTCAGACTAAAGACATGATATATGAGGAGGTGCCATTGCCATGGATGCCCTCAGAGAAAGCAAAGATACCACAATTAGTGGAGCAGCAAATCAGGACAGAGAAAGAAGCAGCAATGCTTCATAGCGCCAAAACGCCCCGTTACCTTCATATAGCCAGTAATCAGACTAATCGCTGGGGCCACCAGCGCTCTTACAGGCTTCAGGTGGTGAGCTTTGCTGGAGATCACCTCCCTGAAAGTGAGTCTGTAGAGAGGTCCATGTCCTGGGCACGGTAAGGCCTCAGTGTCTTGAGTCATGCACACAATACTGAGACACATGCATGTTTTAGAAGGACTGTTTCTAGCTTTAGCTTCTCTCTCATTTACTTTCTTTCTTTTAGGTATAAAGTTGCTATTACCAAGCATAAAGATGAAGAGCAGACTAGTAGCAGTCTATACAGTCAGAATTACATGTGGTCCCCATTTGTTGACTTCAGCAAATTTATTGAAGATAATGAGGTGATCGACAATGAGGTAATAATGGACAGCTTCATCAGAATATTTTTATTTAGCAGATATTTTTAATTCATTAAAATAATGACTTAATCTTTATTATGTCTTCTTAAGGACTTGGTAGCCTGGGTGACCGCTGGTTTCCTGCACATTCCGCATGCCGAAGACATCCCTAACACAGTTACAGTGGGTAATGGTGGTGGTGTCATCCTTAGACCGCACAACTATTTCAATGAAGATCCGTCCATCAACTCACCTGATGGAGTGTATTTTGGTCCGGGCTCTGAGAGTGACTGTGAGTACAACAAAATGGCGTGTCTGGAAAAGGATCAATGCAGTTCCACACTGGAGCCATTCACTTACCACGGCTTTGAAGGTGTCATGAAGTTTGAGTAAGGATCTTAATTCAGATATGTATGCTGTTACAGTCTTGCTGAAACATTTGCAGTAGTATATTCTTCATACTCACGTCATACTAGTTAGTTGTTTTGTCAAGTTGTTTCCTGCTTTTGTAGCTGTTTTTGTAAATATTATGGATGTTTTCTCCATTTGTCTGTAGCAAAATTATTGTGTGATGTGACGGATGACCATTTTTGGTGTTTGCTTAGTTCTTTTCTTTGATTTAATTTAGACTATTAAATTAGCATATCATTTAGGTTATATCCTTCCTTTCTTCAGGCAGTGTAGGGTCATTTTCTAATAGTTTCTAAAATATTTCTAAAAAGAGATTTATAAAAATGAAATAGACTGATAAAACACCTCACTAAGCTCTCTCTTATTTTTATAAAATTTTCATCCATGCAATAAAATGTAAAGGGTGACTATATATTGGTTATTTTGGTCATACTTTCTTCTCACAATCATCATGCTTTCATTTCTAAATGAAATAATAGTATACCAAGGTTGTAATTTCAACACCAAGTTCGCACCAAAAACAATAACTATAACGATATGAGCATGTCCACCTTTCAAGCACAGAAATGACATTCACATGTTACTTATGTTTTTAAAAGAATCATTTGCACCAAAGCAACTTGCAGAAACCATTTACTCATAATCACACTCATATTACATTTTTTTTCTTCTGTGGAATACAAAAGGAGAGTTTTGAAAAATCTTCATGCAGGGGTTTTCCATTCAATAGTTCCAACAAGAACAAAAAACAACATAAAAACTTATGAAAAAATTAAAGTAGTCCATACAACTCATGTACTATATTCAAAGTCTTCAGAATATGATAGCATTGAAGAACATACTGAAATGTGTTGTTATTAACTGAAAACCTTCAAGAATTCAAATTACGTATGCTGCAGGTTTGACATCGTGACAATGCGTTCAAGATACATACCCTGGGAATTTAACCTGTGACCTTAGCATTGCTATCTCCATGCTCTACCAGTCCAGCTGCAATCATTAATTTGCGCATTCTGTCTCCTTGGAGTATTTGTTTGGCCTGTTTCACATACACGTCCTCTCTTCTTGTAGGAGACTGTTCTGTTCTATTGAATCAAAGCCTCAGATTCCTTATTAGCTATCAGCAGATGCATATAAAACAGGCCTGGTTTTACAGCTGAACAGATAAGGAATCCAAACCCATTAAGAGCATGACCTGTTAAAGGCTATAAATTATGAGAACTGACGTTGTACGAGAAACTTCTTCCAGGATTGATGATTATTTCGCTCCCAGCTGCCGCTTATTTCAAGGTATATACATGCAAGTAAAGACTAATGTATGTATATATTAAACAAATTCCAAATCTTTTTTTCTCTCTTTCTGTGTCTCAAACAGACACCCTCCTCCACATATACATATACAGCTATTCTGTCAAGATCTCAGCAGTCAATGAATTCCAGATGGTACATTTGGAGAGCAAAAGCCATGTCAGTTATGTCCATGTTATCTTAGTTTATACATACTTTACTCTCTTCCTTTAGGTTACGTCTCATAAGATACTGCCACAAATATACCTGTGCGACTTATGAGTGGTTTTGTGGTCCAGGGTCATATATATATATATGTGTGTGTGTGTGTGTGTGTGTATGTATATATGTATATATATATATATATATATATACACACACACACACACACTACCAGTCAAAAGTTTGGACGCACTTTCCCATTCTCTTTGATGGGAAAGTGTGTCCAAACTTTTGACTGGTAGTGTGTATATATATATATATATACAGTATATATATATATGACCCTGGACCACAAAACCACTCATAAGTCGCACAGGTATATTTGTGGCAATAGCCAACAATACATTTTATGGGTCAAAATTATCGATTTTTCTTTTATGCCAAAAATCATTAGGATATTAAGTAAAGATCATGTTCCATGAAGATATTTTGTAAATTTCCTACCGTAAATATATATATATATATAAAAAATTATTAGTAGTAATATGCATTGCTAAGGACTTCATCTGAACAAATTTAAAGGCGATTTTCTCAATATTTAGACTTGTTTGCACCCTCAGATTCCAGATTTTCAAATAGTTGTATCTCGGCCAAATATTGTCCTATCCTAACAAACCATACATTAATGGAAAGCTTATTTATTCAGCTTATGACTTTTTTATGACTGGTTTTGTGGTTGAAGCAGTAAAACAATTATGGAACAAAATCAATGAAAAAAATATACAACAGCAAAAATATTATAGACGGTAACGTACAAAAATATTGAACTGTTGTTCTGGCTAAGAAATTCTCCATGCCGCTTATCCTCTCTAAGGTCACAGGAGGACCCTGGAACACCACTCAGTTTTGAGTTTGTAGTACTCGTGTGGTAATTGCTCCTAACTTGAAGTACTGAGTTAGCTAACTCATACATTTTGATAGCAATTAAGATAAAAGATTTAATTAACTTTTTAATTGTATTTATTCTTGCAAATCAAATGAGTTATTTACTTAACTGTAAACCCTAATAAGTTGTCAGAACTTAAGATTTTTATTTTGTACGCATACATTTTTATTGTTCTTAACGTGAAATATTTGAGTACACTAATTTATACATTTAACTTAAAATTATCATCTCAACATAAATATTTTGCTAGCTATAACAAACTAATTCAGAATGTCAATTTGCTAATTTGCTAATAGCATGGTATAACACTTACTGAAGGAGTACAGCAACTTAAAACATGTAACTTACCTGCTCTCAAACCAAGCAGCATGTGCCACTTGTCACCATGATGGTAACTCCAAAAACCCACATTAACAGAAACTATTCTAAATTAGCATAACACAAAATTAATCACTACTAAATCTCCCTTACTAGGGCTGCACGATTATGACAAAAATCATAATTGTCGATTATTCCCTTGAAATTGTAATTGCGATTATTAATTTCGATTATCACAATTTACATTGAATGATGTTTTGAATAGCTTTATACCACTGTTTGAAGCAACTGCGTCATATTTTTATATAAAATAAAAAACAAACTAAAATAACTTTTATTGCTTTTCTACAGCATTAAGCCTCAAATGTCAACTATACATTGGTTTAGTTTCTTCTTTTAAAAAAAATATGCATGGTACAATAATAGGGGCTTTTGCACCGGGTAGTTCTAGGAATTTAGAGAACTAAAGGTTCCTATAGGAACATTTTCCTGGTTGCATTTGCACCAACAGTAGGAACTCTGAAGTGACGTAAGTCGCGCTTGTTGTTTTGACTTTTAAGGCTGATTTATACTTCTGCGTCGGACCTGCGCCGTAGCCTCTACGCCGTGGGCTACGCATCGATTTTCATTTATACTTCTGCGTCCTTGTCCGTGGCAACGCGCAGTTACACATGCAGAGGGATGTGTACCCCTGAGGGAGGGGTTCTGGCAGACCAATCACAGCGCTTGCGGTCCGCATAGAATTGACGCGTTGTTACATTTTTGGAGAGGTGCACGTCAGGGTACGTCGTAGGCTACGCGTGCAAAACACAGCCTACGACGTACACTCGACGCAGAAGTATAAATTGGGCTTTATTTTGACGGCGCGGTGGACATTTACTTTGACGCCACTGAGAACGCCAAAGCCTGAGCACACAGCGCTCACATTCTCCGTCTTCATCAGCTCACGATCTGTTTAACAGTCCTGTCTAATATGTTATTAGGTAGAACTATTATACAAAGAAAGTAGACAGTATATGAAAAAGTATTAACGTTAGCGTAGTCCAATGTAACTAGCTGAGCAGAAATACATAATCTTCTTTCGCTTGGTCCCCTCAAAGTTGCGTTGGATTTTCTCCTTAGCATAAAGTTTGAGAGGTCCATCTATCACTGTTTTCCATGTTTGTAGAGTTAGTTTGTGTAGTTAATATATAGGTTGTGTACACGACTTTTTAAAAATGGCGGGTGCTGGTGTTTCGCATGCGTTTGACCAGTCCGCATACACTTAACGTTACGTCCCTGGTAGTTCCTATTGTGCTGGGTTAGCCCCTAATCTGAAGTAGTTGTGATTCACCTCTCACAGCGTAACATGCTGTAAACACACCTCTTAAGCATGCAGAATAATGTAAGTGGAATTTTTTTATTTTTTGTAATCGCGGCTTTGAACGATTACGTAATCGTGGCATCCGTAATCGTAATCGCGATTAGAAATTTGATTAATTGTGCAGCCCTATCCCTTACCATTAATCTTGCACAAAAAACATTATATAACACTTAATTTTAGCATTTACTCTCCCTTTCGACTGCCATGGGCAAAGCATGCTGGGAAATAAAAAATCCCAGCCCAGTTTTAGTTAAACCTAAATTAGTCTAAATTAAAGGAAATTAGTTCATACAACTCAAAACAATGAAACAGTTCAGTTTACTTGAAGTATGTCAGTGCTGTGAACTCAAAAGAAAAAGAAAGTTCTAAATACTCATAACAGTTAATTTAACTGAACTAATTTGTTTCATTTAAGTTTGTCCTACTCAAACCAATTAAGTATTTTGAGTGTTAGGGTTTACAGTGCAGAGCTTGGCAATGAAATATTGTAATTAATTAACTGCATACATTTAAAACATTTAAAAACATGACAAACTGCCCTAATAAAATGTAACAATTTGCCCCAAATTGTCCAACACATTTATGTAATAGTTATTTGACTCAATTCTTTATAGTTATAGTGAGATAGACCTGCAACCCCAACCTACCTGTGTAACAACAAGCCCCTTCTCCCCTATAAGGTAAAAGAATTTATTACTGTCCTGCAATCTCTCAGATTTAAACAACGTGTCTTATGTCATTTCAAACAGTTACAAACAATAACAACAGTTTATATCTAAGCAGACAAACTGGTGTTCTGAACAAACACTGAGACTATTTCATTAGAGTATCTGCTGTGTTTGTTACATGCTGGGGTGAACTCAAAGTGGACTGTCAGAGTGATGAATAAGGAGTTGCTGACAAAGAACAGACAGATCTGTCAATATCCAGAGAGACCTGAAGAAAAACAAACAAATGTCATGGTTCTGTTATGGCACTCACGCATACGACAGTGTTTAAAAAGGCCATTTTGTTCTCTGTGATTTTTATTTAAAAACACTGATATTATAAATTAAATTTATGTTTTAACAAAAAGGGGGGAATGCTGCTGGATTATTATTAAAGCTTTAATATTTTGTAGAACTTTTTTTCTATTGAAACAATAGCAGCTTTACATTTTTGTAATTTGCAAGATAAATTTGTACTTCTCTTAAGAAGACGACCAGTTGCACCATACAACAGTTTAACTCCAGATGTGCTTACATTTGTTCATGCTTTTACATGTTTTTCTTTGAGTAATTGTATTTCTAGAACACTCCTTTAGTAGACTGGTATATCTTTACATCATTCCCTGCCAATGAACTCTGCAGCTCCATCAATCTGTTTTCAAACTATAAACAATGTGTCACACACACACAAAAAAGATTAGTTGGGACTGTGGGAGACTGGTTTATATTCAGTGCTTAGAAAAACAATGTAGTATTTGTAATTCAGTTAAGGGTAGCAAATTGCTAGGGTGGGAATACTTTGGCACTGTAGATCATTTTTAAAAGTTTTATTTGAAGATTTTATCCAGCACACAATGCAAAATACTCGTAGCTTATAAATATTACTGCAATAATACTGCATTAAGACCTGATTCCACAGAGCACAGAATCAACTCATCCAAGCTCAGCTGCGTTTTCCAATAGTTTCACAGGAGGGATGATAAGTGGTTGTGTATGTATTGCAAGAATTCCAAGAAATCCCAGAAAGAGTAATGTCTTCTGGCTTGTTCTTAAAATTCCATAGGTTCCAAAGGTTGCACAAGCTCTATGGCTGCTGCTATAACTTTCTCAGCACTCCCAGTGGGAATACAGATCATTTCCATGATTTTACTATGGGCTGCACAGTTATAGACAGTTCAGTGGTGAATCAAATGCAAAGGCTGCCTGAATAGACTCGAAAAAGGAAAAAGTTAAATGAGAAACAATGATGTGAATTCAAAAGTAACTTAAAATGGTTCTAGATAATGAAAAAAATAAACATTTTAGTTGCAAAAACATTATTTTAATTTCATGGTCGATGATGATATGTAAAACCAACACATAAGCAAACAAACTAAACATATTGTTTAAATGCATAGCTGTCACAATCAAATACGTATATTACCATGCAAAATATTACCACATAGAGTGAAAGCAAAGCAAGTACTTCTGACTAATGTTAAGAAAATTGCTGTTTCACTCTGTAACATACCTCCTTATCCATGTTACACACACTTAATCTACTCCCTTTTACATTTATGCTTTATCAGACCAGCATATACATAACGAAATATAAATGCACAAAATTCAGGAGAACATGTGGTGGACAGCATACGGTATTTATTTTCAAAGCTGAATGCCCACAGGAACTGACCATTGTTTTTTTGGTTTCGGGAGGAAAGACTTCAGAGATTGGACATGACCCGATGGCGTGTGATTGTGCTGCCCTTTGTTGAACTGAGCACTTCCTGTATGTCTTCCTGTGTATGTGAGCTCAATTAGGTTCACTTGAACAAAACTGTTGACTGCAGTAGATCTAAAATGCATGTTTAACAGCAGAAATCAAAATGCATTAAGGCAACACAAATGAGCCATTTTATTATGGTAGTACAATGTCCATCAGAACCATACTGTATATGTTGTACATTGACTAGGCTAATAGGTCTCCGTAGAGGTGGCATCTGTAAACATTGTGGAGCTCTTAACACCCTGCAGGTAGTGTTCTTGTTTACAGTCTGCTCTGGACATGTTCCATCTTTGTTTTTCCACATGGTTGAGTAGTTCTAGCAACTGCTCTCAGAAGTTCTGGAAGCCAATGGAAAATTTGCCATCTCACAAAGTCGTGAGTCTTCGCACGAACAGGCCTCCAAAGGTTGCTGGGAATTAGCTATCATGTCAAGTCAAGGTAAACAATGTCACGTGAAAGTCAAACTCTAATAATTGTCCTGCTGGTTGTTCTTCATTTGATGGCCACACAAGTGAACCAGAACTGAGCTACGGTAGGCTACACTATTTTGTGGCAATTTCTTATCATAGCACATAATTTCCCCCTACATTTCAATACAATACACATTACATATTGCATATAAACTATCGTTCAAAAGTTTGGGGTCAGTAAGTTTTTCTGTTGTTTGTTTTTTGGAAAAAAAATAAAGCTTTTATTCAGCAAGGATGCATTAAATTGCTCAAAAGAGACATTAAAGATGTTAGAAAAGATTTCTGTTTCAAATACATGATATTCTTTACAATTTTCTTTCATCAAAGACTCCTGAGAAAATGTATCACGTTTTCTGTTTTAAGAAACAACTGTTTATTACATTGGTAATAATAATAATAAATGTTTCTTGAGCAGAAAAACAGCATATTAGAGTGATTTCTAAAGGATCATGTGATTCTGAAGACTAGATTTCAGCATCTAATTTAACACAGGAATAAATTACATTTTAAAATATATTAACAGTTAGAAAACAGTAAATTGTAATAATATTTCACAATATGACTGTTTTACTGCTGTAAATGCTGTTTTGGTAAGAAAGATCATTTTCAAAAACATTAAAAAAATCTTACAGACCCCAACTTTTATATGTAAGTTGTATACACATATTATTCTGTAGTAACAAAACAACCACAGAGGACAAAGAGTCAGGAGCCCTATACGTGTCCAATGTCATCACCTCATTCAACTAGCGAGCGTCTTTCTCGTAATCGAGAGCTAAATTTAGCGCCCAAAACCTGCCACTTTACACACATGCACAACACAGGCCCCCTTTAATGACCGGCGTTTAATGTTTGGAGACAATTTTTCCTCTATTTACTCCAGAGAGTCCAAAGCTCAGGTGGTGCCCAGTGACCAGGCAACTGAGAGGATGGATAAAAGGAGCAGACTGAATTCATGCAGCACATTGCTGGGATGACATTCTGGATTCAAGTCACTGAAAACAAGATGATGAGATTTTACAAATAGTGACTTGTGCCTGCTGAGACTGACAACGTTCTCCAAAGACTGAGAATGAAGATCCACAATATTGTTGTTTTATAGTAGACCGACAGTAGTAATGGAAGTCTTGTATGGGTATGGGATAAGCAGTACATTATACCTGCAGACGCATTATGGGCATGCCCAAAGCTGGTTTACGTTTGTGTCTACTGTGGCAGACCTGCGTACAACCTTTTTATTCTTTTTTCCCATCTGGTTCCACCTACAATCAGCAGTAGGAGTGAAGCTGGTCTGGGTTGCTGTTGTGGGAGACTGGCTCAACTTAGTCCTCAAGTGGTAAGTGTTAAATGTTGTGGTTTCTGTAGATATCCAGGAATACCCTTTTAGAATATGTTAAAAGAAAAAAATTAGCCTAATTATCACAAATAAAGCAATCTCTCAATATTGAACATCTGTTTGTAATGTAATGAATTTATCTTCATGAATTTTCTTCTAATCGGATCTATTTATTAAATCATTAAATAGGCTCATGTTTGGCGAGCGTCCTTATTGGTGGGTTAAAGAAACTTTTTATTATGGCAACTTAACTCTACCACAAATCAAACAGTTCCCCATGACCTGCGAGACTGGCCCTGGTGAGTGTCTCCTGATGGTTCTCATTTTATAGACCAACCAACACACTAAATCAAAAGCAGATTTCACAGCGGTTTCTGTCCGCTCTTCTAGGAAGTCCCTCGGGTCATGCGATGGGAGCTGCAGGGGTTTACTACGCCATGATCACATCACTGCTGCCCATTTTGCAGGGATGTGACCCCCTAAAAAGATGGTGAGGAATTCTGTTCTGTTTATCTTCCTTCCCCCTTTTGATAAAGTACTCAGTAAGACTTAATTTATACCAGATTAACGACATCTTGTTTAATCAATTGAGATAAAGAGGAAGGAAAGTAAATCTGAGGACTTCGTCTGGGGACTAGCACAACATATCACAATCTACAGTATCTTCCCTGGCTTCCCAGTATCTTTCAGACGGAAATACATCTTTAGCTTGAAAACTCTTTTATCTTAGCAGCTCTGTTTTTTATATATTGCAAATGTGCAGTTTATTTTGGTTAGACAATGGGCCCATTACTCACACAAAGATATTCATTTTTGAAGAATAAACATGTTCTTCATGTCAGTGTTTTGATGTTTAATATTAATAATACACTTTCTTTGTCCTTTGCATTTGTGCCATATACTAGGTGCTTGCAGGGTCTTCTTTGGGCTCTTTTCTGGGCTGTGCAGGTGTGTGTCAGTCTTTCTCGAGTCTTCATTGCAGCTCATTTCCCACATCAGGTCTTTGCTGGAGTTGTTTCAGGTCAGTTGCAAAATATGTTGCATATTTTTAATATTAGCCTGCCTAATACAAGATATCTTCCTTCTCTTGGTTTCAGCATACAGTCTCTTAAGTGGTTGTTCACTTTCACTATACAGGAATTGCAGTGGCCAAGGCTTTTAATAGAGTGTCCTGGATCTATTCAGCAAGCTTGAAGGGTTATGTGCACACCATCCTCTGTCTCGTGTTTGTTGCGCTGGGGACTTATGCTCTGTTGGATGCTGCTTCAATAGACCCCTACTGGAGCCTAATGAAGGCACAGAAGTGGTGCATTCAGTCTGAATGGGTCCATCTGGACACGACACCCTTCGCTGGCCTCCTCCGCAACACCGGGGCCCTGTTCGGCCTAGGGCTGAGCCTCCATTTGCCTATTCACGGTGATCTGGAAAAAAACAAGAGCTGTGGAAACAGTGCCATTTACAGACTGACCTGTACAGTAGCAACACTGCCACTCCTGAGCCTCTTAGACTCATTCAGACCACCGACTAGCACTGATGCTCTCTTCTATGTGCTTTCTTTCTGTAAGAGCGCCACTGTGCCTCTAACCACAATAAGTTTTGTACCTTACTGTATTAGCACATTAGCAAAAGTATACCACAGAATTAAAGCATATTAAACTTTTTATTTTTTTATAATTAAGTCTGTATTTACTATTTTCCTCACTTTGCCTGTTTTGTATTATTCTAGAAAACAAAATGATATTACTTGATATGCTTTGATTTTAATGTATACAAATTAAGTAGAGCAGAGATATCATCAGGAATATCCTATAATACTTATATAATATATAATTAAATATTATATAGGCCTAAATAACATAAATGTCACGAAGGAAAGAGATCAAAGGGATATATCTGAGTCAAAATGTATGTACAATTATTATACAGTATATTACATATTCAACAATCGTTTGATATGTTTGTTACTTTTTATATTTTTACTCACATGAATTATTTTGTTTTATAATTGTTTTACTGTTTAAATTTAGCTTATAATAGGCAAGTGTATTAAATGTATTAAAATTGATATCTAGTTCCAGAAACCTTTAGAAAATCAAACTCAACGATTAAAAACCATAAACACTGAATGTCTTCATCAGTTAAATTACGACTCAGTATCGCCATCTAGCGACAGAAGTATAAACAGAGGAACTGCACAAAGGTAAAATATCACTTTTCTTTGTTTTTACTTGATACACATTTGTAATCAGTTAAAAAAATGGAATAACTATAAATACATCGTCCATGTCTATTAAAAATAATAGTTACTTCCTCGTGTTTATCATTTTCCGTGAGACCTTTACATTAGATTTTTTTACCGGAAGTGGAGACTGTAAACAACAGACGCGCGCAGTCATGACCTGTGACTGTCAGTGATGAAACAGTGTTTCCTTATACCTAATTAATGTTTCCCTTACTTCCACTGGAATGCATGACTTATGCGGCAATCGACAAGTTTATTCGGTCTAACTGCACGAAGAAATCAAGCACCACATTAAACCGTGTGAATCGGCTGCAGTGAGGGAGAGTCGTGGAGAAGCGCTATGCCGCGGCGGAAGGTATGACTGCGTCCTACAGGCCAGCTGCTGCGTACATGCTTACATAGCGCTCGCATCACTCACCTGTGTGTGTGTTCATGTGTAATCGGCTCCTTTCAGACTTACACGAGACCCAGCAGTTTGCATGGGCGCCTTAGCAAATGACTGTCATCTTTTTTCAAGTTAATTTGTTTGTGTGGGGAATGTGTAGATGGTAGCCAAAACTATAAAGTTTAGGCTCGAAATGTACCAGTTAATTGAAACTTATCTGTGTAATTACATAATACGATGTTTCCCGCCTTTATTAAGCACAAGCACTTAATAAAAATACAAAACAAAGGTTTATATATTTTAAGCTTAATATCAATATATAAAATACAGTCACACATAATTGATATGTATTGTATCATCAGTTCAGAGTTGTATTGTTGTGATACAAGGAAAATGGCTACAGTGTGGTCATTGTAATTACCTAATATTCATTCACCTTTTATTCATGCTGATAATGTAATATTTACTATCAGGATATATTCTTGTGAGCTGTAACCTGCGGTATTAGGATTCATGATGCATTGCACCCAAAATAATGCTGGGGAGTGAGGGAAACTAGATACAAGGGTGTTGAATGCTACCGATCCCGATCTGATTTCTGACCTGTGATGCCACCCGAATCATAATCACACACCGTGTTCGTTTGTTGGCCAGAGCAGAACTGGCCCCCTGACTGAGCCTGGTTTCTCACAAGTTTTTTTTTTCTTCATTCTGTCACCTGATGGAGTTTGGGATCCTTGCCACTGTCGCCTCTGTCTTGCTTAGTCGGGGACACTTAATATTCAACAATATTACTGATTTGACTGCAATGACGCTATTGCATGAGAACTGAACTGAGCTGGACGATGACATCACTGTTTTCTGCAGAACTGCTTTATAGATTAATTGAACTCATTTAATGATTGATGATCTTTACAACTGAACTGAATCAACACTGAACTTACTTTAGCTGAACAACAGCCGAAAATGCATTGTTTTCCTGTTATCACTGTAAAGTTGCTTTAAAACAATCTGTATTGTATAAAGCACAATATAAATAAAGGTGACTTAACTTGACTTGACTTAAAAGCATCAGAGCCTATGGCATTTTTATTAGATTTTGGTTCATTGTACTCCCATCTTTATATTAATCTACTTAAAATATTTTGATTCTGTCAAGCCAGGGACCCCAGTGTAAAAAAGCCCAGTAATACTTTATTAGTATAGTTTTCTGTTAATGAAGATAATATAATAAAGTTAATGTTCTTAAGTTTTATTAAGAATATGAACATATAATGCAGATAATTAGTTAGAATTAGGTAAGAATTAATGGACTCCTTGGAGTACCTTCTGGGACCCCTGGTTGAAACCCCGGGGTCTGTGTAATTAAATTGAGAAACTCACCAGGGTCATTTTCACAGGTCAAGTGGAACTCTTTGATTATTTGTTACAGTTAAGTTACCCTAATTAACAGAATTAAGTATTCATTTTCATGAAGTGCTTGCTGTTCTTTTAAAGGTAATTTATCTCATTTGAATCAGTGTCTGTATAACAATAAAAAGATCACATTTGTATTCAGTGACCAAAAGGTTTTTGATGTTTCTGACTCTTAGAGAAATGCGGGCAGTAGCTCTGAAGGTACAGAGGATTCAGATTTCTCCGCTGAGCACACAGACAGCTCAGAGAGTGACACCCACACGGTTAGAAACACCCGCCTCACTCGATCCTCTCTGAGACTCAGTCGCAACTCGCAAGGTAGGACACGAGACGTTGTGCTGATAGGAAAAGGCATTGCTATATATGACTTACTAAGAGCTCTTCTGTTAAAGTATGATTTACTTTGTCATTGGGCTGTAGGAATTATGAAATTATCATGTGATTTTACTTGCCCCAAAATAAAAAACAATTGTGATCTTGCACCAATAGGTGATGGGTTGATAGGTAGAACGCTTGATGGGTGGAGAACAAAAAAGAAAAGAATGAACAAACAAACCTGAGAGCTTTGTTTCTAGATTCCAGTCCTGTGGGGAATCCTTCTGCCCCGGTTTCAGAGGAGGTGTTGAACTATTCCACCCGTCGCGTGACTCGTAGTCAACAGCAGGGGGTGACAGTCTCGCCCAAGAAATACCCCTTGCGGCAGAGTCGCTCTTCTGGCTCAGACACGGAGCAGCATGGGGAAATCTCAGAGAGGGGTAGGAGGAGAAAACCGCATGGTTCTTCACTCATGCCTTCCCTCATTTGAGTATCTCCATGCTTAGCTCACATGCTCACATGTGCTTCTCTTCATTTGTTCATTTTTTTATTACGACAAGTCACAGAGTTCATACAACATGTTAACTTCACACAACATTAGCTTTCTCATGAGTTTTCAAAAGTTGGGGGTCAGTTAGATTACATTTTTGAAAGAAATTAATACTTTTATTTGGCAAGGATGCATTACAAATTGATCAAAAATGACATTTATAATGTTTACAAAAGATTTATATTTCAACTAAATGCTGTTCTATTGAAGCTTCTGTTCATCAAAGAATCCTGAAAAATGTATCACGGTTTCCACAAAAATATTAAGTAGTGCAAATATTTTGATATCATTTGATAATTGATCATATCAACGATGACAATAATAAGAAATGTTTCTTGGGCAGCATATCATAATATTAGACTGATTTTTGAAGGATCATGTGACACCGAAGACTGGAGCAATGATGCTGAAAATTCAGCTTTTACATCACAGTAATAAATTACATTTTAAAATGTTTTCAAATAGAAAACCATTATTCTAAATTGTAATAATATTTCACAAGATTCCTGTTTTTACTGTATTTTTAATCAAATAATTAAAGCCTTGGTAAGCCATGAGAGGCTTCTTTCAAAAACATAAAAAATCTTAGCGACCCCAGACTTTTGAACGGTAGTTTATTTTCATAATTCTTTAAGCTGTGCAAATTGAATTATTTAAAGTAATGCATTGAACTTTCTTTATATCTCATTTCATGTTATTCTGTGGCTTTTGCCTACTTTTTCTGTTGTCATTTGCTATAATTTAAATTCATATGCACCACTCTCCATTTGTTTAATTTTGTTAACTAATAAATAAACAATCAAATAAACTAAAAACTCTGTTTTTGGAAATATTTTGGCTCAAACATCAATAAAACTACCCTATGTTGCATTCCAAAGGCGTCCTGCTTTTTGAAATTAGTTAAATTTGACTTCGTTTTAAAATTAAGTTGAAAAATGTATTAAAATTTCTCTGGAGGAAGTAAAAAAAATTGTAAACTTGTCTTTTTGCTAATATTGTCATTAAAATTATGCTAGGACAACAACAATCAACATTTTATAATTATTAAATCCAGTTATTTTAACAAGATTGATCATTATATATTGAAACATTTTTATATTGTAGATTACTGATAAATATGATTGATATAGTAATCCCAATTTTCAAGAGATGTGGTTAGCTGTACCTTCACTTTAACCTCCTCTTGTGATGGTATTGTTTCATTCTTCCTTTCCTCTGTAGTTGGTTACACAGTTATTGTAGTTTTCATTTATATTTAGTTTTCATGTAATGATTAGAATATACCTAATCATATTCCTAGACTTTATACAGTCCGGTTTTCTGTTGTGTTGGTCATCCAGACATTAAGCAAAGCGCAGACCATGACGAGTCCCCACCCAGGACGCCCACAGGCAACGCTCCTTCCTCTGAGTCTGACATTGACATGTCCAGCCCAAATGTGTCTCATGATGAGAGCCTGGCAAAGGAACTGTCACTGAAAGAATCCGGCCTTGCACACCGACCCAAAAGACGGCGCTTTCATGAGAGCTACAACTTTAACATGAAGTGCCCCACACCTGGTTGTAATTCACTTGGTAATTGGATTCCAGGTCCTCTATTTTAAGTTTTAAGAATATTTAAAATACCATTCAAAAGTTTGGGGTCGAAGTTATTTTTTTAAAGTTTTTTTAAATAAATCTGTAATGCTCACCAAGGCTGCATTTATTTGATCCAAAATACAGTAATAACAGGAGTATTGTGAAATAATTTACAGTTTGAAATAACTATTTTATTATATTTTAAAATGTAATTTATTACTGTGATGTAAAAGCTGAATTTTCAGCATCATAACTCCAGTCTTCAGTGTCACATGATCCATAAAATCAATAAATTGATAAATCAATCTAATATGCTGATTTGCTGAGATTTACATTTATTATTATTATCATCAGTGTTGAAAACAGTGCTGCTTGATATGTTTGTGGAAACTGTGAAACATTTTTTTTCAGGATTCTCTGATGAATAGACAATTAAAAAGAACAGTGTTTATTTTAAATAGAAACCTTTTTTAATATTATAAATGTGTTTACTGTCCATTTTGATCACTCTAATGTGCCCTTGCTGAATAAAAGTATTAATTTCTTAAAAAAAAAAAAAAAAAATCTTACTGACTCCAAACTTTTGAACGGTAGTGTATTTGTGTTATTCATTTGTGTTTTAATAGTGGTTTTATTTTTTCATGTTTTGTGTATTGACTTTTTTAATGCAGTATTTAAACACTTAAATATTTCAATTCAACCTTTATTCCTCTTTCAGGACATTTGACAGGGAAACATGAAAGGCACTTTTCAATATCTGGATGTCCACTGTACCATAACCTTTCAGCAGACGAGTGTAAGGTAAGGGTTATTACCATCTTTTGGACTAAACCTTTTGCCAGATTATATTTTGCTGAAGGTTTTTGCAGCAAGGTTTGCCGAAAAATCAAACATTTTACTCAGGTGAAGGCAAGCTCTCGAGACAAACATGTGGAGGAGAGGATGCTGTCACAGCGGCAGGATGAAAACCGTCATTCCACTCGGCAACAGGTAAAGCAGAACACCAAGTATTTAATGTCCTCACTCGTGAACCGGTATGTGCCCTAGTAATGATCCCCATTGTATGCAGTCTTTAAGAGCTACTTTCAGGTTTTATGTGCAGTGAATTTTACATGTTAATTAAATAGTTTCTAGCACTCACATTCTCTGAGTTACCGCCCCTTCAGGCCCAGTCAGAGAGACATCTGCGCTATAAGGAAAAGGTGACAGAGATGAGGAGGAAGAGAAACTCTGTTTCACAAAAAGACAAGTACATGGTGGGTGTCACATGCTCCATATATGAAGAAAGAATTATGACATCCCTTAGCAGATGCATGTATTAATCTCTGAGCTTTTGTTTGACTTTCCAGGAGCACAGACCGTCCCATGGCAGCAGTCGTGAGCCTCTGCTGGAGAACATCACAAGTGACTATGACCTGGAACTGTTTAGAAAAGCCCAGGCATGTGCTTCGGATGATCTTGTAAGAGAGAAGACCCATTACATTTTCGCCCTCTTGTTTTCTCCTCTCCCCTCTCATTTTCATGAATCTGTAAAGATCGCAGGTGGGATGAGCCTTCGCACCACTGAATTCTGGGATATGCAATGGGCCCATGCTGGACTCTCTTCCACTATAGCCTCCACACTGCTGCCATTCTCTCATCTGTAGCATAGAGTGTCACTCAAAGTTTTAGGGCACAATACTTTATCTGTCCTGCCAAGACCAGCTTTCCTTAAACGGACAGCTCCAAAAATGAAAATTCTGTCATTTTCTAACCACCATGACATTTCAAACCTGTTTGCTGTTATATCTTAAAGCTTGACTGAAAAAAAAAAATCATTTAGAACAACAAGAAGGTGTGTAAGTAATGACAGAATTGTTATTTTGGGTTGAACTGTTCCTTTAAGAGAAAAGAATAATCTTAACTTGAGTTGACATTACATGCACCTTCTTATTTTCTCCTGCTGATTTCTATCCTAACTTTAATTTCTACATTGCCTTCTGTTTATTAATTAGGACAGTCTCTAATAAAATGCACACTTCCGTTCAAAAGTTTATGGGTTGGTACTATTTCTTAAATGTTATTAAAATAAGTATTTTATGCTCACCAAGGCTGCATTTATCTGATTAAAAAACAGTAAAACAGTCATATATTATTTTTTTTTTCATTATTTGAATGTATTTTAAAATGTAATTTATTCCTCTGATGCAAAGCTGAATTTTTAGCATTATTACTCCAGCCTTCAGTGTCACGTGGTCCTTCAGAAATCATCCACATATGATTTGAGGCTCAAGAAACATTTATTATTATTATTATTAATGTTGAAAACATATTTTTGTGGAAACCGTGATACATTTTTTCAGGATTCTTTGATTAATACAAAAGTTCAAAAGAACAGCATTTAGTTGAAATCGAAATCTTTTTTAACAATGTAAATGTCTTTACTGTCACTTCTGATTGATTGAATGCATCCTTGCTGAATAAAAATATTAATTTCTTTCTTTAAAAAAAATCCCAAGCTTTTGAACGGTAGTGCATATCTCGACGCGTCCTTAACCTCCTTATTCACTTGTGAATTTTTTTGTGGTAGGCCTCAGGGTTTTTCCATCTAACTCAGTGTGGTCATTCGCTCTAGTCAGACCTGTGCTTCTCTCACCCTTCATTGGTCCTTGCAGGAAAAACTCCGGCTCGAGGGGCAGGTCACTGAGGGTGGCAACATGATAAAGGCCATTGTGTTCGGCCGCTACGAGTTGGACACCTGGTACCACTCGCCGTACCCCGAAGAGTACGCCCGCCTCGGGCGTCTCTACATGTGCGAGTTCTGCCTAAAATACATGAAGAGTCAGACTATTCTGCGACGTCACATGGTAACTTTTTTCACATGTTCAGTTAATAACAGTTTAAATTTGAACTCATAAAATTAAAGGGAGACAACTCTTCAATTATGTCTCTTATTTCACTTGCGATCAGGCCAAATGTGTGTGGAAACATCCACCAGGTGATGAGATTTACAGAAAAGGGGCTATATCTGTTTTTGAAGTGGATGGCAAGAAGAACAAGGTAGACCTTCCACCAGGACTCTTGATTTTATTTGACAACTTTAAATTGGCTGTCAGTCAGGACACATTAATTTGTGATTCCGCCTCACTGACACTGGCATTTTCCATTTGCAGATTTATTGCCAAAACCTGTGTCTGCTTGCCAAACTCTTCCTGGACCACAAAACACTGTACTACGATGTGGAGCCATTCCTTTTCTATGTGATGACTGAAGCTGACAATACCGGCTGCCATCTTGTAGGATACTTCTCCAAGGTACTCTGTTAGGGAATCCTGCGCACAACAAACTTCAGTTACCTTGCAAGCGATGGTTTTGTGGTAATCAAAATACGTATTTGGATTTAGGAAAAGAATTCATTCCTGAACTACAATGTCTCCTGCATCCTGACCATGCCACAGTATATGAGGCAGGGTTATGGCAAGATGCTGATTGATTTCAGTGAGTGCAGTAGATCTAGACTTTTTATATCTACGTTTTGTCATTCCTGTGTTTAAGCTTAAACAAAAGATTGGTCTTGCAAATAGGTGATTTTAAAGTTACATAGTATACGTAATTAATGTTGTTATTTTTTAAAATGCAAAGAATGTGTTAAAATAGTTCCTTTACTGTGTGATCATGTGCACTTTTGGATGCTGTAATTGGAAGAGATGAACATGTTAGTGTATGAATGGCTGCTGTCTGCCCAGGTTACCTGCTGTCCAAAGTAGAGGAGAAGGTTGGCTCTCCTGAGCGGCCTCTCTCTGATCTCGGCCTCATCAGTTACAGGAGCTACTGGAAAGAAGTGCTCCTGCGCTACCTGCACAACTTCCAGGGCAAAGAAATCTCCATTAAAGGTACTTAGTGTTACATGCACTACTGTTCAAAAATTGGAGGGTCAGAAAGAAAGACATTATTAGTTGTATTCAGCAAGGATGCATTAAATTGATCAAAAGTGACAGTAAAGACATTAATAATGTTACAAAAGATTTCTTTTTCAAATAAATGCTGTTTTTTTTGTTTCCACAAAAATATTAAGCAGCACAACTGTTTTCAACATTGATAATAATAAGAAATGTTTCTTGAGCAGCAAATCATCATATTATTATGACGTCTGAAGGATCATGTGTCACTGAAGACTGGAGTAATGATGCTTAAAATCAGCTTTGACATCAGAGGAATGAATTGCATTTACTGTATTTTTGATCAAATAAATGAAGCCTTGGTGAGCATATGAGACTCCTTTCAAAAACATTTTTTTAAATCTTAATGACCCCTTTTGAACAGCAATGTATTTTCTTCCTTTATGGTTATCATAAACATTTAATACTGAATAGTGATTTTTCCTTAAATTGTTTTCTTTCCTTCGCATAAATTAACACAGAAATCAGCCAAGAAACAGCTGTCAATCCTGTAGACATTGTCAGCACTTTACAGTCACTCCAGATGCTGAAGTACTGGAAAGGGAAGCACCTGATCTTAAAAAGACAGGTAATTGTTATGTAGTGATTTTAGTAAAAGACTGTTTACGGTTTATTTTAATCTTTAGTGGCTTTTAATGCATCTAAATGATTGAATGATCTTCAGGATCTGATTGATGATTGGAAAACCAAAGAGGCAAAACGTGGAAGCAGCAAGACTATTGACCCTACGGCCTTGAAGTGGAGCCCACCCAAAGGAACATAAGACAATGATCTGCATGCTCTGCACTGTTTGCTGTAGTTTCCTTGGTCACTATTAGAAAAGCTTAACAAATAGGAAAGCATTTTCTTGTTACAATAAGTTACAAGTAAGGCTGCAATCCTTACTGTATCGTGTTTGTCACATGATGCAGCCAGAACATTTCGAGTTACCTTAACCGTCCTATTCTAGTTTTTTGAAACATGGTTAACGCATTTCAACATGCATTGTAGAACTGCGGCTTGTGAGATCCTATCACCTAACTTATTTTGAGTTGAGTACCAGTGTTTGATACTCAAATGGCAATTGTTTTTAGTCACAGGAAAAAATCTATTGCATCTCTTCATTTTAGAGAACTATTTGACTGTTATATATTTATGTGGGGAAAAAAAGTTTTTGTTAGCTGAAGAGCTTGACTCTTCTAATTGGGTTCTTGTTTCTTTTCTTTTTATTCCTCTTAACCAGATATGTATTTCCAGCCCTATTTGACAATAGCCAAAGTCACTGCACTAAGTAAAAAGAATAGTTTATTAGCTCAAGTGAGACTAACTTGTATTTTGGAACAGACACATTGCAGTAAATATGATATATATACCCTTCATTGTCAAGTATTATTTTTTCAAAAGTCTACAACAAAAACTATTAAGTGGAAGCTTAGTTTATAGCATGTCTTGGCTATATATTGCAGCAAGTGTGTAATTTGTGAGCAGCCAGAATAGCTTAATTTAGCTCATAGAATTACCATGATGCACTTGTAAACTCCACATAGTGGATTTAACACAGACTATACTATGTCAGTAGCATGTGTTGCACTTGATTTTCTATGTCTCCTCTAAAATAAATTTAGTCACTGTTTAAATCGATGAAGCTCTGTGAGTTAATTGGATATAAATATTAAAGTAATAAACAATGGAGAAAATTCTCTCATCATTTACTCACCCACACAAATCACAAAAGAAGATATTTTGAAAAATGTTGATAACCATACATTTCTGGTTACCATTGACTGCCATTGTCTGGACAAAAAAAAAAGAAGAGTGAGAGTGAGTAAACGATGACAGTTCACCCGTTTTTGGTCCCTGTAAAGAGGGAGGGTTACAGTTCATTGGGGTTGTAGCCATAGAAACAGTAAACGGGTAACGAGATGTCGAATATTTGGCAACATAGACAGGAAACAGTGCGCGCTCATAGTAAAGGAAGTAGTACGTCACCAACCAGCGTTTTCACAACACGGACACTAGAAACGTCAATGTAATCACAGTCAGTCTCGACGCTCTCTTAAAAAAACTACATAGTATGAAGATATAAATATGATGAAAGACCTCTTGTTTTCGGACGTTAGTTCACGGTTTAGCTCGCTGACAGCCTGAAGCTTAAGTTATAGTCTGTTATTGCTCTTGAGAACAGAGGTAGGTGTTATTATATTATTATTATATTATATTATATACAGTACCAAATTTTAATGCAACACGTTGTTATTGTATTATTATTATTATTATTATATTCATTGTTATGGTTTAGAGGCAGACCCGTGAACAAACTAGCAATTCATTAAAGGGATAGTTTACCCAAAAATGAAAATTCTGTCATAATTTCCTCACCCTCAAGTCGTTCCAATCCTGTATGACTTATTTTCTTCTGCTGAACATAAAAAGATATTTTGAATTTGAAGAATGTTGGTCACCAAACAGTTTTGGACAATTATGAACAAAAAAAAAAAAAACTGCGAGACACTTCTCAGAATATCTTTCTGTTCCACAAAAGAAATTCATACATGTTTGGAATGGCATGAGGGTGGGTAAACTGACAGAATTTTCATTTTTGGGAGAACTATCCCTTTTATTCTAAAAAAAATAGCTTTTTTTCTCTCTGAGCAGGTCCTAACAAAATGTCACAGATGGATCTCCTCCTCACAAATGTAGCTGAGCTCCTCACTGCTACTGTACAGGAGGTGTTGCAGCTCATGGGTCAGGCTGTGTTAGAGTATCAGAAGGAGTCTGCCAGAACACACCTGGAGAATCAAAACCTCCAGCAGAAGCTGAAAGAACTCCAGGAGAGGACAGATGGGGCTTCAGGTGAGACTTTGAAGAGCTTATAGTTGCTGAATTAACTTTTCTATTTACTGTCATGTAAAAATTCTCAGTCAACTTCTTTTATATTTTAGATGAAGTCCTGAAAGTCTCTTTTCTCAGAGATGAGCCTCATTCAGGGAAGGATCATGTGCAGGAAGATCTCGTTCATTGTGGAGATTCAGTAGTGAGTGAGGAGATTCTGAGTGACAATCCTGTTCATATAAAGCTAATTTTAGATGATATTACTGTAAACAACCAACATCATTTTCTGCAAGGGACCTGTGACTATTCTTTGACGAATCAAAGACACCTCTCCATGGTTAAGAGTAGCCATCTGAGACGAATCCTCAACCCTTCACCTGGCAGCAGAGAGACTCCAGCAACCAGCAACACTGAGACCTCATCAGGCTCAAACAAAATCAAGGTGGAATCTAAATCAGAGCTTCTGGAATGTTCTGTTATGGATGAGACAGACAGTGCGACAACACAAGCTCCTGTTGTTCCCATGCAGGATGCTCCTCTAGCAAATGAACACAACCAGCAGCCTGTCTCCACCTTTTCCAACAACATTGTCCACTATAACCAACCTTGTAAATCATTAAATTCTACTTCTAAGCACATTCTTAGGTCACGGGTAGAGAATACAGTCCAAACGGGGGATGTTCACAGCGCTCCCAGCATAAGTGAGAGCAGAGAGATTCTGCACAGCTGCCACGTGTGCAGTAAGACATTCGCAACGCCCTCCAGCCTCGGAGCGCACTTTGTATGCCATTCAAATGAGAGACCTTTTGTTTGCGAGTGCTGTAAGTTCAGGTTCAGTCGTTTAGCCGATCTGAAAAAGCACGAGCGCATTCATACAGGAGAAAGGCCATATAACTGTTCTCTCTGTGGACGGAGATTCAACCGAACAGAGAATCTCAGAAGACACTTGAGGAAGGTTCATTAGGGAGCAGCGCTGTGAGCTTTAAATTCACAGCATGCATATTTGCTGGCTACAGTATGATAAGGGCATTTATATAACTTCACATGCTGACGTTGGATCACAACATTCATTCATATCTCAAAATGACAGTTACACCAATAAGATTTTCTCCCACATTAACATTGGCAACTGTTTTTATCATATTGAATTGAAATTAATATCAAATCATTATCAGTGGCTGAAATATGATAAATTGATACATTTATAATGATAAAACACCAAAGGACAATACATATGTGGTAAAACTCAAAACGATCAAAGTGCGGAACACTTGATTTGTTTTTTGTTTTTTTAAAAAGACGTCTCTGATTCTCACCAAGTCTGCATTTATTTGATCAAAATACAGTAAACAATAGTAATATTTTCAAAATAATATTTGAATATACAAATTAAAATGTATTCCTGTGATGGCAAAGCTGAATTTCATTATTACTCTAGTCTTCAGTGTCACATGATCCTTCAGAAATCATTTTAATATGATGATTTGCTGCTCCAGAAACATTTATCTTCAATGTTGAAAAAATATTTTTGTGGACAATGTAATACATTTTTCAGTATTCTTTGAGTATTCTAAAAAAAAAAGAGCATTTATTTGAAATAGAAGTCTTTACTGTTATATTTGATCAATTTATGTATCTTTGCTGAATAAAAGTATATCTTTCAAAGACAACAATTTTTACTGACCTCAAATGTCTATTTTTTTTTTCTCTTTCCAATAACTTAGAATTTTTTTTTTTTTTTTTTACATATGGTTTTGTTTCCCCCCCACAGGTTGGTGAGGCTTCGTTGTTGACTATATAGGAATACATGATCACTACTCCAGCTCTGTTGTCCTCATTGTTTTTATTTGTATAGTATATTTTTTAAGACACTGATATAAATCTTTCAGTTCTGCAGCTGAGCTCTGGCAAGTAATTAAAAACTGAGATGTTTCAAAGTGAATATCAGTGGAACATTTTCCATTTCTTTTAAAACAATTTGCTTCAGCTTCTCTTTTTCCTCCATTCCACACGCCACTCGTTCCAGTCCAATAGTGTCCGGTCTGTCTGCCACTTTGCTTGATCCAGTTCTAATAGAGAGAAGCAGAACAGAGGATTAAGAATTTCCCATAATTGTCTCTAAATGCAAATAAAATGTTCCTTATTACAACATGTATTACTCTTACTTTTTAGAAATGTGTGGAATACTTGATCAATCATCTTATGACTCTGTGATACTAACTCCCACGGGTCTGAAAAATAAAACCCAGTGTCATAGAAAAGAGGCTACCATCACTCAATCAGCAAGCGCTATTCAGGGACAGATCACAGTGCTCACCCTTAGTGTTTGAGAGCTGTTTGAGTGCACCACCCAGAGAGGAATCATTGTGTAGCACATTACGGAGACACAAGGCCTGACATGCTGCCATTATTTCATCATGCACAGACGCATCACTTCCCAGACAAACACAGACAGTACCTGGCAAGAAAAACACATCCCGCAAAATCTGTCATTGTTTTGCCTGAGTAACAGTTAAGCATAAATTGCCTAATATCATTTTTGATACCTCTACTTGTATAGCAAAACTGGGAGTTTTTTGTACCATTTTTGATTCCAATGAGATACGGTTTGCTGCTGTTGTTCTTCAACGCCAGCTGTAGTTCTCCTGGACTAAAGTCATAAAGACATCATTTTAACAGCCACTAGTGTTTTCACAACAATATTTTTTTTATTCAGTGAATGAATATAAAACTGGGTTTAAAAGCAGATGAACATACTCTTGAACAATATCTCCAAGCCTCACACCCAACTTGACGGGAACTGTCCTTCCAAGCGCTGCAAAGAGGGAGAGCATTTTGTTGATTACAAGCGTAATAATGGACCCTAATCACATTAATCCTTAAATGAACAAGAAAGGTGATTAGGTTTTAAGGCCATACACAAGAACACAGGCTCCCTCTGATTGGCCTCCACTGGACTGAGCAGTTGACCATTCAGCAGGTACCGATTGAGGACTATGGACAAGCGAGCCTCATTAAGGGTTTCCATAACAACAGAACGAACAGCTTTGTAATTGGCAAACAGGTGGAGAACAGTGAACAGGAAGAACAGGATGAATGTCAACCTGCATGAAAGAGCACAAATCAGTACAGTATCTGGTACACACATCATTTACAGTGTGGCTTAGATATCAGAGTGTTACTCACAATGGGTTATCTGTTACAAGTGGGATGAGCGCCAGGCTGACCAGCAGTCCTGCCAGGTTCACCAGGGTTTCCTTACCAGGAAAGAAAGGCAGAGAAAATGATACACTGATACATGACACCACTGACACACAATGACATCAATTTCCTAGACTAAGAGGAAATTTTGCTGGGAAAACCAAGAAAGAAATGAGCAAATAATTATTTAGCATATGAGAGAAAGTGAATAATAACCTGGCTCCCATCTTTGGCAGAGATATCAGCCATGTTGTTTCTACGAGCTTGATGGACAGTTAATGCAGCTCTTGTTGCTCCACCAGCAACTCCTACAATTGACTGGGATGACAGAAATAGAAGAATAACCCTAGATATCTATTAACAAACAGATGATGATTTAGGTACAGTCATGTTAACGTTTAGAGGATGATGCTGTTAATATTTTACCTTAAATATTCCAGCAATGCAGATGATTAGAATAAAAAAAGGAGGGAAATGAGGGGCTGCAATCTCCATGAACATTGCCACGTCATTAAGAATGTCAGCGAAGAGCCTGAAAAGACAAATATTTATTTAAAAAGTATTACAATGGTCATTCAAACTAAAACTTTAAATTCCTTGGTATATTGTACCTCCATTTTTTGGCTTCAGAATCTAACTTGTTCCTGAAACACAGGGTAACAATTAAATACTATAAAACAAAACAATCACAATCTGAAATGCCTGGAGAAATATTACCCTTTGAGCCAGGCAAAAAGTATTCTTCCCAGCATCCCTGTTCCATCTGAACAATGAGAGAGAAGATGGTTAGAAAAGTATGCTTTTGAGAAATAAACATCAGTAATTCATGCACATACCCCGAAGCAGCCATGTTATTGTAGCTGCTGCAACCGTTGCTTCTTGATTTCCAACCCCAACACCCCTCAGTGAAGCCTGAGTAGCAAGTGTGCCAGACAGAGAGCTGGAAAATGCCTGGGAAAACAAAGGACTGATATGACGCTAGTGTGTGTAAATATAAAAATATTTAAATAAACATTTATGTCAAGTAGCTTGATCACACTGGCATCAGAGTAGCATGCCATGAGAAGACAGCTACATCAAGGTAAATGTTGCTATTTTTTACATGTTATTTTAAATGGAAACTAAAGCTGTACATTTCAAAATAAAAGCAATATTTTAAAGAAACACATGGATATATATTATTTGTGCAAGGTATTTTTCATGTAACTGACAATGTTAAGGGTTGATATTGAACATGTTTGTATGATTCGATGTTTGGCTTATGGAAAAAAGACTGAGTGTCAGATCTATGGGACATGTACCTGCACAGTGTCCCAGAACTGATACTGTAAGTAATCCTCACTGACACTCTCAGGATATCCCTGTGGCAGGAAAACACTCTAGGAGAGGAGCTATCAGTTAGTGACGTCTCAGAGAGTTTATTTATAGGTTCTGAAAGACTTTCCTGAATGAGTCACGCACTTTAAACACGCCAGAGATCGAATTTCCCGCTAGTCTGCCGTCCATTGCATCCTTCTGTCTCTTCATCCTCCTATCCTTCAATAGGTATTTCCAAGACTCCTGTGAGCCATAACGCTCTGTCGCAATCACCCCTTCACAATCCTCCATCTCTGCCATCTGCACATCAGTTAGCACGTGTCTATTAAGAAACAAAAGTCTTTTACTTTGAATTTCACACTCAGCTGTAACCAGTCTCACACATTGCAGTTCATACACATCATTTATCAAGTTACATAGTTGAATACAATGGTGCTTTCTATATGTTAGCACGCTGAGGAGTTTAACATGCTAAGGACTAAAACTGCAATAACATGTAAAGGAGTTTCTGCTTGCGTTTCAGTTGAGATTTATTAGAATCGCCCACCTCTCACTCTTCCGTGTTTAGATTGTATCGCCACGTCACGAGCATGTCGCGGCTTCTGATTGGCTCGTTGAATCTTACGTAGGAGCAAAGAAAGACCATACAAAAACAGTGAGAAGATTCTCTTCTGTCTCCTGCTGTAACAAATTGGTACAAACGACAAAATATATAATTGTTTTTGTCCGATTTTCATTCTAAGGGTGTTAATCTTGATTATACATTATTATTACTTTGTCTTCTGGGTAAATGTAATCTTCACAAAGCCAGAACCATTCACTGTAATCCCAATTTTAGAATGTTCTCCTCTGACATAAAGTCCCTTTTCACTTCCTTTAAGAATATGCCAAAACCTTTGTACTCAAAGGCTTCGAAAACATATAGCATCCTTGAGTCTGTTGTAAGCAACCTTTACATTTTCATGTTGACATCATGTTATATGTGACCATGGACCACAAAATCAGTCATAAGGGTCAATTTTTTGAAATTGAGATATTTATACATCATCTGAAACCTGAATAAATAAGCTTTCCATCTCCATTGATGTACGGTTTGTTAGGATAGGACAATATTTGGCATGCAACTATTTGAAAATCTGGAATCTGAGGGTGCAAAAAAATCTAAATATTGAGAAAATCACCTTTAAAGTTGTCCAAATGAAGTCCTTAGCAATGCATATTACTACGATTAATACATTTTGGATATATTTACGGTAGGAAATTTACAAAATATCTTCATGGAACATGATCTTTACTTAATAACCTAATAATTTTTGGCATAAAAAAAAAATAGATAATTTTGACCTATACAATGTATTGTTGGCTATTGCCACAAATATACCTGTGCGACTTATGACTGGCTTTGTGGTCCAGGGTCACATATTGTGTTGATTTATGTAATTCTTACAACCTCTTGTGATTATGTCTGTATGTCCACCCTTGTTTCTTACTGTTACTATCTATAACCTTTCTTTTGCAATAAAAAAGACATTAAAAAGTAATGAATATGCAAAAAAAGGATTCTCTTCTAATGACTGCCTGTAAAAGCTGTAGTAGTTTTGTTCACTTCATTTCTCCATTTGTGTGGTTGTCACACACAATATAATTTAATTTTGTTAGTAAATATATTTGATTTAATTTTGTTTGTAAATTAATGTATTGTTCTGTATAAAATCATGCTGTATATTGCATTTTTCTTTTCTTTTTCATTTTCTCTTTTTTTTAACTAACTTAACAAGGGGAAAAAATAAGGGAAAAATTAATCAGTGTTTGTTTTTAAGCTGTCTGGCCTCTCTTGACCTCAGTATCTGTCTCTTTGTTAATGTGTCAGCTCAACCCAGAACAGTCGACCTTCACAAGCACACCAGAACAGAGCCAGTGTAGTGTGTGTTTGAGTGTCTGATATAAGCAATTAAAGAAAAGCTCAGGCCAACACTGACAGAATTACACTGAAAAATATTGAAGCATCAGAGAATCAGTTTTGGATATTTCAAATTAAGTGGAAATCAGAAAGCAGCTGATGTCATTTACAGTGCCAGATCTCCAAAGCACAAACACGATTTTACTATTTATTATTGCTACTTTTATTAGAGTTCAAAACATTCTTTTAAAGCTGCAGTTCTCAAATGGGGTGTTACAAAAGCTTTCTATTTCAGATAAATGCTGTTCTTTTGAACTTTCTATTCAATAAAAAAACCTTGAAATAATGTACACAACTGTTTTCGACATTAATAATAAAGATAAATGTTTATTGAGCAGCAAATCATCATATCAGATTGATTTCTGACGGATCATGTGACACTGAAGACTGGAGTAATGATGCTGAAAATTCAGCTTTTTCATCAAAGGAATAAATTACATTTTAAAATATATTAAAATTGAAAACACATTTTAAATTGTAAAAATATTTCACAATATTACTGTTTTTGCTGTATTTTGGATCAAATAAATGCAGCATTGGTGAGCAGAAGAGACTTCTTTTAAAAACATTTAAAAATCTTACCGATCTAAAACTTTTGGACAGTAGTGTACATGTTTTTAGTTATGCCAAGCTCTAAAATATTTTATCAGGTAAAAATATTTTTACAAAAATCTTTATCAAGTTAATTACAAATAGCTGGAAAAGTCATGGGACCATTGAATATTGCTGTGAACAATAGGGGGCTGAGTCAGAGAAAGGCTAATGCAAATAAATCTTTTTCTAGATTCTAGAAAAAACAACAACAAGTGAGGTGAGTATCATATTTGGACACATGGGATGAGTTGATGTATCAAGTGATGTACCTGCATGCCTGGCCTTGAACAAGGCACCTGAAATATGCAGACTTAAAATCTAACTCTTAGGTCCTGTCTATTAACAGCATGCCTGATGTTTAGAAATATTACTTAAATATGTCAAAGAATGATCATGAAACATGACAGGCTATAAATCATGCAGCTGTCCAACATTTATACAATTAAGAGATATGACACAGAAGACATGGACCTCAACTTACATGTCAGGAACCTGAATCTTGTGAGGCTGTGTAAAAAGAAAGAGAAAGAAAAGTTGAACAAGAATGAGTAACAACGTGTCATGAAGTCAAAGCTTCTCTGTTACAAAGTCTGCAGGAGCTACTCATGATTCACAGGAGAAACAAGGTGTGGTAAACAGACTGATAAACGTAACACTTTAAGAATGTGAGGGGAAGAAGTATTTCAAGCTGTGTGGGAGTGAATAAGACAAAGTGGGAGGGACACTGAAAAACCAAAGGAGGTGTGGTGCTTTATTCTGTTGTACTAGATACTAAAACGTTTTTCTCACACTCTGCCTCGTCTCGGAGGTCTAAACTGGAGCTAAAGAAGCTGTGTTAAATATTTCACACATATAACTGACGATAAGAGGAAGTTTGGATGGGAAGTCATCTGGTCATCAAGTTGTGACAACGACATGTGACAGTTTTGTCACAGGACACTAGATCTTCTACACAAACTTAAAGAATAATTAGCAAAGCATTGGTCACCAGATATATATATATTTTCAAAGCAGAAACACCAGAGTTGATTATTAAATACCTTTGGATCTCTGGTCGACCTGAGGAATTTTAGACCCTTCTTCCCTCAAGATCAAGTCTGGGCGAGTCTGTAAGTACTGAGATATTTTGTTTCAGCAACTGTTTCAATGGCATGCTTTTCATTTGCTGCTTCCTTCATAGATCATCATCTTTCTGGAGGCAGACTTTACATTGCTAAAATTTTAGGTTTATCATGGCAGTCTATTCATGGCTATTCAGTCCATGCATTTGTCATTCAGAAACTTTGAGAGTGATAAAGAAATGGCTTTTCATACCATCAAAATAATAAACAACAGTGATTGCCAAGTAATAACACCTCAATAACACCTTATAATCATAACCACAACTAGCAGTAAGATCTGTCATCGTTTTCATACAATACTGATGCCAGTTGCTGTGATACCATTCTCTGCCCATACCTGTTTTTCAAGCCCCAGGACAAGAGATACTAAAAACTAAATTCATCTTAAATGCTTTGAGAGGATGTTCAATTTTTAATTAATGTTCTAATATACATTTATTCTTCGCCTCACTCTGGGTAACTGACTTTTATAAATATATACATATATATTTTTTTAAATTACCCACTATTAAATCTGAAAGCAAAAAATCAGTGTCAAGAACCTGTTCATCTTGTTTTAAATCACTGCTTGGCTCATTATTTACATGTAAGCTTTTAACTTGATCTAACAGAACTTAGCCATCTGCAATAAACTGTGTATATTATAGTACAAATACAGTAACGTGCCATTACTTCCATGCTGACTTCCCTACATTTATACTTTGTTATTTGTTACTCTGAACAGAGATGGATGCGAACAAACTAGTAGAAGTGAAGGTTGGCGAATCTTTACTTGACCAGCCTGAGCGGAGGGCTGACTATCATGGTCTACATGACATCTGTAAGGACGCAGACCACCGGAAATTAGCCATATGCAGTATCATATGCGGCCTTTCCTGCTTTGGAATTATGTCCCTTATGTACTCTGTCAAGGTAACTATAGCTTATTAATACAGTATTATTGAAATGTCAGTAACGTATCATTGTATTACAGAACTATACCACTGTAATAAGCATCACTAATCTCAATGTAAAATTGAACTTATGATAATTATATTTAGTAACCCACCCATGCAGTCTCGGTGAAAGATTAGAGTGTAGACACACACAAGATAAATACTTCATATGGCTTTCTTCAGTAATTTCGTGACAATATTTCATTAAGTTTCTGTAAAAAGATCTGAGATCTGTTGCCAATAACATAGATACTGTTGGCAGAGACACACACACACACAAACAAAAGTACCATGAAACTTAAGATGTGTAGGCAGTGATGAAAGAAACGTATCCATACACGAATACAACCTAAGAATCTAAAAAATACCTGGAAATCTGACACCTTCTTTCCTCATTTTTTTCAAGGCTCGAGAGACAAGAAAAAGACTTCAAAATGAAGATTGTCAGGAAACACGGGATAAGGTTAAGAAATACTCCAAAAAAGCTTGTAAATGGGGAATTGGGTCCATTGTGGCCTGGGTGGTTTTAATTCTCATCTTTCCATTACTGATAGGATTTCTGTCCTATATTGTAACCTTCATAAATTGACACCGCAGAAGCTTTTCAACAACTAAACGAACTGTAAGAGTGCAGAAGAGCAAAAGTCTCATTGCTCACATTAGACAGTGCATAGACAGTCCAAAAATTTGACCTGATAAAAATAGGTTGGTCATTATTTAAATTTATTGTGGGTTTCGAATGGTGCTTGCCATTAGTCTGGATCAAAAGTTCAAAACTTTAAAACAGGATTCAAAAGCTCAACCTTTGCTAAACATTTTAATGCTTTTAGTAGTTACAAAACATATTGAATCCTACTAATGAGTAAAATAATTATATCACTGCAATTAACCAATGCAATTTTTGAACGCAGTTCAAAAAATGGTACATAAACTTTCTGGAATTTGTTACATGCAGCAGACAGAGCCACGCGCACACACACAACACTATCCAGACAAAAACTACTTTTACATTTCAGCAAGCTGTTTTTTTAATTTTTATTTAGGCTCTTAATGAAAACAGGAAATGAAACACTGAGACACTCTCAGAGAGCATGGCAGTCAAATGTTGAGATGTTGTGGATACATTATTAACTTTGTTCTTGTAAATAAGTCAACGTTGTGCTTTTGATGTTTTATACATTGCATGTCTTTCAGGATTTGTAATAAAATGTGTAACAGTCAAAATACACCTGTTCTTTGTGAACTTCTATAAAAACAACTCGGGGGGGAGCGGGGGAGACTAATATACAAAACACAGCTCAATCGTAGTCTGTTAGAACTACAGAACCCAGACATATATACATATCAAACAATTTTACACACAAACCATTCAACATGTTCAAACACCATAAGCAGTATTATAAGTCACTACATCAAAGAGGAACTAAAGTCTAAATTAAGTGAATGGACCGTATTTAGAGTACCTGAGTAAAAGCACAGAATGCATTGAAACCTTTAAATCCTTTATGCTTCTATGAGAAGCAAAAAGAATAATTTAAAACTGAATAATGCAAACTTTTGTCTCGCTGGTAACTCACTGTATTCAATGCTGCCACCACAACTTTATAAAAGCCTTTGTGCTGTCTCCTTTATAACAAAAACACACACAGGCCATACAGAAAGTCTATTAATAAGACATTCAACTGAACCAAAGAAGTTTAAATGTTTTAAATGTGGAAGATACGAGAGGAATGGTTTATGAGTGATCTGGTGAAACACTTTTTGATACAGGAATTATATATATATATATATATATATATATATATATATATATATATATATATATATACATACACACACACACACATTAATGTAAACTTCCTTTGAACAGTTACAAATTAACAAAACGACACGCAGTTACTCCTTCTGAAGGGTGTTTCTTGTTTATCAGACCAATGTACAAAATACCTTGCAAAATATATAAAGAATGTGATGTATTTGTACGATCTTTCCAGTACACTAGTAATCAAAAACAGATTTTACAGCTTTGCAAATCTATTTATGGTTGCTTTGATGAATTTACAGTAAATCTGAACATAATACACACAAAGCTCATTGTTTGGTACAGATCAAACAAGACCTCTGCTTCAGCCTGCTACCTGCTGAAGTGCCATCCAGGTGTCTAGCTCCTCAAGCTTGGAGCAAAGGAGTGACTCCAGTTCCTGCAAGGTGAGGCCATCTTCCACTTTAGAAGAGACCCCGACACCTCGTCTGGTTCTACAGCTCCCAGAGTTCCCTCCTGCCTTCCTCTGGACTCCACCCCCCACCATTACACCCACCAGAGGTTTCTTGGGCTTCCTGGTAACACCCAGTTCAGGGAATTCGACAAAGCGCTTCACCTTTTTTTGGCCCACGACAGCCTGAGAGCCATCTCGCCGGTTAAGAGGCACCTCAAATATGGTTTCCAAACGTCTGAAAAAAAAGTTTGCAGCTTTATTGACAAGATGATAAAAATGGAAGGAATTAAAACACCTCACGAAAATTTCAAAATGTACCTGCATGCTCTCAAGGTAAATTCAAGTCCTAATATGCTACATACAATTATTCTACTTAGTCATTTGTATTTAAGGCTGTAGTTGATAAACATTAAGTGCGTGGATAGCAAACTGTGATATGAAATACAACTATGGAATAATAAAAAATAATGCACTAGACCAGGATTCCCAAACCTTTGTGTCAGTCGAACCCCTTTAAATTTAAAATATTTACTTGAAGTACCACTTGAGGTCTTTATTTAATAATTTAACAACACATTCACGTTCTTGGTTATCTGATGTTGATTAAGGGTCATATGACATGCAGGTAAATAATTAAATTTTTATTTTTCAGTGATTTAATAGCTTTTTTAAATAGCTTTTCATCAACTCAAAGATTCCTTGCAGTTTCCCCAAGAACCACCATTTGGGAAAACCTGCACTAGCCCATGTTCTTTCTTTGGCAGTGTAAGAACACTTTGAGATTTAAAGTTGCACTAAAAGGTACTAAAACTGGACTAATGAGATATTCTGTCTGCCCTGCAAGTATGTGAGTACTCGAAATCCAGAAAATGAGTTAAAAGGACATTTTTTTTTTTAAATTAATAAATAAATGCAACCAGTCTGATGGGTTTTTACATAAAAATGATTTCAAAACATATTTTGTTTTCATGTGTTTAAATTGACTTTTTTTGGACTATATAATTTGCTATATACACTGTAATTGCATTGCTGTCCTAATGTTAATGTTCTTAAGCTTGCACTCAATGAGATCTGAGCGATGTTGATAAATACAGGTGGTATTTGGATGGTCTGATTTGATCACGTGGCCAAAAAACTTTGAGAACCAATTAAGTCGATAAATGGGTTATTAAAGCTCAACTACCCAGCAAATAAAACACATTTGGAAAATGTCTCACCCATCAGGAGGTTTGCTGAAGTTTTTGTTTGTATAGATTTCCTCCAAGCTAAAATCCTTCTTCTTTATTCTGTAAAACAAACAAGAAATACATTTTTGCTGTGATGAGGTAAATTTAAACGCACATTAGCTTCAGCTAAGTCCATAACCTTCTCTATGCATACACACCTGATGACCTTAGGAAGGCCCATAGGGGTGAGATTATTCTGAGGCTTTGGAATCTTTTTACGGATACGAATAGAGGACACCTTTCCTCGCTGACCATCCTTTATGTCTGTCTGTTCACACAGAAAGAGAAGATGCAGTAAGGAATAAGAAAAATGAAACAAATTTAAACCACAAACCAAAGTTAAGAGAAAACTCGCACCTTGATTTCAGAGTCTGATAATGCTTTCTCCTCTGAGACGGCTGCAGAGAGTTTAAGGTCAAAGTTGGATCTCTCTTCTTCATCTATTGCCTCCTCACAGTCCATCTGAAGCACTCCATGGTCTCCCTCCAAAGAACTCTGTGAAAACGCACTTGAGGGAAGAAAAAGTTAGATTTTAACTACTGACATTCATTTTTTTTTAAAGGCCTTGCTTCTTATGGGGATAACATCTGAGATCATAAATAATGGTGCTCGGATCAAGATTTTTGGGGGTGATCACTGGAAGCAGTATCAGCCGATACCGATCATCGATCATGGGGTCTATTTGAAGCCTTCTTTTTAACATGAAGAATTATTTACAGAAATGCTGAGGATTTTTTCCAGACATTAATGCATGACATTACATACAACTACATTCAGCAAGGATGCATTAAAATGCAAAAAATTACATTTTAAAATGTAGTAAAATAGAAAAATTTTAAAATGTAATAATATTTCACAACAGTACTATTTTTTACAGTATTTATGATCAAATAAATGCAACGTATAGATTCCAAACTTTTGAATGGTAGTGTAAATATTTTTAAAAAGCGAGGCTTACACAAAAATGATCCATATTAAGACAATAGGCTTATGAGAAAAGAGCAATCTTTAATGCTAGATTGATGTTAATTATAACCCAGGGGTTTGTTAATTATTAATATTTATTGTCATTTTATTTGTTATATTTTAGCCACCAATTATAATTATATCTAAATATGTAATATTGAGTTTTTTTAATTTATAATTAATTACATTTCCTGACTTCTTAATTTGTTGGACGTTGATAATATATGTTTAATTTGAATTTATTTCTCTGGTGCAGTGTTGCCATGTCTGCTTATTTTATTGTGTTCTTGGGAGGCTCTCTTTCCCTTATACAGTCTCCCAAATGTTGTACTTTTCTATTAAAATCTTGGCAACACTGGCCTGGAGCTTTATCGAGGGGAACATGCTGTTGTGACAGAAGAGTTCAAAAGAGAGTGGAGGGAGATTAGTGTATGTATTCAGACTGAACAGCTTCTACTGTTAATGTTGATTGGTCAAGAGTTATTAATTAAGATGTATGAATTGTAGCTCACCAAGTAATCAGCATTATAATTTTTTTACCCTCATAAGAAGCAATTATCGGCCGATAGCAATTTGGTATCCGATCGATCAGAGCACCCTTAATCATTAACATCCTACATTATATAATAATGTACATACATAATAATGGGTAATAAAAAGTGAGTATACTTGGATAGGGTGGATGGGAATCTGATAAATTACCTGCAGAGTGATGACACAGAGGCAGAAGGTGTCTCAGGGCTGGGAGTGACAACAGAGGAGAGGCCAGTTAAAGCATGACAGGACGTGAGGGTGGAAGTATAAGGGGAACTGAAGGAGGACGATGATGATGATGATGCTGCAACAAAACTGGAGGCAGCTGAAATGCTGCCAGTGCTGGCATCATTAGCATGACTACGCCCTTGGCTTGAGCTTTTAGACAAGAATGCTAAAGGACTGGACAAAAAACATGAGGCGAGGGCTGTGAGAGAGGTGGAGGGAGAATAAGGGGAAGAGGGGCACAAAGGGCTACCCCGACTAGCAGGGTACACCTCTTTACGGAGACACAAAGGGGCAATTTCTCGTTCAATCTCCACACTGCAGACGGTGTGCCGGCGAGTGCGCTTGGACGGAGAGTGATGGTGGATGGGAAGCTGAGTGGGTGCGCTCTTTCTGCTGGGTGAGGTAGTGCTGTTGTCATGCGTGTGGGACCAGGGTAAATGACAGTCACTGGATACTAGGGACGGGATTTCAGGGCAGGAGAAGCTGCGTAGGAGGCGGTTGGAGCCGCTACCTGACAACGACACTACTGGAACGGCTTCAGTCGCCTTTACTAGGCTCTCTGCTTCATCCTCGCCCCCAATAGCGCCTTTTCTTTTTGCAACAAAAACATCTTTTCTTCTTGGTCGATTTACATTCTTCAGGGGTCTGCTTAGTTTTCTTTCTAAATGCACTGGAGCTGTTGAATCAGGTGACAAAAGTTCCTTTATTTCTTCTCTTGATTCAAGACCAGAAAGAGATGTCACCTGCTCCTCAGCCACAGTAACAGACAGTAGTGTTATTTTTGAAGGTTTACTTGGTCCTGCTGGATCAACCACTGAAGTCACGCTGTAGTCCTCACACTTATGCTTGGGTGGACGAAGGTTTCTCTTCTGCAAAGCATCACCTGAACCTTTAAGATGCCGTCTTGTTTTTCGAGCTTCAATGGTCTGCTCAGGCTCTTGTGGCTGTGTACGGTGCTGAAATCCTGGAGATTCTGAAGGACCATTTATGATATTTATATAGTTGCCGTGCACACTCTTGTTAATTAAGACATTTTGCGTGCAGTTTTGAGAGGATGTTGCATCAGTGGCATCACCTTCATTGCTAGGGGTCAGTAATGTCCTACATTTTACATTTTTTCTCAACCGACTTCTCATTGTCTTGTCCTGTCCCATTTCTTCTGAGGTCTCTACAGAATTTCTCATCTCAACACCTGCTGTATTACTACTACAGACGGGCACATCTGAGTCTTGGAGCGGGTGCGTCATAGAAACACCTTTTCTCTTTTTCTTAACCTGAATAAATGTTTCATCCTCCTGGCTTGTTTCCAGAGTGATGCCATTGTCTTTGAACTGTTTATTCCTCGCAGGTCTTCCTTCTTTAGCGTTCTGCATGTCACATTTCCTCCTTGCCTGCAAGTCTTTCGTTATCCGAGGAGCTTCTCTGCTTCTCTTTGCCCTCACTTCCCTGACAGTAGTGCTCATTGGAGGGTCTTTAGCCGAGTGGTGCGTCCATTTCAAAACGTTTTCAGACTGTGATTCCTTCATCTCCACATCCAAAGGCTTTGATCCTGTCACAAAAGTGGCCAATTCACTGGAGGTGGGCTCAGCAGCCCATAACAGATGTTTCTTTCTAGGGCTTTTCCTGGTGGCCACCCATGTATTGGATCCTTCATTGCCAAACGAACCACCTGTGCTTGTCTCTTTATCTATCAAGTCAAAATTAGAGGAAGTGCTAAAAGAGGAGGCTTCAGGATCAGGCTTGTTTAAGCAAGTTTTGTTTGTGCTGCTATTTAACTCTGGTTTCAACAGGTTTGAGCCCTCTTCTAAAAAGCAGGACTTATGTCCACAGGCTATGTCACTGCTACGGGTCTGTCTCTCACCTGACAGCCGATGCAGAACAATAACCGCATCCGCTTGAAAATTTGCTTGACTAGACACATGCATGGCACTTGCAGAATTCAAAGGTTTGTCTGTGGACAGATTTGGTCTAGTCCTGAGGAAAGGACTCCGTGCTTTACAAGGACTGGCAACACGAGTTACATCCTGATGGACGGCTTGTTGTGACTGGCTTGAAGGACAGTCCATCTGATTTTCTTCATTTGGTGCAACCTCGTTGTGCATTTGAATATGACCCAATACTGGTTCGTGGTTGTTTCTTGTACAAAAATTCAGTCTCTGTGCAAGCCTGTGGCGTTTTGGAGCAGTGTTGCACTGCAACTTTTCTGAAGAAGGCCTTTTTGGAAACAATCCATTTCTACATTTATCATCAGTCTCGCCCTCCTCTGTCCGGGTTGAATTTTCAACATTTGACTCGGTTATCAATGGTTCACGCTGTTCAGGAAGTACGATTGAGGACAGAGAGTCACTGGGCTTAAAAAGCCGAACAGGGCTCATGACAATCTCAGTGAAGCTAGCCATCTTGGATTTGAATGACTGTAGAAGCGGACCGATCTCCCATCGTTTTATTGCTGAAGGGCTCTCTGGGGACTCCTTCTCCACTGGCTTCCGGTCATGACTTTGCTCCTTTGCTGGGCTGCCATGTCCTAACTGTGAGATCACACAGGGTGATACCGGTGTGTGGCTTTCATCTCTAAAATAAAGAGACAAACAACATATTTAAAACATGTTTGCTGGCTAAGGGTTACAGATCCTTATTGTCCATCTGACCCAGTAACACTCACTCTGAATATTGCTCCTCCATCTCAGCTTCAACTCCAGAGCTTGTCTGAAAACAAGAAAAAAAAAGTAGGTTAAGACAAAAAAAGACAACACGCTGTAAAAGTACTGTCTTACAGTAACTGATAATCACACCACGTGCAGAGCATCACTGGAGTGGAGTTGCTGCAATAGGTAGTGTAGTAATTCACCAGGAATTTAACTATAAAACAGTTTTATTTAAATAAAGTTGGGAAAAAAGAAAAAACAGAAGCATACATCTCTGAGCTCATGGTTGATCAGTATGGAGAAACTGAATTCCATCACCTGACTGTTGCACACAATATGAACAAAAACAAGTCAATAACATCTGACTTTACTGTGAATATAGATTACTCAACTTACATTGCTCGTATCTGGGTTTACTTTTGTGTAATTTCAAATAAATTAAGTTGTGTTACAGGTTATTAGACATAGACAACATAAATGACAAGCAGATAACCATGTAGAGAACAAGCATAACTGAAGTCATGTGATTCACAGAACCAGTGCATCGACTGTGGCAGAACTAAATGACTCGTTAGTGCAAAACCTAAACAACGGCCCTTTTGGCTTTACACCTCACTATCTACACTTTTCTTCCCTTTTGTTTATTTTTTCCTCTGCATGGCTCTCAAAGGTGTGCCACTGTCAGTTTCATTGTGTCTGTCTTCCCTCCCTGACACCTTAGTGACTCTTACAACAGTAACACCTCATGAGTATGAGTAATGCCTTGGATGGTTTTGTAAACTGTATGCTGTGAGCAACCTATTCTTGACTACATCTCTATTACTTGTATCAGCTTGCGTGAATTCATTAAGTTGTGACTTATGTCTGGAAGTTGTCTGGAAGAAGTTGTCAGCTAATTACGTTGCAATGAAAAAGAAGAAATGTGAAATTTCTGAGGGATGACAAAAACAACATGACATTACCATGCTGTTTTTGTCTCTCACGTGGGGATGAGCTCAAGTGTTGAGGTTGTGATGACCGAGCCTCATCTTTGAGTCTCTTTCCTGGTCCTGTGGTGCAGTCCACTTTTTCCTGTTTGCCAACCTTATTCCCAAGTCATCACAACTGTGGAACAAGCAGTCACTGGTTGGTTAGCCAGTTTCACTCCTATTTTAGTTTATACTGATGCATTTACCAAGTTATCATCAAGCACTCATTCAATACATAAACACAATTTATGGTCATTAGAATTCACTAAGGATGAACAAAACTATACTAACTATACTATAACTGAAATTTCAAAAACCTTTTTAAAGTCAGCATGAAAAGGGAGTTGCAATAGCCTGTTCCTCTATATTGTGATGTATATGTGAAACATCTTCTCGAACAAGAAAAAATGTAGGGCAATACTTGATTTGTTCATCGGGAATTGATTGGATCGCTGGATGGTTGTTTGCAATTGCTGTGATGTCATGTGAGTGACAGGTTGTCCCGCCCTCATGCCAGTAAACACATCATCAGAGAAAATATGTAGTAGCAAGAGGGAGGGGAAGTTATTTTGATTACAGATTACGAGGGCACATTTAAAAAAAATGATGTGCATAGATAAATCATTTATAATAAACACTGCAATATTCCATAAAAAAAATAAGAATTCAATTTTGATTTCATGGTGACTTTAATACATTTTATTCAGTAACTGTCACTTCAACTGCAGTCCTCTAGTAGGAAGGACAAAAAAACAAACATCTTTATTTATGAAAGTCATAAAGACTTGGAACAATATGAGGATGAACAAATGATAACAAAATTGTGAACTATTCCTTTAAGTCCACACTGTGGTGTAGACCTTTATCTTTAATTTTAGGCAGTACAGCTTCAAATAAAAACAAAGGACTAGTCACAAGAAGATCAAAACTTTTTTTTTTTTACTTTTATCATAATTATGATAATTATAGGGTTATTATAGTTATCTAAAACGCTAACTGAAAAAAATAAGAAAACTTAAACGTTCAGCTAGTTGCAAAGATCACACTTCTCATTTTCATCACAGTAATGATGAGCAATAGAACACACTGATGATGTGTACGGTGAGAATATAATATTGTCTGTATTTCATTAAACACAATTCTGTTTCAATGTAGACGTGCTTACGCGACATTTTCATAAAAATAAATACGTAACGTTAATTCATTAACTTGCAAATCATACCGTGGAGCTTATTAAGAGTCTCCGCTGCGTTCGGTACAATTTGGTTTCCTAATATTTTGTCTGGAGACCACAGTTAATATGCATTTACAAATATTTTTAGACACGATTATTATAAATGTTCTTATCATTGTAATGTGTAATAGTTAGCTATGCGGCTAAACGACTCGACGTTCAGCAATATTGTACCGAGAACAGATCAAACAACAGCAGTTTAATTTCGCAGACATTCACTTCAGCAGAATATACCATACCCACAGTCAAACAGATTCCCACATAACATTTCAAAACACAAAAGATTAAACTATATTAATTCCTCGGTGGTTACGGTCATTAGTTTTTCAGTAGCGGCTTTATGAAAAAAAAAAAAATTCGTTTCCAGACACTGGTGTGGTTTTGTGTACGTCGTCGACGTATATTGCGGCTAACTAAGCTATGCTGCTATCTGCGCATAAACCAGTCAAATACATTGTATTAAGAGTATTTTACCATCTCGTACTTCAAACACAGGTGTAAATTATGTAAACAAACTACACACTAACCTAAAATCGTTTGAGGGAAAACGTGCTGTGAAAACATCTCCTTTAGGCGTTGTTTCTAAAACACCGATGCTGTTTGTGTGACATTTCCATGCCGGACGGCGCCCGAGTTTCACCATTGCGCTTACAGTTCAGACCTATCATTCGGTGCGAGCATGTTCCCGGTCCGTCGACGAGCCAATCAGAATCTTGCATAGTAAAACATGTCCCGCCCCTCAGGTAGACTCTAAAATCGCGGCCAATTAAAAATGTGTAGCGTCAACGTACTGCCAAATTAGGTTTCAGGAGGGAGAAATGCAACCAATGGCTTTGCCATAAACAGTCGTCTTTATCCCGATGTAAACTTCAAAGCTTTCATTGGTTTATGTAGAGTCCCGCTTGAATCTGGTGTTGCAAAATAGCGGTGCTTTGTAAAATTGTTAATTGAAAATACAATAAACGTGCTATTATAAAAGTGCACGAGTCAGAATAGCTATATAATATTAACCGGAACATTAGGTTGGATCCAGCCAGAAAAGTCTTTATTTTAAAACACATCATGTAGCAAACAAACACAGGTGCACAAACTAGTGTGTGTGTGTGTGTATACATAAGACAAAGACAATTATTGAAAAGTAAACAATTATTCAGAGAAGCCCTTTCAGAAGGGCAGAAGAAATCAAAATCAGTAACATGACTCATAGACAGATCATGTGTAAAGTTCAAAGTCTATTCTCTTTGAGTTGTAGAATGGGGCACCTCCTTGGTCAATCTTTCTACAGTATACTCCATCCTTGAAGTAGCCCTCGTCCACCCAGTCCTAGAATAAAAGATACAGCAATATATAATACACTACTTTTGCTTATAATTACTAAACTATCACAAAAAAGTATCTGTCTTTAATATAAATCATTGTGACATTATAACAAATGTAGGTAATACTGAATATTTCTCAATGGTCATGCATGTAATTTTTTGCCACCACAGGCACAAAACAGAAATGCGAAAATAATGACTGTTTTCAAACAGGTTTCAGAGCCACTCTGCCTGTCTACTACTGGCCGTTCATGTCATTGCTTAAGCCAACGTCAGGCGCTCTAAAAACAAAACAGAGCAATACTGCATCTGCCACAGTTTTTACATTTTAAAAGCAATTTTAATATAGAAATAAAGGAAAATTAGTTGCAAAAAAATTGTGCATGTTCTGGTGCGTTTGTGTTTGCTTACCTGCATCTGTTGGCTGCTGAAGGGCCCATAGAGCTCAGCGTTTTCCTCATTGTCCCATTTGTACTCCCACATGACCTCATCACTCACTGGAGAGAAACATTGCTATTACTGAAGGACTAGCCATGAATAAAACAATCATAAATGAAGAGAGAGGATAAAATTAATAACACGTTTATAATGTAGTTTCACTGATGTTGGATCAAGTTAATTTGTTTGCATCTGAACTAGACTGGATTATTTGTGACCGACCGTGACAAAAAAGTTGCAACAACTACTACAAATAAAGGTTCATTTAAGATGCATCTAATCACACACACACAAAAAAAAATCACATTCTCATCCAATCACTGACCTATGCTGTTGTCTTTATCCTCATCTTTTTCTGCACCATGTCTTTCATCAAACTCATCAGCGAACATATCTAGCTCTTCTTCTTCCTCTTTTTTCTCCTCAAGCGTTTTGGCTGCCTTTCCTGGAGTCAACCCCTTCAGCTTGTAGGCCAGTTTTTCATACGTCTGCTGATAAATTTCAAATTCCCCAATCCCCACCAGTCTATCTGCCAATGCTGTCAGTTTGTCTAGTTTATCAGCGTCTCTGTTCAAAGTCTCTTTTTTTTCCTCCTCTCCTCCTCTCAGTTTTCCTTTCTTCTTCTGTCCTCCAAGACCGCCAAGTCTTCTCAAAGCAGCAGCCACTGTTTCACCAGGAAGCAGCAGCTGAATGATGGCTTCTGTGAGTTGATAATGGCTGTATGTAGCCAGAGGGTCTTCTGCTGGCTCTTTCTCCTCCTCTTCCTCCTCTTCCTCATCGTCTTTCTGCTGCTCCTCTCGTTTTATCTCCTCCTCTGCTTCATCTTCATCACCAACCCTTCTCTTACGCTTAGCTGCAAGGCCTTTCTTCTTTTTCACAGGTTGCTCTTTTATCTTCACCTGTGTGAGGAAAACGTTGGAACTTTAAGCTTGAGCTTTTATTCCTAATTATTTATCAGAATTTATTGAATAAAATGTACCCAGTCAATATTGTCCAGCCAGTTGTCCCTGATATCTTTCTCTTTGTTGACAAAATAGTTTCCCTCTGAATCAAAGTAACCCTCCTGCATTTCCTCATCGAGGTTAAAAGGGGTGATGCGTACCCCCTCATCATAGTCAATGGTTGCCATTTCCTGACCTGTAAACACAAAGAATGTGAAAGACAAATATTAATATTATTAACTATTAATCATAACTAAAATACAAGCAACCTGGTGCTTCAAAATACTGACATTTGTCTACCTTTTGCTCCATTCACTACATAAAAATGATTCATTTATACATAAACAATTTAACAGGAAGGTATTACAATGGTCAACAGGAAGGAGAGAAATCATTCTGCAATGTGCTTAAAGTTTATTTCATAATCTGCATGAGAAAAAAGTTGTTCACAGACCTTCCACGTCGTCATTGGCAAGGATGTCATATTTGCTGATATTTTCTCCATCCCCTCCTTCATCTTCCTCATCACTGTCCAAAGAGTGTTTCTCCTTAAATCTGGATCCTGGGCCACTCACACCATCTACAATCTGTAAAAAGACAATGGCTAAATCACAATACTATACAATCCATTTAATCAGCATAACAATATGCATGGAAATAACAGGACACAGATAAAGAGTTATAAGAGGCCAACCTTTTTCTTTGGAACATCTTCCAAAGTAATCTCCCCTTCTCCATCCTCAAAGGTCACTTTCCTTTTCGACATGCTAAAAGAGGCATAAGACACTACATCACTACATGAGCCAACATTGTGTTTTGTTGTGTGTACACATCTAGTATACACAGTTTATATTTTATACTCTTAAAGGGATAGTTCACCCAAAAATGTGTCTGTCATCATTTACTCACCCTCAAGTTGTTCCAAACCTGTATGAATTCCTTTCTTCTGCTGAACACAAAGGAAGATATTTGGAAGAATGTTTGTAACCAAGCAGATCTCGGCAGCCATTGACTACCATAGTATATTTTTCCCTACTATGGTAGTAGTGTGGTATATCTTCCTTTGTGTTCAGCAGAACAAAGAAATTCATACATGTTTGGAACAACTTGAGGGCAAGTAAATGATGACAGAATTTTCATTTTTGGGTAAACTATCTCTTTAACGTGATGCTGGGACTCCATAACAGACTGAATTAATGAAACCTGTACATATTGTTTAAGATTCAAAAGTCAATAAAAGACATTTCATAGACAACTAAACTTGTTGACAAGAGGACACTAAATTAGCCTCCTACACATAGACTACATCTAAAGAGTATAGACCTAATTCTTTATTATCTACAAAACCTTAAACAAACATGTATGGGATGCATTGGATTGGTGATCATTGGGATTCTTGCAAACTAAATTTGATCAAGTAATTGTTTAAAATGTTCAACACTGCTATACAATGCATGAGCTAATGCTGCGAGCGTCCGTTCGGAGCGTGTCAGTTAGCTAATGTATTCAAAAGTCATGTAAAATCAATTTTAACTTGTCTTAGACACACGCTTAACGGGCTTCTCAGCTATAAACCAATACTAATAAAGTGTAAAACACACAGTAAAATAATAGTTACCTGGATGTTATTCTCCCCGCTGCGCCATTCAAGCAAAACTAAAACCGGAACAACGTCATTCGTGTGATTCTGGCCGAATCTCTATCGCCACCTACAGGAGAACCGGTTGAATGACGTCCGTTGCGATCACTTCTGTGTGACCTCACGCCCATCACTTGATCTGCTTGATAACCTCCTGATTTACGTTTCCACATGAGAAATTATTTTTATGTTATTTTCAAACGAGTATCTGATAATTTGGCTTGTATGCTTTGTGGGAACTCTTTTGGACAGAGAAAAAACTCGGTTGTAAATATTATGCGTCTCTATGAAAACTTAATACAGGAACGTGCATTAGAGATGCAAAACAGCAGAGACTGTGCAGTGTGCAAAAGCCATCACTATGCAAAGGCACAGTTCTGACAATCTATCTAGTAAATATTTAATGAGAGCCTGAATTAGAAACATGAATCAATAATATGCTAGTGTATCTTTTTTTATTGTTTATTAATTTATTTACTTTCCCCATTATTTGCCCATCATTAATATTGGTTGTGGGTGTGAAAGCGCACATGCCACTGCTGTTTCATCATTAAGTCGAAAGAGAATAGGGCATCGGCTTTTGTTACCAGGAAGTGGGTCGCGTTATTTATATTTCAACACTAGAAGACCGGCGCGAGAGCGCGCGCTGGTAATACGAAACTTATAATATTGGTCTTTGATGAGTCGGAATTGAGGCGCTTCGCCTTAAGATATGTTTTGCCACTAAGTCGTATGGATACCCTCGATAAATCAACGGAAAGGCATTGACAGAAGTAAGTTGGTGCACCTGACAAACATTGAGGCGCTCTGTCACAGTTCCGGTCACAATTCCTTGTCACCGTTTGTTTCCTTGTTTATCCAAACCGTATATAGATGCTTTAAGATGGATAGCTAGATAATATTTACGTGGCAGTGCAGTGCTTTGTGGCTGTCTGGCAGACTCAACGTGAACCGGATAGACAAGTTATTCACGTATGATTTCATGCTTACTCATAATTAGATTTGCACGTTTCCTTTTCCTAAAAATTCTATGATTTATTTGTTTTTCATTTTAATCTTATTCTGTTTATAAAAAAGAAAAAAAAAAGAAAGAATGAATGACGATAGCAAATTCGATTTGTCCATGGACTGTAATTTCTGTTGCTGTAAAGCTCGCTCCCTGTTCTCACGCTAGGACACGGCTGAACGCCAGGTGGCGTTGTAATGAAGATCCATGAGAAGATTCTTACCCATTACCTGTCCTGCACTACACCTGTAGATAAGGAGGGATACCTGTACAAAAAGGTAAGGACCTGGCTTTGTCAGTTTACCCAGATGTTATTGAATTAATCTAGAATGCTGTTTTAAAAAGCGGAATCTATCTAACTTAACTTTGTACTATTTCAGTAAAGGTTTTTTAAACAGTAAAATGCACTGGTGAGTGCTGTCACTACTTGTATCAAAGTGTTGCGATTGAAACTGCCTAGGCTGTCAAATTTCTTTACTACGTGGATGCTTGGGAAAGCGAACTACATTATATCTGACACATCTAATCCTCTTCATGATACATTTCAGACTTTACCTTCAGGATCCTTGTATAATCCCCTTAGCAAGAAAAGATACTGCTATAAAACAAATTTCCCCCCAAAGGTGACAATAAATGGTTAAAGTAAAAATGATGGTGGCAAGCAGGACTATATGATTTGATAAGGAAATAGTTATTGTAAATTATCTCTAATAATAATATTGTTCAAATGCCAATATTTCTGAATAGACTAAAAATAAACCACCTCCCTATCTGTAAATGGTACCACTGGAGAAACAGGGCTGATTTGACAATAAGTAGTCTATCAGTCTTAGACAAACATACTGTTTTTCACATCTCCAGCGTTTCTCTGTCCTGTTCACTGTGGAATCATTTTCTCTTTCTTTAAACGAGTTGTAATTGAAATGACTTCCTCGTCCCTGTGTTTGAACTATTACCGCATTTATTTTCCACAGAGAGAGAGGAACACCACTTACCTGCGCCGCTGGTTTGTGTTGAAGGGGAATCTGTTGTTTTATCAGGAGCGTCCAGGCGATCGTAACCTGTTGGGTGTGATTGTTCTGGAGGGCTGCATGGTGCAGGCATGTGAGACGGACGGTCAGTTCTGTTTCTCTTTGGTGTTCACTGGACCAGGCCTCCGCACTTATAGACTGGCCGCTGATGATCATAACAGCCAGGAGAGCTGGATCGGCGCTCTGTTCTGCGCTAGTCACATCTACCTTTCTATGATTGTCAGAGACCTGGAGAGACGCTACGAAGGTGCGTTTATGTGCTTGTACACTGTGTGTGTTTTGTGTGTCTGTATTGGCTTGAATGCAATCATCTTGTCTGATTATATTTGTTCATGCTTTTAATAAAACAGAAGCTAGAAGGGACAAAGGCCTCTGTGATTCCATCCAGACCTCTGCAGTGACTTCTACAACCAATAAGATAATGGCTTCCTGGAATACAGGACAACCCTATTTCGTACACGGGACTTCCATAGTGCCCAGAGATGGGCGAAGCTACAGCGTTAGTTCAGCACCCCTTCCATCTATGCCGAACAGACCCATCAGCTATAGTCTTCATGCCCCTCCTATTCAATTAAAAACTACCAGTAAGCGATCTCCAAAGCTCTGGCCCAAGAGAAATGCCCACGTCACCCCCTTAAATGGTCCGGCACCATCTTACGGGGAGTGGCCAGTTGTGGGCTTTGATCCTTTGGAAGAATTTAGTAAACTGCATGAGTACTATGGAAATGAGATAAAGCAACTAAGAGCTGACTGGCTGAAGAAGAAGCGTGAGGAAGTGGGATACGTTGAGGAGGACCTCATTGATCTTGGCTAGAGTGACCTCTGGTGGTTTAAGCATATGCATATTCATATGCATTTGTTTATGTTGTCATCAAAATAGTAAATCCTGTTCTAAAACAATTGATTAATGAATGTATTGCGGATTCAGGAAATGTATTACTGTACTAGTATAATCCTGCTGTCTGCTTAATTTTATGAAGATTAGCACGGACTTCTGATCTTGATGGCATTTCTGGTAAAAGGTTTCTCATTTCCTCTTTGTGGTCAGTCTATACGTCTCAGTCACCTGTACGTATCAGCCTAGTTCCTTCTTGCTTGAACTGTCATAAAACAGACCCAAACCACAAGTCGTTTTACACCCAGCATTTATGTGCGGACATAATAGCAAAAATTCATATTGCATTCAAAGCAATTCAAATACTGTCAAATGAGATCAGATGTCATGCATGTTTAGTGAAGTGATTGAGTATTTGCTTTTTTTAAGTTTACATGCTACTTATATGATTAATATTTAATTTATTGTTTCATCTTCTGCACTGACGGAGCCTAAATGAAAGTAACTATGTATGTTAATAGGTCAGAATTATACTCAGTATTCTTTTATCTGACAGAAGGATGTAAATGAACTAATGTGATTTTGTAAAGAATAACTGACTGTTAAATTCTGCCTTACAACGCCTGTTTCACACAGTTCATGAGGTTTCACAAACAAACTGAAATACACCCCGTCTGCTCTTCCTCTTTCTCATCACCTCAATTCTCTGGGGATGTAGATGTGCCTTTTTTCTTTTAGTTTTTAGTTTACACATCTGGAACAGTCAACACATTATTTAATAGTAAAAGTTTTTATAGGTGTGACAGTCATCAGTAAATATTAAAATAAGCTGTACAGTTTGTATGAATTAATTCTGAGATGCAGCTCCTTATAGGGTTACCAGAGGGCACTGCATCTCAACAACAGTACTACTACCTACTGTATATTTAGCCATGAAAAAACTGGTATTTTATTATATAATGCCCTGAATTATATATAATTATATATAGATGATAGAAGTAAATTTAGATGTTTTATTGTATACACATTTTATATATTTACAGTTTGTATGAACAGCATCCTCAATACATTCTTAATACAGATCCATTTTGTGTTATATTTATTTTGATGATAATTTGTTGACAGATTAATTTGATGCAATGTTTTTATTTAGTATTAATCCTCTGATGTACATTATAATAAATTCTGTAAAGATAAGTTTTGTTTTAGAATTTTGTGTGTATTTTAACACGCCATATTGCACAGCAGCAATAAGGATTTTTTTTTTGTTCGGTTCGAGTATAAATTTTATTGTACTTTATTCAACTTTTATTGTGAACATTTATTGTTTTATTATATCAATCAAATTATAATACAAGTCCCAAAAAATAATTTTAAGATCTTAATTTTAAGTTCTTTTAGTATCGTTAGTAGATGTAATACAAACATTCAGTATAGGCAGATATTGTGGTTAGTGTAATGATTAATAAATTCACAACTGTTTATGAAGATTTATGGAGATTCTGTAGCATACATTAGAGCTCCGAGAACAAAACAAAATTACCAACGCCTTCAGTGTTGGATGCAACATGAAGATCCTCATTTCAACTATAACCTCTGCACACTGCAGACCTGAGGTATGTCAAACCCCTATAGCGACGCTGTGGCCTTTTTCACCTCATCCGGATTCCAGTCATCTCTGCCGTGATAAACAGCTTTGAAGAAACAGAGTAGATCACGTTACACATAACATGTACTGTACGTATAGACATGTACACTTTGACAGGCTATAAACAAAACAAAGATGAGTACTTCAGTGGCCTAAAGGGCAGCCTGAAGATGCTAAATCACAGATGTATACAACCAGATCAGTCATGAATCGAACATACTTGGAAGAGGCCTAAACTAAAGACCTAAAACTTTTTTAAGGAAATCATTCCACTATGACATAAAATATCTAAAATCAAGGCTTACACATCCTCTGACCCAGAAACCTCCTTCCCTGCCTGTCGCTCGCTCTCGCGCTCTCTCTCTCTCTCTCTCTCTCTCTCTCTCTCTCTCTCTCTCTCTCTCTCTCTCTCTCTCTCTCTCTCTCTCTCTCTCTCTCTCTCTCTCTCTCTCTCTCTCTCTCTCTCTCTCTCTCTCTCTCTCTCTCTCTCACACACACACACTTTGAAAGCTGTTCCACCATATATAGTTAGATTAGGGGTGTGTTAAGCATATACCATATCTAATTTAAGAACATGTCTAATCATTAAGAATGATTGCAAGAGTTATCAATGTTACCTTAAACTTAAACCTCAAACCCCATTACTAATAAATACAATATATAGTTATTTACAGGAAATGCAGGAAAATAAAATGCTTTGTGTATATGTATGCATTTCCTTTTCAAGATCATTATTAATGAACAATATTATCCATTTTAATTTATATATATTTTTTTAATTATATGTAATTATTTAATGCATATATATATATATATATAAAGTCTTTAAGCTCATTGGCAATCAATAGTAAAACATTTGATCAAATAGATACAGAGATGCACTACTTGCATGACTTTCTGATTTTAAAACACTTAAAATTCACTTCTTAAAAATGCTGCATAAATAATTACAGCTGAACCATTCTATAAGAAAAGATTCCTGGAATCGAACAATGAAAGATCTAGGTAAGATCTAGATATGGGAACAAAACAAGTAAAGGACAGACTCGCAAGATATCAAGTGAACCTAAAAGAGGAAAGGAACGCACAACAAACTGTGGGGTTTCTAGAAGAGGACGAGGAAATGACTGATGGATTAAACAGAGAAGAAAAGGCAAGCACAAGGAGCAGACAAGTCTGTTGTGCTATTTTGGTCGCTCTCAGCTGTCCATTGCCCCCGCCTTCCCAAAAGAACCTGTTTTAAGCCTTTCTTCATGTGTCCCCTAATGTGACTGCATTGTGCTGATCATCTCAAACTAAAAGAAAAGAGGATAATTACATGCCCATACACAGAGCAGCGTCCCATGTGCCACCACAAATTGCACCTCACAGTGACTGTAGAGTGACCAAGGGAGGTCAAAGAGCGCCAATGAGACAGAGTGCTGAATATAGGCATGGCCATGTGGCAGGGTGAGGCGGGGGGACTTGGTCCCAAATCCCACGGCATCGCTATACTAGGAAAGGCATTAAAACCCTATTTTCAATTAGGGCTGACTTGGAAAGAGGTGATGGCAAGGGTTATGATATGACACCAGAACAGCCTCTTATATGTATCAGATGGGGGTGTGTATACAAGATAATCATTGGCTCAAAAAATCTCAGGATTTAAATCAATCAGTATATATTATTGCAACCCCTCCCATCACAAACACAATTTCCTGTAATGCTGTCAGAATATTCTACTGAAAACCCAATATTGATCCACCGCTAATCTAAATATAGGGGTGTCCTCCTTAGTGTCTGTGGTTACAGCTCATTCATTTCAAACTGAGTTATGTGATTGTGCGAAGCTCAAACAGTCCCTTACGTCTCCATGTCCTTATTAGTCTACATGAGACACGCAGACTGCTGCCATTAGTATCAGATTCATCCCATTCCAAGACTCCAATAGCTATTTCTAAGCACTGTAAGATGATAGTGCATCCCACCCTGTGTTCCTTCATCACTTTCCCCCTACCTCATCTCTCTCCCCTTTCATAGTTTCCCTCTTTCTGTCTGCTATTTCCCAATCCACACTTAAGGTTGGATCTATAATTAGCAAGGGGCCTTCGGTAGTATATAAACCTCTCGAGAACAGGTCACTACGCGGCTTCAGTCTTCACTTCTTGAGCTTCTTAGACTTTACACCGTCCCAGCATGGTGAGTAACCTGTGCCTTAACTGTTACCTGGCCACACCATCTAGGTGGACACATAGGAACCAAGGACATAATGCCTCACTCTCAGCAGGGTCACACGGAGGAGCTTATTGAATCAGCGTGGATAATAATTGAACTGTGGACTTACAATACCTTTAACAGGATGTGATAATTTGGGCATTTTTCTGAACCTGCGTTACTGGAACCAGGAAGTTAGTGTTAAAGCTGCAAAACTAAGTGGTTTTGCTTTCACTTTCCATAACATGCAGTTTTTTTGTAATTTATTAAAAACTGTGAGTGGATAAAGATTATATGTTTGTATAAAGAAAGTTGTACGTTTCACTAGAAAGCATAATGCTACTAATGTAAAGGTACTTTGGTTAAAATTCAATACAAAATCCAATCCAACAGCTTCCAGTAGCTGACTATAATGATGCACTTGAAACTACAAAAATGCTGAATACAGTGTCAATAATCATTGTAGAAGGACCTGTTATAATTTTTTAGACGCATATTACTCACACACATATAAATGTGTGTTTTGTTAGTATGTAGCTGTTCATACTGTTTTATTATCAATAAATGTGTTAAAGTGTCTAACAAATCAGAGCCTAAGAGTGTATCTAAGCTCTGTGTGGCACTGCTATGTGAGTGTCTAATTTTCTGATTTTCAAATTATGTAGATATGTATTAGTCAACACACAGAACATTAGCACTACATCTATAAAACTTTATTTTTTGCATATGTAGGCACCCAAGAAGGCTAAGAGGAGGGCAGGAGGAGGAGAGGGTTCCTCCAACGTCTTCTCCATGTTTGAGCAAAGCCAGATTCAGGAGTACAAAGAGGTAAATCTTGTCAATACAACAAGCACACTAATTCAACAATGTCAGATACATTGGGATTTAACAGATGTCATATTTTGAGATCATTATATGTTGTATATATGCGTTTTAGAAGTTGCATTCTTTCACTTTATTGTGGATTATCAAAGTCTAATGAGTTGGATAGGGGTTTTTGTTAGCATAAATCAGTTCAATGTAATAAATTACCACTGTGTTTTGTCACAGAGGTTGCTTTAGAACTGGCCTTTTAATGCTAATATGATCAAATCCTGTTATCAGGAAGAGGCTCATTTTTAATACCCACAAAGAGAAAGGTCGAACCATATCTATATTAAGGCGTGTACAGTATAGCAGCTGGACCGAGTCAACAGATCGTCTTAATCTAGTAAACTTTTGTCTTGCCTGCTAAAAAAAAAGAAAAAGGCCTCTCCACTGCCCTCCCATCTGTCAGACACTCCTGTTCTGATCCCAATGGGACAGCAGCTGAAGATCACAGTGCATGTCAGAGAGACAGAAAGAAAGAAAATAATAATGTGAAATAATGTAGAAGTTTGCGCTCTGCAAGTGAACGACGCCTCGTGGTGCCAGGCACAAAATCATTTTGGACTGTTCCCAGCTGGTGGAACAACCTGCCTATCTCAATTCGAGCAGCTAAGTCTTTAGCCATTTTCAAAAAACGTCTAAAGATGCATCTTTTTCGTAAGCACCTTACCAATTAATACTAGCACTTACCTATTCTATTTGTCTTTTTTCTTAAAAAAAAAAAAAAAAAAAAAAAAAAAAAAAAAAAAAAAAAACTTGCAATGTGTACTATGCTAGACTGAGACTTGCTACAGCACTTGTATACTGTTGCCCTCTTGTTGGTCTGATTGCTTCTATTGTTCTCCTCATTTGTAAGTCGCTTTGGATAAAAGCGTCTGCTAAATGATTAAATGTGAATGTGAAATATTGGACAAGATAAAAGAGAATAAGATTAATGGATAAAAGTAACCAATAACAGGCCTCTATCTTGGACTCAAAGAAAAGTGTCATGGTGTTAATGGTGTTAATAAGGTTCATGTTTTAGGGCAGTTGAAGTGGTTGAAAGAATAAAAAATAAAAAAAACAGAATGTGGACCCAGAGATTACATATAAATAACAAAATAAAAACCTGGAGGAAATTAACAGTTGTCCCTAGTTATGATTCTTAAACATCATGATTCATCTGAATTAGCATAATTATATCAAACACTTAAGTAAGAGTATGTGCGCACATGCTAAGAGGGCGAGGTGACTGGAATTAGCGTCAGGCTAGTGTGCAACAGAGCTAAGTAAGGATATGAAATGGTTTGAGTAGTTTATTAGTAACTGATACAGCCTTCTCAAGTGCCTCTTCAGGAATGTCTGACATTATAGTTGGGATTGACTTAACACGTCTCCCAGATGGAAAGAAGGATCAGTAAGGGTCTATGTGGGGGCTGGGTGGGAGCAGCAGCTGCTGTTAAGTATTCATGCCTTCTTGAGTTTCATGTGAATGAGAAGGACATTTTACTACTGTCAGGCAAGAAAGAAAAAAGATTTCCTGATACAACGACTCTTTAATCATTGGTTTGCAACTGTCAGCAGCCTCATTTTTCGTCATCACCCCTTACTCCTGTAACAATGTTCTTGTCTTTTTCTGTCCTGCACACATAGGCTTTCACAATCATTGACCAGAACAGAGACGGCATCATCAGCAAAGATGACCTTAGGGACGTGTTGGCCTCAATGGGTGCGTTTATGTTTTGTGTCAGTTGTGCACTTTGTAAATACATCCATGAATCTGTGCTGACCGTCCTCGTCTGTTTCTGTAGGTCAGTTGAACGTGAAGAATGAGGAGCTGGAGGCTATGATCAAGGAAGCCAGTGGCCCAATCAACTTCACCGTTTTCCTCACCATGTTTGGAGAGAAGCTGAAGGGTATGCAAAAGTCCTTTTTTCTTTCCATCTTCCCTGGTTTTCCAATCATTGTATATTCAGTTAGAGTAATTCTCTCTCTGTGTCTCTGAAAGGTGCTGACCCCGAAGACGTCATTGTGTCTGCCTTCAAGGTGCTGGACCCAGAGGGCACTGGCACCATCAAGAAGGAATTGTGAGTCTATATTCACTGACATTTTATTCTAATATGAAAAAAAAAAATGAACGTTTCCATATCTGACTGCTACTCTTCCTCTTTCATTCCAGCCTTGCGGAGCTTCTGACCACTCAGTGCGACAGGTTCTCTGCAGAGGAGGTGAGATCAGATGTTGCTCTTTAGAAGTTTAAATTCAGCATGAAAAGAAAATTAGAAAATCTTATTTTTTAAAGTTCTTTTTTAACTCATAATTTTTAATCAAAACATCATTCTCTCTGATGACATACGTAGGTCCCGTCCTACAATTTTTTCTTTTTTGACAATCTGTTTCAATCGGATGTACGTCACAATATGGGGAAAAATATGATCTGTTGCTACTTCAGTTGCATCGCAATCTATTTTTCTAGAATAGTTCTAGTCTCTAAAAGCAGTTTATTGTTTGTTTAATCCGAGTTCTTTTTTCTTCCTCCTTTAGATGAAGAATCTGTTTGCCGCCTTCCCCCCAGATGTGGCTGGCAATGTTGACTACAAGAACATCTGCTACGTCATCACACACGGAGAGGAGAAGGAGGAATAAACGGCTGTGGAGACAAGACAGAAAATGAAGAGATGAACGTGTATCCCTCACTGCTTTACTCTCCCAGGCTGTTCTTTGTCCTCCTTCTCTTACTTTGTGTTTCTTCCTCCCTTTCTTCCTTTCCATCATCTTTGTTACTTTCAAGCACTTACTCTCTCCATCTCTCCAAAGACTTGTCTTGCTGAGACTGAATTGGGAGGATGGAGAGGCTCATGACCACAGTGTCTGTGAAGTGGGGACATGGGATTGTTTTCAATAAAATGAATATCATTTCTATATCTCTCACATACTCTCTCTTTCTCTCTGTTTCTCACTCATTACCCATGACCACCTCTCTTTCATTACAATCAAGCATGCATGAAAGTTGCTGCATCTTATGCTGCAGTCTGGAGGGTTGAAATGAAGGCATCTATAGCTTTGGGCTGAAATACCTCTCTAGATAAATGTGGAAGATAGCTCACTCTGGGGGGAAAAGAAGCAAGATGGAGTGATCTCGCTCTATAATAGAGGAACCAATCATCATTCTCGTTTCTTCCCCTGATGGTTGACTAAAAAGAAAGAGAAAATGAGGGTTTTGTACCGAGAGAGTTGGGCCTCCTAAAAGTGATGCCGAGCTTATCACGGAGGGAGTGAGAGAGACAGACCATCCAAGGAAGAGAGGAGAGCGGGGACTGAAAGAAAACATATCCTCTTCACTCCCCCTCTCCCCTCCTCTTCACTATTTCTCTGTCAGTGTATTTTTTTTTTTATCTACCCTTTTGCTTTCTGCATCTGGGCCTGCTTTGCTCTGTCAGAAACTCTTCTGTAAACAATAAAAGACACAAACTGTGAATAAAACATCTTTTTGTACTGCTATGTCTGCTGGCTGTGTGTGATAGGTGGGATGAAACTAGACAAGTCTGTTTTAGGTGTAATAACAGAGCATAAAGATGAAAGTGTAAGATAGGGAAGACCGCAGGATTATGATGCAGTAAATTGCAAGGGATGACAAGCAGTATGTGAACAGCGCTACCTGCTGGACAATGATAGTACGACAATGATAAAAGAGTTGCTCCGTCACATTCGCCTCCACATAAAGCTGAAAGGTTTTAAATGTTTTAAGCATTGTGCCCATTTTCTAATTTTTCAAACAGAAAAAAAGGCAGAAAACCGCATCTTCCTGAAGAGCACTTGCTTTGGTTTAAAACGGTGAATGCCCAATTTAACATTTAATCCATAACAAAACTAAACATTGAGTTTTTTTTAATGGGATTTTGGTTAAATGGCTGAAATAAGACTCTGTGGTGAACACAAGCTCAAGACACTTTCACGTTTTATTCTACGACATAAAATACATAAGTATTACCCCACTCGTGATTTTTTGAAGCTGTTATGTGTCTTGATAAAAGGCAGTTGCTAACAAGTGGCTAATTGGGACTACAGAGGCAGTCGTGGACATTAAACGTCATCACGCCAAACGGGTAAACTCAGTACGATTTTACAGCCTTGTTACGCTTATACTGGTGCTCTTATAAACTATTCTAACTCAGACTTTATGGGAAAATGTTTTTAGATAAAAACTGAAAGAGTTGTCGGAAGCTTAGTGACATTGAATTCGTGGGACCGTGGTGTAGTCCGTTTATAGCCTACCTTTAGCCTTTTACTTCTGGCGACTGCATTTAGGCTTCAAAGTTCATAATCTTTGATAATTATCTTGATGGACAAAACGTGTAAGTATCATAAACTTTTGTTGATCACAAAGCTTGTTTTTAGCAATAATCCAAACGCCTATGGTAAAATCCTATTGGGCTTGGAGGGAACCAGTGCTATGCTAACTGCCGGTTAACCTACAAAGTGACGTCATACCTGCACCACTCTATATCGCAAAATACCGAAGTTACGAAAGACTAGGGCTGAATCCGAAATCGCCCCCTAAACCCTCAATAACTATTCCCTATGTTAGTCCACTAATGTAGTTCACTTGAAGGAGTGAATGAAAACGAGTGAGTGAATTCGGGCAGCCGTTGTGTGTACACAGGCTGTACACTCGTTATTGCGGTGCAATGTGGGAGCACTCAATAACGTCCACTATGGTTTCGGACACCACTACAAATGGCTGTCCCTTCAAATAATGCCCTATTTGAGGGTATAGGGGGCGATTTCGGATTCAGCCCACGGCTGTTCAATTCCTGTTTTCGATTCTTTGCTTTACTATTAAAGAAAGATTGAACGAACTTGTTCAACTAATCTCATCGTGACCACAGTATACAGTATAAAGGTAGTAGAAAGTAGCCTGGCATTTGCGTTCTTTACTATATATATGCATAGGCTACATAGATTCTTGATGCCTTTCTTTCAAAATTATCAGCGTTTGTAATCGATTCTTTTTGGAATCTTTATCTCTTACTTACCCTCATTTAACCGAAACAAACCCTTTCATCGACATTATTCCAAATATCTCCTCCTACAAAAAAGAAGGGAAAAAATAAAAGTTTTTAACGACATAAGGGTGAGAAAATGATGATAGAATACGAATAACTTTGCAAAAAATAAATAAAACATTATCAAGAGGTAAAAATGCCTCACCTCAAAAATTGCGCGCCATCCCTACAAGTCTCAGTGCGCGAGCTTCTTGGAGCAAGTGCGATCTGAGCAAAAGTACTTTAGGTACATTTCCACGTAAGGTTAACATTCACAAGAAATTGCAAAACATTTCTCACTGAACAAACTGCCTGGGGTTTTCGATTAAACAGCCCCCCAAAACCCTCATTTAAAAAAATAAATCCTTTGTAGCTGTAACCCGAACCACGTGACGTAAATCACGTAACCGTGACAAAAACCCAAAAACCGAACGCCACATTTTGGATTAAAATTTCGTCGAACGGTGACTAATTAATTGTATCAAAATAGTTCAATGACACTTAAAATAATTCGTTACATAAATGTAAAAAACACTCTTGAGAGAGATTTTAATATATTATGATTTATTATTCATCACACCTGTAATTATTAAATACACTGTGAGCTTCCTCTTCTGCAGTTTTAGAACAGCTGTCTTCATCTATGAATTTATTTCATTCTCAACTGTAAATGGTTTCATGTAAACTTAAAAACAAGCATGAGACATACAAAGGACAGAATGAGAGTAGCCTACTAACCTAAACAAACAATAAAATGAAAATTAAAATGATTTAAAATTAATTTTACAACATACACTGAGTCGTATTTACCAATGCAGAAATCCATAAGACAAGTCAAACTATTTTACACCCAGTCCCAGCTGTCTCAGAGTGTTAGTAAAAAAAACACCAGGTGGCCTTACATTAATTACTGGCGAGCACAGCGTCCAAACCATTTTAAGTCCACCTGTCGTACCCTTGGTTGGCAATACAGACAAAATGGTGTTAGTGAAGGTGGGCTGACAGGAGCAAAACCAGGTTTATGCCAGTGCTTGGAACTTAGAGCAATTCTTAAGAATAATAAAACACCTTAATCTAGATCACCCAGGCGATCAGGCCATGGACATCCCACTCCACCATTCCTTCAGCAGATCCAGTGCTCGTGTCAACAGGGAAGGTAGTCTGAGGCCCCTGGTGGCCACAACATACATGTCAACATCTACATTGTGCAGACAGTTAGGAACAAAGTTTGCATAGACATAATTTGCTTGCTTTTCATTTGAACAGTAGTGCCTTTAGAGGAAGCAATGACCACTGAGGTCAGTAAGGGCACCACTGATAGGTGAGGAGGAGGTTTGATCCCCTGCAGTTGGAACTGAACGATGCAACGAGTCCAGTAAACACAGGAGACACCATTAAAACATTGAGTATTGGCTACCATATTGCAACCCAGAAACCACTTCAGGTCTCTTCTGACCTCAGAAAATACTATATACCGAGAAGGAGTCCTAAAAGCATAAGTATGGTCCAATTACCTGGTGAATGTATCAGAATAATTCATAATACTGAGGGGTCAGTGGATTATGGTGGAGTTCAATTAGTCAGTGTTCAATTCACATCAAGAGTAACACTTTTCGGGTGAAAGTTTTGTTAAGGACGATATTTAACATTTAATTGCCACAAAAATGCCTAGCACACATTTTTATTAATCCATTACTTTTCTTTCACGACTCTTTGGGATCATTTCCCCCTTCAATGGGTCATATAATAACAATTAAAATAAAAAAAAAAGATCAGAATGAAATAATAATCAGTATGAAATCACCATCTCCCACAACACAAATACTGCAGTAATGGTGATTATAAAATGTCTAAAATAAATAACAACTGCTTGGTTTTGTTCTCCAGGATGTTGGGGAAAAAAATGTGCAAAAATAATTTTTTAGCGCTTAAAAATAAAATTAAAATAAATCCTGTGATTAAATACAACACTCTCCTAAAACAAAGCTCACTGCCATTCCAGTCTACCAGGCCTCCATTCACTTGCATAGAAAAATAAAAAATCTAATCCAAAATAAGACTAATAATAGCTGTAATAGATATTACATGGTTTCATCCAATTAAATTAATAGTTTATACATCAAAACATTACAGCCTGAAGCCAAGAACTTCAAAGGTCAAAGGTTAATGCTACAGTGCTGCACCAAAACCTTCCCATCCAACAAGGCGCAGACTAAAGGAGTCATGTGAACTGAATTATGCCCTACATTAATGAATCGATCAAGGTTAGTGCTGAAATTCAACAGTCCTCGGTGCATAAATTTATTAAAATCGCTGTCTGAACTCTACATCTATCAACATCAAGAGAATTAACATCAAACCACACAGATATCTGGAGTGATCTATACGCTTGGCAGAATTTTTAACGTTTGCTGCAGTTTATGTGATGCAATTTGTTCGAAAAGAGAAAAAAATAAATAAATAAGCACTTCTGCGGCAAGAGGAAATATTAGGTGAGGCTGATTTAACGATGGCTTGAGATCTAACGGGTTTGCAGTCTTTGAGCGGAGATAGACAAATACACTCATCAAGAACAGGTTTGATTTCCTCTTAGTAATTATGCTAATTTGGATAGTAAATTTTTTTTCAAATGGATAGTTAAAAGTGGCTCTTTCCACAGTTTTGTAAGAGAACATACCGTTTCCCACAGTTCAATTTTGCTCCTCCACTTACCCAACACTTATTAATTCCTCCTACGAGTGCACAACAGGAAAGACAAGCTCTTGAAAGAAGACTGAAAAGAGAGAAGAAAGACAAGACCCGTGTGCTGCACGAGACTGACACGATTCACTACACTGCCAAGGCACAGACATACAAGAACACACACTAACAAGCAACAGTACGATGAATAAATAGGTCCTCCAGAACACTAAAAACATAAGTTACTACTAGACACTGCCGTGCTTTTCACGCTGCAGAACTGTTTTATTTAGGTATTCTGGTTGAGTAATATTAGAGGGGGATTGTGGGGTTGGACTGGCACAGATGGCGCTAGAGGTCTACTGTATGTACACCATGGCACCCAGTACACTAGAACTGACTACTAATTATACAGCTGATCTCATCAATCAGGTAAAAAAAAAAGTAATAACCGCTTCCTGTTGCAGCACTGGGTGAAAGCACTGTGCAGACGAGATGAGAAACATGGGGCAGATGCAGTGATCCAGTTATCCTTGTGAAATTAGTACTTGAGATGAAATGGACATTACAGAAGGTTGTTCGCTTTCCCTCTCTGTCTCTTTTCACCAGTCTGCAACTATTTCGATTCCTTGTCCTCTTCTTGTTGAAGAAACGACGGGGCAGAATTAGGCCAAATCTTTCGCTGCTGCGGCTCCATTCTTCTCCTCTGTCTCTCCTCCTCCCCCTTTGTCTTTTTTCTTACCCCCTTTCTCCTTTTTCTTGTCCTTCTCAGCTTTCTCCTTCTCCTTCTTCAGCCTTTCCTTCTCATTCTTCTCCTTATCTTTCTTGTCCCGTGATTTTTGCTTCTCCTCCTCTTTCTCCCGCTTCTTGTCCTCCTTGGTTTTCTTTTTCTTTTTCCCGTCTTCCTCTACTGCCATTTTTGCAGTATCTGGGCAAGGAGGTAATGGTGCGTTGTTTGCGGTGGGTGATGGGATGGTGGGGGTGATGTGTTCAGAGACGACTTTAGGCGACAACTGGAGCATGGTCGCACTGGACGCGTGTGAGGTTGGAGCCGGTGGCGTGATAGTAGAAGATGTTGTAGCTAGCGGACTGGGCCCATGAGGTGCCAGTGGACGCCCACCAGCTCCAGCATTAGAGGCAGGCGGCACTGGAGGTTTTGAGACTACTACACTGGCGCCACCCCCAAGTGGCTGCAATGGGACGATATCCTGGCCCAAGCTGCCAGAGGTGGAGCTCTTCTTATTCTGTGAATGAAATGGCATCTTGGACTTTCTAAGACCAGGAAGTGACAGGAGGCTTGATGATGCACGCAAGGGTCCGGGGGCAGGGACATGACCACCCAGGAATGACAGGCTGCCGCCAGAGCTGATCGCAGCAGCCCGGTGTTTCTGCTCGTAGATGGCCCGTGTGCCGTGCAAACGGCGATTCGGTTGGTGAGTCAACTCCCCACGAGATTCCCGCCACTTACGCACCTGAATACTGCACTCCCTCTCGATCAGGGCCTCTGTTACAGACAGAGAGACCACCTGAAAACAGAGCAGAAAGTATGAGAAAGGATACAGCATACTGCACTGCTACTTCTCTATTGCGTGTTCTCTCGTTAGAGTGAGTTTGTGTGCACACCTCTTGCACCAGAACTTCCTCCTTGATGCTTTCAGGGGGGATGTTCCTTAGTCGCTCCATGGTCTCGTACATGCCCTGCACCTCACGGAGCTTATCCACAGACCCCAACATCTGCTTAAGTAGCACCAAACCCACCCGGAACACGATCTTCACTCCTGACAAACAACATAAAAAAAGGAATGAAACATCACTGAATTACATATACCAAAAAATATGTACATTTAACCCATGCAAGTACCTATCAGATCTTAAAATGTTACAAAAGATTTCTATTTCAAATAAATGCTGTTCTTTCAAACTTTGTTTTCATCAAAAAATCCTGAAAAAAAATGTTTTTAAGCTGCACAACTGTTTTCAACATTAGCATATAACGTATACACAGAGCCTAATAATCCGCTTGTAATTGGACTAGTAGGAAAGTTGGAATAAAAAAGTCCCATGTAACCACATCAATGGGAATAAAAATGGCCAAATCCAATTTAAATTTCATTCGGATTGTAAGGGGTGGTTTAAACCTTTTCTGATTCATTTCGATAGGAACACTTGATTGGACTGAAAATTTAAACTGGCAAGTTCTGTGCATGTGCAATGACGTAGAAATGGTGTAATGTTGTATGAAGCATGGATCAAGCTGTTGTTTTTAATGAATATAGTAGGGCTACAACTAACGATTATTTTGATAATCGATTAGTTGGCCGATTATTTTTTCGATTAATCGGATAAAAGACAGTTTTTTTATTTTATTGACAAAACACACTATTCCACATCCTGCCCAATGCTGTCCTTCAAACAATCATGTCAGCTGAGTGCTATGAAAACATGCATAGTGAATATATCTACCCTTACAAAAATGAACCATGGTTTTACAACGAATAAAACAAACACAAAATTATAATAAATAAATAACAGGGTTATTGTAGTTATTCCATGGTAACCAAAAATTAACCATGGTTTTGCTTCAAATCCATAGTTTAACTATGGTATTTGTGTGGTTATACAAATGGTAATCAATACGCCAAAAGACATGGTTTTACTATAATAAAAACATGGTTAATATTGAGTATGTCTGTGCTATACATTATGTGCAAAAAAAGTTACTAAGCAAAAGGACAGTTTAAATACCTACATTAAAATGATGTTAAAGAAAAAGAAAAACACAAAAAGGAATGGTCTGCAGGAACACACACACATTCGCCATGGACACAGTAACTGCTACTGTCATTTATTTATCCTGTAAACAGGCTATAAGAAACGGCTTACATTTATATTCAATTACACGCTATTATCTCTTTACAGTTACTACTCTCATAAAATACTTGAATTACATGACTTTTAAACCTAAATTTAGCGTCCAACAGCAGATATTTCAGCTAAATGAATGTTTTTGGGCCGAATATTAATTGTCTCCCTCTCGACTGCGTTCTTCTGTCTGTTGCATTGCGTGCCCGCCCACCGCTCGTTCAGTGAAGTTTGAAGTTTAACACAGACTGTCAGGACACGCTTTCATGCAAAATGGAAATACTCGCGTGAATTAGTAACATTTACAGATGAGGATATAACCTGTAAAATGAACATTTTGCGCTGAGGACGCACACACATCTCATCTGTCAAAGCGCATGACAGGGTATGTTAAACACTAATGCATTTAGCTTGAGGCTCATGTTTTGGGCACTTGGATCACGTACCTTTCCCGCAGCAGCTCAGCTGTTTCCAGTTCACTATTTTTAGATGCATTTTGTCCATAGAAATGCGTTATTCAGTGCTGTAATTTGGCGCGACTGGTGGAAGTTTTGCGCGCACAGAGGGCAGACCCGACTAATCGATAATGAGAATCGTTGTCGATGATTTTCATTACCGATTTTATCAACTAGTTGTTGCAGCCCTAGAATATAGTGTCATAAATGACTGTCTATCTAAAATTCTCCTTCAACTCAACGTGAAGAGTATTGTGAACTGGTGCAGGACAACGTTGTCCCACCAGTGCTTGCTTTGGACTCTCATCCACAGACTGCTTGTTTTTGGGAGTGGGAAGGGGCATTTTCACTGCTTAATAAATATAAGCAGTGCTCGTTTATGTGCTTGTGTCCTAATTAGGACCCAAAATACAAACCCGATTCCAAAAAAGTTGGGACACTGTACAAATTGTGAATAAAAACAGAATGCAATGATGTGGAAGTTTCAAATTTCAATATTTTATTCAGAATACAACATAGATGACATAATCAAATGTTTAAACTGAGAAAACGTATCATTTTAAGGGAAAAATAAGTTGATTTTAAATTTCATGGCATCAACACATCTCAAAAAAGTTGGGACAAGGCCATGTTTACCACTGTGTGGCATCCCCTCTTCTTTTTATAACAGTCTGCAAACGTCTGGGGACTGAGGAGACAAGTTGCTCAAGTTTAGGAATAGGAATGTTGTCCCATTCTTGTCTAATACAGGCTTCTAGTTGCTCAACTGTCTTAGGTCTTCTTTGTCGCATCTTCCTCTTTATGATGCGCCAAATGTTTTCTATGGGTGAAAGATCTGGACTGCAGGCTGGCCATTTCAGTACCCGGATCCTTCTTCTACACAGCCATGATGTTGTAATTGATGCAGTATGTGGTCTGGCATTGTCATGTTGGAAAATGCAAGGTCTTCCCTGAAAGAGACGACGTCTGGATGGGAGCATATGTTGTTCTAGAACTTGGATATACCTTTCAGCATTGATGGTGCCTTTCCAGATGTGTAAGCTGCCCATGCCACACGCACTCATGCAACCCCATACCATCAGAGATCCAGGCTTCTGAACTGAGGGCTGATAACAACTTGGGTTGACATGGCGTCCCAGTTTTCCAAAAAGAACTTCAAATTTTGATTCGTCTGACCACAGAACAGTTTTCCACTTTGCCACAGTCCATTTTAAATGAGCCTTGGCCCAGAGAATAGTATGTATAACTCTATAATACACCTATAGAGTTTTAGCCGGCAACGGCGAATGGCACGGTGGATTGTGTTCACCGACAATGTTTTCTGGAAGTATTCCTGAGCCCATATTGTGATTTCCATTACAGTAGCATTCCTGTATGTGATGCAGTGCCGTCTAAGGGCCCGAAGATCACGGGCATCCAGTATGGTTTTCCGGCCTTGACCCTTACGCACAGAGATTGTTCCAGATTCTCTGAATCTTTGGATGATATTATGCACTGTAGATGATGATAACTTCAAACTCTTTGCAATTTTTCTCGGAGAAACTCCTTTCTGATATTGCTCCACTATTTTTTGCCGCAGCATTGGGGGAATTGGTGATCCTCTGCCCATCTTGACTTCTGAGAGACACTGCCACTCTGAGAGGCTCTTTTTATACCCAATCATGTTGCCAATTGACCTAATAAGTTGCAAATTGGTCCTCCAGCTGTTCCTTATATGTACATTTAACTTTTCCAGCCTCTTATTGCTACCTGTCCCAACTTTTTTGGAATGTGTAGCTCTCATGAAATCCTAAATGAGCCAATATTTGGCATGACATTTCAAAATGTCTCACTTTCAACATTTGATATGTTATCTATATTCTATTGTGAATAAAATATAAGTTTATGAGATTTGTAAATTATTGCATTCCTTTTTTATTCACAATTTGTACAGTGTCCCAACTTTTTTGGAATCAGGTTTGTAGATAAATATTAAGTCTGCTTTTTAAAACAAAGAAAAGGAGGATGGCCAGTCTGCGCAAACAGCGGGAAACTTTTGTGCAGTGTGCGCATGTCAAAAGATTAAATACGATTTGAAGCTTATGACATATATAAACGCTTGATCTACCTGATCCCTTTATTTAGCATTCATGTAAACACTACATTTGGATTCATCAATCAGAATGATTTAATTCCGATTGAAACAAAAAGTGTCCATGTAAACATAGCTACTGATAATAATATCAGTTTCTTGAGCAGCAAACCAGCATATTATAATGATTTATGAAGGATAATGTGACACTGAAGAGTAATGATGCTGAAAATTCAGCTTCGTCATAACAAAAACAAATGGCATTTTAAAATATATTACTGATTTACTGTATTTTGATCAAATAAATGCATCCTTGGTGAAGAGTCTTTCTTCAAAATCATAAAAAAAAATCTTACCAATACTAAACTTTTGACTTTAAACTAGTGCTGTCAAATCGATTAATCACATCCAAAATAAGTTTGTTTGCAAAATATATGTGTGTGTGTAGTGTGTATAATTATTATGTATATATAAATACACACACACACATGCATGCATATATTTAAGAAAAATTTGTTATTTACAGTATAGAAAATATTTATAATACATATACATATTAATTATACACAGTACACACACATATATTATGTAAACAAACTTTTATTTTGGATGCGATTAATCGATTTGACAGCACAACTTTAAACATACAAACTAAACTTTAAACATACAATCTGAACAAACAGAACACAGTAAAAACATCACAAATTGCAGATGCTTATATTCACTAATGTGTATGACTGACCTTCACAGAAGAACATGTCCCAGACACGCAGGACACAAGACCAAGGCAGCGTACGGGAGAAAATGCACATAAACCACTCTGTCATGTACAGGATGGGGTCGATCTTAAATTTCTTCAGGTGACGGTAAGCCATGGGACACACTCTCCTCAGAAGAGAGAAAAAAATCTCTCCGTCTAGCTGGATAGCCTCCTGATGGACAGGAGAGGAGAAGAAAAAGGAGTTTATAAAAATAATCACTCTCCTCTGTGGTCCTAGTAAGTCTCTTTGGGTTACTCACCAACCCAGCACTGTAGTAGCCAGGCAAAAATTTCTCACAGATTTGCACAAGACACCAGAAGGCTTGCTAGAAGAAAATAACAGTGAAAATGGTGACAGGGTTATATCCTGTAATAATACTCTGACATATATTTTCTTCATCCTGTTTCTTTTTTTAAAAGAAAATCAGCCCAGCAAAGCAACCTAGACTTTTGAGCTTTGTTCAACTCTGTCTTACCTCAGCAGGCATGTGCATGAGCAGCACTGCTGCCACTGGTGCCTGGGCCTGACAGTAGCCTTCATCCGGCCGGTAGATTGTGTAGGCCTTCAGTATACGGTACAGGTCCTGCTGCCTAAACACACACACACACACACACACACAGGTTAAAAATAAATGGAAGTGATGAAAAACATTTTGGGCAATAAGAATTGACAATAATTTTATGAAATTATGGTGTTCTGCTTTGTTATTTTGTAAAATAATAATAATTATTATTATTGATGTATAAACAATCAAAACACAACATGCTTAATCACAATATTGTCCACATCACAAAAATAAATATCAGCAATCCTTCTTATTATTAAATATATTATAATAAATTAATAATAATCCTTTCTTCCCCCTTTCCCCCCACACCCCTTTTAAAGTGTACTGTTTGAATTGGGCAAGATATTATCAGCTTAGCATTGATATATTCCCCAACATATGATAGGTACAATGAGAAACAACAGAGCACAGGAGAGAGATGTGAAAGTGTGGGAAAGTACAAAACTGTTGGCATACTGTTTTTCGCATACTATATATTAGGGAAGTGGTCGATTTCGGAAGCAGCAATGGTCTTATTCTTGGAAGATACGAGGGTCTGTGGCTCTACCATTGTAGACAGCGTAACAGCTAACTTGGATCACATGTGCCTTGATAACCAATCACATTACAGCCTTGAATTCATTGAATTTCGTTCAGAGTTCTGTGACAGTCAGTCACTGTTTGCGGATATCATAGAAATGAATGAGAAGTGCCGTAAACTGAATCATACCTGTCTCGCAATTGTCTGTAACTTTTCTTAAAAAACAGATTTTTTTCAGTGCAAACTCTAAAAGTAGATAAATCCAAAACAAATGTTTAAGAGCAAACATGTTGAAAATTAGCCAATAGGCTGACGATTCATTACATGATAAGCTATTTCCTCACAAAAGTGTTTTTTTCAGGATAGTGAAGCCTCTCCTCCATAGACATCCATTAAAAAAAAAACGGCCGCTTGTCTTCTTCCCTGCCTACCACAGCGTTAGCAGGCATTACGTTTTTTTCGGTTAAGGTTGCAGGCTTGCCTTCAAGTGGCTTTGGTTACAAAAATCAGGCACCGCGCGTACAGTACACGTGTTGTATTCTGGTGATGAAATTTGCGTAAAAATCGAAGTATACTTTGGGCTCGAGAGGGTCAGTGCTGGTATCAATATGTGCACTATGCAGTGAATAAAGAATAAAAGACCAAAAACACAAAGGGAAAAAAATTCCTTTCTTCAGTTTCCAGGATTGTGTAATGATCTAAATAAAAGCCTTACATCACTCTTTCTCTTGAAAAAAACCCTCATCTGAATTTACCCATGTCCTCCCCGAGCAGCAAACATCTCATGAAACGGGAACTGCCTGTGCAAGTCCTTCTCTATGATGTCCAACCACTTTGGATCTCCCTGTTCTTGCTCCAACTCCTGAGAGACAAAAAAATAAAAGTGAACAAATAGGTCTATAATAAAAAAGTGTTTTTGCGACTAAATGGTTGCATTTTGCGACCATTTTTCTTGCCCATTTAACACAATGTTGTCACAGCTTTACTGTCAAATGTGAACTGGAACAAATATGCAATATGATTAGCAGATGCAATTAATGGTGTAATACAGTAAAAATATAATCTGATGTGTCTGTCTTCTAATTGTTTAATGTTAGTCAGGAGCCCCTGAAGAGTAAAACCTATATAGTTAACAACAACAATAACATATGAAGTTGATTTAGGGCCATGAATGTTCGAACAGGTGTATCAAACCTGACCATACCTCAAACTTTCCAGGATTGGACTCAAGGAGCTCCTGGCTGTTGGAAAGCAGCTGCCAGGCTTTAGCTCTGAGTGAGGAAGGGATTCCTTTCCTGCAGCGCATTTTTACCTGCATCAGAAAGAAAACATAACACAGCATGTATCAACATTCATAAGCACTGTATTTTCTAATCCAGTCAGGAATGCCTTCTGTGAACCTTTAAATAAGAAACAGACCTTTTGAAAGCGCCGGGATACCCATTTGTCCCAGTTTCTGAACATGTCCAGCCATTTCATCTCTCTCTGTCTCGCCACAGCCACAGCGATTTCCGCCTCACTACAAGACAGAGAGGGATTCACAAACACATAAAACACATACAACGCATAAAGCTACAAGCACACACACAAGCCGAGATAATTTTGAGCTTTTGACAAATGGTTCAAAGTCAAAAAGGGTTTACACTGAATCTGAGAGAACATACACATCTAATATACAGACAACTGCTGCTTTTGAATCTCTCAAAACTAATTAGAAAGCCCTGAAATCTTGTTATTGGTGAATTAATACGTTTTTGGGTTACACTTTATATTAAGGCGACGTAGTTACATTGTACTTACTCAAATAAGTACTGAGTAATATTGATTAACTACATGTATTTACTAAAGAGTGTGGTTAGGGTTAGGTTTAGGGTTAGTTACTTGTAATTATGCATAATTTACTGTTATTACTATAGTAAGTACATGTAGTAACATGTAACTACATCACCTTAAAATAAAGTGTTACCAGTTTTTGTAGCTTTGTAAAGACATATCATCTACCAAATGAACAAGCCTAGTAGTAGTGATGCCAGACAGATAGAACACCTTAAGTCTGAGACTTAGGTCTTACTTAGTCAAAGTGTGCAATTTCTGCTGCACTAAACGGAATGGCAAAAATAATGATAGTTTTATAAGGACAGACATTCTTTCTGTTTGTCATTGGTCCAAAAAACGATAGTCCCGCAAACTCACACCACTGATTGAACAAATTATGCTATTTTGGGCTTGTCGAGATGCTCAGACACACGACAGCAGCACAGAGCCAATATTTACACTATTCAGGAAACTATCTAGTAAAAAAAAAAAAATGACTCAACTTACTTAGCTTCAGCCTTCACTTGGACTCTAAAGTAGAAATTTGTGAACATAGTCAGTAGCTTACAGACAAGAAATAACATATCAGAACAACACTTTATAGATATATTGAATTTTGATGTTAATAATACCAATAATAATTAATAATAAAATGATTTTTTTTTTTTTATAATTTGCTGTTATAATTAAAAAATATTTATATATCATTTACTATGTTTCTATGACAAGGAAAGACCCCAACGTAACATATTTCATTAAATGTACAAAATTTGTTTTTAACATAATCTGTAGCAAATATGTGGCTTTTAATAAATAGGCTTTGAGATTTTTTTTAGCCTTGAAACTTGACTAGACACTAATTCAGGTCTGACCGTCTGACTGTGACAATAACTTGTAAACAAAAATAGCAGAGAAATAAATCTGACAGACAGCACGCTGACCATATGAGAAAGTCTAATTTAAGACTAACCCACACTGACCATTTTTAAATAGCTGAAAAAGCATGTGGTGGTTAATAAGTTAATGCTGAACAGGAATAAAAAAAGGAAACATTCAAATGTAAAGAAGAACAGTGTTAGTGCCCGTTTTAGCTGAATTAGTCAGTATTAGAGATAAAGCAGAGACAGTCGGGGGAAGAGAGAGACAAAAAGTGAGACAGTCAGTGTACTCTGACTCAAACGAGCCCTCTCAGCACAATCTGAGTCACTTTCAACAAACACATGAAGGACACAGAGAAGCAGCGAGAGAGACAGACACAGGAAAAATGCACCAAATGCCCATCCTGCTCTCGGCTGTAGGCATTAATTATTAATATCCCAGCAGCACACTTCACATCAGGTGCTGGCAATTACCCTATCAATCTCATTCATTATAAATGCTTACTCTGATTTATCAAACCAAGTAGAGCCAAACAGAAAAATGAAAATAATGAAATATTACAAATGATATTAGAGCATTTCAACTATATACAAATAATGAATTTCAACATGAAATCAAATACTTTCTTAATGTATTTCATGGTCTTTCTGTGCTGGGGTTGTGCGATATTTAAAAAAAAAAAAAACAATATTTTTCTGCCTTTGACAATATTCAATATATATATTTTGTGTATTTGTTCAGAAATGGCTTAGAAACAGTAAAACACTAGTTTAAAATCATTAACGCCTGCTTTCCAATGTAAAATGAATCGTTGAATCACAGTTTCAAATTGATTCTTTGTACTGACAGTTTGAACTAATTCATAAAAATGAATCAAACATACCAACTCTTAAGGCCTATTCACACTAAGCCCACACCACAACTATAACAATAATAACGACAAAGAGGACTGATATCATTGGAATCGCTTTCAGAATTATTTTTTCCAGCTGATGAACGATAAAGACATTGAAAGCCAAGCAGAATCCACAACAGAAAACATATTAGATAATGAAAGTAAAATACTTTATAAACAATGTTTTAAGTTAACTTTAAATATAATTATATACAAGTAACATAATAAGTAATATTATATTAAAATATTATTATATTAATATCAGAATTAATTTGACAAGCATGCAGCTGACAGTCGAAAAGCATATGGAGCAATATGCAGGAAAGGGAAGAATTTATACATTGCAAAATACTCTTTTAACACATTAAATGCTGAAATATGTGACATGCTCTTATAAACTGAAGTGGTTATTCTTTGCTCTCTGTGCTTATAAAAAAAATAAATAAATAAATAAAAAAAAATAATGTGAGAATGTGTTTTTTTTTTTTGTCATTCAATTGACACCCACCTTCCCTCACTGTACTGCGCTCCTCCCAGGAAGCCATATTTATCAGTACGCCTCACTGGACCGTTGATCTCGGAGTCTGACCCAACCGAGCTGCCGTCCTCACCGAGCCCTGACAGAGACTCCAAAGTGCCTGACATCAGGCTGGCCGACTCCAGGTAGCTGAGCGTGTCCGGGGCTGGACGCGTGTAAGTGGAGGGCAGAATCACGGACCCACCAGACTCCTGCACCAGTACAGCTGGTGGTTCGGCCTTGGAGGGTGTGCAGGGGAGCTCAGGGATCATCTTATCGATGCTGGGGCTGTTGGGTTCGGGGTTTTGTGTGGGCTCGGGCTGTGGGACTGTTTGTGCTTCTGTTTGCCTGGAGTCTTGTGAAGAGGAGGCCGGGTTGGAGACGGGAATGGGAGGAGGGGTAAACTGAGGAGGAACGTCCATGGGGGGAGCAGGACTGGAATTCTGACTCACTTGAACGATGGGATACAGATTAGGACTGGGATTAAGTTCAGGCGATGGAGGCATCTGCTGTTCCTGCTCTGAGTCCTGTGCTTCAGTGTGCTGTTCTGTTTGGATTAAATCATTTTTCCCATTAGACTCTCCATCTGTAGCAACTATTACCTCTACTGGTGGGCCAACAACGCTCTTTGTTGCTGTTGAAGAGGCAGCTGCATTGTTTTGGCCAAGTGTGGTCTCCCAAGACGAAGAGTTTTTTCCACCTGCCTGTAATGTTGGGTTTCCCATTACGGCCCGGTTCCCGTAGAGTGTTGATTTTGGGATGGGAGTTTCTGAAGGAAGAGGCTGTGGGCTGGAGGGAGCAGGCACTGATTGGTCGCCCATACTCGGAGGGGAGGGGGTAAGGGCGGAGATTTCAGCCATAGCTGCTCCTCAATGATACAGCTGATCAAAAGAGAGACAAAACCAGAGTCAGTGATTATTATTCCTTGAAATACAAGAATAAAAACAAACACTGTCATTTCATTAAAAGCATAAGCCCCTTTTGGTCTGAGAAGTGAATGGCTGCAATGAAGCAGGTGTTTAAATGTGACTAATACTCTCAGTTGGCAGGAAAAGAGAGAAAACATTAATGTATAAAAAAATAAATCTGTACCAAATAAATCTTCTGTGAAATTCTATGAGCATGTCTCATATCACAGCTCTTCAAAGAAACAATTTTCCCTTTTGTTTCACCTACACACCTAACATACACACCTAAAAGGTGTTAAACTCAGGTGTGCTGCACCAAAAGTGCATCTCTGTGCACATTTGACTCACAATAATCACAAGTCAGATATTATTCTTTCTTATCAATTAAAATAAATAAGGGGGAAAACTATGCGGAAATATAATATCTTATAAAAGTTTTTTTAAAAATATGGCAAATCTGTTTAAGAGGAGCTGCAAATGGTGGAAGGCTGTACATGAATCTAACCATAAGCATAACCAGAAAATAAGCACAGTTAGAAAAGCAGCTCTCATCCAACTTAAAGGCCCTGTTTACACCTGGTATTAAGAAGTGTTTCCGTCAATCCGATCACAAGTGCACAACTCTAAATACAGGTGTAAACGGGATCTGAAACGTTTTGAGATTGTCCACTTTTGACCACTTCCAGAGGCATTCTTTCTTTCTTAGTGTAAATGCTCATGCGGTCAAATGTGTTCGAACAGCCGCAAAAGACCACCTACTCTCCGCCTACTGACCTGATGTGTAAACATTATGGGAAGCGCGCTAGCCTGACGGGATTTAAACTTTGTTTGGTTTAAAGCCTAAGTTTGGTTTAAAGATGAAAAACATACCAAGAAAAATATTCTCTCACCATTCCTGATTTCTAACACACACTCACCACGTTCGGTGTGGTCTTGAGGCAGAAACAAAAGCTACTTCTCTCCGTATGTTTTCTCTCTGTATGTTACCCTCCCCTCGAAGAAATCAGGACAGAAATGGTCAAAAGTGGACAAAAGAATCTTAGTCTCCCTAGTCTACCAAAACGCATCCTAATACCAGGCATAAACAGGGTCAAAGACAAATTTTATCTGTGATTTGCAAGGGATTGTGAAAGGATTGTGTTAGTTATTCTATATTTGCTTTATCATCCATTTATTACAAGTAAGACAATAAGACCACTAGAATGACACGTCTTTGAGGATTATTATAAAAAAAATGTATAGAGAAATGCAATACAATAGAACAGAAGTCTATGGGGCAAATGTCCACACTTGTTTGCTTATACAATCTGTGACAAGTTTTTTTTTCCTGTAGTAATTGACAACATGCTTAACTTGTAGATATTAGAGAGAACTATGTGTATTTAACCCAGAATGCACACTACCATTCAAAAAACTTTTTTTGAAATGCTTTTGAAATAAGTCTCTCATGCTCACCAAGGCTACATTTAGATAGCCTATTTGATATTTGATACAGTTGAATTATTTTATACAGTAAAACCAGTTATTTTGTGAAATAATGTTACAATTTAAAAAAAAAAAAAACTGTTGTCTATTTTAGCATTTTTTTAATGTATTTTATCCCAAGACATAAATCTTTTGTAACATTGAAATGTCTTTGTCACTTTGGATCAATTTAATGCATTCTTGCTGAATAAGTATTAAATTAGTATAAATTGGTTTAGATGAATTAATATTACCTTCTTCACAAAATAAAAAAAAACATATTAGTGACTCCAAAATTTTGATCTGTAGTGTGCCTTTAAATATTACACTTTGACAACCAAATTAATAGTAACATTTTTTTGTCATCTAAAAAAAGATTTAAGAAAACATGAAGATCACCAATACAAAATATCACCAATCTCAAGTAAATGTACTTCTAAACATTTAGGCTGAAGATGAAGAGGAGATATACAGCAGTTTGTATGAAAGTTATATCACTAAACACAGTCACTTTAATAGTGAAATTCATTGGTCTATATCTAAATTAGAAACTAAAATAAATAAAGGGTAATAACTCATGACATGACGCATTGTATTTAAGCATATCATAGAGTAAGACACATTTAGACCAGAGGAGGACCTTTCAATTGTTTGGTAAAGACAATGGTGAACTGTTTCAAAGAAAGTCTTAATGAATATAAATTATACAGATGCAAACAACAGTGATATGATAGGCTGCACTAGACTTTACAGATCTAGTTTAGGTACAGTGTAAAGGAACAGGTTACCACTATTTCCTCTTACACTAAGGTCTGCCTCATAGACTTCCGTATGATCTATATATAAATGTGTCCGAGTACACATGCTGAAAGGAGATAAAAAGGAAGTGGTTCCTTGACAGCACTGTGGCTAAAAGTTCGAACATGCTTGTGAATGTGAAGCCCAAATGCTGTCTAGGCAGACAGCTCACTAGGTTTTGACACACAACCCATGTGTGATTGTCAAACTGTGGGGTGTCTACAAAAACCTGATAAAACATTTACAGAAGTCAGATGACTATTAAAAAGTAATGGGTAATAAAGAGTTATTGCACAATAAACTATTAATAATCTAAATGTAAAACTCCACTAAAACTTATCAGGAAGTCTTTGTGCTAGAGATAGGAAGCCTTACTCATTTTTACAAATCGGTTCGTTCAGACAGGTGCAAAAACGATTCAATGATCCTTTTAAAACATGGTGTAATTAAATATGCTCATAAATCACTCTCAAAAAGAACAAAGTCATTTGGTACCTAAATATAAATTAGCATTTACATTAGACAATGCTAAAACATTTACATCTATTGGCTGAAAACAGTTTTGCACCATTTTAATGCTATTATTCAACCAACCAACTTGTATGTGATGATAAAACGGTCATATTTTTGTCATATTTATGCTGTTTGATTAAAGTAATGTATTTTTTCTTCCCCAACTGTCAAATCCTCCAAATACTCTTAAAGTATTTTTAATCAGTCAATCAGTTGTTGATTAAAAGCCCAAATTGTAAATGAATCGTTCGAACTGATTTTGTGATCGGTTCAACAGATTCACTGAAATGATCCTCAAAAGAACGATTTGTTCAGGAATCGGACAATGCTACTTAGTGGGACTCCACCCATTCACATGAACTGTGCTCGTTCCGGGTGACCAAGACTAATACTATCTAAACTGTGAGGACTTAGATGAGATGTAAACAAACCACACTTAAGAACTTTCAGGGGCAGTTTTTAAAAAGGTATTGGTGCAAACGTGTGACCTGTCAACCGCAGTGTGACTAACCACATGTGAGGTGACTGGACAATAATACAGTAGTACCGGATACCGGGAAACCTCCATTTGTAAAAGACCAACACCTATACAAAATACATCACGCTATTGAAGGAAAGACTACAGTCATAAAACACACAAACAAGGTCATAAAGTGATCATTTGGTACCTGAGACTGCTTAACCCACAGGAGTAGCTGGATTTGTGACTGCCAAGTTAAATCTAAAAGCTACTAATCGTGCAGTCCGATCTGTCATGCAACAGCCTCTCCACAACTCAAATGTGTCTTATTGTGCTGAGCATCACCATTCACTCCGTGGTACATACGACGAATAAAAATGATAAGTTTCTAATTGTATTGTTCTCATTTAGTTGCTGAAATTGGCCTACTCACTTGCTAGCTCATGCCTACAGTATCCAGTGCGGCCGATCAGCTCAACTTCCCGGTTTACGGCGCAGGAAAATAGTGTTATTAATTTTGTTAATCTGTTTTGACACATCTGAGAGAATATAATAGAGAAGTGTGTGCAGACTCACCCGCAGCTGAGGGATCTGTCCGTCCGTTCCGGGGGGGCTCCTGTCCACACCGGTTACCGTGACCCCCCGCCACCGCCGCCGCCGCCGTTGAACGGATGTAAGGCGCAAGGAAGACAGGCCGTTGATAAGCCACTGGGCCGATAGAAAAGTTGTAATGATAAACCTAAAAGTGCGGTTAGGGGTCTGTGAGTGGAGGGTGGTGTGTTGAAGGGCTAACGGTGTTAGCTAAACACTGCCGTTCCGCACTGGGTTCCCACTCATCCGCGCGCAAACAGATCCGTATCAGTGTTGGCATTAAGTTCTCATGTGAATTGCGTTTGAGAAAGTCAAGAAACCTCACTGAAATGGGAATTGGGCCACATCGCTGGAAGAGATAAACACGGCCCAGCTGACATCTCGCCGTGTCCGCATTTCCTACAACCAACTCTGAGTGACAGCGACGTGCGCGCACCCGTCCCGCAAGACGTGAGCGCCCAGTATCGACTGACGTAATGACGTCGGTCAGGACAACGCTGAGGACTCCCGTTGGAATATCTTAACAAAAAAGCTTTAAACATTTGTTGTTTTCAATTCTTTTTAAGATTTAAATGACTTGCAATTCTCAAAAATTATTATATATTTATTTGTCAGTGTTTTATATTTTTTTATGATTGTATTTAACGCTCTCTTTTTTCTCTTTTCTCGGTTTTGTTTTGCTCCTCGTTGTTACATATTATTGTCTGTATATTGTTTTGAGCATTAACTTAAAAAGACAAGGCACTGCCAATGGACCTTCTTCATTCCTGAGAGAATATGTACCTATTATTAAGATAAATATGATAAGGTAAGGTAAGATATGCGAAACATTTTTTAAATTAACAAAAAAAATATAAAGCTGTTATATTTAAATAAAAATGATATGTTACTTTTATCTTTGGTAATGCTTTACTTTAAGGAGGCCTTGTTAAAGTGTAATTACACATATGTACTGAGTGATATTAATTAACATGTAGGCTACTTACTATAGGGTTGGGGTTTGGTTTAGGGTGAGTTGCATGTAATTATGCATAATTTACAGTTATTACTGTAGTAAGTATGTAACAGGTAACAACGACACTCTAAATAAAGTGTTATTGTCTTTTATGCAATAAAAATAGATAATAATAAATTAATTCATTAATACATAAATAATGAAAAGACTATTGAAAAAAGGTGAGCAGAATATCATTAGTTATGTCATTGTTCTAGTTAAATTTCACAATGTATCAACCCTGAAACATGATCTTTTTGTATGCCAGGGTTATACAAAAGGCATATGGCAAATGAAAGACAAAATCAGTTACAGGTTATACAAAGGGTAAATCAAACTATAAGGCACTTATTCCAAAATAATTTTTACAGATCAGGTGTATTATGTGTAGCCTATATCTAATATAAGGGATATTTAAATGGAGAGGGGACACCTATTTTGGAGAATAGATACATAGACATAATGTTTCTTATTTTTCACAAAACATGTATACACAGATTTGTCATCATGCCAAGAAAATAGGCAGGTCATTCTAGAAATACTAATACCTCGAAGAGGTCATGTCTCGTGTTATCCACTAGATGTCGCTGTTGACCTACAGTTTGTATCTGCCAACGTAGCTAATCTCCATTTTTCTAGCCACAATTCCCTCAGGGATAAACCACAGACAATTAGCGTTCAGCTGTTTATGCTGTTGTTCATCAATTATATAAGAATAAATATTGTGACGGTCACTATGGAAGCTGTTACGAGGTACTCCCATAGTTCACAACTCATTTCAAGGGAATGCCCCTGAACTGAAGCCAGTTGGGAACACCCTCGTGTTTTTTTCTGCTCCTTCAGTTTAGATTTTTCTTTGCCGTTCAAAGTTTCTAACTACACTGAAAGAGATAGTTCACCCAAAAATGAAAATACTGTCATTATTTACGCACCATCATGTCGTTACAAACCTGCATGACGTTCTTTCTTCTGTGGAACACACACACACACACACACACATACATTATGCATTTCTTTCTTTCTTTTTTTTCTTTAGAGTGTAAACAGTGATAGTCTACATTCATGTGTACCATATGCAAAATGATTGCTATGATACCTAACAATAAAAGTGGAAAATCTGGCCTCATAGTAAAATCATGTGGTGTTTCTTGTCCAGGCAGAGAAGGAACATCTGAGTTTTTCATCTCATCTCATAGGGATGAGGGTGGTTATTGTGAGTCACTGTAATAATTCTTTAAGAAAAATGGGAGTCTGAAAGTCTTTGCTGCCATTAAGCTACACCGATCAGGCATAACATTATGACCACTGACAGGTGAAGTGAATAACGATTATCTCTTCATCACGGCACCTGTTAGTGGGTGGGATATATTAGGCAGCAAGTGAACATTTTGTCCTCAAAGTTGATGTGTTAGAAGCAGGAAAAACGGGCAAGCGTAAGGATTTGAGCGAGTTTGACAAGGGCCAAATTGTGATGGCTAGACGACTGGGTCAGAGCATCTCCAAAACTGCAGCTCTTGTGGGGTGTTCCCAGTCTTCACTGGTCAGTATCTATCAAAAGTGGTCCATGGAAGGAACAGTGATGAACCGGCGACAGGGTCATGGGCGGCCAAGGCTCATTGATGCACGTGGGGAGAGAAGGCAGGCCTGTGTGGTCCGATCAAACAGACGAGCTAATATAGCTCAAATTGCTCAAGAAGTTAATGCTGGTTCTGATAAAAAAAAAAAAAGAAAAAGAAAAAAAAAAAAAAAAGGTGATCAGAATACACAGTGCATCGCAGTTTGTTGCGTATGTGGCTGCATAGCCGCAGACCAGTCAGGGTGCCCATGCTGACCCCTGTCCACTGCCGAAAGCGCCAACAGTGGGCATGTGAGCATCAGAACTGGACCAAGGAGCAATGGAAGAAGGTGGCCTGGTCTGATGAATCACGTTTTCTTTTACATCACGTGGATGGCCGGGTGCGTGTGCGTCGCTTACCTAGGGAACACATGGCACCAGGATGCACTATGGGAAGAAGGCAAGCCGGCGGAGGCAGTGTGATGCTTTGGGCAATGTTCTGCTGGGAAACCTTGGATCCTGCCATCCATGTGGATGTTACTTTGACACGTACCACCTACCTAAGCATTGTTGCAGACCATGTACACCCTTTCATAGAAACGGTATTCTCTGGTGGCTGTGGCCTCTTTCAGCAGGATAATGCGCCCTGCCACATAGCAAAATTGGTTCAGGAATGGTTTGAGGAATACAACGAGTTTGAGGTGTTGACTTGGCCTCCAAATTATGCAGATCTCAATCCAATTGAGCATCTGTGGGATATGCTGAACAAACAAGTCCGATCCATAGAGGCCCCACCTCGCAACTTACAGGACTTAAAGGATCTGCTGCTAACATCTTGGTGCCAGATACCACAGCACACCTTCAGGGGTCTAGTGGAGTCCATACCTCGACGGGTCAGGGCTGTTTTGGCAGCAAAAGGGGACCAACACAACATTAGGATGTCAAAAATATGAGGTCATAATGTTGTGCCTGATCGGTGTATATGTAACATTAACAAGTGATTCAAGTGATTCTTTTAATTAATTTAATAAAGCCAAGATTGCTAGGGGGGTATGGAACAATTCTGAGATAAATTGTGTAAAAATGTAAATGACAAAATAAATAATCATAATAATATCAAATAAAAAAATGCTTTTTAAAGACTGGACAGAAATCATGAAATTTAAAAATATTTATTTTTCTCTTCAGACTTATACATTTAAGCAACCTAATATGAGTATATTTGTGCATAATAAAAAAAAAATCAAAAAGTTGTGTAGAAAAGTTTAATTTGCCTTGCATTATTTCTCTGAACAGAGAAATTAACTATATTTCATATAAACAATTAAATATTTACGGCAATGGAACAAATAATAATTAAAATAATTAAAAGCTTGTGCTCACATTATTGTCTGTAAAAAGTAAACAGTGATGTCACAAAATATTTTTCAATTAAATAATTTGGACAAAAAATATAAATATACAAGTATATGTGGTGGATTATACACTTTATATTTGATGCATTAAGTACATTCAGCTCAAAGACTTGCACTGCAGCTATCAGATTAACAGAATACAACATGTTGATGTGTTGCCAGATTACTATAAAAATAGCCTCAGCTGTACATTTTGCATGAAAGTGCTTGTAATGTAAAGTTTATTAATCATGCCAATAATTACATGATTTTCATTCATCTAAATGTCTGATAGATCATCACAACTGTGATTATATGATTAAGAGGTGCTCCGTTTAAGTGTACTTCATGTAAAGCACATAGTAAATACTGTAATACAACATTTAAACATTCTTTTCTGTGCAGTTCATCATTATGTGAGAAGTCATGACTGACCCACTGTTTGACACATAGAGTCACAAAATCTCCCATCTTTCATATTCGGCCACAGATGTGTTTAATTAAAACTGTCCTCATGACATTAAAGCAGCTGTTAGGTGTCCTTAGTGCTGGTTTCTAAAGGGAACGTGTTGACCCAGCTCTGCGTGCGGGCCAGGCACTGCTCCCAGCTGTAGAGCGGTCGGTACTGAAAGTGACGAAACGCTTTGTCTGTGCAGACAGTGAAGGATGTGCAGGCCACAGCAAGTGTGTATCCATTGAGCAGTGGTGTGTAGTTGTAGAGCGGCTTGAGGAGCCAGCGTATCAGGTCGTTCATCCACGCTATGAACCACAGCACCCACACTGGCACGTGCAACGGGCGAAAGTTGAAGGCCGACAGGAACTGCATGTTGAAGTCTTCGTAGCTCTTGTATGGCGAGTCATCGTAGCAGAAATAACATTCCCCACCCAGCCGATCGGGACGTTCCCGCAGAGCACGAGCTGCTAGCAGGTGCATCCAGGCCACATTACCTGCGTGCACAAAAACACATCTGAGGTATTTTAAGAGATTTCACTGCAGAGTCTTTCATTCTAAACTCAAGCAACTTAATTATAGCATTTTTAAAACCATTACATAAATATATAAACAGCACAGATACATTCACATTCTATGTACTGACATTTTTTCTACTCGTTTAATAAAGTCAAGAGTTGTAGGGGGAACACAGAAAAGTTCAGAGAAAAATTGTCTAAAATAAATAAATGAATAAATGTGTTATTATTATTATTATATTAAATAAAATAAAGTTAAAATGTACTAAATTAGACATTAACTGATTCTACTGACAGTCATGGTTTGTTTTACTTCTGGTTTATGCTTGCTACAAAAAGATAAATATTATCATTAATACTACTGAATATTTTCCAGGCAATATTTAAGACTTGTTTATAAGATTTTTTTCTTTCACAGTATAAAAGTGTCTTTACACACAAAAATTTTTAGGCTTTTTAGGATAATTGTGGATCTGTGGCATCAAAATGTTTGAAAAACCCTTCTTAGACTCTGTCCTGTCCTGTGACTGACAGATTTGCTAAGATTCAGAAAAAAGGGAGTGAATAAAGTGATATCAAATCAATCAAGATTCTATAAAAAAAAAAAACATTTGAAGCCATTTTTCTCAGTTCCTCTGTTGCCTTAGTTACTGTGTTCACGGTCAATCAGAATCATCACACACAAAAGCAAGAGTCTGATGGTTAACCTGCATAGACCCGTCCGTGCTCCGTGTCCCGTGGAACTCCCCTGATCACCCAACCACCTGTACGGACCCCGTTCTTGTAGAAGTCCTTCATGAGCTGATGTTGTTCCCCATAGATACCCGTTGGTCGCAGACAGCATGTGTAAAGAATGTTCCCTCCCTTTACCTAATCATGGAGAGTGGGAGAAAGGAGAGAGAAAGAAATCAATCATTTTTTGCAGCAGAAAAGAAAACAAACTGTCTTTCCATTCCAAAACAAATGTCTCAGATGCAGAAGACACACCAACAGTGTTATGAAGAAGTGTTTTGAAACGCCAGTAAACACATAGCACGCTGAAAAACCAAGAGCAAAGGCGTGACTATAACAAACCATACATAGTGATTTAAGGATTCCAGCATGAGTGCTATGTGATCTTTGTTTCCCTTGGGTTTGGGAGGGTGCAGTATTGTGCAAAGTTGGAAAATAGCAACTAGAACAATGTCAATGATAAGTAAGAGTTTCAGTTCCATCAAAATGTTTATTTTAATAAAGTTTTGATATTTTTACATCCCTCCTGAATATAACATATGTAAAAGCTTATGTAGAAAAAAGAATACAATAATTATTTTTTAAATGACATTAATTACTTGCAGAAATGCTTGTTAGATTGACAAAAATGCAAACGTGCAGTATGCCTCTAAACACATGTAAATAATGTAGTTCAAAACAAAATGTGAGCTTGGAAGAACAGCAATTTAATCTACAAACCCGATTCCAAAAAAGTTGGGACACTGTACAAATTGTGAATAAAAAAGGAATGCAATAATTTACAAATCTCATAAACTTATATTTTATTCACAATAGAATATAGATAACATATCAAATGTTGAAAGTGAGACATTTTGAAATGTCATGCCAAATATTAGCTCATTTTGGATTTCATGAGAGCTACACATTCCAAAAAAGTTGGGACAGGTAGCAATAAGAGGCCGGAAAAGTTAAATGTACATATAAGGAACAGCTGGAGGACCAATTTGCAACTTATTAGTTCAATTGGCAACATGATTGGGTATAAAAAGAGCCTCTCAGAGTGGCAGTGTCTCTCAGAAGTCAAGATGGGCAGAGGATCACCAATTCCCCCAATGCTGCGGCGAAAAATAATGGAGCAATATCAGAAAGGAGTTTCTCAGAGAAAAATTGCAAAGAGTTTGAAGTTATCATCATCTACAGTGCATAATATCATCCAAAGATTCAGAGAATCTGGAACAATCTCTGTGCGTAAGGGTCAAGGCCGGAAAACCATACTGGATGCCCGTGATCTTCGGGCCCTTAGACGGCACTGCATCACATACAGGAATGCTACTGTAATGGAAATCACAACATGGGCTCAGGAATACTTCCAGAAAACATTGTCGGTGAACACAATCCACCGTGCCATTCGCCGTTGCCGGCTAAAACTCTATAGGTCAAAAAAGAAGCCATATCTAAACATGATCCAGAAGCGCAGGCGTTTTCTCTGGGCCAAGGCTCATTTAAAATGGACTGTGGCAAAGTGGAAAACTGTTCTGTGGTCAGACGAATCAAAATTTGAAGTTCTTTTTGGAAAACTGGGACGCCATGTCATCCAGACTAAAGAGGACAAGGACAACCCAAGTTGTTATCAGCGCTCAGTTCAGAAGCCTGCATCTCTGATGGTATGGGGTTGCATGAGTGCGTGTGGCATGGGCAGCTTACACATCTGGAAAGGCACCATCAATGCTGAAAGGTATATCCAAGTTCTAGAACAACATATGCTCCCATCCAGACGTCGTCTCTTTCAGGGAAGACCTTGCATTTTCCAACATGACAATGCCAGACCACATACTGCATCAATTACAACATCATGGCTGCGTAGAAGAAGGATCCGGGTACTGAAATGGCCAGCCTGCAGTCCAGATCTTTCACCCATAGAAAACATTTGGCGCATCATAAAGAGGAAGATGCAGTTGACAGTTGAGCAACTAGAAGCCTGTATTAGACAAGAATGGGACAACATTCCTATTCCTAAACTTGAGCAACTTGTCTCCTCAGTCCCCAGACGTTTGCAGACTGTTATAAAAAGAAGAGGGGATGCCACACAGTGGTAAACATGGCCTTGTCCCAACTTTTTTGAGATGTGTTGATGCCATGAAATTTAAAATCAACTTATTTTTCCCTTAAAATGATACATTTTCTCAGTTTAAACATTTGATATGTCATCTATGTTGTATTCTGAATAAAATATTGAAATTTGAAACTTCCACATCATTGCATTCTGTTTTTATTCACAATTTGTACAGTGTCCCAACTTTTTTGGAATCGGGTTTGTAACTTCCTACATGTGAATTAAAGATAGGAAAATTGATCAGTGCCTTAAAAAACAAGAGAAAGCTGTTTCCATTTATTAATCTCTGTGTGTTTGCAAATGGCGATCGAAATGATTGAACACTAAAACTAGAAAAGCCGGGGTCATTTCTAAATCGGTGTGATTGTTGTACTCTGCTGGATTGTGTAGTACCTTTGTGCCATTGGCTCCCAGCACCATTTTCTCAGCTGCAGCTTTGGTCTTCGGGTAGGGCATTTCATGGAATATATTATATGGAGTATCCTCATTCCCTCTGTGTCAAGGAAGAAGAACACAAGAAAACTAAACTGTAACTAAAATTATGTGGCACAACCTGACCAATACTGTCAAATTATAAGACCAAACTCATACCCATAATGCTCACTCTCTTTGTATTCCCTCTCTGAATGAGTAGACACAGATGTATTCTTACAGCTTGCACAGATGGAATGTGTGTGCAAGCACAAAATGATGCTACATCCTGAGGATGGCTGAAACATCACTGTCCCTGTCTATCATTGCACATATAAATATTATATCATTGAGTGTTGCACATATAAAATTCATTTCTTTGGTAAAATGATTAAAAATATTTTTATAAATAATTGTCATTTTACCTAGGTATAACTTTGGGTTTGTAATTAATGACAATTATTTATAGAAATCGTTTGTTGCATTTTAGCATTTAATATTCTGTAATGTGAGAGAAGCACAGATATTACAACACAATTATTTTGTGCAATACTGTTTTCCAAAGAGGTTTGGAAGACTATTATTTGTTTTGTCTTTCTTGTGTGAATAGTTAGCTATGGCAGCTCAGATTTTCCAGCAAAAACATTCATTATTTTTATGACCTTAGAAAGGCACTGTCCATGGCAAGCTAATGATGTTACAACATTAAATATCAAAACACACCACAGGGATGACATATAAATGCTGAAATATAATCTTGTTGCTTTTAAAAAATGTATTTTCTGTGTATTGACACAGTGTGTGTTGTTTAAATGAAAATAACTCAAAACTGAGGATGTGCGTATGTGTGTGTTAGTCACTAGCACGTGGTGGTAATGGAAAGGTTTTCTCTGTGTGCTTTTTTATTTGAAGTTGGTGGCAAGACTTGCACAATGAGACAACTTAAAAGTCATACTAAAGTTGCCATTTGGGTCACTGATAAGACTGCATTAGAAACAGGATACACAACACAAGTGTTTTGAGACATGCAAGCATTACTTGCATCAGGTGACCAGTAGAAAAACAGCAGTGGCAGAGATACAATCCTTCACTTTTTGAATGTTAAGATAGTGGAAATAGCATTCCCAGACTGTGTCTATTCACCACTGTGAGGTAATTTTTCAGCTTGACAGACATTTCAAGATGGAATGTTGAGAATGTTGTGAAATTCCGCTATGTTATTCCAAAATGCATTCAGCATGTGCAAACCCTTCCTCTCCTTCAGTCTCCCAGACATTCTCTCCATTCTACCCAAATCCTTTAAAGTCTTTTTATTCCAATGAATATTTTGAATCTGAACACACAACACTATGTAACACATCTCTATGTAAAGTCTTCTTACATATAATCAATAAAGCTATTTAAATAAGTACACTTACCTGATGAATGTATCTCCTTTTACATTTGGGCCAACCACCTCCATGGAGCTTGTATAGATCAAATACTGAATACCGATTTCTACACAGGCATTTATTACATTCTCCGTCCCTGATGGAGAACAGCATCCAGAAAGAAAAAGCATTAAATAAAAATACATGATAAACAGCTAAAGGGTGAAGAAAAAAGAAACACTACTGTTGTACTAAAACAAATGAAGGAGCTAAAACAAAGTTGATTGTGTTGCTTAAACTGACATTAATTAGACTCAGACTCTTTAAGCTTGGAACAGATGACACAATCCCTAAATTCCAAGTAATGTTTTCATGCACTTGAAAGCACCAGATAGTCTGAATGAGAAGCCCATCAGCTATGTAAATGCTTTCTGAAGTTTCAGATATTTAGTGATAAGTGGTAAAACAAAGGTAAACAATTGAGTATCCAGCCTCTTTCAATAGTATTTAAAGAGAAGATTTCTGGGAAATGAAGGTGGAATGCAGATGTGAGAGCAAAGGATCGAATGATATGACAGGGCAAGATCCAAACCAAAGGAAAATTCCAGTATGATAGCACATTCATCATCTCTTGCTCTTGTTTTTATCTGTATCCTCAGGGTTTGTCTACATCTATCAGTGCTATAATACTGACACAGGCCAAAATACATGTTAGGAACACTTAACCAGTGAGGTCTACCACAAACAGTCGAAATTTAAAACAGGCTGATGAATAAGCGTAAAACCATGAAAGGGGCAAGACAGATCTGAACACATATACTGTATAAAACATCGTATCTGTGATAATATAGACATGTATTCACTCATGCAGGTGGTGATGCTGAACACATTTCCAACATCAGACATCTTTATGTAGATGTGTGTAAATGGAGAGTTTGATCTTTCTAATGAGCTTAACGAGATGTTAGTAATTACATATGCTCTATTTCTCATAAAGCCACATGATCTGTCCAGCCTAGCATGTGGGTTTATTGTACAAGAGCTGTGGACTGTTGCTAAAAAGCACATGCCTATTATCCTCACTTCATCATACGCGGAAAAAAAACTATGTGAATTCCCGCCTTGTGTGTGAGAGTATATGATGCATTTCCGGACCAAACTGATCGTAAAGCTTTAAGGTTACTGGAAATGTCACCAAAGGAAAAATGTGGGAGAAACCAAAACCTAGAAAACACCCACTGACACAAAAAACAAAACAAAACAAAAAAGAAACATTTTTTAAAGAAATAAATACTAATTCAGCAAGGATGCATGAAATGAAAAGTGACAGTAAAGACTTACATTGTTACAAAAGAAAATCTATCACGGTTTCCACGAAACACAACTGTTTTTAACATTGATAATAATAAGAAAGTGTTTCTTGAGCATCAAATCATAATATCAGAATAATTTCTGAAGGATCATGTGACACTGAAGACTGGAGTAATGATGCTGAAAATTCAGCTATGCATCACAGGAATATATTCCATTTTAAAATATATTCCATAAAATATATATATTTTAAAGTGTAATATTATTTCACAATATTATGCTTTTTACTATATTTTTAATAAAATGAATGCAGCCTTGGTAATCATAAGAGACATTACTGACCCTAAACTTTTAAACAGTAGTCCATCTTTGAAGCTGGCAACATTCAGTGTTTTCTTAGCCAATTCCTAAACCTTTAAAGTGCAAAACATTGGCATCTCTTCTACAGTGAAGTCATTGCCATCTATTTCCTTTTGTTCCTCTATCTTATTCTTCACTCACCTTGTACATTGACGGCATAGATGGCCTTCTCAGGAACTTTATACCACACATCAACCAAACTAGCTGCGTGGATAACCAGGTCTGCTCCCTGAAAGGCACCATGCACACTCCCATAATCTGTTATATCCCCCTGCACCACCACCACCTTCACATGCTCTGCAAATAAAAGAGAATATAATAGATAAGATACCTTGTTAAAAAGCAAATGGGTTGTTTAGTGTTTTGATATGCAGCCTTGAATGTCTATAAAAAAAAGATTTTATCTAGATTCTGTATTTTATTTCACATATCAGCCTGATCTCACTGGAAAACGTAACTATGTTACAAGAAGGTGATTTCGTATGAATTTGCACAATTACAAAAAAGCAAGCATGAAGGTTCACCCCTAACCCCACCCCTAAACATACGTCACTGGGATCGTACGAATTCATACGAATGTAAAATAGTTATTAATTGCCATGAGATGTTAGTGCAAATAAATGGGCAGCTGATGACTGATGCGGCTACCAGTACATATAATAAAAAAATATTTTGGTAACACTATTTTAAGGTGTCCTTGTTACATATGTTACATACAGTATGCTTACTGTAGAAATAACAGTAAATTATACATAATTACATGCTATTACGCTAACCAAACCCTATTCCTAACCCTAATGTTGTTAATTAATATTACTCAGTACTTAAATGTATAATTACACTGTAACAAGGTGTAGGATTGTTTGTTTTTTAACAAAAAAAAAAAAGTGTAACCAATATTTTTATACAATAAAAAAGATTTCTATAGTACTAGAGTCTTCTGTTTTCCTTGTGAGGGTTGTACCAAACAAAGTGTGTACGTGCTTCATGTATTCTAGTGAATGAGGGAGTGTGTGGGTGTGTTTGTGACAGCTGATTACAAGGTCACTTTTGTCATGATCCTATTATCTCTATGGCTTACCTTGGGAAGCATCCTGATGTCATTTTTAGGATTGCGAGTTATATTCTTGATTACAATGAAAATTACTGAGCACAGGAAATAAACAATGAACTCAATCTATCTGGTGGAAACAACACCCTTGTCCTGGTAAACAACATGCATTGTTCCTTTTCTCACTCACAGCTATTTTTCTAACAATAAACACAGCCGTTCATAACTGTTCTGTAAAGAAATACTGTCTCTGGATCTGCTGTAGCATCTTTCTGATATCTGAAGTTTCCGGTTGCTATTGCACTTATGCATTTAACAACTCCAAAGAATGACGAACTCTTTAGCCGCCACACAAGACAAAGAATAATTTATGTGACTGGAACACCCTGTATTTGCTGCTGTGCCATGCAAAGATGTTCAAATGAACATTTCTCAAGTGTCCCTTGTATCTGGGTGATTTTGATTAATTGAGCTTTATAATAAAACATTATAAATAACATACGTAAAGTCTGCCTATGAAAAAAATCTTTGCAAGTATTCACAAAGTTTATATGAAATCAGTCACAAAAAAAAACTCTTACTAGTTCACTGTGCAAGTAGGTCAATGTTCAGGTCTGATTAAAAAAAAGGTTATCTAACCTCTTTCTGTTGCCATTTGGACTTTGACCACATGTTAAACTGTTGTCAATTCCAAGCATATTTGCGGAAGTAATGCAATCTTTCCCCCATTCGCCCCTGGATAAAAACTAGCAAAATATGCGAGGAGTAGAATACATTAAGGCAGGAAAATGGGCACTGTAATGTATGAAATCTAGCTGATGAAAAGCCAAGAAACTCTGGCTAATAGAAAACATTTGACAAAAAAATTAGCAGCAGCGAACTGAATTCAAAATCCAACTTGCCTCGTGCATCTATTTATCAGGCAGACGTTGCATAATTATATAGTGCAAAAGGGCATTGTGTTTCAGCTAAGCAGAGCTACACAATTACTGAAAATGAGAGATCAATTTATCCATTATATCATGATCAGTGGGAGTTGGTGAATACACTGAATAATATCCCCTTTGTAGAGCAGGACATCAGATGGATGGAGCATCCTGGTGACGAAGGGGAAGCTGAGAGGAGGAAACTGAATTGGATGGAAGTGACTGGTGTGGCCTGACCTCAACAACTTAACCAAGCCCGAATATACGCAACCAAAGCCAAGGCTAATGACATGAATGAACATTTCCATTTCCTCTGTCATTCAATGTTTTTTCCCGTTATTGGAGTCAAAACAACAGATGTTTCCCCTGGGCACTTTCAGAAACTACACCCTATACTGTGCCTATCACGAATGTCAAAAACAGCCTATAAATTAGCCTACTACATTTTTAGAACTATGATCATCTAAAGGAAGATTATACATAATTCAATATAGTTTAAAATTAGAGATTTATTTATTTTCCAAAAATATTTCCACTTGTCCCCTTCGATTAGTGGCTTCATTTTCAACACAAATGTTTTCAGATGTTGTGTTTACTTGGTTATGCTCAGCAAAATGTAATTCCCATTATATATAATATTATAAAACACAATGCGTAATTTGAGGTGTGATCAAAATGTTAATTACTTTAAAAACATGACAAAAATAACGTCCTCTGTGACGTATATAGCCTATTCATTGGTAATACCAGGCGTCTGAAAACTAAAACGAACGTACGTAGTGAACGTTATGATAAATAGGTAGCCTAGGTAACGCAACTAAGAGTTTCCTAAGTAAAAATTGCACATGAATGCCCTCCCATTTCGAAATTTGAATGTCATGAGCTCGTAATCACGATTTCAGAAGGGGGGTTATCAAATTCCCGATAGCACGTTAAGGCAGCATAAGACACAACCATAAACGTATATTTAACAAATGAGTAAAAAAAATCAATATTCAAACCATTGTGGGAACTAATAAGCTCGTAATGAACAGTTTGTTTCATGTGTTTCTTACCTGTACTGTGACTTTGTAGACTTGGGTAAACGGTTTTATCGAAAAGCCTGATCTCCTTGATATTTTCTTCCTTCTCCAACAAAACTCTCAACAGGTGCTGCCCAAGGAAACCGCATCCTCCAGTTAACACATAAGTTAACTTAGATTTCTCATTAGACATATTTTTACTCCGTCGAATCCTCTCCCGTTATTGACTTAAGTGTTTTTCCGTCAGTGTTTACCGACGACAGTCAGTTGATTCACTCTGCAAACGTAACAAAAGAACGTCAAGTACAGCGTCACAGCAAACAATATATCCTAAAGATCAAAATGAACGAATCTCCTAAAATGACACTGCCGGAGTCATTTCTAAGTATAACACTCTGATCAACTCACTCCTCCTAGACAGTGCCCGCCCATCTAACGCTTTAACTGAGCAGCACGCTGCTTACTGTCAAAATGTAATTTTCTGACAAATACTTGATTTACCCATTCCCTCAGCCTTAATAATTCAATTAATAAAAAAACATAATTAAGAAATCCGTGCAAATGTGAAATATTCAGGGAAACTGGTTCCCTTTCACCTTAGAATAAATCTGTGGAAAGACTTAAAGGGTTAATTCTTTGTATAGGCTAGGCCTAATTATGAATGCAGCTACTATGACCTTAGGTTATGGAATATTGGTGCTTTTTAAAAATAAATGATTCGTCACGCCACGGTGTGCACAGGACTATTTAAAATGTAGTGAAGTCAAAAGGGTAACTGAAAATAATGGGAAAACGTTTAAGAAATGGTGACTGGTTATCCCACTGGAGCTTATCCTACTGCAGCTTTCATTAGTGTCTTTTGTGCACGATCACTCAACCACTAAAACTATGTAATGCCTTTTATCTACTCTGCACAAATATCAACTCTTGCCAGCCCATATCAAGACATGAATTCAAAGTCAAGCAACCTAAGTCAAAATTTGAGTGATTCATAATGAATGATTTGTCCCAGATAGGACTGCACTGTAATTTGCTAAATCACAGTGTGTGAGTTAAAAATTAACGATGACCATAACTGTAATCACATACGCAATTTCATGTCAAGGACAGTGCCATTTAGCCCATATCAACTACAATTTAACCTAAAACAAACCTGTGACAACCAACGTGGAGAGAAAAGAGTGGTGTGGACGCTAATATAGCTAGTTATCTTTATAGTTATCGTTCTTGGTGTGAACGGGCCTTTTAAACTTTACAAATCACATCAAATAACCCTATAGCTCTTTCAGTTGGGCACTAAAACGGTTTCAGTTTGCATAATCTTCAACGCTGCATGGGAAAACTGTGAAAGAAAAATTAAGCAAGAGAATTTGCGTAGCGTTGAGCAGTTGGGCTATATTACCAAACTGGTTACATCAGATTAACAGCTCTTAACTTGACCAAAGAATTGAAACATTATAAACAAAATAAGCTTAAGCACCTGATGAGCTGTTCTTTAAAATAGACATAAAAAAGATAAGCTCCTGAAAGAATGAGGCAACCAGGTTGAAAAGCTTTCCCAAAATATACATAGGCCTACTTTTGAAGCCAGCTTGATGATTTTGAATAGCTGTTTTGGGATACATAGTTAAAAACAACATTGCCATCTTGTGCAAGGTGCAGGCTTGATGAATTAGCCTCTTCTCATTTGATATCTAGTTTAAGCTTGTCATATCAAATAACATACTTTATATTAAAGCATACACCAGTTTCAGCTGACAGGTAGGTGTTCATACAGCACTGTAAGCAGAAATAGAGAGGCATTATATTGAAATATATAAGGCATCATTGGAATTTTATGGTTTGGGCTGTTTTTTTTTTTTCTTTTAGCAAATGTTTTAATTCAATAGTTTTGCAAATTAACAAGGATTTAGATAAAGTTACTCAATGCCCTGATGAACTGCAGTTATTTGTGCTTCTCTCTTGCATTTTTCCATTTAAATTTAATAAGCTGAAGGTTACTGTGTTACAGTGTTGGCTGAATGTCATGTGGCTCTAGAATAACATTCCAGAAATCCCTCTCTGCAGATGGGTCAATGATATGATACATGTTTGTATTTAAAGATGCATTAATAATGCAACCAAAAGACTTAAACACACCTCTTCTATTTGAAATAAGTCATTTTGATTTTATAATAATAATAATAACAATAACAATATTTGAAAAAAAAACTTTGACCACCAAATTAAAGTCAGTGTGGTAATAATCAGCATGGCAAGAAGCCAAAATTAAATTTACTTTTAGTGATTTTTTTGAGGTCAAATGGAGGAACCCTAATAAACAGCTTGATATTCATGGCTCAAAATGTGATATTTTACTTACCTTGAAAAATATTTGAATTTTTTTTTTTTTGAACAACAACAAAAAACAACGACAACTCAGGTTTTAACCTGTCACTTAACTATTCAAAGTGAATGTATTTGTGAACCTGGACCACAAAACCAGTCATAAGGGTCAATTTTTTGAAATTGAGATTTAGCCTATACATCATCTGAAAGCTGAATAAATAAGCTTTCAATTAATGTATGGTTTGTTAGGACAATATTTGGCCGAGATACAACTATCTGAAATTCTGGAACCTGAGGGTGCAAACAAAATCGAAATATTGAGAAAATCGCCTTTAAAGTTGTCCAAATGAAGTCCTTAGCAATGCATATTACTACTAACAATATATTTTATATATATATATATATATATATATATATATATATATATATATATATATATATATATATATATATATATATTTACGGTAGGAAATCTACAAAATATCTTCATGGAACATGACTTAATATCTAATGATTTTTGGCATAAAAGAAAAATCGATAATTTTGACCCATACAATGTATTGTTGGCTATTGCCACAAATATACCCGTGCTACTTACGACTGGTTTTGTGGTCCAGGGTCACATTTTATTTTTGCTCGGATACACCACTTGGCTAGTAGGAAATACACATAGCTATCCAGAAAATGTATGAAACCAACAAAAATACAATTGGAAAATACCTTTTAAAATAGGTTGTTAAAATATTTACCCTCATTATCATCTCCTTACATGTCATTGACCTATATGATTTTATCGTAATTGTTTGTTTTCTTTTTTTCATTTTGCATCTTACGTATGCAGTGCGACTCACATGCTGTCAGGGACTTGGTAGCATCGTTGTCCGGTTTCCAGACACCTTAAATGAATCATTAACCGCATTAGAGTTCGCCATCGGTTATTCAAGAACTTGACTTCCCGCGGATAAACTGATAGGCTGCTCGTCTTCTGGTATCGAATATTTCCGATTAGATGCAGCGTTAACTATAGCAACGTTGCTTGACGTCATATAGACACTGTCGACAAAGATGGGTCTGTGAAGGCTGCGTTTTCCGGCGGTCGCATTTTTCTGCCCCATATGTCATTGAAGCTGCTTTATTTCAGTAAAATGACCACTACATCCCAAAGTCATTAAGAAATTACAATAATATGGGAATAACGCTCAATGCTATAATGGTTAAATTCTGAAATAAGACCTCCGGAGGAAGCAGCCTTCGAAATGAGACATCAGGTTGAATGAATGAATGAATGAATGAATGGTGACGGCAGGTCCTGTCTTTCACCGCAAAAATTTTAGGTGCTCCAGCACTTCAACTTGGAGTCCGCTCATATTTCCTCTGCAGAATAAATAAGTAGGCTACTGTGTTTCATTCAGTGGTATAGTGTTTCTGAAAATAAGGTCATCGCAGTCAGATGACTGAAGCTGTCACTTGATGCTTTGTGTTCCGCAGTGTCTCTCTCATCAGTTCAGTTTACCAAGAAGTGACATTTCACACAGCGGGTTTGTGCACTATTGTGAACATTTAAAAAACTAATTTTAACCCAGAAGAATGCATCCTTAATCACTCAACCCATTTTCTCCTACTCTCTCTCTTCCTATTCTTGTATCTTTGCTTCAACGTCTTGACAATGAGTTTAGCTACAGCCACACTATTCTTTTAAGCAGGTGGTCTATACAAAAACACATATATTCCTACTTTGAATTTACCCCTTACCTCATATCCTATATCCCCTCATTTTCTTTAATGAATCCAGTGAGCTCAACCTTGATGTTTCTACTTCCTGTGTAATTTTTTGAGGTGTGCATCTGCCTCTCTGCAAGCCGCATTCTTCCGCCTCATATTTTACAGCTCAAAAGAGGAACATGGTAAAGGAGAGGAAGAGTGAGAGAGGTTATTGAAACTGCCTTAGTGAAACAAAATAACAAAACACATAAGTATTCAGAGTCTATTATTTACATTCGCAACAATAGCCCAAATCTATAATAATCGGGTTATCAGTTAACAAAATGGAACATGCCACGATATTCCATTTCAATGCTATTATTTTGGCTCTCAGTGGGGTGATGTAATTGGATTGTGGGAAAAAAGTATTGTCAGTTGAAAGTGGTATCAACTATGTGGCAGAACTAGGTAATTTGCCCAAGGCAAGCATCTCTTACACAGTAAGGCAAGTGTCTCTTACTCAATACAAAGTTCAACAATTATTTGGCTCTTAACCCCCTCTAAGGGAAATACATTGCTAAAATGGGCCTTATCAATGCTTATTTTTTTCCAGTTTCATTTCACCGCACTAGGAGCCCCAGCAGTGCCCCTCTGATCATGCTTAAATGTAACAAAGCTTGAGAGGTCATATTTTGTAAACTATAAATGTCATGTCTGAGTCTGACATACCTCTATTTTAAGGGGTGCAGTGATTCACACATGTACATGTTGTAGTTCATACTTTTTTTTAAAAAAAAGGGGAAAGAAAAACTGAACAGCAATTTTTTTTAAAAATATTTTAATGCACCATTAATAAAGGGTTCAACGCATTAATACAAGAGAAATATTGCAAATAATATTAAAACTTTAAATCAAATTAAAAGGAAAAAAACAACAAAAACAAAAATAAAATAAATGAATGATAGGTATGTACAATTATTTTCTTGCAATGAGAAGTAGGAAAAGGATGAACATATTTACAGACTAGAACCAGTGTGTTTCTACGAGAAACAAACACCTCTACAATATTTACATGTAATTCTTTTTAACTTTTTTGTCCTTTTTTTTATGGTTACACTTCAGTGTATCAGTTTTTACTGAAAGACTGCAATAAATCTACATATTTTACAGGTCTTCCTCTCAAAGGAACAGAGTGCTGGCAAGGCCCTCAGACAAAGTGGGGGGAAAAGGGAGCAAAGAAGTAAATGTCAACATGTCAATTTATGGCAGAGCAGAGAGAGACAGAACCAATAATACAAAAGGACAGAACAGAAAGAACAGACACCCGTTTTAGTGAATCTTTGCACATGCTTATCTTTCAGGGGTCTTGGGACATCAATTGTGTTGAAATATGCAAATATACACACGCAAGCTGAGATTTTTTTAACTCTTAGAAAATGCGCTCTGTGTGTATATGTATACATATTTGTGCAAACATGTTCTCCTTAGCAGAGAGAAGTTACTAGCCCCAAAGAAGCCCCTTTATCTCAAAACATATGTCCCATTCCTCCACAACTGTTCAGTGGTCCACTAAAACAGTGGTTCTCAACCCTGTCCTGGGGAACCCCCACCACTGCACATTTTGTATGTCTCCCTCATCAGACACACCTGCTCCAACTCATCAGCTCATTAATAGAGACTGCAAGACCTGAAGTGGGTGTGTCTGATGAGGGAGACATACAAAATGTGCAGTGGTGGGGGTTCCCCAGGACAGGGTTGAGAACCACTGCACTAAAATATCAATGGAAAAAGAAAATCCAATGAATAATTCCATCCTTCTGCTAAAATATCAATGTGCGTATATTTCAGCACACCAAAAAGATGACCACATCTGTCCTGTCCTTATATTGCTAAAAACTATGGATGAAAGGGTTATGACTTCATGTAAGGTGTGTTTTAAAATGATGGGAGGTACATGTTACCTCTATAATAACTGTGTTGTTACAGTATAATGGCATTGCAACAACTAATTTATGAAAATAAAATAGCAATGTACAATGTAACTTACAATACCACATAATTTTTATAGAATACCAGCATGTCATGCTGGAAAAGGGGACATTTTTTAATTAAGATCAGAAGAAGTTTTGTGTGTCAAAACAGCTTCATATTAAAATAAAAATAGGCAGAGGTGATTCTACACAGATAACATGAAGAAGGTACAGTGGTAGATCTGACCTAAATGAATGACATGAAAGGACAGGCATCAGAACAGGGATAATAAATAAACTAAAATGAGTACTCTCTCTCACAACTGGGGTGCAGCATTACAAAAAAACAAAAAAAAATGTCTTTAGGTAGGTCTTTAAAAGTTTCCCTCGAAAAAGACAGCACTTTAAGGGTGCCACTGTCATATGTTGTGCAGAAGTGAGCGGAATATGAGTGTGTAGACGATTAACAGCTGTATTTCAAAGCATAGATCTTGGCAAAAACAACACCACCAGACACAGCTGCAAAAGGAGGAACGAAACCAGATAAGGGCCTGGTCGGGAGAGAAAAAAAAACTTCACAGGTGGAACTCAGGGTGTTGAGGCAGTGCTGAGATCTCAATGACCCTGGGCTAAACATATGATTAAACATCTCGACACTCTGTGTGTCTGTATAGAAGCTTTTTAAAGAGTCTGACTAAACGTTCTCCCTTCACACACTACCTACGTTTTTGTGCACTCTGAGAAAAATAGCCTGTGGGCCAAGAAAGCTGATTGGCAAGTCTTGTATCGGGGAAGGACTGGGACACTTTCAGTTGAGGGTTCCTCTGCAGTTCTCTGTGCCACACAGACATGGGATTTTGTTCTCTTCAATGGGGAACTTGTAATCATATGTGATCTCCTCGTTCACACCGATAGGCTGCTTGGAATATATGACGATCTTCTTCTGGGACTCGATGGTGATCACTTTGGCGTAGCAGTTGGGCTGTGAGAGAGAAGTACATGAAATCATGAATAAATATGGGTTTCTTGAATTATGTTCCTTCCCATAGGAGATCTGGAAAATTTTCGGTTTCAGCAAGTTTGTTCCACTGCATAGCTCTATGGGGTATGTGTTTAACAAAATCTATGAGCTCATTTTCGGTTGCCAGAGGGGATGATCGCCATGGTGCAAACACAAATTCCATTGACAGACGAAGCAAGAAAAAAAGCATGCATTTTTCTTGGCTTTTATAGACTATGTAAAGACAAGATGCAGCTTTAAGCAAGTCTTATCAAGCCATAAATCAGCAAATCCAGCAGCTGCATGGAAACCGATATAAGGGACAAAAATCTGCTAATCTGGAAGACCACCTGTAAACATTTATAACAGCGTGAAAGACACTTGGAACAGGCAGGCAACAGAATTATTACTGGCCCGAAGTTTATCATTTGCATGTGTTTTTAAAAGGTACACTATGTAACTTTTTTTTGTTCAAAATTAATGTCAATACATCAATAATCCTTCTTTCAAAACTTGTTTTTGTCTTACCCTGATTCACCTTGGTAAGCCTATTATAAGAGTGTTAGACCTGTCAGGATGGTTTTCGTGAGAAATTGCGCACATACTGTACGTCACTCGCCTGTGCGTGTCTCATCATATCCGTAAATAGAGAAATAGAAAAAAGTTGCTCCAGCTACAGGGAGTGGCATAGATTAGTTGTCACAAAGAGCAAGAAAGTTTGACATGGAGCAGCTAAATCTCCAACCTCCAGGGAATCAACCGTTTAAAAAAAAAAACCGCTAAACTGCTGTCAAAAAAGTGAATGTGACAGAGTTCGTAATAAAACGAGAATTAACATTGGCTTGGCTTTTCAGAGTTGGTGAGAACTGAGTGATTTGAAATGTTGTAAAAGCGGCAAGACGACATTGTTTTTATTACTCATCAGGTGAGTGATGTGTTGAACAGATAAATTGTCATGTAGCTCTCAAAAAGAGTTATTGTGAAGGGTCATTTTATTCTGGTTATGTAGCGATGTGCTGGAATTTATTTTCAAGGAAGTGCCGTGTCTAGTCAGCTTGAGATCCTTTCCATCTCAATTGGTTATTTCTCTTAAGCCTTGTAGTGAATGCATAACCTGCATAAGCTAACATAACTACAAGAGCTTCTTCAGTTTAATGCTATATTGATGGTGGGTCTATATAAATGCACTCCAAAAACAATCATCTCTTCACATTGGGAGTGGCAGCAATATGTTTATCAGAGGTCATGTTGCATTTGAGATATATGGATATTTGCGTCACTAGGAGGATACTTACCGTGCAACAGTGGTTAATAAACCGAGCCAAGTTTCCACATTTGGTGGCGTCAATTATAGTGTCATGGTCGACACGGAATAGGTAGCTGCTCCCGATGCCTTCCTGGGCATATCGCTTCTCTCGATTATCAGCCACCATCTACAATTGACACAACAAACACACAATCTATTAACACCAAAGCATCAACAAGCATGTATTCATCAAGAAGAACCAAAATTTACTTCCTAGTATGAATCATTTTAATAGCTGTTAGTTATACTTCAGCTAGAAGGCTTACCTGTCTGATATTTTGTCCCACATATTCAATGACCATCTCATCTGCAGCAATGGGTTCCATGGCAAACAAGCCCCATTCATGGATGCGGCTGCGGCCAAACCTCAGCTTCTTCTTACGGAACTGCAAGCAGAATTCAAGCATAAATTTGATGTAAACATGTACAGGATAGACTATGGTTTACAGACAGAAGAATATTTTATGTACATTAACTAGAATTTAGCAATATCCAGATTGAATTAACTTGATTAAGACAATATTTTGGTTCTAAATTCTAAATAAGACAGATGCCTGTATAACTCAGAACTTTGGATCACATACACACCTTTTCATTACCTTTTACACTACTGTTCAAAAGTTTGGTTTTGGTAAGATTTATTTGATCCAATATACAGTAAAAATAGTAATATTGTGAAATATTATTACTATTTAAAATAACTTTTCTATTGTAATATATTTTAAAATATATTAATTTAAAAGTAATTTATAGTAATTTATTCCTGCGATGGAAAAGCTGAATTTTCAGCATCATTACTCCATGATCCTTCAGAAATCATGATAATATGCTGATTTGCTGCTCAAGAAACATTTCTTATTATCAATGTTGAAAACAGTAATATTTTTGTCTAAACTATCCGTGATACATTTTTTTTCATGATTCTTAGATTAGCATTTATTTGAAATAGAAATCTTTTGTAACATAATAAATGTCTTTACTGTAATTTTTGACCCATGTAATGTATCTTTGCTGAATAAGTATTAATTTCTTTTTTCTTTTTTTAAATCATCTTACTGAATGATTTTACTGGAATGACATGGGTGATTAAATGGTGAACTGAACAATGATTACCATGTAAGAAGCATTCCTATCTGTCAAAACATCAATCTACACACGTTTTTCCAAAACAGACGAACAGACATAGACATTTTCACCTAGGAACGACACAGATTGTAATTAAGATAAATGGACTGACTGCTTTTTACAACAGAAAGCACATAAATCCAGTTCACTGATTACAATCTGGCTTCACAGTGAAAAATAACAACTTTAAAGGCCTATAGGGGGATCCTTTGTGTGAAGTACATCCATATCTGCTGTACAATAAACCATCAAGACACATGTCTGCCCTTTCCAAACATACAATGTGCATTCATGAAGTCTTTCCTCACAGAACATGCAATAAAGTAGGTCCGAAGATAAGAAATGCTTTTAAAGGAACACCTTTTAACTTTGAACACATGAACTCAGAGTCAAAGAGCTTACAGAACATAACAGCCAAAACTGTTGATAAGGAGCAGTCAGGGTCATTTACACAGGAGTCAACAGACATTATAAAGCTGTTTGGATGGTATGAATTACTCTACAAATTACTCGACAAACCTGGTGAACGTGCCCTCAGATGCCATCAATTATACATTAAAAAGAATGCTATGAATCACTGCACTGAAAAGGTGAAGGGAGTTTATGCAATTGAAGGAGCGGTGAGGTCATTGTAATCAAAGTGTTGATAGCATGATCAAGGTCATGTCAATGAACTGAAGAACTTTACCTTCAGCTGGTTCAGTTTCAACAGGTCTGAGTCCATCACTGCTGGCGTGCCGATAGCACTGAGGAGACGCCGCTGCTCGGAGCGCCTTTCAGACAGCAGACGATTCGAGCCCTGTGACGGAGACAGCCAGAGAGAGTGAGAGCTGCTCAGGTGGATACAAACTACTGACCCAAACTGTCTGCCATACTCATGCTGAACAAAGAAATTTAATGGCAAGTAATGAGTAATTTAGTCAAAAACATATTAGCAGTAGCACAACTACAATACGTATGTTTAAATCTGACATGTCTTCACACACACACACAATTTTTTAGCTTTAATTACAAGTTCAACACACATTTGAGTTGTTAAAACTTAAAAGTGAACCTACTGCAGTATCATAGTCCCCAACTTCCTGCACAGTTACTGGCTGGTCTAGCTCAAGGTAGACGTCTTTCTCCTTGCGGCTTATGGCATAGTAGCCTTCACTGCGGGCACAGCCGGTGACATGCTCTCTTAGCTGCCCATCTGCTGTTTTCTTCTTCCGCCGGGGGTTCGGGATGTTGGTGAGTACAGGCAAGAGGTTAAGGAGCAAAACTTGGGCGAAATGAACTGAGAAAGCAGTATCACAGTTCCCCTTCCCCTTACTCTCTTTACACTTATAGCAAACTCAATACATTTGGTATAGTGGTAATGCTTATACTGTTGGCTAGTGTATGACCAATAAAAGCATCGGATTTTGCTTGTATATATACTATGAATTTTTGCTCTTAAGCAGCTGTAAGGATATTGGTATGAGGGACCCAGTGTGTGTCGTTAAGCCAGTCAGTGCCATGGTCATCTTGCAGCAGTTTTTCGTAGGTGCTCTTCAGGAGTCTCAAATCTTCCTGGTCCAGGCCAGTGTTCCAGATGTCATACAGGATGGTCATCTGCTCAAATTCACTGCGGTTCTTGTAAGAGGGACGGGGCATAGGAGCTGCCACCGGTACGTGTTTGGGCCGCCGCTGAGTCGAAGGGGTCAAGCCGGCTTCCTGAAGGAAAAGTCGTTCGCTCTTTCTAACCTCTTCCTTTTCAAACTCCAGTGATCTCTCTAGACCAAAGTCAGAGTCTCCCGAGTCAGAGCTGGAGCTGGAAAGCTCCCCAGACTCCAACTGCTCCACATCCACATCTTCTTCGAAATCCTGCCAACAGAGTATGTTAGGAAAATGTTAGGAAACAGGCATAATCCATTCCACAAAAAGGCCAAATGACCACTATTTGGCAAACTTATTAGTATTACCCAACAATGCAGAACAGTGAAAAAAAGTTCTGTGGGTTTATAGGACAAACTGATATAATCGCAACAGGGTGAAATTATCAGTGCTACAGTCTAACAAAGCAAAGTGCCTTTTAACTAGGATGTACATCGAGAAAATATCCATACAAACCATGCAAGATGTTGCAAAGTTCCTCATACAAGGACTAAATATTGGGGAAGCCACTTGAAACAAGTAGCTTTTAAAACTTCAAGGTTAAAATTAGTCAAATTACCCCTTAAAACAATAGTTACATTACAAGCTACAAACAAAACGTACATAATTATATATAAACAATAAATACACAACAAACTATTACTGTTTTGCAATCAGAGCAACATTTATCTGCCTCAAAAACAGTTTGATGTATCTGCTGTTAATGCAATACAATGTGACTAAAACAGCAGCAATGTAACTTTTTATGCACTAGGGATGTGCAAGACTAATCAATTAAACTATTATATATATTGTTTAATTTGCACATCTCTATTATTGCATGCGTTGGTTTTCTCTGTGACACTCGCGGCGGTTCAGAGAAATGTCCACTCGGAAGATGAGCAAGGAAAGGGAGCATTTTGAAAGCCTACGGAAAACTTCTCTTCTATGTCATGTCAAACTAGTATATAACAAGTAAGCTTGCATATAGGCTTGTTATACTACTGGTTATGATGGACAAAGTATGAAATTTTATACTGGATTAAAAGGAGAAACTTTATGAATAAAACCTACTTGACACTTTTGCAACAGTTGCTATACTTATATATCAACATCCTAAAGAAGAGAATACACTTAATCTACAGTTCTAAGTACACATCAAGCTTTTTTGCATTTTTGCCACCCGTCATGTGTACAGACACTTTTCATACAGGAGAAGCGCATTCAAATCTAGACATGCAAGAGTTTGCTGTGGTAATGAATAACAATACCTTAGCGTGCTGAATTATGTGGACTAACTTTTGATTGAGGAAATCTGTTTATAATAGGCTTTTGGGTTTAGGCTTATTCAACCCTCTACAATGCGAGTAAATCACTCGCATACGCGAGTAAATCTTCACTCTGGGCGACTAAATAATATCTATCATTAGTCATTGGCTAATAAATGCTTAGATTTTACTCGCCAGTGTGTGTGTTAGAGGCTAAGAATAAGTTTAGCATAGATATATTTTCACTCGCTAAACACTCAGAGAAACAGAGTTTCGCTCTCCGTCAAGCGAGCTGTCTATTTCAGTTCAGCTCAACGGATGCGCAGCGTACCTGTATTTGGCTGGTGCTCATCTATTACCGTCCCTGTTTTGATTTCAGCAAATCAGTTCGAGCGAACGCAGACAACGTGATTAATATTCATGAACCCAGCAGCTCATCAATCCTTAGTGCGTTGTATATTGTTATTAGTAGTAGTATTATTATCTTATTAATTTTTACAGAAACATTTTTTACAGAAACACTGAATGACCAACAATATCTTAAGCACCACCACCAGTCCTAAGTTCAGTTAAAATGACAAATATGCATTCATATACACACACACATACACATATATATATATATATATATACACACATACATATATATATATATATACACACATACATATATATATATATATATATATATACATACATTATATATATATATATATATATATATACACACACACACACACACACACACACACACATATATATATATATATATATATATATATATATATATATATATATATATATATATATATATATATATATATATATATATGGCTGTCAAACGATTCATTGCGATATATAAAAGTTTGTTTACATAATATGTGTGTGTACTGTGTATAATTATTATGTATATATAAATACACACACATTAATGTATATATTTAAGAAATATTTGCATGTATATACTATATGCATATATATATGTATATATAATTTATATTATATATATAAATATATTTTATATATAAATATAAAAAACATTTCTTAAATATATACATGCATGTGTGCATATTTATATACACATAATAATTATACACAGTACACACACATATATTATGTAAACACAAACTGCGATGCGGTTAATCGTGATTAATCAGTTTGACAGCACTGATATAAATAAAATAGTATATCAGTCTGGCGAGTAAACTAAAAAATGTACTAGCCAATGGCGATTATATTGCCAAGGTGTGCACAGAGGGTTGTTATTGGTCCTGCACTTCCTATTAATTCAGTTGATTTAAAAAAAATATGTTGCTTAAGTGAACGCTTACGTTTGATATACATTGATCATAATGTAAGGCAAGCACCTGACCTATTTTTAGTGGCATTCTGTGTGGGATTTGACTGTTCGATCACATATACTGACTGTCTCCGGGGGGTGGGATTAGACTAGTCAACTAGTCGGTTGCAAAATCCCATTTAAACGTTGATGTAACTAGTCGTTGTGCACATCCCGAATATATAAAGAGGTTGTATATATAGAAGTAGTTTGTTACAGGAAAAGTTGTCTAATGTGCCTAGCACAATCCTCACACAACAATTAGAGTAACTGATGTTTAAGTGTGAATTCTCCCTCAAAGTTCTGTAATGAGAACCAGAGAGAAGCACAAACCTCTAACTTCCGTTTCCTCTGTTTCTTAATCTGTTTCTCCTTCTGTTTCTTAGAGATCTGGAGTTCCTCATTTTCTTTGTCTTTCCTACTTCTCTTCTTGCTCTTCCCTTTCCCCCTCTCTTCCATCTCCATCTCTTTGCTAATTGATCCTTTCCTCTTGTATGGTGGGCCGAGGCTCTTGATTTGTTTCTCAGCAGCGTCCCTGGGTTCACACAGGAGGCCCATCCCGGAAAGATTCTCGTACAGCTCTGGAGCTTCTCCCCTGGCAGCAAGAGCTTCCCCAATGACCTCTTCGGGTGCTTCCTGAACACCGTGCTGGTTGAGGTCTGCAGGGAGCAGGACGGTGGGGTCCTGTTTCGTCCTCTTTTGTGGAGATGTGAGGTGTGGAAGCGCAAGAGTTTTAGAATAGTTGTGCTCCTGCAGGACAAACAGACCCTCTGGATCCAGGAGTGGTTGGCGTGAGTGTGGGGAAAAGAAGTCGCCCTCTTCCTCCTCCAGCTTGTGCTCCTCTGCCTCATCGGAGGTCTCAGTCTCTTCCGAGTCGATATCTGCCTCCGGATCCATCTTCAGTGCCACATCGGCAAGCACAGACAGGTCAGGCTTAGGGGCAGAGGCCAGCTGTAGCAGACTGGACACTCCCAGCTGCTCCCTGAGTTTCAGCCGCTGCTCCAGCTCCTCTTCATCCTCCTCTTCCTCAACAGCGGGATGCAGATGAGAGCCAGAAGCTGATTGGCTGAGTGTCCGAGGGCGGCCGCGTACGCGACCCTTTTGTGTGGTTGGAACAGGGACGGGGTCCTCGTAGGCCATTTTGACCAAGGAGGCATGGTCCAGCGGGAGGTTCTGGACCGTGAGGCAGACGGGCACAGGGGGTGTTCTAGGGGAGTCTTTGCCACGTTTGGAAGAGTTTTTGGCAGTGGGAGTTTGTGGGGATGGAGGGGTACCTGGACTCCTTTTGGGTTCATCAGGCCGCAGGGAACGCACTGGTGGAGGGACAGTAAGAACAGCGGAAGGGGAAGCAGGGGAAGTCAGGGCATTACTCTCGCTGGGACGAGAAGCAAATGGAAGGAGAATTGGGGCGGGTTTGGAGGCGGTGGGTGGAGCAACTGCTGTGGGTGTGCTTCCGGGAGAAGTGGAAGTAGGAACATCTGAAGCTTGTGAGACAGGAGTGGGAGATGGAGAGGGAGCAGAAGATGACAGAATGGGGGACTTGACCTCGCTTTCTTCCATTGAGAAAGAAACCGTCTTGCGCCGTTTCTTGAGTGGGGGGAGAAGGAGGATAGGGGAAGAAGGCCGGGGATATGGAGAAGATGGAGGCACAGCTGTAGGCGTTTTCTCTGCTTCTGGTAGTAAAAGAAAGAATGAAGTCAACACAAAATAAAATAAAAATCAGGAGTTTTAAACTCAAAGGGATAGTGTACCAAAAAATGAAAATTCTATCATGTCGTTCCAAACCTGTATGGACTTGAATACAAAAAGATATTTTGAAAAATGTTGTTAACGGTTCCCAACATTCTTCAAAATATCTTGTGTTCAGAAGAGAGAAAGCCATAAAGACATGGAATGACATGAGGGTGAATAAATGCTGACAGAATTTATTCTCTCTTAAATTCCCTAAAACGCACATTTTTTTTTTTTGTTTTGAAAAAGTGAACTGACCATGTTTGACCTCTGCAGCAGTAACTGATGATTGGTTAATGCTGGCTTTGTCCCTGTAAAAAACAGACATAAGTCATGTCAACTTATCCGTCCCCCGACACAACAGTGTTGCGTGATATACCGTACTAGAAAAGTATTGCGATACCCTGCTATTAAAAACGGTACGATATGACATTTTATTAGTACCGGTACTTTAAGAATGACAGCACTCTAATAAGAGCAGTATTTCTTAATTTGTGTCGATGTGTGACAGCAGGAGTCAGTACGAGCTCTGCTTCCACTGTTACGTTCACTAAACAATGGAAGCAGAACAGTCAAATATATTCGCGCATGACAAATCAAAGCAAAAGAAACATGCATGCATGAGAAAAAGCGCAGCGCGGACACCTTCCAGACAGCAAGCGATCGCGACTTCAGTTCTCTTTCGCAGATTATATGGTTTGAATTAGGGATGTCACGATACCAAAATTCCAGTAGTCGGTACCAATACCATTAAAATTTTACGGTTCTCGGTACCACAGCAAAATCTGTTGGAACTATTTTACTATTTTATTTAACTATTTGAAGAAAAAAAACATTATTATTATTATTAGTAGTAGTATTAGTATTATTATTACATTGAGCTAAATCTACTGTACAACAGTAGCCTAATATATTTGTCAATTTCTTCAAGTTAAACCGAACTTTTATTTTGACGGGTTGCCGTGAAGACCTTTGAGTTTCTGTGTTTATGATATGATGATAGATTTCTCAAATGAAACGGTAAATGCTCATGAAGTGACGAAGTGCTCAGAGCGGCTCTCGAGCTGAGGTTCATGTGTTCATGTCCTCATATTGTGACAAGGCAGAGGCTAAAAAGACAGCAAGTGTCACGCGTGCGTGTGTCTGCGACTGCGTGAGCGTGCATGTGTGTGTGGCAAATTAAACCGCGCATCTGCGCCATTCATTCACACAGAGACGCAGAACATGCAGGATTAATATTTAAATAGTCTTTTGCGGTTTAATATTCACAGACACTAGTATATTCGGCTACAGTCTGGAGCCCTGCGCTTAGATAAATACAGAAGCGACTGAAAGCAGCTGTCTATTAGTGGGTACCGAATATACTCGGTACTACAGAAATGCTGGTATCGTCACATTTTCAAAATTTCAGTACCGACTTGGTACCGAAGTACCGGTACTTGTGACATCCCTAGTTTGAACGGTCAAAAATATGTAAAAATGCATGTCCTGGTGAGTATTCACGTAAACACAGTTGTGTATGTCTTTAGTGAACGTATACAGGAGTAAGAAATCGGATATGTTCCAATGCAGGTCTTAAAGGGCTGGACCTAATATTCTGTGTGATTAATGTTAATCAAACAACAAAAGAAAATAGAAAAATCACCCCATGCTTAACTGAATAACTTTAATATATTTATTAAGAATCAGTGTATAGTTTATTTATAGAGTGAAGAATATGCAGGGGTTTTTTTTTACATTTGATTATTTAATTTCTTTCTTGAATGCTACTGTTAAATAGACCTACAGTAGTTGAAAATCACTTTATTTCAGTTGTCTCTTTCTTATTGTATTTGTCATTGTTTGTACATTTAAAAATAAATGAAATTACTCGTATCATGTATTTACTGTTATTTTTTTTTTTTAATAAAGAGGTGGGAATGGTCAAAAAGCAGGGCAGGAACATGCTTGGCAAGTGAGTTTTTAGTTAAAAATTTTTTATATATATATATATATATATATATAAAAATGAATTTGTCATATCATTCAATTACTTTTACTGTTTTTGTTTTTTTGCCGTGGTATCAATTCAGTACCGGTATCAAGGTTTTTTAGTCTGGTATCGCATCGAAGTCATAATTTTGGTTTCGTGACAACACTACGACACAACACTCTTCATTGTATCAGTTCTCATAGAGGGAGGTACCTTTCATCCTTTTCTGTGTCCATAGCTATGCTGTCCATTGTAGACTCGTCCATTGTATCCAATGACTCGCTCTCTGCAGCTTGCTCACCTTCCTCTTCATCTTCCTCATCGGAGGAAGAAGACGATGCCGAGGAGGATGATGATGAGCTCTCAGAAGAAGAGGAAGAAATGCTCTCGTCATCACTGTCTGCACTAAAGACTTCATCTGAGAAAAATGAGCAAAAGAGAAAATAGTTGGAAACCAAAAAACATGGATCTACAAGATATGATCAGATATACATATAAAAGCCTAATAATGTCATAATAATAGAGCCCAAATGAATGAGCACAGTACGAAAGAAAAACAAGGCAGCTTCATACCTTCTGACTCATCCACTTTGTCACTGTCTTCATCCTCCTCCTAAACATAAAACAGTCACCAGTTACAATAATGACAATAACATGTCTGAACTCAACTGCTGGGAATTGTGTGAATTCCTCCACAGCACTTAAAGAAAAGAAGAAATGCTGCCATCTAGCCATTATTCAATGAAAAAACAACAAAGTAGAACAGAATATATTCTGCTAAATTCTTTCATATTTAAAACCAAAAGTTTTAAACGGCAACGCTCTCAGCTTAGAGAGAGTATTAGTTAGGTATTCAAATATGTACATATGGAAATATTTCCAGAGATTAACCTAATTGTCATGTATGTTATGCATTTCTATGTAAAAAATTATTCGAAAATACAGTATATAATCAAAATATTACCATTATGATACTCAATTTGTTTTTTTTTTTAATTCAGAAAAGATGAATTGCTCAATTTATAAGGTTGTTCAGATACATTGGTTAATGGTCAATTAGAACAGATTTGTTATTGTTAATTAAAACTATTAAAAATAGTTTTCGTAAACTGAAATAAATCTGAAAATAAAATATAAATATTAGATGATAAACTTATGGAAATGTTGCCTTGGCAACTATCTAAAAAAATAAGTTTAGTTAAAACAAAAACTGAAGCTAAATAGAAACAAAAAAAACTAACAAAAAATACAAAAGCACATAACAAAACTACTCAAATTAAAATGAAACCTGAAATTGTAAAAATAAAAGCTAATTCAAAAATAATAAATACTATAATAATTTCAATTATACTAAAATAACACTGATTTAAAATGATTCACCAGGTGATTAAAAGTCAGTAAATTGACTATATGAGCACATCAGCTCTGAGACATTTGCAGACCAGTTCAAGTGAAGAGGAGCCTTTTAACTTGCCAACTCTTAACCAACAACAACTGCTGTGTGCTTGGCTCACATAATGAGCCTCTGCGGTTCTCTCGTGCAGGCCATGTGAGTGGCATTCCTTGCATGATGCTCGAGTTGTAATGGAGTAATGGAACGCTATAAACCAGCCCGTGCCCACTACTACACACAAAAAGGATGGATTTAATGACATACAAACCAACCTTCTCAGAGGAGGAACCATCTGATGTTTCTTCTCCTTCGCTGTCCAGGTCGTATGGCTTACGCGCCTTGGCTCTGCTCCTCCTCCTGGTTGCTCCTCTGTCTGCCACACGCCTCTCCTCTGTTCTTCCAGCAGCAGTGTCAGCAGATTTCCCCTGATAGGAGTCTGAGAGAGAGAAAGAGAGTACACACACACACACACACACACATATATATATATATATAGAGAGAGAGAGAGAGAGAGAGAGGTTATAAAAGTACAATTACGTAAATGTCAAATAGAGAATTTCTAAGAGTTAAAGCAAGCTCTAAAACAACATGAGGAACATACCCTCATCTTCCTCATCCGGTGGAGTGGAAGGCCTGGCTCTCTTCAGCTCATCACCCTCAACAAGCTCCTGAGGCTCCTTTCTCTTAACCTGAAGAACACATTCCTCCTTAGTAACATCATTATAGGAATATTTCAAATAATGGTAATGAAGTGCACCAGCCTTATCAAAACCATTCAATTTTATTAAGTATGCACGATATCCGCTTAAGGAATGTTGTCTCCTTGTCCAAGTGGTCTACTCCACTACTCCATCTCAAGAGCCATTTGAGTACTACTAATTTATAGCACACCTTTAAGCTAAGTTTAAAAAAAAAAAAAAAAAAAAAAAAAAAAAAAAAAAAAAAAAAAAAAAAATTCAGGGTGTACACTACAGTCTCTGGGCTCACAGTATCCTGGACAATAACATTTTAACAATTCAGAAAAGATGAATCACTGTTTGGCCAACGGAGATTTTGCTATAGACAAAGGCTAGGATTATGATTTTTTTTTTAATCAGTATTTATGTGGTTTGCTTTTGTGATTGATAAAGCGTTTGGACCTGGAAACAGCGATGAGTGATGTCAGACTTAACAACCGGATATTGGCAGCTGAATCGTATCTGCCAATAAATGTGACATATGTGACAAATGTTATTGGTATTACTTCAATAACCCAACAAGAAAAATTATACCCCAATTATCATGGGACAACACATTATTTCTTGTCGGCCTATCTATAAAATAAAATGGTTATGTTCTTTGTTGTTTGCAAAGATGGAGCTGATTTGAGCTTCGGTTGACTTTATGAAACATTTGTCCTTTTGCAGTTGGACTTTAGGCAACCACATGTGATGTGTTTTAATCAAAACTATGAGCACGAGGAAGAATTATCAATATTTCTGCATTAAAACAGACTTTTTCTGTCAAATGGACGATTATGAATAATTCATAATAATTTACATAAATTAGCCCTAGAAAACCTACAATGTTTTTTCTTTCAATGTATTGGCGGTCATTTGTTTTGTGTGGATATATTCATTCATTTTAACATAGTGATTACATTGAGGGTAAGGACTGCCTCAAGACCAATTTGAAAGTTCCATTTCACGCCCACTAGGGAGCAAAATTCAATGAATGTCAGATGTATGTGAATCTAAGAGACAGAGGAAAGGTGGTTTAATTTTTAGATGTTTAAGAGGTGGTAAAGTGAAGTCAAGCACCTTAAAAGAAGGCAAGCGCAAGGCTCCCCGCAGGGAGAAACCCTCCATGCCTCCACTCTTGGCCCAGTCTACCAGAGACATAAGTGGTTCCCGAGGTCGGTTGCTGGTCTTCTCATCCTTCTTGTCTTCCTCGCGCACCACCGCAACTCCCCGCATGGCTGTCTGGAATGGCTGTGCAAACGAGAGCAAGAGGTGGCATGGTTGTGAAACACTGAAGGTCATTCAAAACAAATATGAAGAAAACTCTCTGATGTTACCTTAGCTTTCCTTTCCTTGCGGTCCCACCACTCATCAAAGGTGCCAAAGGCGACGTTCTCCACCATCTTGCGGTTCAGGTCCCTTTGCATGATGTTCTTCATCTCCTCAATCAAAGCTGCCAGTACCTGCTGCACTACGGCCTCACAGGGGTTGTGGCCCATTATGGCCATCTGGTCACCTGCCGCTCCATACAGCTCTCCATCCACACCAGGCACTGTGCCAAAGCCAGGTGGAGGATAGTGGGAAGGAAACTGCTGGGGTGGTAGGTGAGGAGGCCAGGGGCTGTGGGGAGGCGGGATGGCATGATGATGCGGAAGCTGGGCGGCGTGAGGGTCCGGGTAGGCGTACGGTAAGTGAGGAGGGATGTAGCGGTGGTCCTGGTCATAGTGGGAGGCAACATTCCCATCTTGGTCCATGTATGGGTGGTGTGGGTGGTGCGGAGGTGCATGTGGAGGGGGAATTGAATGGAGATGATATGATGGGGGATATTCAGAGGCGGGTGGGACTTCTCCTGGGGGTGCCGTAGTGCTGTTGGAGGAGGCCATTCGCATCTGGTGGAGACGACTGAGCATGTGCGTCTGCATCTGGAATGACATGGGCACTCCGCCACAGTACTGGCTCATGAGCTCCATGGAGCTGGCGTAGTCGTACATGTGGTGCGGCAGCGGAGGAGGGTACTCAGGGTGCAGCTCCATGTGCGGAAGCGGAGGGGGTATGCCCGGTGGCGGAGGTGGCTGCAGGGAGAAGCCGGGCAGAGGTGGAGGAGGCAGGTGAGGAGGGTAAGACGGGATGGGCGGAGGTGGCATGGTGGCGCTGAAGTGCTGGCTGGTGTCAGGAGTGGGGCTTGCAGAGGGGTCTGGAGTTTGGGAGGGGAGGGCAGATTGCGAGGAGGTGGCTGGTGAAGAGGACGAAGAGGCAGCGGGATGAGGTGTTGCTGTGGTGATGGCGTTGTCATCTTCATCAGATATTTCCATATCCTCCCCAGAAGAGTGAGGAGATGGCTGAAGAGAAGAGATTGTGAAGATTAGTTTAAACACTGTGTGGGAAGGGGACATTTTCAAGCTTGAATCAAATGTAGTGGTGCACCGAAACTGAGAAATAATACTCAGACACTGCGCAAAAGAACATGCCAGAGTCAACCAGAGCATAATAAAAGAGCAAAAGCATGTCAGTTTCACTTCCGTTAGCTTACTGGTTCATTTACATTATGTCAGAATTACTAATTGTTTTTAAGATTATAAAAACAAAATGTCAGCATCTTCAACAGTTACAATGATAGTTCAACAAAAATGAAAATTCATTATTTACTCACGGTCATGTCATTCTAAAGGATATTTTTAAAGATCAACCATACTCAAACAAGTACGTCTGAGCTTCCATTTAGCATATTTGTTGAGATCTACGTATATGTGCACTACGTCTGTGCACTTATGTTTAAATGTGAAAGCCTAAATTGAATCTGTTCATCATATAAAGTGATTGTGTCTCTTCAGAAGACTTGGATTAAGCCGCTTAATTCATATGGATGACTTTTGATTCTGTTCTGTTCTGATCTTCTGGGTCATGTACAGCAGGAAAAACACAATGCTAAAAGCAAATAAAATGCAACTAACCACATAATTGTACATAGATAGTAGGGGTGGAACGGTTCTCAAAAAAAAACAAAAAAAAAAAAACAAATTTTGAACCGCACGGTTCTCCACCCACGGTTTGGCACGCACTTGCACCGCGGTTCATCTCAAACCTGATGACGCATCTATAATATGGTTTCTTGATAACAACGTATAAAACAGACAGACAGAGTTAGGTTAATGTATGTTTCTGTCGATGGATACACATTCTGCCTTCCCAATACATTACAACAACAGCGATGATCAAAAAGCGTGGACACTCTCGTATGCGAGTGCCGTCTGCTCGAACATGACCAGTCATTTACGCCATTCAAGAGCAAGACGCGAAAGAACTCACGCATGCTGAGAGAAGGTGTGTGTGTGTGCGCGCAGTGTGCACTCATCTGAAGCGCGCACACGGAATGGTAATGGAAGCGTCATTCTGTACTGTACAGTATGTACTGGATCTGTGCATTATGTCTTAAAGGGAAAGAAGCCTATTCCTGCTGTCTGTGTTTTTAATGTTAATCAAACAACAAATGACAAAGAAATCACTCACTCCTCTTGACTGGATAACTTTTGTAACTTCAATAATGATTAATCTTTATTTAATTTATACAGTGAAGATTATAATATGCAATGTTATTTTATATTTGATTACTTTATTAAATTTCTGTACCTGAAAAACCTGAAGAGCACTGTTTATTTTATATGCATCTTCGCAATTTGTGCTGTTGCTTGTAGTTTGATTATTTGTTCTTATTTTGGTTATTTTTATTTGACAAATGTCCTAATTACCCTGAACATAGCACATACCGAACCGTACCAAAACCGTGACCCTAAAATTGTGATAGAAACCGAACCGTGGGCAATTTGAACTATTCCACCCCTAATAGATAGAAAATCAAAAAAGAAGGAAAGAGAATTATTCCTGTATCTTCTGTTGCTGTTGTCAAAAAAAAAACTGGCCTCTGGAGATGAAACAACTAATATAATATTTAGCCCAGTGTTTGGCTAATAAACCACATATCTATTTTTATGAATTTACAAAAGTATCTATTTTGCTGTTCAGCCTTTGTCAACTTATTGTTTGGAAACTCCAACCAGTTGAGATCCCCATCTCAATATATTCAAAGCTACCTGGTGCACTTCCTTAGTTTAATGTACTGACTCAAAACTTTCATTCTATTAAAAAAAAAAAGAAGCTCATAGATCCATTATCCATCCAAACATAACTGGGGGGACTCACCTGTGCCTCTCCATTGTATGTGGGTGGGGTATGTGGAGCCCTGTGTGTGTCAGAGGTTGTGTGCTCCTCCTGGGGTGGCGGCATTTGGCCCTGAAGAGACTCAGACACTAAACCGTGCATAGCGGGAGTGGATGAGGCCACCTCTGGAGGTGTTTTCCTGCCTTCAGCCACTCCACCACCTTGTCTCTTGCTCCTGCTGCGACGTCCATCTTTCTCTCCTCTCCTCCTCTGTTGGCCTCCCTCCGTCTCTCCTTGTCTCTTGTGACTAGGCCTTTCTCCATTCTCCTCTCTGAGTTTGTTTCCCCCTCCATCTGTGTTCTCATCTGTTTTTCCTCTCTCTCTGTCCTCCTTCTCATCATCCTCATCGTCTGAGGCAAGAAAAGAAAACTTGGCCTTTTGTTCCTTCAGCAACATCTCAATACGTGAGTCCAAGCTGCTGCTGTGGTGCATGAACGGCAGGCTCTCATTAGTGGAGTCTGGCTCCGGGGAGGAGTCACGTTGTGGAGGAGGCGGAGAGAGGGAAGCTGTGGAAGAGGGGAGGTGGTGAGGCAGGGAGGTTGAAGATGGGGAGGTGGAGGATGACGGGACGGAGGCGTGTGAAGGCGAGGAGGTCGGAGGCGTCCGAGGTGGATGGGGCGGCGTGCTGGGATGGCGTTTAGGTTTGGTCCACTGTTCTTCTCGGATGGGACTGTCCTGTCCGAAATCAAGAGAGCCGAGGGTTTCGGCCACAGCGGCTGCGATGACGGAGGCCGGCGGGAGGGGAGGAGGTGGAGGCGGTGGCGCCAGGGGCGTGTGGTGAGAATGAGCACGGTAGTCATTGTCCATACTACCTCCCATTCCAAAACCCCTCTCGCTGGCACCTTGCTGAGGATGGAAGGCTGGCGAGGGTTCCAGCCGGGAGGAGGAAGGTGTGTCATAGGGGGACAGGTCTTTAGACGACGAGTATCCTCCATAAGAGGAGGTGGCAGAGGGAGGGGAGAGGCTGTTGGATGAGTGTTGGCTGGAGTTCGAGTGGCCTCCGTAACGCGGATCAGAGCTGTTAAAGTCTCCTTCTCTGTCACGCTCCCATTCACGGTCTCTGCTACTCCTCCGCCGACTCGACCCACCTCCACCGCTGCTGTGGTGGTTGTGGGAGTGATGGTGGTTCCGATGCCTTCCATGATCTCCTGAGCGGGAGCCTGAACTGTCCCGCCGGTACCCCCTGCCATCCCTGTCCTCCCGCCGGTCAGCATGATGCGAGTGGTGCGAATGGTAGGATTTGGAAGTGGACGAGGAGTTTGTATCCTGTTGATAGTGGTAAGAGGAACGTCGGGAGCTTATCCCACCTCCATAGCGCCCTCCTGAGTCTCTCTCCCGATCCCTGTCTCTGTGACCCCTTTCTCTGTCTCTCTCTCTGTCAGACAGAGGAGATGGCTCAAACTGAGGCCCTGGAGGTGGCATGGGTGGATGTAGAGGCATGTGCATCCCTGAACCTCCAACATTGGGATACGGATAGGGAGGTTCATTAGGTCTGAAAGGCGCAGATGGAGGATATCCCGGCCGACCCCTGTGGAACACGGAGGGTTCTTGTGGAGGAGGAGCATGTAGGTCATCATGAAAGCGAGGGGGCTTGAATCCTGATGATGAGGAGACCGCTGAAGAGGAGCAGGAGGAAGATGGAAGCATATCCTGCTGGGGATAACTTTGAGTGCTGCTATAGCCACCATGCCTGAAAGAAAAAAAAGAGGGGATGTTTTTTTTTTCAAATTGCTAAAGCTTAACCAAGTAACAATTCGTTTTAATGTGAATTAGGAACCAACCTGCCCACAGAGTAGCCCGAGTCCTGGGAGAAAGGGGTCCCAGAGCGAGGGGTGTAAGGGGTGCCCCCGCCCTGTGAAGAAGCAGAGGAACCTGGCGTATAGGGTCCCCCCATTGAGGATGGAGGGGTGTCTAGGCGTTGGTCTCCAAACCCAGTGTCCACAGAACAGGGGGTGGTGCTGCCAGAGTTGAGAGGCGCAGCAGCAGCAGGAGCTGCCATCTGATCTGTGGAGAGCCTCCTTCGGATATCAGACGACTAATAAAAGAAAAGAAATAACAGCATTTAGAGAAGATAAAAAATAAAAATTTCTGATGCACATATTGATTTTTAAATGTATTGGTTGATATTGTATATATGCGATTTTTACATTTATGCTATTTGCTGTCATTTAACATTTAAAATCTAAAGTCTAAAATAGCAAAAATTTTTAAATAAAATATATTAAAATAAATTAATCTCAATTATTCTCAAAATGATATTTCATACTGTACTTGTTTGTAGTGTTTTACTTTTCATTTATGTTCTGATCAAACTGATCAAATGTTGGGGTTTAGTAGGAAATGTATACTTTTATTCAGCACAGATGCATTCAATTGATCAAAAGTGACAAAACACATTTATAACGTTACAAAAGATTTCTATTTCAAATAAATGCTGTTCTTTTGAACATTCTATACAAAAGAATCCTGAAAAAAAGATAAAAGAATCACAGGCTCCACAAAAATATTAAGCAGCACAACTGTTTTCAAATACAGTTTTAAAATGAATAGTTTTAAAATAGAAAACAGTTGTTTTAAATTGTAATATTTCATAATATTACTGTTTTTACTGTACTTTTGATCAAATAAATGCAACCTTGACGAGCATAAGACTTCTTTCAAAAACGGCAAATGTTTGAACAGTTGAGCAATTAAACAGTTTAGAATTTTAATATTAGATATTTAACAGTTATTGGCCATAGAAATAATAATCCGCTGGATCATCCATACTTAATATTGGTGCATTCCTAATAACAATAGAGTATAGTCAGCTTTACAGGACCCACAGTTAGATAAAATATGAGGCCCTGAATTGACAATAAAAATTGCATTGAGCCAAATCAGGACAAAAAAAGTTTTAGAAACTACTGTATGACCAATAAAATGCCTAATTATCATTATTATTACAAGGTTACATAATTGATCCTTTGAGGGAAACATTATTACAAGCAATCCACAATGCCTACAGAGAGGTGAGGGAAATGTATAATATGGTTACTGAACATCATAATGTCTGTACACTGTAGAAAAACATATTGGAAAAAATGGCCAATTGATATTAAGTTTCAAGAGCCCCATGAGTCTCAACGCCAGCAGCCACTGAAGAAGCAATCTCTCCTATCTTCTACAGAAACAGTTTTCATTTTCACTGTATTTGGAAAATCTCAAGAATGCACTTTGAGAGGCCTGATAGCTCTTTGTCTTTCATACATATTGTGGTCCACCCGCAACCATGATAACACAGGCAAGGGTATTTGAGAGACTGTAATGTGTAGAATAAACTACAAGCCAACTCATTCCAATGAAAGCCATTGCACTTCAAGGAACAAGCTAATAAACTTTGACTGGTAACCACACACATTGGCATCACGTATGGGAAAGCAAAGCATTCTTTCCAGAGTAGGTGAGCTAAGGTTTGTTTGTGTACTCACCGTATCTGGCTGTGTTGGTGCTGGGGGCTGAAATTTCTCTGTGAGAGCTTTGCCTCCAGTCGGCACTGTCTGAGGGGTGTATGAGCCACTCACTATCAAGTCATAGTACTTCATCCTCTGTTGGCCTAGAAAAACATGCACACAATTTAAATTCAACTATAGACTGGTGCATTTATTTCATCATGCAATGTTTGACTTTCCCACTGTTTCATATTTTCAAGAAATGATGAGGTGGCAGGATATAAACAAGCATTATTCTAAAATGTGTTTTGACATTTCTTTGCAAGCAGGAATGCACACATATGACAATTTTATGTAAATACATGCATAATAAATAACAAAACTGAAATCAAACATTTTAAATGCTACAAATGAATTCTTTTCTGAGATCAGATTCTGAGGTCACCTTTTTGTGGTCATTCTTTACCCTGTCAAAATGTTCCCACACTTTGGATTTTCTGCCCGACATATTACCGCATAGACCAGCCGTGTTAACGATCTGCCACTGCATGACTTCGCCAATTCCTTGGAGTTTTTTTCTGCGACTACTCGACTAATTAAAATTTAGTCAACCAAACCAAGCCAGAATTAAATATCCAATGTTGATTGATACCAATAAGTTAAGTAAAAAAAAAAAAAATCTAATATCACGTGATAACCAGTATATATTGCATCAATATATATTGGCAAGAGATAACACATTGTTTTACTAAAAGTGTTTTTCAAATTTACTTAACATCTAAAATGACACTTCTTATTCAGCTCAAACTTGTATATTTTATACCAAATTAATGCTTGTCAATTAATATTTAAATAGTCCATACTATTTTCCTCTTAGAAGAATTTTCAAAGACTCGATTCAAACAAACAGAAACCTAATTAGTACAATGTAATAAGCCTGTCTACTTCTGTCTTCTACATTTTAGTAAGCAAAATATATGCACAACCGTTCAAAAGATTATAAAATATAATTATAATTTTAAATAACTATTTTCTATTCTTATATATTTAAAAAATATAATTTAATCCTGAGATGGCAAAGCTGAATTTACAGCATCATTACTCCAGTCTTCAGTGTCACATGATCCTTCAGAAATCATTCTAATATGCTGATTTGCTGCTCAGTAAACATTTATAATTATTATTATTATTATTAATGCTGAAAACAGTCAGGCTGCTTGATATTTCTGTGGAAACTGTGATAAATGTTTCAAGTTCAAAAGAACAGCATTTATTTAAAAAATCTTTTGTAACATTATAAATGGTAATTTAACACATTCTTGCTATATAAAAGTATTAATTTCTTTCAAAACAAAAAAATAAAATCTTACTGACCCCAAACTTTTGAACGGTGGTGTATATAGAAAGTACTTCAGAATATTAATGATCAAAGACAATAATTTAAAGAGAGACGCACCTTTGATATCCAGCTGGACATGGACAATGTTTCCCATGACAGAAGTATTGTGCAGGTGTTTGACGGTGTCTTTGGCCCCTCTAGTGCTGGTGAAGAGGACGCGGGCCAAGCCCAAGTGCTTCCGGGTCTTGGGATGAAACAGAATCTCCATTTCCTCAACCTCACCAAACTTGGCGCACATCTCCGCTAGGAATGGCTCCTTGATGTTATCATTCAACCTTGCAAACGTCACTTCCTTAAGTGGTATAGGGCCTACATAATACTCATCCAACTATGATAAAAAAAAAGGAAGTGAAGTAATGTGCTAGCATGTAGAATACAAAATAAGACAAGTAAAAAGAGCTCACCAGAAAAGCAGCATGTTAATTTGAAATGATAAAGAGAGAAGCATACCTTAAATTTAGGCACTGGCAGCGACAGCTCTGTGTGTCTAGACCAGATTCTGCGGGGTCTTGGATCACGCAAGTCCCCCACAGGTGGGAATCCTGAATCCTAAATACAAGTAGAACACAGTCTTAACATAATCAAATATCCTTACACAAAATGTAAAAAAAAAAAAATATATATATATTTTTTTTTTTTGAACAAGCCAGTTCATAGTGAGAATTTTAGGCTGACTCCTTGCTCTGTTTGTTGGTTAGAAGTATGCATGTCCATACCGGTACACTAAAGTGAATCCCATCATATCTGTAGATTTTCTGAGCAACCCGTCGGAGAGCGGGGTCTTGTACAAGCTTATAGCTCTTCCATTGCAGACTGAGATTTCGCTGAGTGTCCGCCCCACTGTCCGGATCCATGCTATCACTGCAGAGACAGAGAGGAGACTAAGATGTTGTGCATATGCTCACAGCACTCAATGACTCATGTTGAAGTCGCAGTGAGAAAAGCTTTTCACTTATGGCTCATTTACTTCACCAGGCAACCAATCTGACAGTGTCCACATGCAGAACAGCCACTAACACTATAATCTTGAAGACCTGACAGTGTAAAATCATTAGAACAATAATACCAAACAATGGAAAAAAAGCAACGTATTATGCAGTTCCACATGAAAAGTTTTCACTTTCTTAATAAAAACAAACACAAAGAGATCTCTATTTAGGGAACTATAATTTGTTGTCACCTCTTTATTATGATATTGACTAATATTTTGTTGTCAACCTGACAAGCTGATAAAACATCCCTTGTATTTGAGTTAAAATGTCACATTTGTCATATATACAAGTGTAGAAAGTAAAAACACGACTCACTGCTGCCTATTACGGAGTAATAGACAAGCAGCACTGCAGTTATAATGTTATATGCTTTCTGACATATCGACTAGCAACAACAACAAGCTAACATAATAAACACTGAAGCTGCTAGCTGCTCACAGCGCGAGCTATATAAAGTTCAACTTCAAAATGATGTGTCAGGGCAAACGCCAATTACTTCTAGCAAACGAATCTACACAAATTCCCGATACTAAAATGAAATATTCCTACACGGTATGCCAAAAGACTCACACAACGGAGCGCGCGTCTTGAGGAGGTTTGCCCGCTTCGACAGCCGCTAGCTCGCTACAGCTAGGCCTGTATCGGACGGGGAAAAACAGACAATCCTTAGTTAAAATCTAGCTCCGTTTTAATGTGTGCGCCCTAAATCTGATATAAAACGGTGTCGCTTGTATTCCGGTGCAATATCGATGCAGCACAAGTCTTTAAATTTCGCCAGAAAATGAAATGTACTAAAAAGAATAACATAATACAGTAAGCGGCCATCGCGTAACTAACCTGAGAGCCTCGCCTGCTCGCCATCAGTCACTAGAAATATTAGCCGTTGCATTGGCACTCGCACTTTCCACATAATTCACGACTACGTGCCTTTGCTATACATTATTTATTAAATAATGATAAAATAGATTGTGGCTATATGTTTTCATTAAAAAAAAGTAAAATTGTAATATACATTAACATGATGCTATTTTCTGCTTTTACTTTTCTTCGATAAGCTCAAAATAATTCTGGCCGTTGTAGCGTAACTTTTTTGTGGCGAATCTGCATTTTCCGTTTCATTTTACGTCATCGAAGTATGAACTTGATATAGTTGCGTGTACTTAAAGGGTTCTTTTTTTTACATAGTGTAAGAACAATCGCACAGGTTCATAACAATGTTTACTTTAATAAATAGTGTAAAACCAACAAATTTAGAAGTAGGGTGCAGATGATAAATTATGAGCTATGCGCAAAAATGTGTGTCCTCACAAATACTAAAACTGAGATTTTTTTTAGAGACAAATGAACGGCAATAATATACATTAATGAAATAATTAAAATGTAGCATATATTTCTAAAGAAATATTAAAGTCGCACAAACAAGGCAGAGAAATAAATATTTTTGTGCTACATAGTTGCTCTGTACAATGCTTTTTGTACTTGCATGCATGCATCAGATACGGAGAGAAAATACTTCACGAAAAATTACATTTTGAGTCATTATTATTCATTTATATATTATTATTCATGTTCGCATGTTCAGAAACCACTACACGTTAGTGAACAGCAGGTGGTGCTGCAACAATCTTAAAGGTATTTACATACAATTACTGGTATTTGTTTGTTTTTTGTTGTTGTTGTTTTTTAAATGGGGGTATTTTGCACTATTATTAGTGGGACATAAGGTAGTAAATATAATGGCAAACAAGTGCAATTTTGTCCTCTTACCTCAGTTACCTGTGCTTTTGTTGACTCTTGATACATTAAGGGAACAATATTCCCCACACCAATGGTCACGTCAACCTAAGGAACTCCTGGGTTGGAAGTTGGATGTCTGATAGTTCAAACTTCACCAAGAGCTGTTATGTTTTTAATGTTAATATAGTTTTGATTACTTTCTATTCCAGTTTGTTATTTTAATATATCAAGTTAAACTAAATGAAAACGTTACTTTGGCAACTAGCTGAAATCTATATATATTTTAAATAATTTATTTCAGTTAACATTTTTTTTTTTTCAAGTAATGATTTTTTTTTAGTTAACTATAATAATAACACTGTACTTAAGAAATATAATTTATTTAGAGAAGCAGTTTATTTCTATTATAAATCAATGAGAGACAAATGCAAAGTGCTTGGAAATTAAATGAAAAAGAGATAATAAAGTAATGCCACATCACAATTTAATATTTTTCAAACATTTTTAATTTTAAACCACAAAAAAGTTAAAGAAATTATATTTAATAAATTGCACAAATATTACCACTGTGACCTAAGCACCAACAAGTTCATAGAGGAAAAAAATATTCATAATTAACAATATCAGAGTATGGAGGGAATAGTACAAAAAAATTATATTACCAGAACAAAAACAAAAAGACTTATTTTAACAACATACAACACAAAACATAAGGAAGAAGGTAACAAGTGTTGAAGTGGAGAGAAATACTGGTCCCACACAGAATTAAAGTCTTATTTGAACAAAAGAGAATTTCCCATTAGTAAGGTCGGTCTCTGCGTTCATGCCTGTGATCACCCCTGAAAAACACAAAACAAAGGCACTGAAATACATTTGTCACTGGTGAATAGTGTATATTGAAAATCAGTTTTCTACCAATTAACATTTTAAGATGTGCAACAGTGTGAATCATCAGAACATTCACCTTGAGTCCATCTTGCCAGCTCCGAATCCTCCCCGGTCACCTCCTCTCCCTCCTCTGAAGCCCCCTCGATCACCACCACGACCGCGGAAACCACCTCGATCAAAACCGCCTCTGCCCCTGTCTCCGCCAAAACCACCTACAAAAATAGGTGCATTTAAGCAGCAATCCACTATCTCAGATGAATAAGTCAGATGCTACTACAAAATCTAGTTTATTTTCACAGAAAAGTTCCTCTTTACCTCCCATCGGTGACATTCCTCCTCCACTTCCTTCCGGTTTGGGAGCTTTGCACTGATTACACTCATTTCGCCATGAGAAGTTCAAATTCCCACATGTTCTGCAAACGCACAAGGGAAAAGCACAGAAAATATGAATTTGTCAAGTCGAGTGAAATTTATTTATATAGCGCCTTTCTCAATACAAATAGTTTCAAATCAGCCTTCCAGAAAATCATGATCTTAACGTTTATATCTTAATGCCTTATAGTCGCATTTAGCAGTATTGGACATACATTTATATACAATTTTAAATAAAGAGCTGCATGATAATATTTACATTTTGCTACAAAATAATCTGTTAAAAGTAAATGCAAACCAACACTTACGGATTTGAACATTTCCAGTCTCCTGCTCTTTGCTGGCCGCCACCGCCATTGCCATTGCCACCACCACCGCCATTGCCATTGCCATTGTTACCTGGGAAACCACCACCTCTGCCTCCCCCAAATCCCCCACGGCCCATTGGCCCTGCAAGAGAGAGAAAACCCATGTCAGGAAAACAAAACAGAGACTAAAAGGGAAGGAGAAACCTAAAATACCTCCTCGCCCACGACCACCTCTCATGCTGCCACCGCCACGTCCAAATTCAGCTCTGCGAGTGGCGAAGGACACCTTGATTGGATTTCCATTAAAATCCTTACCTGAGGATAAAAGAAGAACGTGACTTAGACTGGACAGACGTCCAAAAACTTTAGACTTTTAAACTTTTAGAAGGAAGGCACTTGTGTGGTCTCTTTTCAACATACCATCAAACCAATCAATGGCTGCTTTTGCTGAAGGGGGGTCATCAAATGAAACAGTAGCCTCCCCTTTAAGCTTCCCTGTCTCTCTGTCTGTATATAGATTTATCATGGGTAATCCTGTCTTCTTATTGATCTGTGTGAGAAAAAGATATTAAGACAAGGAGAACTATGTGAAGACAGCTCCTGCACAATGGCAGTTTTTTTTTCTCCTTGCTTTTCCACCTTGATGATGCCGATCTGTTTGAAGAAGTCTGCAACTGAGTCCACAGTATAGTTGTCTCCAAGCCCTTGCACAAAGATGGTGTTGTTGTCAGAGTTATCCTGCTCCTGCACTGTAACAAAAATCAGAAATGTATAATAAGGCTTGAAAATTGTCTAATAACGCAAGTAGTTGGAGTAAGCAGTTGCCGTATACTTACTATTGGGCCCACCAGCTCCATGATCCCTGGGCCCTTTGAAGTGAAAGGAACAGGTATTAATATTACGCATGTACACAAACACACGATTTACAAACACTTATTACTCATTCTTAATCCTTTGACTTTTCTTTATGGGGTCATGTACATCTGTACAATCAATTATAATTTATGCTCCAGATACAGAAAACAGAACCTGATAGAAATCTGTAGCAGCATATTTGACTAAATGAGAGTACCAAGCACCAACCAACACTATCTGAACATTGTTTCTTATCAACACGTTTTCAAAATTGACGAAACTGGCCAACATTTAAATAAGTTCAAGGACTCAAGTGGGAGATTCTTTCCTACCATACCAATAGCTGTAGCTTGATTTATCCTCATACGCAAACCGAAATACATGTCGGACCACTTCATGTACTGGCTTTTATATCACAAATCTCTCATTTTCTGGAAAGCTGTAAACCATGCAATAACCATCTGATTCAAACCCCTGCAAAACCATCCAAACACACTGTTACCAGTCTGCTTTGCAAAGAGAAGCTTTTTTTTTTTATTGTTGTTGTTGGTTTATTGTCATCTCATTGGTTGCATGTATTTGGTCAATTTTAATACATGCATAGCTAATAAGGACGACTTTTAACCAAATACCACTTTGCAACCAGTCACATATCATTCACCTTTTATTGAGAACTCAGTAACTCCATTAGCACTGAACACCACAGCAATCTGTGACATTACGACACATTACATCAATGACAATATGTTCATAGGCCATGTGATAAGATTCTCATTCTCCATCCCACAAAAGATGATTTCCAAACAGCCAAAATATCAGACACTCTGTCATGTCATTGCTTTTGAGTACATCTAGACATTGGATTTACCCAGGATAAGCAACCATTTTTTAACATTTATACAACCGCAAGTAATTTAGATAACCATTAGAATAGTTACCAACACCACTGATTTTTTTAAAGAGATTACGATGATCAATGATGAACCATAATATTACACATTTTACTAGTCTAATCAAAAGAATAATATTGAAACCCAAATTATGTACTTTCAGTATTAGGAAATATGACCATGACTCACTGTATTAGACAGACATTCCTCAACCCTAAAGTGTAACAACCTTTAAGACCACCTTCAAGTTCACAATTCATCATCTTCAGCAAAATTCCTTCCAAATGAAACCCATGACCAGTTTTACTGGATCTGGCTTCATATCAAATTGTATTTGAGCTAGCCAGATAAGCAAGTCTCGACCCCTTGTTATACCTTTAGATGCCATTTGAGGTAGTTACCAGTTAGAAACAATGTAGTGAACACAAGCATGTTGGTTTCCGGCTGGTGCTGACATGTTCAAACTATTATGAACATGATATTCATATTTCAAACTGTATGACACTTTGGAAATATGATGTGTAATTTTAACTCCTTCCATCTCCAGGCCTCCATTCCTGTTGCTTTAAATAACTTTTTCATGTACTTTTTTGTGTGTAGAATTATTCCATCAGGACCTTCATCAGACCAGTACAATCCTAAAATCACCTGACAAATGGATTTGAACAACCTCCAGAATCCAGCTGTTTGCCACTTGAAACCTTTTTGAAAAGCAAAAGTGCTCAGAGTATAAAATGGGTGTTCCAAAAAGTGAAAAAAAAAAAAAAAAAAAAAAGGAATCTTCACAGTAAATTCCAATAACATTTAAAGAAAAATGGACCAAAAATGAAAACCAGTAATCGGTACAGGATTTTTTTTATTTTAGTTTGATGAATATTTTGAATATTCAACATTCTCCCAGACATTTGAAGACATGCCATCCCATACTGTACAGCCAATAAAGGTATGTGCATATCACTTTTACTGTCCAACCACTACAAAACAATACTGCCACAGCAGGTGCAAGCATTGAAGGCTAAGTCTTTTTTTACTTTACTGCACATCAGCTAGAGCATGGTGCCAGGGTCACGGGACTGATTCCCAGGAGGCACATGCTGATAAACAAAAATGTTAACCTTGAATGCATTGTAAACTGCTTTTTGATTAAAGTGTCTGATAAATGCATAAATGTAAAAAAAAAAAAAATAATAATAATAATAATAATAATAATAATAATTAAAAAAAAAAAATCCATTTGGAGTTGCATGCTTTTGGACTATTAGATATATCAGCCCAAACTAACATGTATCAACAACCATTTTGTTCCTTTTCAGTGTCAGCTCAATAGATTCTACTTAATTTCAAATTCCAGATTTCCAATTCCAGTGATCGACTGTGAAAACCCATCTAAAATCACTTAAAAAAAAAAAAAAAAAAAAAAAAATATTATATATATACACTCACCTAAAGGATTATTAGGAACACCTGTTCAATTTCTCATTAATGCAATTATCTAATCAACCAATCACATGGCAGTTGCTTCAATGCATTTAGGGGTGTGGTCCTGGTCAAGACAATCTCCTGAACTCCAAACTGAATGTCAGAATGGGAAAGAAAGGTGATTTAAGCAATTTTGAGCGTGGCATGGTTGTTGGTGCCAGACGGGCCGGTCTGAGTATTTCACAATCTGCTCAGTTACTGGGATTTTCACGCACAACCATTTCTAGAGTTTACAAAGAATGGTGTGAAAAGGGAAAAACATCCAGTATGCGGCTGTCCTGTGGGCGAAAATGCCTTGCTGATGCTAGAGGTCAGAGGAGAATGGGCCGACTGATTCAAGCTGATAGAAGAGCAACTTTGACTGAAATAACCACTCGTTACAACCGAGGTATGCAGCAAAGCATTTGTGAAGCCACAACACGCACAACCTTGAGGCGGATGGGCTACAACAGCAGAAGACCCCACCGGGTACCACTCATCTCCACTACAAATAGGAAAAAGAGGCTACAATTTGCACGAGCTCACCAAAATTGGACAGTTGAAGACTGGAAAAATGTTGCCTGGTCTGATGAGTCTCGATTTCTGTTGAGACATTCAGATGGTAGAGTCAGAATTTGGCGTAAACAGAATGAGAACATGGATCCATCATGCCTTGTTACCACTGTGCAGGCTGGTGGTGGTGGTGTAATGGTGTGGGGGATGTTTTCTTGGCACACTTTAGGCCCCTTAGTGCCAATTGGGCATCGTTTAAATGCCACGGCCTACCTGAGCATTGTTTCTGACCATGTCCATCCCTTTAAGACCACCATGTACCCATCCTCTGATGGCTACTTCCAGCAGGATAATGTCACAAAGCTCGAATCATTTCAAATTGGTTTCTTGAACATGACAATGAGTTCACTGTACTAAAATGGCCCCCACAGTCACCAGATCTCAACCCAATAGAGCATCTTTGGGATGTGGTGGAACGGGAGCTTCGTGCCCTGGATGTGCATCCCACAAATCTCCATCAACTGCAAGATGCTATCCTATCAATATGGGCCAACATTTCTAAAGAATGCTTTCAGCACCTTGTTGAATCAATGCCACGTAGAATTAAGGCAGTTCTGAAGGCGAAAGGGGGTCAAACAGTATTAGTATGGTGTTCCTAATAATCCTTTAGGTGAGTGTATATATATATATATATATATATATATATATATATATATATATATATATATATATAGAGAGAGAGAGAGAGAGAATTTTAAACTCTGAAAATTACTCTGTATACCTTCTTGTTTGTACAGCGACACTAATAAGAAAAAATGACTTGAAACATTGCACTTACAGGGATAGTACACCAAAAAATTAAAATTCTCTAATGTCTTCTTTTGTGTTCCACAGAGGACAAAGTCATTTAGATTTGGAACGACATGAGATGACACAATTTTAATTTTTAGGTGAACGATCCCTTTGAGATCTTTTACTATAACGGTTTACAGATGACTTTGTGTTTCTACCTTAACCATGCATAATGAGACAGCTGTTGCTAAATGTATTAAAGCGTAGTTGTTTACCACACACACCAAGTGGTTATCGCATTCATTTCAGTGTATTCTTTTTAAAATATAACGCAGATTTCTTTGTGGCATGACCAGACACCCACTCCTCCCTCTTAGACCAGGCTCTCTTTAAACCCCTGAAGTTCCTTGTTTGAAGAGTTTGTCACTTACCACCAAACTTATTGAATCCTCCACGATCGCCCATTCTGACGGAGAAGGAGAGAGAAGCGAGACGAATTGAAGGTTGATGAGGGTGGTACCCCATTTCACTCTTGAGGCTGGAAAGGCCCCAACCCATCGCCATCATCCTTTCTACAAGTTCCCCATTGCCCCCTTTCTTTTCTGCTCCCTCTCACTAGGTTCATCTTTCCTCATAACCCATAAGGGAATTTTGGAAACCCATTTGATATTCCTTCCCCAAGTCATGCAGGCCCTCTATAATAACCATTTGGCCTATTTTGCTCAAAAGAATTACCATATATCTTTTACCATGCAGTTTTGCAGTGCATCTGTGAACTCAATCATTCTTTCACCAAATCAATTATTTTCTTTTATCAGATCGAAGGTACATCTTTAGCCCAGGACCTTCACCCATTATTTACCAAACGGTATCCATGTTCTGTTACTTTGGACAGAAACTGCATTCACTGCATTCAGTTTTGCATTTAAATTAATAGACATAACTGATGTGACACTCTCCCCCTTTTGGAATAATCCAGCGGTTCCACACTGTTTTAGGATCCTTTTAAGATTCGAAAGGATCTTTAAACTTTTTTATTATTATTATTATTTATAATCACACATTCCTCATTTATTCTTGACTAATCTTCACTTCCCCAGTTGTCTAGAGCCTGTGTTTCTGTTCTATCTTCTTCAAAAGGAAAAGCCTAATTCGCTGAACCTTGTAGAAAACAGCCTAGGAGGAGATTTAAAGATTCATTAAAGCATTGCAACACACAATAATCCTGTAGGAGAGGATGGAGAAGGTTTAGAGAACAGGTGAGATCACAGCCAGATGGCATTTATCATCGGGATTTATCATCTGCTGCTTCAAATAAATATGTTAAAGTAACATTTTAACCTTAACTTGCCCGTAACAGGGTTTATAGGGGGGGTTTGGTAGTTTCTTGAAACTACAGATGCACCGATACTTTATTTTTTGGCCGATACCTGTGATACGCTGACATTTTTCAAGTACATTTGAAATGGAGATTTGAGGGTTGAATGTTTAAAATCTTTCTGAACTGTTAACTTAGCTGATCACCGGGGGGGGGGGGGAATAGAGCAGAAGCAGAGACAAGCAAAAGTTTTAGCACTCTCTCACTCATGTTCTCACTTTCAAGTAGCGTTTTTTCCCCCATTAAAACATCCGACTGCATGAATCCACTCCAATGAGTCAAACACCTCAACGTTACTTGTGAAATTCTACGAAAGCATCAATACAGTCATTCACAATATGCTGCATGTTAAAGTTTAAAGTTATCAGAACATTGTATCCAACCTGAATACTAGTATCGGTGCATCCCTACTTAAAACTAATTGCAAACTAAAACATAAAAGCATTACTGAAAAAATGAGAAATCATAATGAAAACAATGTACTATGCTAACACTATATGTAAACAAAACATCAATAAAACCTACAATACAATGAATTATAATAATAGTAAACTCCTGGTCACAATGTGCAATGTGAACGTGTGAAGGAAAACATGTGATGTGATGCACTCCCATAGACAACTAGTAAAATTATCAACTTATTGCCACAGGACAGGACACATCCAAACCCATAATTATTTTTTTGTTTTTCACCGGTAAGTCAACGATTTAGGGATTCTTTTTTCTTTTCTTTTTTTTTAAACACCTGGTCACTCATTGCAACTTCTGAGTAGTTTTGTTCAGTTTTATGTGAACCTTTGGTTGGTTCCATTTTGTGAAGGGTGTAGACATGGAAATATTAAGCACACTGGCACCAACTTAACATCATGCATCATTTTAGGTAAATACATGAATAAGAGGATCACCAATAAATCATACACCAGACCATTCTGGCTCCTAATTGGACAAATTTTCTGTATTCAGTTTCACTTATTGTCCATATTACTGTCTTAAGTAGACCATAACTTTATTTATCAAAACACTTTATCTGTAGTTAACCGAGGTCTAGGCCACCATTTACTTTCAGCCCAGCCAGTCGATATGGTGTAACACCTTTGGCTCTATGTTAACCTTTTACCTGAAGGTGTTACTTTTTCCCTAAATGACACACTGATGCATACATGTGGACGTTATGTGGTGAAAGAGATGGTAGAAGTGCGTGATATGAATGCTTGCTTACCCCATTCCTCCTCTGCCACGGGGTCCTCCACGACCACCTCTGTCAAACCCACTAGCTCCTCGACCTCCAAAGCCACCTCCACCTCCGCGGCCACGCCCACCTCTACCATCCTGGCTATATCCGCCATCCTGACCACCATAGCCTCTTCCTCCTCCACCACTACCACTTAATGGTGGGGAATCCTGGTTGTAACCTAGAATTGAAATACAATACATTGAAATGGAAATACATTACATGCCTACCTTAAACATTAAAGCCCTGAATTGTAATCGCTTTTTGAAACAACTTTTTGAGTCAAGATGTACAACATGTTGATAGCATATAGGTTATTGACCAGTATTAGGGCCTATTTACACCTGGTTGCTCATTTCCTCTATTTTTACATTTAGATTACCTTGGCCATCATCTAAAGACTAGAATACACTACATGACATTTGCCCCAATTTACAGTCTGGATGGGTCTACGCTAGTCACCGAAATTCAGAGCCAGTCTGCAGATTTGAGTTGACGGATTTCACAGAAAATCACATAGTGCATGATGGGCACAGATTTTCTAGTTTCAGACTAAGATTTTATCCAATCAGAAAATATCACAAATTTGTCCATTTTAGAACTAGAGACTGAACAGCTTTATTTTTATTATATTTAATTGTATTTTTATTATCAAGATTGCTATATAGCAAATCAAATCAAACTTCTATATGATGACTTGCTGAATGAATCTCTCAAGCTCACCTCCCTGTCCGTACTGATTTTGTTGCCCATAGTTTTGAGGTGGAGGGGAGCTGTAATTGGGAGATTGGTTGTAAGGCCCTCCTCCATGCTGAGAAGACTGGTGTTGGCCCCCGCTACCCCCGTATCCACCGCTCTGTCCTCCGCTGCTCCCATATCCTCCAGACTGACCCCCACTGCCACCATAACCACCCCCACCCTGCTGCTGTTGTTGCTGCTGACCGTAGCCAGACGACTGGGAGCTGTTGCCATAGTTACTGAAACACAAAATAGGTTTAACATATCTAATCAATAATGCCACATTCTGGCAATAAAATAAAAAAAATCTTTACTAAAACTAGATTTTAGACAAGATTCACCACTAAAATCTCACCCAGAGGCAGATGAAGTAGCAGATTGATGCTGGTTATAGCCCGAGTAAGAAGACTGCTGGTTGTAGCCTCCACTCTGAGCTGGTGGAGACTGGCTGCTGTTATTGTAGCCTCCAGAGCTGTATGACTGACTGGACTGATTATAGCCCTGAGAGGGGGCCTGAGACCCATATCCTCCTAAAAAAAAAAAAAGAAAAAAAAAAAGATAAAGTCGGCATGAAACGGAAGTTGCGAAAGTCTTTTCTTGCCTACTGAGATGTTTACATCTCAGTGAAATGACTTGTCCCGCCTTTGTGCCAGTAAACACGTCAGTGTTGCCAAGTCTGTGGTTTTCCCGCGGATTTTGCTGCGGGTTGTTTTTTTTAGTGAACAGATAAATCATTTATATTAAAAAAATGCAATATTCCCCCCCCAAAAAAGAGAGAATTGTTTATTTTGATTTCATGTTGACTAACTAAATGGACCTATACACAGCATTTGCAGTATAATACCTGACTGGGACTGTCCATAATTGGAGCCGTATCCACTCTGATTATAAGGAGCAGAGCTGCTCTCTGAGTTTTGGCTGTATCCTCCTAAGCTCTGCTGGCTGTAACTTTGGCCAGGGGGCTGACTGTAACTCTGGTTGGACTGTCCTCCATAACCGCCATAACTGGGCACAACACAATGAATTCATTATTTTAATGATAAACGAGCGAAATCGGTCAATATTATGATAACACTTTGGAAAGGATGCATTGAACTTACCCATGGCTTGAGGTTTGAGCATAATCTAAAGGGAAAAAACAATGCACATTATACATGGTGGTTTGTTAGTTTTTTATTTGGCAATTTACAAGTACTGGCAAGATCAAAAAATCTGCATCTGATCAAAAGTCTGCATTGTCTTTGGGAAGATAAAATAGGAGTCTGGGAATGGTTCACCTAAAAACAAACATTATGTCATTATTTATTTTGCCTCATGTCGTTCTAAACCTGTATGCGTTACTTTTGTGGAACAAAAAAGAAGATTGTTTTGAGAAATGTCCCTTTTTTCCCCATACAATTAAAGTCAGTGGTGACCAAAACTGTTTGGTTACCAGCATTCTTCTTTCATGTTCCACAGAAGGGGAGGGGAGGGAGGTAATCTAACTATACAACTAGATAAGCTCCCGTTTTAATAAATGAGCCGCTTCGCTCACACAATTCTGTAATCGTAATGGGGGGCGTTACAGTTTTTTGTCGCGTCGCTACCAGTGTATGAGATGTAGAGGATGCCAATTGCCAAATAATTAATCTCTTAAACCGTTAATGACTGAAACGGAATTTTAATCGGAAAAAAACAAAAAAACAAACAAACTCTGGGCTCGGAGTAAATATAGGTCAGTAGAACAAACCAGCTCAAAATTGAAAGCGCTGCAAACAAAATGGCGGATGCCGACATGTTCTTCATTTCGCCTTTTCACAAATAATACATAAATACACCAAATGGGTCCATCGCTTCTATAACATGTCCATTACATCCCCTCGCCATTTGTGTGTGACCAATAAAGATGACTTTGAGAAAATCACTAGGTACGTTTTGCATTACGTTAGATGCTACGTTACGGCAAAACCTAGCGATTATAATAAAAGCCAAATAGTAATAATACATTGACCTATCTTACCATTTGACGCCATGATAGCGCTTGAAATCCTTTTACGGAGCTGATACAGAAGCCCAATTTGAGCAAAGTTGCACAGTCACCTTTGGTTACCAATATCAACTGCGCAACTGTGCGGACTGCGGAGAGTGTGTGTTGTATCGGTTTGAACCTGCAGGCGGCACCCGACTGGTGATGTCACGCTATCATCCATTCATCTTTTTGATGTTTACAAAATATTTAGATTACAGTAAATTATACAGTAAACACAATTTAAAAACCACTTAAAAACTAGACTTAAGGGGTTCTTCGAAAAATGTATTTTCTTGAAATCAAAAGCATCTTTAGTTAAGCGTGAGTCTTAAAAGTGTATAATGTATCAAGATCAAATTACTTGACTGTTAGGTGAATATCATTAAAAATAAATAAAAACCACAAGCAAAAGGGAAAACAGGTGACATACTAATTTAATATAAATTATAAAATTATAAAAGAAGTTACAACACTGATATTGAATACATGAGTGAAAGCAGTATTTGTAATGTGCAATAAATATGCCTTATGCATTCAAATCAATTAGATTTTTTATTAAAAATATTCAGAACAAGAAATACAAATTCATATTAAATTTATCCTATAAATTAGGATATTGGCATTTTAAAGTGTTTTGAGGTCTTGGTGACATTACTGCAATTGCATAAATCTCTAATACACAATAACAACAGTATATAACAACTATATATGTGTTTAGGCAGGATTAGATAGCCAGATCACTCCGTCATATAAACGTCACATATTACATTATTAAAAATAATTTGCAACACCTCTGAAGCTTTGCATTGATTACATTTTTGCACCACAACAGCATTCAAAACATAGCAAATCAATGCCACACAGACAAAACTGGTGGTGTTCCAAAATTTAAGACTGTGTTTAACTTGTACATTGCATCTACTTAGCAAATCTACTATCTCCAAAAGACTACTAACGCAATAGAGAGGCCTAGAACCAGAGGTGTTTGACTTTCACTCCTCCAAGCATAACCAAAAAAGTGAGCCTCTGGAACTGTGGTGCGGACGAGGCTCGCAAAGCTTGAGACTCTGGAGTAGATACCTGGTCGGTTCTTCTGAGCACACCCAAGTCCAAAACTCACAACTCCTGCTTGAATCCACGTCCCATTGCCAACAGGACAAACCAGAGGCCCTCCGGAGTCCCCCTGAAAGAGAAAAATTATGTTATTTACACGGTAGGATAGTCAGTGCACTAGCAGTATAATAGTAGTAACATACCTGACAGGAATCCTTGCCTCCCTCCATATATCCTGCACAGATCATGTCTGATAGGACATCAACTGTTACTAAATCAGATGATAAAATCTGATACATTGATTGGCAGGAGGACTGGTCGATAATGGGCACTTGCACTTCCCGTAGCGCCCCAACTCCAGTGAGGGAGACTATTTGAAAAGAGAAAGCAATTTACAAAATACAAAATGTCCAAAACATTATTAAACTAACATAACAAGCAATGGAAATAGAAGTGTAATATCTATAATTCTTTGTCCAGACATTATTTGTCAGGCTGCTATATCATACATATGTTACTGACACAAAGCAGTCTTGTCTCTTATCTATCATTTCCGTGTCAAATCCTTTTTATCTTTTTCATACAGCAGCAGCAAAGGTTACTTTGCATGAATGCATGATAAAAGACATAGGGAAACTTTGTTTCTCATTGCAGGACAATGCAAAAAAAAAATCTCTTAAATCTTATACTGTGTTGCGGGTCGATTTCATCAATTTCCATTTTAAGTTGTCAGAAATACTGGTTACTTACTTCTTGAAATACATTTTGAAATGTGTCTTTTTCCTCATTTAGGGTAATGAACATGCCTGCAAAGTGTCAACACTGATGTGTTGTGGAATGTGTGTAAAAAACTTTCTATTAAGAATCTGTTAAGATGTTGGGGGGTCAATTTGACAGTTCATCATGAAGTAAATGTGCCATCCACTTTTTCTCCTTCTTTCCCACTCACATATCTTGACAAATTTAATGCTACTGCACATTTTCACAATTAAGCCATTGTCTAAATGTCCATGATTGCTTCTAACTTACTCCCACTTATCCACTGTAACCACTACTGAAATGGTAAGAAATCCAGCTGTACCTCCCAAGGAAACATCACATCCAGAGAACCTTTTCCAAGAGTTTAAAGAGTAAAATCTCTGTTATTTGCTGTGGTTACCCCTTATATACCTTGTTGATGCACTTACCACCCTCTTGAGTGTGTCCCCAGCCCGTAACGTAGCATAAGGTTCCATTGTTGAAATGGAAGCCAGCATATGGCAGACACACAGGCTGAATCCTGTCTGACCAGGTGACTGGAGAGCGCAGCTGCACTAAGGCTACATCTCTGCCCTCCTGAGGGTTTGAGTATCCTTCTGGAACAACCACCCGCTGCACCTGACTGACCATCTCAAACTGGTTATAGCCATTAAGCAGATGGCGTCCCATGTACAGACGATATGAAGACACTTCTGAGGGGCTGAGGGTAGGAGATAGAGTACATTAACTTCTCTTTTACGAGTTCACACTTACATATGATTAAATAGAGTAAAGGTTATGCGTATTTGGCAAGGCTGTAACCATGTCTTGAACATTGGGGGGGACCAAAGTTAAAAAAAAAAATTTTGGGGGGGGGCTATATCCAATTATAGCCTATATAGTTGTGAAGTAATCCATTTAAAAATATTTTATTTAAAAATATGCACACACTCACTCTTATTAGTATGTCTAATATGTGTATATATATATAACAAGTTTCTTGTTTCATCACATTCGGTTATGAATGACAATTTAAACGATTGCATATTTTCAATGCAAAATAGTGCAATTACATTATAAAAGTTGAGTAGTTTGCATCATTGCATCACTATGTTACTGTGGGTCGTTAAACGTATCCATCGTAAAACAGTTGCCAAATATTATACGTTTAGCTACTTATATCTTACCACGCACGCACTCCTTCACTGTAAAAACTAAAAGCGGTGCATTGAAATTCACATTCATCTTCAGTGAACATTAAGCCTCGCTGCCTTTGAACTGATAGGCCATCATTTTGACATTGATGAGCACTATTAGTCCGCTGAGGCAGACCAGCCTAAAATGTAAATTTTTTAACTGTCTGCCATTTTAACAACAAACAGAGTGGTGCGTAATGGAGAGCAGCATTAAGAAATATTAAATATTGGGGGGGACAATTTGGCCATTTCCAATTATTGGAGGGGACTTGTCCCCCTCATTGCCTATGGTGGTTACGGCCTTGGTATTTGGCGTGCTGTCCGATGGGAGGGCTCCGAACCCAGAGTACTCCCCTCATCCAAGGTTGGGATAGGAATAGTTAGAAGTGAGGAGATGGGATGATGGAGGGATGTTGGAAAACTGTCATGAAACAGAGGTAAGTCTGCTGTATATATCTGCTGTATTATCTCGTTAATTGAGATGATTAACTGAATGTGCTCCTCCTATGTTAATTAGGTTAATTATCTGAACGTGCTCCTCCCAAACTTTGTTAATAAAACATCATATAATCAACATAGACATTGATAATATGATAATACTTACTTGGGAAAGCAGTGTGCAGCAGAGAGGACCCAATTTTTTGCAATTATGGATCCACCACAAACATGGCCGTTGGCTCCCATCTGAATGTCAACTTGCCATGGCCACGCCCCTGCTGATGCTTCAACTCCTCCCACAATGCGCTTCCCTAGCGGAGGGCTGCCGCACACTTACGTGAACAGTTCAGAGGAGATTTAGTGTACATACACAGAGGTTTTCTTACCAGATCACACCTGCCCTACAACACCCCTAGAGTATCATTACATCTTCTCACTAATAAGGACCTAAATAAGCAGGAGCATGAGACATGAGACATGAAAGCTGTTGAGAATAAGGTTACAAACTTAAAGAGAGGGAGGAGGAATTTCTAAGAAAGATCTATTAAGCTATTCAAAAATGCATAAAAATGTATTTCTGAATTCAAAGTAATTACAATATGTAATGTGAGGCTTTTTTAGAAATTCTAAAGCTGAAACAGTAGAGCATGGCCCTAGAAAGGTCATGGGTTTAACACCTTAGAACTGATAAAATGTGTTCCTTAAATGCAATGTAAGTCATTTTGGATAAAAACCATCTACCAAATGCATAAATGTAAATTAAAAAGAAATGTTGTTTAGCATCTTTTATTATTAAAGGTAGGGTAGGCAATTTTTTTTTAATAAACCCTTTTTGTAATACTGGTTGAAACTCTAGCAATCAATAATAGATTTTAAAAAATGTACATATATCTTCTGTGGAAGTCTCAGGACCAAAAAATGTTGGTCCAATCATTGGATTCGGTCCTACCCTCCTGACGTCATCATATGTATTTCCATACCTCCGCACACCTGCTCGCGCAGACATCACACGTCATCAGCAGGTTCAGTAAGGCTATGCAGAGTTGTGGACAGTCACCGAGCACCACAAACAAACAGCAGCCACGTTTTACAGTTCTTAAAACACATTTTATCAGTTCTAAGGAATTAAACCCATGACCTTTCTAGGTGTCTTTTATACAGGTAACGAGTTCAAAGAGGTGCAGTTAATACAGGTAATGAGTGGAGAACAGGAGGGCTTCTTAAAGAAAAACTAACAGGTCTGTGAGAGCCGGAATTCTTACTGGTTGGTAGGTGATCAAATACTTATGTCATGCAATAAAATGCTAATTAATTATTTAAAAATCATACAATGTGATTTTCTGGATTTTTGTTTTAGATTCCATCTCTCACAGTTGAAGTGTACCTATGATAAAAATTACAGACCTCTACATGCTTTGTAAGTAGGAAAACCTGCAAAATCGGTAGTGTATCAAATACTTGTTCTCCCCACTGTGTGTGTGTATATATATATATATATATATATACAAACCCGATTCCAAAAAAGTTGGGACACTGTACAGATTGTGAATAAAAACAGAATGCAATGATGTGGAAGTTTCAAATTTCAATATTTTATTCAGAATACAACATAGATGACATATCAAATGTTTAAACTGAGAAAATGTATCATTTTAAGGGAAAAATAAGTTGATTTTAAATTTCATGGCATCAACACATCTCAAAAAAGTTGGGACAAAGCCATGTTTACCACTGTGTGGCATCCCCTCTTCTTTTTATAACAGTCTGCAAACGTCTGGGGACTGAGGAGACAAGTTGCTCAAGTTTAGGAATAGGAATGTTGTCCCATTCTTGTCTAATACAGGCTTCTAGTTGCTCAACTGTCTTAGGTCTTCTTTGTCGCATCTTCCTCTTTATGATGCGCCAAATGTTTTCTATGGGTGAAAGATCTGGACTGCAGGCTGGCCATTTCAGTACCCGGATCCTTCTACGCAGCCATGATGTTGTAATTGATGCAGTATGTGGTCTGGCATTGTCATGTTGGAAAATGCAAGGCCTTCCCTGAAAGAGACGACGTCTGGATGGGAGCATATGTTGTTCTAGAACTTGGATATACCTTTCAGCATTGATGGTGCCTTTCCAGATGTGTAAGCTGCCCATGCCACACACACTCATGCAACCCCATACCATCAGAGATGCAGGCTTCTGAACTGAGCGCTGATAACAACTTGGGTTGTCCTTGTCCTCTTTAGATCCGGATGACATGGCGTCCCAGTTTTCCAAAAAGAACTTCAAATTTTGATTCGTCTGACCACAGAACAGTTTTCCACTTTGCCACAGTCCATTTTAAATGAGCCTTGGCCCAGAGAAAACGCCTGCGCTTCTGGATCATGTTTAGATATGGCTTTTTTTTTGACCTATAGAGTTTTAGCCGGCAACGGCGAATGGCACGGTGGATTGTGTTCACCGACAAAGTTTTCTGGAAGTATTCCTGAGCCCATGTTGTGATTTCCATTACAGTAGCATTCCTGTATGTGATGCAGTGCCGTCTAAGAGCCCGAAGATCACGGGCATCCAGTATGGTTTTCTGGCCTTGACCCTTACGCACAGAGATTGTTCCAGATTCTCTGAATCTTTGGATGATATTATGCACTGTAGATTATGATAACTTCAAACTCTTTGCAATTTTTCTCTGAGAAACTCCTTTCTGATATTGCTCCACTATTTTTCGTCGCAGCATTGGGGGAATTGGTGATCCTCTGCCCATCTTGACTTCTGAGAGACACTGCCACTCTGAGAGGCTCTTTTTATACCCAATCATGTTGCCAATTGACCTAATAAGTTGCAAATTGGTCCTCCAGCTGTTCCTTATATGTACATTTAACTTTTCCGGCCTCTTACTGCTACCTGTCCCAACTTTTTTGGAATGTGTAGCTCTCATGAAATCCAAAATGAGCCAATATTTGGCATGACATTTCAAAATGTCTCACTTTCAACATTTGATGATCTATATTCTATTGTGAATAAAATATAAGTTTATGAGATTTGTAAATTATTGCATTCCTTTTTTATTCACAATTTGTACAGTGTCCCAACTTTTTTGGAATCAGGTTTGTATATATATATATAAGTAGGCCTATATGTATCTATGGTCAACACCTAAATGAATCAGCAGTCAGGTGGTACAAGTAAGAGCTCTGTAAGTTGTTTACGTTCATTATTATTATAATGTTATGCGCTTTGAGATATGAGGTAATTTAACAGTGTCTCTTGTCTCATGGCGCTTTGCAGAATCTGCTGTGCTCCTGTCCCAAATTGAACCCTAAACACTCATGAGGTGTGTTCCAATCGACCATAAGTGGACTGCGAAGTGGACTTCACCGAAGGGAGCGAACATGTTAAGTTCGAAGGGTACTGCGAAGGGAATAGGGAATAATGGAACATTGATACCTCACTTCACAGGAAGTGGAGAGCGAAAATGACTCAACTACCATTGCGCATCGTATCACCAGTCTGAATTAACAATGGAGAACTGCTCTTTGATGGAGTTTCAAAATTTATTTTCATATGACAGTTACAGTACAGCTTCAAATCTGTTAATAGTCAATTAATAGCTGCAATAGTCAATTAAATATACAAGTAGTCTATATAATAAACATGTTTTAATTATATTTATTAGATACATAATGTGTTTTGAGAATATGTATAGGCCTATTATATGATTTTAAATTTGAAAGTAAAGTAAATTACAATATTTATGTTATATAATAATCTGCGCAACCCCGTTGTTGCCTTTCTTTGATGACGGAGTAGGGAGTTCCAAATGAGCGATTATTGAAAAAGTCCACTTCAACGGATATCCCGTGTTAAGGGAGTAGGGAGCAGTGAACACTGTGTAGGGACCCTGTCAATCGGGATGCACCTGCTGTCTTTCTACGAGTCCGCACTTTTGTGACGTAACGCCGCTTTGACTGTCAGGATGAAGTCTCGCTTTAGTGCGGGCATGGCAAAAGTGGGCATCGCATATTGACCGCAAAGGGGGTGCTCGAGAGCACCCATCTGAAGCCTAAAATAACAAATGGGACACCCAACAGTCTCATGGACTTAACGGACATGCGCACGCCATTGTAAGTCCACAAGACCGAAAGTGCATATGAAGTGTGCCATTTGGGACAGGGCCCAGGGTGGGATCTTATGCTTATCTTGCTATTGATAGCCATTTCCGAAATTGCCTACCCTACCTTTAATAAAAAAATACATAAATGTAAAAAAATAAGCAACAAATCAATTTGTTTTAAATTATTATTAATAATAAAATTTTGGCCTTTTACTAGAAAGTTATGCTTTGTTTAAATCAAATGGAGTACCCTTAAATTTGTTGTTCTTAAACTTATTTTACTTCATTTAGATTTTCTTCATACTTTTAAAAAAAAAAAATCATTATAAACATATTTCAATTTGTATGAAAAACAAACATGAACACAAAGATTACATTTCTAAGCACATGACTTTTAAATAGATTTCTCTATCATCTCACATACTGTCACTGACCCATAAACTGAAAAATAATTACCTTGTGCCACACACGCTGACAGACCTGAATTTTGTAGGGCACAGAAAGACAAATTATGAATTTAATGAATGCAGTGAATCAAATTGTTTTAGTAATAGACCATTACCACATCCTAATAAGACTTACCTGTTACCATCAAGACAAGGAGCAGCTGCAAGCATGAATCAGTCATTCTGTTCAGTTGGCTGAGTGTCTGTAAATAATGCCAGTGTTTTAAAGAACTATAATTTGCCCTTGGAGTGACCATTGGGCTCCAATTCAGCAAAAAACAATCAACATTGTCAGTAATTGAATCCAAAAACTTACTTGTAATCGTCATATACCCAAAGGGGATATCCCAGTCAAGGTCGGATAAAACGCTCGAACAAAAATGTCAATAAGCAGTGTCTATTTTTAGGCCAATAGAAAACAATTTAACCTCGAATGCCCGAAGACTCTGATCGCGCCAATCTAAAGATTTGTGATGCCTCGTTTTAAAAACTGTAGCCTACATATTCGTATCTTTCAAATAATCCTTTGAAAGCAAAGATTTCGATGTAATCGACATGGAAGAAAAGATTACCGAGCGAAAACGCAGAAATGTTCATTTGACTGAGAATGTATGAATGTACCTGTGCGTTTCTACCTGCTGCCAGCATCCAATCACTAAGCGCGGTCTCAATCTCCTCCCAAATAATGAGCCCGTTGTTCTCGGCATAAAGATGATTCACCCAGAGGAGGAGAGCAGAATTCCTGCCGTTCGTGTCGAACAGTTGGATTAAGACTTGCAGTTTTTACAACTAATCACCATTAGTTGAGTCATAAAGGAAAACTATTATACTTTCAGTAAAACAGTAATAACTAATTTACTATTGTGTTACTACAGTAACCATATTTTAACCATTATACTCGTAGTAAAACCATGGTTATAAACATGATAATTAGTCTGCTAAAAACCCCAAGGTTATTTTTAAATATCTCCTACACTTTACCCCACAGCTACCACTTTAGTAAAAACAAACAAATAAATAAAATGCTTCATCAAATCATTTATTTTTTCAGGAGGATAGAAAACAGTAGGCTATTAGCTATATATCAGTATCAGTAATATAAAAATCCCTTAAAGTATTATAGTTACCAAGTTATTGTTCCTTACACTGAAGGGCCATTCTTTTAGACAAGTCATTTGACCCTCTTTATCATATTCATATTATATATATATATATATATATATATATATATATATATATATAATATACACACACACACACACACACAGTGGGATCAACTTTCACCTAAAAGCCAGACAGGTGCTGCATGTTATTCTATACTGCCTAACGAATAATTCAGCATAATGTTGCTTGACTTCACAAACAGTTTTTTCTTTAAATAAACTTTTTTTTTTTTTTTTTTTTTTTTTTTTTTTTAACTAAGCCATTTGAACATGAAGGATAGTCTGGTATAAATATTAAACCACCTCACAGAACACATATGATCTGAAATACCACAATGATGCACTAAAATGTTGACTTGAAATAAAGAAGGTTCACAAACAATGACATGAATATTACTATTCATTTATTTTAAAAAAAATAACAGACTCAATACAATGCGAATGTACAATCTTAGACCTTTCCCTCTTAGAGAGAGTATTTCTACATGACATTTAGGCTAGCTGTAAAAAAACATCTGGGGTGAAGGGACAGTCTCACTCTCTTCATTTTTTCCACGTTCATATTCCTCATTTTTTAGAGAACTTGGCCTGCTTGTGCTTAGGAGGTGCCCATTTCAAACAATGTGTGTCCACTGTAGAAACACAAAATGTAAAATGTTTAATGGTTTTAAACTCGTAAAGACACAACATAACATACATAAAGCTAGCATTAGAATCACATTTATGCATTCTTCAGATCTGTTACCTGTTATTGGGGGTTTCTTGTACTGGGCACTTTTGAGATGTTCCTCTACAAGTTTGGGTGTGACACAGATGACATGCTGACCTTTCCAGTACTTGACCATGTTTAGAGACTGTAGTGTGCTGATGATGTCACTCTGAGTGATACTTGTCATCTGACTGTGGGTACAGACAGTATGGATTAGTTAGTGCTTTTCATCAAGGCATTGGCATTCGATTTATTTTGCAGCATTTTCCTTTTTTTAAATGTTTGTCTGAATTGTAAAGGTATACAAATGTGCATATGACCTCATGCATTTGTTTTCATATAGGTTTGTACTTGTATTTTGGATATGTACCTGAGGTCTTTGATGGACAGAGTCCCTCTGAAGTCTCGCAGAATCTCTAGTAGTACCCATGACCAGTAACTCCTATAGCTCAACTTTCCCAAGTCTGACAGAGGTTTCTCTGGAGACCCCACTGTACTCTCCAGCTTAGATAGCTCATAACCTATTTTAATTATTCATAACCCATAATTATTCATCTTTAAAAGTGCTTATATCAGAGGCAAACAACTGGTGAAAGGTGAATCAGAGGTGAAACTTACTAAATGCAATCAGAAATTTCCCATATCCTCTTCGCTGGTATGGGGGAAGAGTGAGAATACAAGCGACATTGTTCCCATCTGGAGACTCTTTCTCCTGCTCATGAAAAACATATATAGATAAAGCATGTTAAATAAGATACAAATTAACAGCTACACTGCATAAATAGAACTGACAATGTCAAAATCAAACATTTTACCTTAGAGAAGTAACCCACAATATGTGCTCCCTGTTTGTTGACTTCAGTGAGGATGTAGAAGATGAATGGCTCCACGTCAAAGTAAAGTGTTTTATGATCCAAAAACAGCTTTGCCAGGAGACACAGATTCTGACAGTAGATCTACAGCGAGAAGGACAATGAGAATGCAATGTAACAAACCAGTTTAAGTTTACAGTCTTCTCCAGGTTTAAAATCTATTTATCATGAAATTATTAGTTTCTCTGTTTCATGTTAAATGTCAGTGGCAGGTGTCATTTGGCTCACCTTATGGTCCTTCCCATCAACTTCGTATACTGAGATATTGTTTCTGCGATAAATCTCTTTGCCTGGAGGCTGACGCCACTGACACTGTGACTGAAACAAGAGCCATTCAGGAACAAAGGAAAGGGAAAACAAAAGACAGTATAAATTTAATAAGAATGTAAACCTTACCCTGTGAAACTAGAAATGCTCTAAAAGACAACTAACACAAAATAATTTAAAAATAGCTGACCGACATAGACCAACACTGACTAAAAACAAATGCTTGTACAACAGAGTGCTACAGTAATGAGCCCTAAAAAGTAAGTTAGAATTTTTGCACTTCCGTTTTCCGTGTTTTTGAATGGGTTTAACGTCTGTAGATAACACAAGCTCAAGAAATGTGTACATTTTATTCTATGACATAAATAACTTCAGTAATACTCCACTCATTATTTGAAAAAACTATTGCTAACAAGTGGCTAAATGGGATGTCAGAGGTTTTCGGGGACATGAAACATCATCACACCAAAAACTAATCTAAATACTAGTTCACTTTCACAGCGCCACTGTGTTTATAATCACACTCTTGCAATCTATCTTAACTCAAACTTTCCAACTTGCAGATTTAAAATAAAGATTCAGTGATGGTGATGTTGAATTTGTGTGACTGTGATGTAGTTTATTTATAGCCTAACTTTTTCTTTTTACTTGTGGTGCTTTTATTTACTCTTAAAAAAAAAAATCAAAAAGTTGTGAATATTATCTTGATGAATGTGCAAGAATCATAAACTTTTGTTGGTCATAGAGATAATTTTCTGCAATAATCCAAAAGCCAATGGAAAAATCCTATTGGCTTTTTGTTGAGGGAACCAGGGTGATGCTAACTTCTGAGTAATAAGTCATGCCTTCAGCACTCTCTTCCATGCATTTAAATTCATTAGCCAAGATGTATAGCACCCCCTATGGTTTAACACAGTTACTATGTGAATCAACAAACAACAAAACCATTGTATGGACTGACCAGGTGGTATCTGAAAGTCTTCTCATACTTCATATACTTCAGGCAGTATTCACAGATCCAAAGTTTGGGTTGTTTTCCATAGTCCTCAGGGAATGGAGAAAAGTACCACGCATCAATCTCAAAGTTCCCAATCTGGATCTTGTCCACATATTTTACTTTTGTGATCTGAAAATGTGAAAATGAAAGTGACATTTTGATTAAAATGAGAAAACTGATGGACAATTTGTTATTTAACGCTATATTGATGGAAAACACCATTAGCATTGTGGTACTGTAAAGCAGATTCAGAGTATTATACAAAAATGTTGCCCCTTCTTACCGCCTCATGCTCTTTCTCCAGGGCAGCCGTAGTAGGATCCATCTCTGCATAAGTCTGGAGGAAAAAAAAGAAGGGGTCAAATAATTAGTAATGCTGCAATTGGACTGATATGGACTCATTCAGAACTGTAAACAGTCCACATGTTAACAATAAAACAAAGGTGAACATGGCTCAGTCATATAATAAATTACTGTTTAAGTTGAAAATTAAAGGGCATGAGCCCCCAGTGAATCAATGTATAGAAAAATTTAGGAACTAGATTTTCTTTAAAATATACTTATAAATACGCTACTAAGGCTTCTGGAGTTTTTGTGAGAAAATTTTACTTCCGCATCTAAAAATGTCAAAAACAGAAGTGACGTAACAGGGAGTGCGGTCAATTTCAACAATAGGAAAACAATGGATCGCAATGACAGTTCGGACGCTGAAGAAATTGTAAATGTTTATTCATACTCATATCACGGACCACAGCCATACAATTATGACAGACAATTAGGGACAGGCCAGGATTAGACAGAGCAACGATTAGAGGAGATATATTGAGTTGTGGTGTGAGGAGAACCAGCAGAGAACAGAGCAGGTGTCTCGGTGAGAGACCAGTGTTAGCTAGTCATATGTGTACACTGTGCTCAGAATCACAAAACTGTACAGATTATTATCATGTATCAGGCAATAGCAAAGCTGGTATTGGTCATCTAGGAGTATTGCTACTTACCAATAACAGAAACTAATAAGCTTTGATCAGGCGTATGTCACACTCGTTAATATCCGTCCACACTAAACGTTACGTGATACAATATTAGCGGTTTCTCATCACGACTGATTTGGTAGTTAGCAAATGATTAAAAAACAAGACTTACGGTGCACAGTTCACGTTTTCTTCGAGCTGCATCTCTGACGGATCCGTGACCGTAACATCTCCCGTCGGCGGCCGAACCACAGACAGTATAGTGTTATTGTTGTATGTTTCATGTTATCCTTTATTCATTAATTTTGTGTTATTTTTGGTTTATTTCGTGCCGATTCACCGATAGTGTGAGGATGTATATGACGCCATGAGTATGTAGTTGAGTGAACTTGAATGTACATACATGGCATGAATAAAATATTTACCAGTAAGTTAAATAATTCAAAACTGTTTTGAAAAGTGTGAGACTGTATGCATTTGTGTTAATGTACATACTTTGTATTCATCAATGTTGAAATTGATTCACGTAAAAACAACGGCAAAGAAGCATCGCGTGTGGATGGTTATTCATTTAAAGGTGGGGTAAGTGTTACTTCAAAAATGCTTTAGTAAAAGTGTCTCCGAGTACCAAAACAAACTTGTAGCCAATCAGCAGTAAAGGGCGTGTCTACTAATGATGGGGAGAAGAGATCGCTCAGTGCACGTCATTATTCAAAAGACACGACACACAGGACGGACATTAGCCGAGCGACGAGAGATGGCAGATAAAAAACAAAAGTGGAAAATGTATGTGGAACAAAAGAAGGCTTACGATCAGGCAAGAAGTAGGACCCGTGTAAATATCGGATCAGCTTTTCAGCGCTGGAGAGAACTCAAGGAGCAGCAAGGCCTGCAATCGGACGCCGAGGTTGCTTTATTTCTTCTCAATAGGCGAGTAACATTGGTTTTGTTTTGTTTCACAGAACTAATATATGCTGGCTTTTGCTTGAATATGCACGTGGGTCATGTTCGCTTGTTTGTTCACTTGCAATCGTATTGTCGTTCACTTAAGCGATGATAAAGACCCATTTGTTTCCATGGCCGATAACCCTGGAGCGTCTAAACCTCCTCCACTGTCTGTTTCAAGCGTCAGCTCCCAAAGTGTGTCCGAACAGTAAGATAATATACTCCTTATACACGTTTGTTTCCTTTGGTTCCTCTTTTCGTGATCGATACAACCCTCTAATCTTGTCATAATTGTAATATGTTCATGCTCATGCTATCGAGTTGTTCATGAGAACTGCGTTTGTGTTTTTGGGATGGAAGGGATGACTTTTTCATTGAACAATCGACCTGGATTACCATAGTAACACGCATTGCTTTCACTTATTGATGACATCATACCCTCGGCCCGTCAGCCAGCAGATTCTGCCATAGTCATTGCCTGCGTTGCGTACGTATGTGTGGGGCGTGTTTGTTTTGGTGATTTGAAGTATCAACATCGGTTACCAGAAAGCACTTACCCACCTTTAATATCATGCTTTACATGAGTATTACAATGTTGAACTCCATCATATCGCCGGGATGATAATCCTCCGGTCTAAAGTGAACGCTACACACCAGTGCGTTTTTCTAAGCAGATGTAGAAGTGAAGTCCCGTCTCTTTACCGGCACAAAACGCCACCCAGGCAAGTTTCCTAACTTTTTTTTTGTTAGGAAACCTGTGGACTTGATGTCCTGACAGGCTGGACACAATAATGACCATGATAATTATTACCATGACGATGATAAATTGAAATAGAAAAACTACCGAAAGCACGCTGACTCCTACTGAACACCAACCTATTCTGCACTGAGCCAACGCAGAGCCCGGCAAACGACTCCCTCTCGTGACGTAATATGACGCGATGTTGAGAGAAAAAAAAAAAGCGTTTTTTACAAAGTCAATGAAACGGTCACTTTATCTACTAAATTTGTGCCCTCATGTCTTTTTAAAAGATTTTAAATCCTGCATTAACTTCTCATATGGTATTTTCATACAAGGTTATATATTCATTTTGAAAAAAAAATTAACCTGCAATATGCCCTTTAAGTACTGTGTGATTTAGAGATTTGCAGAAAGGTGATCCCAGGTACCTTCTGAACGTGGTTGATCTCGTCATGTTTACGCTTCTGGTTTCGGGTGATCTTTCTCTCCGGCTGGTCCACAAGCTCACCCCCACCACCTTCCTCCACACTTTTTCTCACTGCATCTTTTACAGTCTTTGTCAGGGCTAAACGAGCCTTTCCAACCCACTCATCTAAACGTCTATTGACTGCAAAAGAGAGCATGTGCTCAGTGAATCTGTAAGGACTACAAAAACCTGTAAAGCATCTGTGTATGATCAGCCATAAATGGTATTTGAAAGCAACTCTACTCACATCCAACATAGTGGACATAAAACTCTTCTCTGCCCTCCTGCTCATTCAGCCTGGACTGAATAACCTCTGCTGAATCTAAAAGAAAAGTACGAAAAAAATAAACAAACAAACAAACAAACAAACAATATATGCATGCTTACATTACGCATTTCTCAATCAGCACGTTTTTATATATATATATATATATATATAAAAAATTATATATATATATATATATATATATATATATATATATATATATGTGTGTGTGTGTGTGTGTGTGTGTGTGTGATAATACAGTAATGTTGATTTTAACTATAAAATGCCACACTAGGTGTTTCTGAAATAAAATTCTAAATAAGCATTTTCCGTTATTAGCTTACGCCATGTTTTGTCCGCACGCTGACAAAGATAAGTCTCCCCGATTTCCACCGACACCTCTTGCTCTCTGCCGCCGCCGTGCGACACTCCATCCCCGGAGTGCGGAGTACTCGAGCCCGTGGCTTCTCGGTCTCGATCCGCGGCCTCCGCGTCATCCTCTTCCCCGCCGCTGCCGTTCGATGAACATGTTGCTCGTGTTCCCGTCTCTAAGCTTCCTCGGTCGGTTCCAGCGTGGCCAGCGTCTATTTCAACGTCCATTCGCTCTTCTGAACCGCAGTTATCGTATGAATTGTTCATGTTTGGGTGACGACTGCTGGACATTGACATTGCTACGCCAGACATCTTTGTCCATTTGAAAACATTGCGCACCGCGATGACTCGAGCATGCGCAGTGCGCTTTCAGCCCTCCCTTGTGTAAGAGCACCACTGTTTTGTTTCACTATTGAAAGTATTATTATAACCATTAAATACCAACACGTGGGACACATCAAAGAAATAGTTTTCTCTACTTTTACATGAGAGCTGTACAGGCAAGTTTTAAGCATGTGGATTCCACTGTTCAGTGTTTTGTCAATGATTGAGGGTTTTTTTTTTTTTTTTTTGCTGATGTTTAGAATGAATAAATAAATATAACTTATCACAAACTGCAAGAGAAAGAACAAACTTTTTCACATTTCAATTTTGTGCTTTAGCAACAGTAACCTTCACTGAACTTACTTAGTGGTTAGACTGCTTCCTAATTGCAATGTCAACTCCTTCATTATCACTTACAACAACGACCTACCCAAAAGAGAAAGGAAAAACATGGGCCAGTTTACTGCTTGTGGATAATTTTATTATAGATGCATACATGATGATAGTACAGCTGGTGAAACTGGGAGGTATGCTTGTTCCTCTGCCTGTACCTCCCCTCTCCCATTGTCAGAGCACTCCCTCTTTCCTAAATTCTTTTTCCACTCTCTGATGCAACCCCCTCCCACCACCTCTATGAGCTCCACCCCCTCTGTGACGATGCCCAGCCCCTCCCTCTCTGGCTCTGTGTCCACCTCCACGGTGACCGACGCTCCCAGAATTATCCCAGTAACCGGGCCCCTTAAAGTTCCTCTCCTGCCAGTGTCCATAATGTCGCCCGGAGCCACGACTACCACGCTTCCATCCTCTACCCACATTTTCCCTTTCTGGGTGTCCATCCTGTAAGATTGTCTGAGTCACATCTTTTGAAATACAAACGTTTTGTTTGCTCACATCTTGTCCACAGTTGGATTTTGAAGTAACCTTGTCTTGAGAAATAGATTTTTCTTCTTCATTGGTCAAAGGCTGGCTGAGCTGTGCTATATTATCACTGAGTTCATTTGCCTGTCCTTGTGCTGTGCTTTCTACCTGTGATGTGGTGTTTGGCGGGTCTGAGTTGACATAATCAATGTTATCAGAAGACTGCGCGAGCCTGCCTAACTGTTCCACCTCAGGTGAAGGCGTCGCATGACGTCCCGATCCACCTCTTCTGCCTCCTCTTCCTCTATGACCTCTCTTGAAGTAACCTAGTTGCCTTCTCTCATGAGTGCACGGATGCTGTGATTGGCCTATAGTGTGATGACTTTGAGAGGCTTGGGTTGCACTGGTGGAATCTAGGTATGAGGAAGGGAGAGACTGACAAGATTCGGCACCAGAGGCATCCGTACCGGGATCGTCAGAAAGATTAGCTTGAGCCTGAAGAAATAAACATCCCTCATTCATTTATTCAGATATTGACACTCAAAGTCCTCAATTGTCACTCCTCTTCAGGGTGAATATTTATTATAAAAAAATGTGCGCACACACACTTTTATGTATAATTTAGTAAATGTTATGTACATATAATAAAAATGATATAAATATATATATATAAAATTATATGTATATATAATTTTTATTATAAATAAGTACATAACATCTACTAAATTATATATAAAAGCATGTATACACTTTTTTAATATCATATATTTTATTATATATTATTTTTATTATTATATATTGTTTTATTTTTAATGCAGTTGTAACTCCCAAAACTTTGCATTGTGTATGTGGCCAAACATGTCAAATTAAAATGTTCCATCCAGAATTTACCTCATTAATGTGAATTAGGAACCTATTAGACTCTTCCTCTGGGTCAATAACTCCACCCTTTTCCTTCTGCCGTTCCAGAATCTTCTGGAGCGCTGCCCATTTCGTTCTAAATTCCCCACCAATGACCACATCCTCCTGCTGTGTGTGAAGCAATAATAAACACAATGTTCATGTGTATCCACAGCATGTGACCAGTGAGCATACATGAGGGTGTTGAGCTTTCCAACTAGACATCCTGGCATAGTCAGCTTACAACAAGAGGGACTGCACATGGGACAATGACGCTCTGTTTAAAAAAAAAAAATCTACTGCTTGGCACTGAACACAAGAGTGACTTTGTCCACTTGACATTTCTAACAATGATAAACGTCATGCCCAGGCCAGTTTAGCTTGACCCAACTGCTAACACTGTGTCCACCAAGAATGATACACTGTGTCTGTATGTCTTACCTGAGTGAAAATTGGAGCAGGGGAGGAAAGAAGGGCATCCAAATCGTAAGTCAGAGGCTCTCGACACACAGGGCAAACAACGGCCAACTCCTGTTAATAAAAGAAACTCATTTATATCAAAAATACCTTTTGTTTACAGCATACCTCACTGCACATTTATTTATTTTATTTTTAGCATATGTAGCATTTTGCTCTAAGACAAAACAGTATAGAAACTGTATTAAAGTATACAAGATAAGGAGATTGTAAGTATCCTCTGCTATGATGAACAGCCCCACCTCTTTTTCTGTCTGGTCTCTGGTTTTATCCTCCTCCAGCTCCCTCTCACGGTCCTGCAGCTCCATCTCAGAGTGAGTGATGTAGCGGCCAAGGCAGTGCGAGTGGAAATAGTGATAGCAGCTGGTCTTAGTGAACACTTCCCCCTCCTATGGTTAGGACAAAACAGAGGAAGAGGAACAAATTAAATTTAAAATTATAAATTTTACAAATAGGCCACAGTGCACATCATGTGCATATTTTTATGGTATTCTTACAATTAAAACACCCCACCTTAAAGCCGTACAGACAGATGACACAGTTTCCATGGGGAATATTGCTCTCAGTCAGTATCTCTTTAGCTCTCTGTGACGATAAGACAGAGAAATCGTTTGAGACAAACACAAGATAGAAGGCATATACACTACCGTTTGAGGTTGAAGCATTTTCTTAAAGATGTTTTTGAGAAAAATGTAACTTATTTTAAAATGTCATTTATTCCTGTGATGACAAAGCTGAATTTTCAGCATCATTACTCCAGTCTTCAGTGTCACATGATCCTTCAAAAATCATTCTAATATGATGATTTTGTGCTCAAAAAACATTTATTTTACTGTTAATGTTGAAAAATAGCTGTGCTGCTTAATATTTTTGTGGACACAGTGATACATTTTTGTCAGGATTCTTTGATGAATAGAAAGTTCAAAGAACAGCATTTATTTGAAATAGATTTTTTGTAACAATAATGTCTTGTTACTGTTACGCATCTTTGCCTTGCTGAACAAAAATCTTAATCTTACTGACCCCAAACTTTTGAACGGTAGTGTAGTTATGGACTGAATAAGGAATTCAAACCTCTATGAGTTGATACAGTACAGGTGTCCCCATACATGACTCCGCCTCCTTCTGTAAACTGCTCTGTAAACTGAGAAAAGAGCAGCATGTGAAAACACTGAAGAGTAATAAGTGAAACAGGACATTCTGAAGTTCAAATATAACAATATCTAATAATAATCAATTACCTGATCAGTTTATCATCCGAGAGTCCACGTGGATTGTGAATAGAGATGCAAGGGGATGAATATGGATACTGAAAGTGAATAAAAAATACATTCAGAACACCAACAGAAAGTAAGTTGCTAGTGTCAAGTAAATACAAGTAAATGTATGTATGTATATATATATATAAATAATGTTAGATTCATTGCCTTAGTCAAATATTATAGCAATTTGACCAACAAACCTGAGAGTTCAGATCCATTGTCAGTGTAAGACGGACAAACTGAGAGAGACAGTCCTCCGCAGTGGAGGGATAGAGTACCAAACTGACTGTCCACCCTCTAATTGAGACAGATTTGACATCTTTATTTCTGTACAGGTTAATGACAGTTAACTATATTATTATCTCCAGCAATTTATGAAATGCTAAAACATTTACCCCTCATCTCTTTGAGTAACACTGAGCTCATCCAAGTAGATGGACTGCAGCACTTCAATTTCAGACAGGACACTGTGGTGTCAAACAGATGTGAATTGTTGTGAATTTCGAGTAGAACTGCTTTAATGTAACATTAACATGAGTATGACACATCAGATATCCAGAGACGCTGGGTCAAAGACACGTACAACAACTACAGTAAAACACTTGGCCATTTGTTTACTTAGATAGTGAATTACAACGCCCATGACTACACAGATTACGTCCGAACAATTTAAATATGGATTCACTTATTCTAGGACAAAATGATTTATGCAGTTTTCTGTATAAATCAGATTGTATCATTGAATTTAAATTATAAATTGTTATGTTATCATATATCACAGTACCATTTAGTCACCTATGACAGCTCTCTTGTACCGTTAACAAGTATGCTCTGCAGGTCTTCCAACGAAGATATTTTCAGTTCATATGTCAACCAACCCTTGATTTATACAGTAATTAGTAACAAATACACGTTTCTGTCAGTATTTTCCAGCAGCACAATACTCACTCGCTATCGGCAGCCATGTTGACAGTGACGTCACAACTCCACGACATTGGTCAGCTGACACAAAAGAGCCGACTGACAAACAGCAAGGAATTTCAGGGATTCAGGGGTTCATGATTCAGAGGTCAAATGACAATTTAAAGAAACGGTGCTTTCAACACTTTAGTAGGTTAAATCCAGGAACTCTGAGAAACACGAAGTTGAACAGAGCTGAAAAAGGAAAGTGAGTAGCTATTCAGTTCACCCACATGAAAAAATGCTATATTATAGTAAAATTACTCTAGTAAATACTGTAGTGTTTTTGAACCATACTATAGTAAAGATACTACGGTAAATTGTAGTATATTATAGTATTTACTACACTTTGTTAATTTATACTACAGCATACTGTAGTATTAACTATAGTCAAATGTTAAACTATAGTACTGAGGTATACTACAATTTACTGTAGTATATTTACTATAGTGTGGTTCAAAAACACTATAGTACTTCCCTGTTGAAAAACAACACAGCATATGCTGGTTAGGTATGTTTTGAAGCATGGCAGCTGGTTTGAGCTGGTCCTAAGAAACTAGCTCCAGCTCAGGACCAGCTTATAACCAGCTCATGACCAGCATAAACCAGCTGCCATGCTTTAAAACATACCTAACCAGCATATGCTGTTTTTTTCAACAGGGTTAATAGAGTAATTTTACTATAATATACTATAGTATTTTTTCATGCCTCTTTCACAAGCGCAAGATGTTATAAATGGACACGTTTGTGATTTTTAAAATCATATTTTATTGCTAATTTATTATTTGCATACATTAATGACATATACCAGGTCAATTTTAATCCAACACAAAACATCTCTCACTAATAATAGTGGAACACATTAGACAGTTTGTGTATAGTGTCGTTCCTGGACCAGGCTTTTGATACCAGTGTAAAAACATGCCAGTCAATTCCCCTTTTGAAAAAAGCAAAAACAAAAAAAACATTACATTGATAAACGTGTAAACAAACGCTGATGTTCGGCACATAATAGTGAATTTATTCCTCTTGGCTTTATCTGAGCGCAGTGTTAACATAAAAGTCACATTTCTAATCTGGTAAATTGATGCAAAGGAATGAAGTTGCAAAGGTGATTGATTTGTCCTTCTTTCCATATCTTCCAACACCTCTGCTCTAACAGCATTTCTTCCCTTTCTTCCTCCTCTCTCTATCCCGGTGGGAATTAATATGGACAGTGTCCTTTTCTCTCTCTCTCTCTCTTTCTGCTCGACTCTGGCTCTGTTTCTTGGCCCGAAGGACCATGTGGGTGAAAGCCATGAACATCTGCAAACAGAGCAGAATATAAGGCATAGATATTATACATTTTAATTTAACACATTAAAGTGGACAGAAATTAAAGAATCATTCTATTAAAGCAAAAAAATAAATGCAATTTTTAAATTAATTTTAGCTTAAATTAAACTTAAATATTGAGGATTTTTAAATTGATTTGGGCTTAAAGGTGCAGTAAGCGATTTCTGAGAATCACTGTTGATATTTGAAATCAAACCAAACAATCATTCCCTTCATTGCTCTGTCCTCAAAATGCACAAACACGCAATACAAGTGGATGTCTCTTTATCATAGCTGAAGCAGAGCAAAATAAAGCTTCGCGAAAAATAAAGCTAAAATAACGAATGAACGACAAGGAAGAAAAGCAACAAGTGCGTTGTGCTGCTTGGTCTGATCCACTTTCAACAGTGTTTCTCAGAAATCACTTACTGCACCTTTAAATTAGCTTAAATTCCAAATTTTGTGAAGACAGATCACAAAAACCTCACCTCTTCTACGTTGATATTCTCTTTAGCGCTCGTCTCAAACAACCTCACACCAACTGACTCTCCAAAGCGCAAAGCATCTTGGGTGTCCACAAGCCTTTTAGAAGGATCATCACTCTTGTTTCCCACTGTTAGGGATCATAGTGAAAAGGAATATTAAAAGTTGGCCTACAACGAATTCAGAATATATAACCAAAACATCTCTTTTCATATCACAATGCATAATACGAAAGTAAATGAAGTTAATAAAACGTTGTGTGTATAAACTAACCTAAAATTTTGCAGACGTTGTCACAGTTCTGTGAGATTTCGTTTAACCATCTTTTCACGTTGACAAACGATTCAGGGTTTGTGACATCGTAAACAATGATGACACCATGAGTGTTTCTGTAATACCTAGAGGAAAAACACAGCAAACATGTGAGGGGGAGACCGAAAGAGAGCATAAGGATGGTCAAACAGATCGAATCTTTATGGTTTGACTAAAGCGAAGCTTACGTCGAGGTGATGGTTCTGAACCTTTCCTGCCCTGCAGTGTCCCAGATCTGGAGTTTAACTCTTTCTCCATCAATCTCTACTGTGCGGATCTTGAAGTCAACTCCAATAGTGGTTATGTAACTTCCTGTGAGTAGTGTGAGAGTGTTCAAGATGTTACATATAAAATCATGCTGTCAAGCAAGCATGCACTCTCACTTTGTCTTGGACATGAGAACACAATGAATCAGATCATATATTTACAGACCCTTCGCCTCATTTTCTGTCTTTCTCACTGACATGCATTCTGTGCCAAGCAGACTCACCAGAGAATGAGTTGTCTGCGAATCGTAGGAGCAAACTGCTTTTCCCTACATCTGCAACAGAATCAGAGTAGCATTTGTTAAATGTTCATCTGTAATACCTCAGTGCAAATACATGTTTAATTAAACATGACAGTATTTTCTTTTATAAAACAAGATTGTAGTAATAGATATCATTTATATTAACAGTTAAAAAAAAAAAGATATATATATGAAAATAAAATGACAATAAAAAGTCCCCACCATAAAAAAAAAAAGTGCAATGGCATAGCGTGAATACAGCACTAACAAAAATCTCAAATTGTCCGTCTGCACCATACAACTTAAGCTTAAGATGTCCCTTTGTGACAAAGGTCACAATATTCAAAGGGTCAACTGGTATTCATGAGCCTATTCATATCTTTACGGAGACAAATGCTACTTTGCACAGCCGCAGTTGCAGCGTGTCAGTGGCCACAACTGACTTATGAGGCATAATACCACAGTTAAACCACAGTTAAATTACAAACATCATGAACTCTTGACTTGAGATTGCATCACAGAGTAGATACTCAAGATAACACATTTGCAAACAAACAAAGAGTTCTATGATCTGAAAGTGGATGCATAAACAGGCTTGTTAAAGTCAGCATTAAATAAAAATTCACTCTATTTTTTAAATGCATGTTATTGCATATTATTTATTGTGAACAACTCATCCAAGTATACGTTTCATTTTATTAAATTTTTTGACTGCATAATGTTTAATTAAAATGTTATAACTACATCTTCGGGTGAAACAAATACAGCTCCCTGGGGACGTATGCCCGACTCTTAAAATCCTGATGAATTGAAAGTCACCTCCTTACATTGTCTTTTTGATTTGATACACTTTATGGAAGCTTGTTTCTGCCATGAAATAAAAAATAAAAAAGGTAATTGCAACTTTTTCATCTCACAATTCTCAGAATTGCATGATGTAAAGTCGCAACTGCGAGTTATAAATTCAGAATGGTGTGATATAAAGTCGCAATTCTGACTTTTTTACTCAGAATTGAAAAAAAGTAAGAATTATGAGATTAAAAAGTCAATTCTGAGAAAAAAAAAGTCCTCAGATTTGGACTTTATATAACTCGCAATTCTGACATTATAACACAAATGCAACTTTATATCACGCAATTCTGAGAGAAAAAAAAAGTATTAATTGTGAGATAAAAAGTCACAATTACCTTTTTTTATTCTGTGGTGGAAACAAGCTTCCATAACACTTGGATGTACGTCACAATATGGAAGTAAATATAATTGTAATCCTGGATTTTGTTCATAAAGGGGGATATTAAATGACTAGAGAAAGTTTTATAGTAAATTTACATAAATGAATTATGCATCCCTGATGCATAACTTATTTATGTAAATTTAATATGAAAGCAAAAGACAAACTGCTCAAACGATGTAGCCAAATCTTTCACAGATCATTTCATCACAGTACTCATCCCACCCAAGGGCATACTCATGAACTGTTCAAATGACAAAAATTCATGTAGGGATGAGGACTGTTACCCACATACACATAGTAGTTTCATTTCAGCTTTCCAGTTAGCAGTTAAATTGTGAAATTGCACAACAAAGTTCCAGTAAATGCACTAAGTCTCGAGCATTCTTAGTAATGGGCAGGGTGCTACAGAAATAATTGGGCTTAAACACTTATTTTATGACAAATATTGGTACTTCTCTCTTGGGGATTCTGCTTGGGTTCTCCATTAAAGAGCCAGATAGAAAAGCTGGAACAAAAACAGTTTGTTAGCAAGTGTATAAAAACACAAAAGTACTGACTGGAGTCACCAATGATGAGCAGCTTGAAGAGGTGATGGTAGTCTTTTCCCGCCATTCTTCTGTTCAAAATGTGTCCTCATGAAACAAGTTTAACAGCTTTCAACTCCTTTATATCACTTTTCCTGGGTCTTAAAGTGCCAGGAGGTTTAGAGTTTTGGGTGAAATACTGCAAGCATCATGTGATCGTCTTTCCAGTTTTCCTCAAAATTCAAGCGTGAAATGATGCATCAGTTTGATTTCAGCGCATTCCCATTTATGAATTAGTGATTCTGCATTGCCCGTAACATTTAAACTCTACGTGGAATATTCTTAGCTCATCTTAAAACACTCAAGTAATATTTCCATTGCTTAATATCTATGTGAAATTTACTTTTCGTCACCTCGCCTTTAAGTGCAAACACATTACCACATTGTTGTGGTTAAGTATCAAATGACTCAGATTACAAAGTGAGCAGTTCTTTAATCGCTGATGGTGCTCATAATGCCGAGTTATGAGTGCATCAGGAACCAAATTACACGGAAAAAAAGGGTGATTTGTTTAAAATCCAAGTTGTTTTGTCTCCAAATCTTGACTTCAGAAATATGTAGATGGCATCTCGGTCACAACAATTACATTCCGCCTGTTTAACCAATGCATGCAGGGGCTGGTAGCTTCCCTTGCTTTCAAAGATCACTGTTACTCCAAGACACTGTAGGAATGCAGGTTCAAGCCAAAAGTGAGATAAGTCCCAGTCGGTCCCCTTTAAGCCCTAATCCTAAAAAAAAAGGGAGAAAGAGACAGGTATTACTTATGGATCTTGTTCAAATTTAGACATACACCCCCTTTTGCAGCAGCTGTGGCACTAAATTTAGCTTCTCCCACTCTGACAGACAAATGACACCCTTGAAACCACATGCACCAGCTTTACGCTTGGGGTTATGGACGGAAATCAGGATATATGTACACACACATCTTGCCCCTTACAACTGAAACCAAAAGAGTAGACAGAATGATTAAAAGCCCACATAAAACTAACTGCTGAGTCAAGACAAAGCTAAAGACTCAGTAAAATGCCCAAATGTTCCATGAAAACAGGAAGGGACGTGTTTTTCCTGAGCTGCCGTTTAGAGGAGGGCACAGACTTCTCATTATAACACATTTTTGGTCTAAAATGAAGACAGTAGGTTAAACAGTGACGTCCTTCAGGCACATATGATCCTTTTAACACGAAAAATGTGGAAGAGAAGTGAAACTGACACACCTAAGCCTAGGTCCGCTTATCAGACAAAACGAGAAAAGAATTTTCGATGCCACTGCCGAACGTCAAAGGGAAAGTATTTGGTGCTCTAATACTACAACTGGAATAAACAGTCAAATCACGGGAAAATCACAAGAAAGGGGAATCAGTTGTAGATTTAGAGGGATATTCACTTTATTCTATATTTGGTAATCATAAAGTGATTGTCCTTCTGAGATAAGCGACCTTGATAAGCGATTCCGAATTACTTGAAAATCAAGCCGTGAGGCGCAATATACTTAGGAACTCAGAATCATGGGTCGATTAAACACAAACAGACACACCTGTAAAAACATGCAATCATACCAAACCTCAAGTCGAACTCTCGCCTTGATCTGCTTCTTAAGTTCCGTCTCCTTTAACCACTTGGTCAAACTTGTATCCATTACTCAACTCAGCAACTCCTCGGCTGTAATTTACTCAAGTTGTTTTGAAATGCGGCTAGGCTAGCTACTTAACTAGCCGCAGATGCTCCAAGATAATAAGATCAAACTCAGAGCTAAAGAAAAGCTCACCGAAAACACTTTAAACCACATATTCCGAGCACGCTGGGAAAAATACGGAAGAAGACTTGGCACAAGACTTGGCTAGGATGGTCGGTTAGTGTCGGATTAGTCCTGCAGGCAGCACCGGGATCCGGGAATCCAGGGATTAGGGGAAGTTCGGACAGTGTCCCAGCGGCCGCAGAGATCAGATCCGCCCATCTGAGGGCGCCGCACCTGAATGTTGAGTCACTCTCATCCTCATCATGTGCCCGAGTTTCTCTGTCTCCTCCTCCTCATGCCACTCCTGTTGCTGCTGAGATTGCCATCGCTATTCTGTTGCAACAGACAAACTGATGACATTCCAGCCACACATTTTAATTGACTCAGAATCTAGCTTGCCTACAGAAATAACATTATTGGCCATATACGTCTATTCGCATTTAAAATGCTGTCTGGGTAGGCAGGCCAATACGCTTTGAGACATATAGCGTAAATGACCATCAAATGTTTAAAAGTTTTAAAAAGAAATGAATAGTTCTTCTGAGAAATATGTTTAAATGATTTGCACAAACATGAAATGAAAACTCCAGCTGTAGCCTAATAAAAGCCGTTTTATTTTGCACGGAGCGGGTCGCTTCATGAGGGCTGCCATTTTGAACACGTGACCAGCTGATTCAGAAAAGAGAAAGAACTGAGACAGGCTAAATCCAGAAGAACTGTCTCCAAGACGCTTTTAGAAACCTACCTGCAAAGCTAGTATTGTGAAAAGTTTTAGGCACTTAGCTGTAAAGGATGCTTTCAAAAAATAATGTCATAAATAGATTTTTATTTATCAGTTAATTTCTATTATTTGGTGTGACCACCCTTTACGTTTAAAACAGCTTTTGTCCAGGTACACTTGCACAGGTAGTTTTTCATGTAGCTTTGCAAGTAGGTTTTTTCAAGCATCTTGGAGACGTTGCTGCAGTTCTTCTGGATTTAGTCTGTCTCAGTTTTTTATGTTTCTTCATGTAATCCCAAATGGACTCGATGATGGTGAGATCAGATCTCCATGTGGAGCATACCAGCTGTTGTCAGACTGCTTGTGCATACAAAAATCTCACTGGATTATTACAATTAATGGCAAAAAGAATTTTTGGAAATGTAAACTGATATTTCCTACTGACACACTACAGCAACAGATTATAAATAACTGTCTTAAATCCATAATCTGCCAAAGAATTTGGTGAGTACTGTACATGTGTAAAACTATACTTTATGTATTTTACTATATTAGTATAAAATACAAAGTGCACCTTTCAAGGTACCATGCATTATTCAAATGTAAATAAAAAGATAAAAACACACTTTCAAAAACAGTGAACAATAACCAAATTAGTTTATTATATAAAAAAAAAAATCATTGTTTAGTTTCATTCTAGTAAATCAAACATCTAGGATTTTTCACAAAATACAAGTGTTGGCGAGTGATCAGAATGACAGAGAAAAGGCTCTGTAACTGAAGTTGGTGAACACATCAATTTGGTGACTGCTGCCCCCTACTGTCATAACCTGAAAGATGAATATTGGTTAAAGGTTACAATCATTCCATTCACAAATCTTCACTTTCACACACATAGCCAGTAAGAAAAAAAAATGGATACATCTGGCAAGGTGAATAAAAGGTGCACCTACCCTATGTTCAGTGTTTTTTAGATTGAGAGCCAGTGTGTTGAGTGATGAAGGAGAGCAGGGAATCTGAGCTTTCACTGTACCTCCATGTAAACAGTGGGACACATATGGACCCTCACCTACTGACATGATCTAAACACAACATAATGTATTTAAAAATATATAGCTGTCCAATAATCTGTACATAAATACATATATATACACTCACCTAAAGGATTATTAGGAACACCTGTTCAATTTCTCATTAATCCAATTATCTAATCAACCAATCACATGGCAGTTGCTTCAATGCATTTAGGGGTGTGGTCCTGGTCAAGACAATCTCCTGAACTCCAAACTGAATGTCAGAATGGGAAAGAAAGGTGATTTAAGCAATTTTGAGCGTGGCATGGTTGTTGGTGCCAGACGGGCCGGTCTGAGTATTTCACAATCTGCTCAGTTACTGGGATTTTCACGCACAACCATTTCTAGAGTTTACAAAGAATGGTGTGAAAAGGGAAAAACATCCAGTATGCGGCAGTCCTGTGGGCGAAAATGCCTTGTTGATGCTAGAGGTCAGAGGAGAATGGGCCGACTGATTCAAGCTGATAGAAGAGCAACTTTGACTGAAATAACCACTCGTTACAACCGAGGTATGCAGCAAAGCATTTGTGAAGCCACAACACGCACAACCTTGAGGCGGATGGGCTACAACAGCAGAAGACCCCACCGGGTACCACTCATCTCCACTACAAATAGGAAAAAGAGGCTACAATTTGCACGAGCTCACCAAAATTGGACAGTTGAAGACTGGAAAAATGTTGCCTGGTCTGATGAGTCTCGATTTCTGTTGAGACATTCAGATGGTAGAGTCAGAATTTGGCGTAAACAGAAAGAGAACATGGATCCATCATGCCTTGTTACCACTGTGCAGGCTGGTGGTGGTGGTGTAATGGTGTGGGGGATGTTTTCTTGGCACACTTTAGGCCCCTTAGTGCCAATTGGGCATCGTTTAAATGCCACGGCCTACCTGAGCATTGTTTCTGACCATGTCCATCCCTTTATGACCACCATGTACCCATCCTCTGATGGCTACTTCCAGCAGGATAATGCACCATGTCACAAAGCTCGAATCATTTCAAATTGGTTTCTTGAACATGACAATGAGTTCACTGTACTAAAATGGCCCCCACAGTCACCAGATCTCAACCCAACAGAGCATCTTTGGGATGTGGTGGAACGGGAGCTTCGTGCCCTGGATGTGCATCCCACAAATCTCCATCAACTGCAAGATGCTATCCTATCAATATGGGCCAACATTTCTAAAGAATGCTTTCAGCACCTTGTTGAATCAATGCCACGTAGAATTAAGGCAGTTCTGAAGGCGAAAGGGGGTCAAACACAGTATTAGTATGGTGTTCCTAATAATCCTTTAGGTGAGTGTATATTATATGTTTTTTTCCCTGTTTAAAAATCACACAATTCATAACTAGCCCTTCTCACCAGGTCCTGGTAAAAGACAGCTTCTCTTTGACATCCAGACAAAGGGAAGACAGAGGTGGGGGACATGGATCGGAGGTGCCATAAAGAGAGCGATGGGCCTCCACCACAGAGCTGAGAGGAAATAGATAACATTTCATAACAATAGGGGCATTATGGCATTCCATCTTAACATACATTAAGGGGCATTCCAGGAGCAGTACACCATTCAGATAATAACTGAGGTATTTAAAAACAAGCATGTCTATACATAAATTGGACATGAGATAAACAAGAAAACAAACTGAGACAATAGTTTAACTGTCCCTGCCAACCAATCACAAATCCCATCTTACCATCCAATCAGAGTCTGTAGCAAGACAGCTAATCCACTTGCCAAACTGGGGGCGTGCACATTCCTGACCCACCATTCCAGAACAAACGTGAGAGTGAGAGATAGTAAGATTTCAGTGCTGTCATGAATGCATTGTTTCACCTTATTCGTTTATACTTTATAAGTAGGAGTGTCTTACCTCATATTTGAAAACTTCAATACAGTGAACTGGACGATTTGTCCGTGAGTCTGGGGGAGGAAGTTTATACACTTATTACACAATGTTTCTCTATTCCTGCTTTCATTTTCTCCAAAGAAGAGTAAGAGATATAGAAACAGTGCTGTGTCATTCACTAACCCCATATCCTCACGGCACCATCCTCTCCACCAGAGAGTATCTCCCCTTCCCTTTCTTTAAAGCACAGGCAGTGGATGTAGTCAGTGTGGCCCTTCAGTACAGACTGCAGAACAAACAACACAAAGGGAAGGAAAATTAATGGCATCCTACTGTGTACTGTGTCATTTATTTATTTAAAAAGCTAAACATGCAACCCACTCAATAAACTTCAAAGGGGGCCACAAGACAATCTTAAATTGTTTAAAATAAATGATATTATATTCAAATAATTTAACAACTAAAATTATATTTTTACGGTCACACAAAATAGTGACAATTTTTGTGTGGCAACTGTCCCCTAAAAAAGACACAGTTAGTGGACCTAAAATGTTTGTAAAATGTAAAATATGTTACAACTTTATGTTTGTTTGCTTATGTTTTCCTGACTCACCCTCTTCCATCCTTCAAAATTAATAAACATACAAAGTTTTTGTCAGTATCAAGTTTTACAAAAATATCTCCACAGTAATGTGAATTTGGAGAACTTGTCATATCATTCAAACAGTTTTGTTAGATATTCATTTTATTTTTTTCGTTAGAAAAGGGAAAATCATAGCCTGTGTCAGGGGGCCATCAAATATAGTAGTCTAACTGACCTTAAAAATGCCTGTCTCCATGTCCATGATGTGAATGTTATTGTCGCCCCCTCCAACTATCAAGCTGTTGTCCTGTGGAAAAATAACAGGCATCAAACTGACAAACTCTGAGATGCATAGACAAACACAAATATATAATGAACTTTATGGAAATGTAGTGATATAAATGAATGTTTTGTCAAACACACACATCAACTCGTTAATTACACGCAACTACAAAATATGAATACATAAGGAAAAGCATGTATTAGGGAAAAAACAAAAATAGTTAAAGTACAAACCTTTGGGTTAATGATCATTGCATTGATTTCTGGTATTTCAAGACTAGTCCTGTTTAGAATGAGATCAAAATCAAAATTAGCAGTCACTGTCTTGAGTGTATGCTGTATAGAATTTGTTAACATTAGTTAACTACATTAGTTAACATGACCTTAAAATTAAAAATACTTTAAAGCCTTTAATAATCTTAGTTAATGTTAATGTTAATTTCAACATTTACTAATACATTAGTAAAATCAAAATTTGTATCTGTTCATATTATTTAATGGACCTGAGCTAACATGATCTAACAACGAACAGTTGATTTTTTTTTTTTTTTATTAAAGCTGCAGTCAGTAACTTTTTTGGTTAAAAATTATCCAAAATCAATTTTTGAACAAATACATAACCAGCCAGTGTTCAAAACTATCTACTTAACTTAGCCTGATTCACAACGGTAAGCTTGTAATAATGTGTTATATTTGAGTGGTACTGGTAGCTTTCTGCAGGAAATTCAAGCATGTCGCCGTTCATCTTTGAGTCATTACGTCACATCTGTATACATAGAGGAGAAGTCTGGCTAGTAGGCTATATCGCATGTGAGGATGCTGCAGGTGGCGGATCATTTATAGCCTTTTCTCACAGCAGCTGGAATAATTAAACGTATCATTTTGATAGCGGATTGTAATCCAGAAAGGTCCAAACAACAATCATCAGTGACAACTGGAGATTCACCCGTAGTCAAAAGCAAAAGATTAGACTGTACGGAAATTGAAATCTACAGGTAACGCTTATACACACTAAATACACGTAGTCACGCAATGCTGATGTTGTTAACATTTCAAATTTGAGAACAAAGTATAACAATAATAATAATTTGCACGGTTTGATGTGATATGAGCTAAGCGATCGTTAGATTTAATCACCGTTGGTAGTGTGACTTATTGTAATGCCTTTTTTTCTCAGTTGGTCTGAACAAAATTGCCAGACATGTTACTTGGAAGTATGACCAAAATAAGAATTTTCCCTGCAAAATGTCATCTGAACAAGACGTAGAATCTGTGATTCCAAAGTACAGTATCCACACCGGTGCGGTGACTGACAGCCGCTCCTCAAAACATTAGATTCATCCGCGCTGAGGAGCCGTGCCAATGCACAACCCACGTAAAGATGATAATTCCGCAACTAACTGCAATTGCAGGTTTCAAACAGAGACGGCGACAAAGAGGCAAAGCTTATGGACTGCAGCTTTAACTAACATTAACAAAAATTAATAAATACTGTAACAAGTGTATTGCTCATGGTTAGTTAATATTCGTTAATGCATTAACTATTGTTAACTAACTGGACATTAATATTGTAAAGTGTTACCAGTTTATGCAAATCAGAATGATAATCATTGACAGTCTCTCACTCATAATTGGGTTTCCTTGTCCATGCAGCTTTGGTGCTCTGTGGAGACATAAATAAAAGATGTGCGGAGTTATTTTCTGCAAATATTACTGTTTTTACAGTGTCTGTAGGCACAAGGCAAAAAATTGCACACAGGTTTAAAGAATATAATGCTGTGTATTTGGTATCAGCAAAAAATATGCATTTTTTTTTCAACCCAATAAAAATCCATGAACATTTATCGACTCTTACTTTTTTGATGAGCTCTGCCCAACTCCAGGCACTGATCTCTCCGTTCCCAGCACTCAGGAGATGAGTGTCCGTGGAGAGTAAAGAGAACACCGGACCGTCATGAGCTGAAACAATTAAAAAAAACCTTTCACTTGTCAATGTTGCAATATTGGATAAAGGATCAAGTATTCTTAGGTAATGGTTGTGATTTCGATAATCTAGGACAGTAAGGACCCATGTAGTAAAGGTAAAAAAATGATCTGTTATAAATGAAGTCTAACCAGTGAAGTTAAGGATGGGCTTCTGACTCCCCTCTGATGCATCTGGACTCAGTGCAGCCGAAAGACTGTAAGAACAAGACTAGTAACTAAAGGAACACTTCAATAGGCATTCAACATCAACACACTCTCAACATATAAATGACATGAGAAGAAGCTTACAAGCGTACTTCAACAAACATTAGGGGACCTATTGACAAATGCCACTTAACCTGCTGTCTTATCTGCATGTTTAACCTGTTCTCTCACCTGAACACTGCGATCTCTCCATAGCTATTACCCGCTGCAAGGAAACGACCGCAGGGAGAGAAACTCTGCGAGAACACGGACATATGCAAGAGCTGGAGAGAGATAAATATGTGTCACGAACACTGTTGACAATATCTTATAAATGTATAGCTGCGTAAATGTATTTGTCGGCATTTAAAATGTATGTGAAAACGGGTAAGAATCGATGTAAAGTTAAGTTATTACGCTGTAGACTGAAATATTTGTGCTCGATTCCTAGTCAATAAATTGAATAAGATCCTGATCGTATCACTTACCTCAACTGGACCCATCTTCCGAGAGTTAATTAAACTCTTAATGTAACTTGTAAACTTTCTCGTTTAATTTTCTATACAAAGCCTTTTCGTGTTACTAGCGCTGCTCGTTCAAAGAGCGTCGCGTAAATATGACGCAATATACAACCTCCACAGACTGGCCAGCTACAAGTTACCGATATTACATCCATAAACAAAAAATTTCAAAATGCATACCTAAATGCAATTTATTCTTAAAAGAGATGGAATCGCTGAAGAAGTCATTAAAGTTAATTAAAAATAAAAAGAATGAAATTTTGTTAAACTTTATGGAGTTTTAATGTCCCCACTGTTTACCAAATTCTATGAATCTTGAATGTTCCAATAGGAAAAAGAAATTATATATATATATATATATATATATAGTAAATAAATATTTACTATATATTTACTCCAGATTTGTTTTTTTCTCTCTTTTTGTTGTTGATGTTTCTTTTTTTTGTTTTTATTTGACTTGCTAATTTGTTTGAGAATGTGATATCTGTCCTGTGGAGCATTCTTGTTGTATGCTGGAATCAGTGATTTGAATCATTTGTTTCAATTATTTAAAAAAAAAAAAAAAGCTACAAGTTACCGTGGGAACTAGTTTCCGCCAAAATACCATTTTCTACGCGTTACTAGTGTAAAACTATATATATATATATATATATATATATATATATATATATATATATATATATATATAGTTTTATAAAACAGTATAATAATAACCTTTAAGAATCTATTGATGACAGATAGTAGTGGTTGATTTTAATTACCAGTTTTATTGTAGCAACAATTTACTATAGTATTTTGGGAGGAAAATTACCCTAGCACATTTCTGTAAGAGGAAGTCTCAGGTTATAAAGCTTTAAAGCTTAATTTTTTTCATGTTAATAGACTTACTCCAATACCTGTTTAATATGACATCTGAACTACAGACTATAAACTATAATAAAAAACTGATTTTCTCAAAGCATTAAAAATAAAGTTTTTATAAACATATCAGTTTATAAAAACAAACTGTTATGTTTATTTGACCACTCATATAATAACAATAATTCTATCAAAGGTGTGAGATTGTGGCACGTTGGGGCAGGGCCACCTCTTTATCTAAGAAAGCGTTCATTAAATTGCACACAGCTTTAAAGAATATAGTGCTGTGTATTTGGGATCAGCTTCTCCTTCAGCACCACAAACAAAAATTTCAGACAAGATGATTCTACTGCCATTTTATTATTCACAATTCTTTTTTTTCTCCAACAAATAAACAAAGCAACAGACTCTGTCCACATATGCAGGAACAGAATATTGTCCATTCTGATCACCAAATTACAGACGTTCATCTACATTCAGAACAATGTAGCAGACAGAAACCACTGAACATGTGTGATTTTGTGTGTATGTATACAAATAGCATCCAGCATCTGTTGGCACAGAGCAATAGTTGATGAGAGCTTCAGTGTCTCAGCTGGCCTCCTTAAACATTAATTACACCATAATAAAGGTAAAAATAAATCCTCCCTTTTGGGATGAGTTACAAAGAACCAAGTTTCAATAGACCTTCCCCTACTAATGGTAAAAATATCACCATTACATTACGTCACATTTATAGTCTCATCCATGTGATACTGAGATGATCCAGTCCAGTGAGGGTCAGATAAGAGAGTCCAGAAAACAAACAAAAAAAAGTGAACAATTATTATTCACTCATTTCCTCCGTCGACTGTCTGGAGATCTGCTTCTTGACTTCCTGCTTGCACTGCTTATGGAAAACAGAGATGAGATCAATATTAGTAATAATAAAAATTATAGTACATGCTGAAATAGATAGATCTGTTCAGAACTGACCGTCGAGCGGGTGGAGAATGTGCAGGTCTTCGTTGCCTCGCTGGAGGGGAGTAACTGAGTGACCTAGAGTCTCTTAGCGAGTCTGCTGGCACTCTTTTGGGCTGTGATGGACTGCATAGTTAAAACAATGATTGAGACAGTGGTTTAAAGTTAGGTAGCAAAATGGGATGTAAATGTTGCATTTTATTTAGCCAATTTATGTCTCTAATGTGACTTCTATCAGTGTGAAAAGGGATACTGAATTGGGAAGATAACGCTACAATGATACATAGATGAATTCATGTGGATCAGCATTTACTGTGAACCGAGACGCTCTGAAACACTGAAAACAATGCATCATGAGCTGCTTGCATGTATATGAACACAGTACTGTTTCACTTTGAAACTCACAATGCGTACATTTCTTTAAATCACACTAAGCCATATCATGATTTTCTTTTTTCAATTAATGGTGCAGCCCTACTATAACAGTAGTTTAAAACATTGCCCAAACAAGATTGTTGGATCACCCACATAAACCGAGAAAGTAAATAGGGTCAATTTTGATTCCATGTTGACTTGATGCAGTGGAAAATCCATTATTCCTTTAGTAGAGGAGGAATAAATGAATAATTAATAAATCAGGAAAAAAAAAAATTCTACCTTTTCTTTCCTTCTTGCTCACTTTCTGATGAGGATGATGACGACGAAGAAGCTCTGCTTCTCGCCGTCTTGCCAGCATCTCTATTTGTACTTGCTTTAACATCCCTGGAAAAACAAACAATAAAATGAAGTACCATCTATTAAACTGAGCTACATAAATGCTCAATGACGTGGCACTTACCCTTTTCCTTTCTCTGTTTCATTGTCTGAGCTGTCTGATGAGGATGATGATGAGGATGAAGATGAGGATGAGGATGAGGATGAAGATGAGGAAGATGATGAAGAACTTGAGCTGCTTCTCTGCTGCTTCTGTTGTTGGCCAGAGGTCTCCTTCTCTGGTTTCCCGTTCACTGCGTTCTTTCCTTTCATTGGCAGTTCGTGGTGCTGCTCATGGACAGATGATGAGGACTGGCCTCTTAATCGGTCACCTGGTGGATCCCTGCTTTGTGATTGGTTGGTCGTTGGTGATCTAGAACGTGCAGCAAGTTCACGGGAGTGAGAGCGATGGTTAGAAGGGAGACGAGTCTCACGAGGAGGGGAGGGAGACGGATGTTTGGAGTTCTTTTCTGGTTGCTTATTTCTTGTCTGTTCATCAATTTCCCTTGATCTCTTTTTATCTGCATCTGTTGACTTTACCCCCTTCATCTGTCTTTGAGGAGAGGGTGAGGATGAAGAGGTCGAACTGGAGGAAGAGGATGAAGATGACGAGCGGTGTGGAGGAGTGGGATCTTTGGGTGGTGCCCTCCTTCTTTGTTCTTGCTCTCGTTCTCTCTCTTTCTCCTGTTCACGCTGCCTCTCTCGCTCTCGATTTCTCCTCTCCTGCTCTCTCTCCCTTTCTCTTTCTCTTGAAAGAGAGCGACTATTTCTGCGCCGACGTACTGGAGAGGGTGAACGACGAAACCTAGGTGTAGAGAGAGAAATATTTTTGTAATAACCGCACTTACAAGACATTTTTGTTATTATAAACTTAATTTAAAACTCTGCTAATTACAGTGTATAGTTCTCAAATTAAAGGGACAACTGACTAAACCACCGGCCAGTGGCCACACAGACAAAACCAACAAATGAATACTTTGTGAAAGTAAGGACATTTATAAATTGTTTCAAAATAATTTTATTTCAAGTAAATGCTCTTTTGAACTTGTAATCACATCTGTTTTCAACATCATAAAAAAAATGTTTCTTGAGCACCAAATCATATTAGAATGATTTCTGAAGGATTATGTCACACTGAAGACAGGAGTAATGATGCTGAAGATTCAGCTTTGCTATCACAGGAATAAATTATGTTCCTCCATCAAAAACAACTGCACAGAACATACCTGTCTGAGTGTCAAAATTACACTGAAATGCTTGAGTTGAGGCACTAACTTACTCTCAATAGAGCATTCAAACGATTCTATATAGCTGAATCAGTTTCAGGGATATTTGTAAGAAGGGATTTTGTTCATTTCAACTGCTTCTACCAAGTGGTCAAATACACAGTATTGTAACTACATGCATGTAAAAAGTGTCATGCCTCTTAGGGCAGTGTGGTTGCTCTCCCCACACGTGTATTCAATAAACCAAGATTTACCTCACCGGGAATGTAGTGGAAGTACTAGAATTTCCTAGAATGTGAAGCATAGTCATAGACAAGTAGTATCCAGCAGAATCACTGATTTTACATTTTAAAAAAAAGACATTCAAAGGATAATTTTTACCTTACAGAGCTTTGTAAGTGTACCTTTCTGAAATCCAAAAGTAAAATAAAAGTAATGCACTATGGCCATGATTTCGTAATACATTTATAAACTTTGAAAAACTGACTCCAATTAGCTTTTGTTGAAGTAATTAGTCTATGGATTCACTTTTTCCTCCAGCAATGTGAATGTTTAATGGGTGTGTTCAATAAAGGCACGAGAAATTAGAATTGTGTGTAATCAGCTTAAGCACATTGTTTTTGTCTATTGTTGTGACTTCGATGAGGATCAGATCACATTTTATTTCATTCAAAGGGGTTCACATACGTTTTCTTGCTTATATATATATATATATATATATATATATATATATATATATATATATATATATATATATATATATATATATATACACACTCACCTAAAGGATTATTAGGAACACCATACTAATACTGTGTTTGACCCCCTTTCGCCTTCAGAACTGCCTTAATTCTACGTGGCATTGATTCAACAAGGTGCTGAAAGCATCCTTTAGAAATGTTGGCCCATATTGATAGGATAGCATCTTGCAGTTGATGGAGATTTGTGGGATGCACATCCAGGGCACGAAGCTCCCGTTCCACCACATCCCAAAGATGCTCTATTGGGTTGAGATCTGGTGACTGTGGGGGCCATTTTAGTACAGTGAACTCATTGTCATGTTCAAGAAACCAATTTGAAATGATTCGAGCTTTGTGACATGGTGCATTATCCTGCTGGAAGTAGCCATCAGAGGATGGGTACATGGTGGTCATAAAGGGATGGACATGGTCAGAAACAATGCTCAGGTAGGCCGTGGCATTTAAACGATGCCCAATTGGCACTAAGGGGCCTAAAGTGTGCCAAGAAAACATCCCCCACACCATTACACCACCACCACCAGCCTGCACAGTGGTAACAAGGCATGATGGATCCATGTTCTCATTCTGTTTACGCCAAATTCTGACTCTACCATCTGAATGTCTCAACAGAAATCGAGACTCATCAGACCAGGCAACATTTTTCCAGTCTTCAACTGTCCAATTTTGGTGAGCTCGTGCAAATTGTAGCCTCTTTTTCCTATTTGTAGTGGAGATGAGTGGTACCCGGTGGGGTCTTCTGCTGTTGTAGCCCATCCGCCTCAAGGTTGTGCGTGTTGTGGCTTCACAAATGCTTTGCTGCATACCTCGGTTGTAACGAGTGGTTATTTCAGTCAAAGTTGCTCTTCTATCAGCTTGAATCAGTCGGCCCATTCTCCTCTGACCTCTAGCATCAACAAGGCATTTTCGCCCACAGGACTGCCGCATACTGGATGTTTTTCCCTTTTCACACCATTCTTTGTAAACTCTAGAAATGGTTGTGCGTGAAAATCCCAGTAACTGAGCAGATTGTGAAATACTCAGACCGGCCCGTCTGGCACCAACAACCATGCCACGCTCAAAATTGCTTAAATCACCTTTCTTTCCCATTCTGACATTCAGTTTGGAGTTCAGGAGATTGTCTTGACCAGGACCACACCCCTAAATGCATTGAAGCAACTGCCATGTGATTGGTTGATTAGATAATTGCATTAATGAGAAATTGAACAGGTGTTCCTAATAATCCTTTAGGTGAGTGTATATATATATATATAAAAAATAGAGATCATAAAAACTATGTAAAAGGATATTTAAAAACAGCTTTACCATGTCACACTGCAAGACACTGCTGTCACTTAACCTATTTCCACAGATTGCCAGCTGCGACTACTTTTAATGCGGAGTTTAGCTTTAGCTTTTCCAAACATGGTAATCTGACTAACCTGTAGGGAGGACTTTGTCTTCGGGGACTCCTGGATCTGCTGCTCCTCATTCTCCTCTCCCTGGAACGCTCTCGTTCTCTGTCACCTGGTCTTGCTCTAAATCGGTCCCTCTCTCGTTCTCTGAGACGTTCTCGGCTGCGGTCCCGTCGGAAAGGGGATGAGTTTCGTGGAGGTGACAGTCTTCTCGCTCCTCGTCTCGGACTGGGGGAACGTGAGCGTTGTGGGTCCTGGTACTGTCGTGGTGGAGTGCGTTTTGGTGAAGGCCGAGATACTGTCTGCTTCACCTGTGACAAGTCATTCCTCCTTTTTCCCCTCGGAGACATAGGCGACACGTCTTTTTTTCGGTCACTCTGTCGATCTCTTCCTCTGCCAGGAGAGGGACGTGATGACTCTAGTTCCAGCTCTGAAGGGGTATATCGCTCGCCTCCACGATCTCTGCTCTGAGATTTGGTTTCTTCTGAAGGCGTGTACCGGTTCCGGGCTCTCTGAGGGGGTGAAGGAGGTGGGCTGGAACTCTCGGTGGGAGTGTACCTTTCTTTTCCACGGTCTTTGGTTCCTGTAGAGGGAGACGAGGAGCTGCCAGGTCTCCGGTCTCTCTCCACATCTCGTTGTCTCTTATCAACATTGTCCATTTTTCTCTGGGGCTCAGGAGGTGAGCTCTGTCTTTGTGTGGGAGGGTACACCTTCTTGCCTTCATCACTCTCGCCATCCCTTCCTCGGTTCTCCTTCTCACGGCGTGCAATAGCCTGAGCGATGACAGCGTTAGGAACCAATTTACTGGCTGTGCTGCTGTCTTTTGAACTTTTCAGTTTCTTCTTTTCATCATCCGAGGAGGATGATGACGATGAAGAGGAGGAGGAGGAGGATGACGATGACGATGAGGAGCTGTCACTATCACTCTCGCTGCTACTACTGCTGCTACTGCTACTACTACTTGCAGCTTTGTCTTTCTTCGCAGGCTTTTCCTTTTGAGTCTGTTTCTCCTTCTTTTGGTCTTGAGGACTCTTTTCCTGCCTCTTTTCCTCTTCAATTTTCCTGTCTTTCTTGCCCACTTCTTGCTCTGGCTGACAGCTAAAGGAGGACTTTCTGTCTGATCGAGTCACCTCTTGGCTTCTGGTGCGGTTTCTCTCCTTTTCTCTGTCGCTCTCTCTGGCTTTTCTCAAAGCCTCTTCCTTCATCTCCTCCTCTCGTTTTCTGTCTTTGTCTCTTTGTTCTTCTCGCTCCTTCTCCAGTTTACGATCTCGTTCTTTTTGCCCCCCATTGGCGTAAGGTGAACGTTTAGCAGGAGACATGGAGTCACTAGATCGGTTTCGGTCTCGCTCCTTCCCTTTATCACTCTCCCGTCCTTGGTCATCCTTTCTACTAGACAGGATTGTTTCTCTATCGCTATTCCTCTGTCTGTCTCTTGCTCTGTCCCCACGGATCTCCATTTCCCTGTCCCTCAGGGAAGCTTCTTTCTCTCCGCTGTGTCCTCTTCTCGTTCTGTCTTTACGTGGAGGGGACGGGGATGAGGATGAGTCATGTTTTCTTTGACCTTTGTTCTTTCTCCCATTGTCCACTTGGTTGTCTCTTTGCAGCTTAGGAGTCGGAGAACAAGACGAAGAGTCACGCCTTTTCCGTTGAGCGGGTTTCTGTCTCTCTTCGCTCCGTTGTCTTTTGTCTTGCTGCTGGTTACGTGGTGGAGATGGTGAAGAGGAGTTGTGTCTTGTCTGAGGGGGTTTCTCCCTCTCTTCACTCCGTGGTCGTCTGTCCCGCCTCTGCTTTGGTGGAGGAGATGGCGATGAAGAGTTGTGTTGTCGTCTCTGAGGTTTTTCTTGCACTTGTTCTCTCTCACGTTCTCGGCCTTTGTCTCTTCTGTTGTGCTCAGGCGTTCTTGAGCGTCTTGGTGATCTCTAAAAGTGGGGAAGGCAAAGAATTAGGGCAATGCAAAACCAAATATTTTTAAAAATCAACTAGTTAGAGGTTTGCCTGAATAACTGCTTGACTAATTTGGCTCAAAGGAGGCCTGAATAATTAGATCAGTCATCAAGCATTTGCATGACAGGTTCTTGTGTTAAATGCAGGGGTCTCTAGATGCATTTTTAAATGTTGGACTATTTTTAACTTGATAAACTATATTAAAACAACGCTTGTGGCAAAGCGCTCAAAAAACGATGTGAATAGTAACAATGGCCAAAAACACCACCCGAATGTGTTTGGCTGTAATTTAACGTGGACATTGTGTATAATAAAATACATACTATAAATGTTTACTAAAAATTAATGCTTATTTATAAAAAAAATGTATGTGTGTATTATATATATATATATATATATATATATATATATATAAAAATACTGAATATATAAAAAAAGATTAAGGTAAGATAACAGGAAAGACTATATATAAAAATTTAACTAGTCCAATTCAATAATCAAATAAAAAGGAATAAATCAGATTAAACAAATACAGTGTGCATATGCTTCTATGACTCCCAAAAGAACAAATGAATTACCTCTCTGACTTCCAACCTCTTTGGACTTTCCTCAATACGGCCACGGCGCCTCCTGTCAGGGGATCTTCCTTTCCTCCCCTCATCTGGACGAGAATCTGATTTATTCTGCTGCTTCCCTCTTTGAGGGGATTGGCTGAAAACAAAAAGCATGGAAATACATTTACATGAACATCAATTTTCATTAATTAAGAACTTTTTGATAAACTAGACCATCTCAAACGCTGAGCAAGCATTCATACATTTTCAATACAATTTAAAACTACTTGGGAAAAGAATCTATTTAATGGGAGAAAAGGTTGGAAAAAGGTTTTGCAAATGCTATAAGAAAAAGATAAAGACAAAGACAATTCAATGTTAAGTTAACCCTTAGTACACACTATAAAATAGTCTGGTCATGTGGTGTGCACATGGCCTTATTTTGTGTCATGTTACCTGTGAGCTGGGCTGGAGGATGCACTCTGCTGTTTTCGGCTCTTATTGGGAGGAGCCTCATTGTCACTCCTTTTTCTCTTTCTTTTGGATGTTTCTCTTTCATCTGATGAACTGTAGCAAGATAAATTATACCAATTAAATGTAAATAAAGAACGTGTAATCGGTTCACAGATAACTTAAAACGGTAAGGAGAAAACCTACCTCTCAGTGTCACTCTTCACTGACTCCTCCCTAAAAGCAAACATTTTTGTTATTTGAGCCATTAAAAAAAAAAAAAAAAAAATCTATCGCGTCTACACCAGACACGACAATAGCAAATCCATTTGCTCTTTGTGTTCAGAAGTAGCGTGAGTGCTTGGAGTACGTCAAAAATAGAACGGGCATCAGTTTACTGTCAGGAATTTGTTTTGTAAAGCATCACTGATTATAAAAGATTCTATTTGCTTTTGTCGCTCACGTTTGGTGTAGATGCGGTGTTAGGGGAGAGTGGGGCAAGATGTGTCAGTGAAAATTTGTCATTGAACATAAATCATGAACATTTTTATTGCTAATCAATGTAATCAGTGTAGCCTTTTGACTGGCTACTTGATCGGTAAAATAAATGTTATGTCAACAGAAATGTATCCAGGTCTACAAATATTTAATAAAATTACATTAACGTCAAACATGACAAAGCATTTCTCTCAAAATGGTAGCTGTGGGGTAAGGTGTGTTAGCCACTGCCACAATTTAACTTGAAGCATCTCAGTTAATAGTGATATGGATAATACATATTTTTTTATTCCCACATGCAGATATTCTGATCTGAATATTAAACCTTCTCCTGGATGGTTTATGAATAATGTGCAGAAAAGTAAGACTTGAGAACAAGTTACAAATGCAAAACATAATTCGCACATTCATATATTTCATACTGACTCAATTAAATACATTTAGGTGTATTAATTTTACCTAATTTCTTCTTGCCTAGAGGGCAACATAAGAATAATTAACAGCATATTGTTATGTAAGGAAACAAAATTAAAGGCATTAAATGAAACCTTTTCTTTTTCTTCCTCTTGTCCTTTTTCTTTTCTCGCCGAGGGGAAGGTGAGGGGCTCTCAGAGCTAAGAGTGAAAATTGATTCATTAATATATTATTCTCATTAAAATCATGTTAAGCATTCCAAATTCCTCCCCCATTCTTCAGTTTACCTTTCTCTGCCTTTGTTTTTCTTTTTCTTCTTCTTCCTGCTCTTTTTTCGCTCAGGAGATGAATCTGAATCATCAGACTTAATAATCCTGAAAGAAAATGATGAGAAACAGACAGAACAGTAAGTACTCAGATAAGGTACAACACAAAGGCTTTGACTTCTGAAAGTTACAGAACGTCTTCATAGTACATCAAGCTCTTTTATCTCAAAAGAAAGTAAAAAGTGATTCCTCATAATAAGACCCCTCCATCTACTCACTGGTACTTCTGCTGCTGTTTCTCTCTTTCCAGCCTCTCCTGCTCCCTCTTCTCTTTCTCTCGCTCCTTCCGGTCAGGATGAAAGGATGAGCCGTCGACGTAGTCAGAGCTGATACCGAAGGCTTCTCTCAGACGGTCATTTTTTTGCTGGTTAGCAGCTGCCAGAGCATGAGTCTCAGTCACACTGTTAAAAAGAGCAAAATGTGGATTAAAAAAATATATATTAGCAGTGCACAGAAAAAGGCCATCATAAAAATCTCAATGTCCATTTGAATGGTCTGAAGTAATACTCACACTGGCTTCTCTGTTGGAGGAGGTGCAGGTTCTTCTCTTTCTTGCAGCATCAAACGAAAGGTATTGACTTTCTCTTCAATCTCCTCTGCAGAGTACCTGTCACACAGGAGGGACTGGTCAGAGGTCACTCTTAAGATCTCTTTGCTCATTAAGAATGATCATAATAACACAAAACCATGTTTTTGAAAGAAGTCTTGTATGATCACCAAGGATACATTTTTATAAATTTATTTAAAAACAGGAATATTGTGAAATATTATTACAATTGAAAAAACTATTGTCTATTTTAAAATATTTTTTAAAATGTACTTTATTCCTTTGATGGCAAAGCTGATTTTTCAGTCTTCAGTGTCAGACGATCCTTCAGAAATCATTCTAATACGCCGATTTGGTGTTTCGTACTGAAACTTTTACCGCTTATATATTTAAACTTTTTTTGGAGCTGAGAGATAAGGTACAAAACTTGCATTTGTTGTGACTGGCATGTTGCTTGATTTAAATTTGCTACTGAGAGGAAATACGTAAGCTACATTCTCTATGTGCAGACTATGGGTGGGCGATATGACCAAAATCTTAAACTGTGATAAAGAAAGAGCAAAGAAAACAAACTGGAATAGAACAAAGATACAAATGAAATAGACCTACCTGGAAAAATTCAAGCACTAGAATTACTACATAAAATGTACAAAGTAAACAAATGTATAAAACAATGCATAGTCCTTTACTGTCTAAATTAAATATATATTTATTACTATTAAAGTTACAAAAGTGATTCAGCCAAGAGCAGTGAGAGACTTTCGATTTTTTGTTGTTTGATTAGCATATTAATGACAGCAGGAAAATTTGAATGCTGTCACTTTAAGACCGACTGCACGGATCCAATATACTCGTGCGTTTTCTCTTAACTGTTTACGTTGACTTAAGACATAAATGACTGTTTACTTGCAAATACATGATCACTTTGACACATAGGTATGTGTATTTAACCGTTCAAGCCCAATTAGGCAGCAAAAGCCCTCAGTTCAGTTCACACGTGCTCTGAGAAAGTCTCTCAAACAGAGCTCGCATATACTGAAATGAGTTCTCTTTCGCTGCTAATTGTGCTTCAACTGCGATGCTTAAAAATGCATGCAAATGATAAGCTTTCGTGACCGCGTAGCACAGCAACGTCACATGAGCGTAACCGCGAAAATCTCTACCGGTTGACAAATTTCTACCGGTTAATTGTGTGTACCGGTATATCGCCCACCCCTAGTGTAGACCATTAATTCTAATCTGAAGAGAATACTTCATATGATTTCATCTCATCTTACCCCTGCTCCTCCATCATGTCCTGCAGCTCGGCACATTTCACCTCCAGCTGTCTCTTCCTCTGGTGCTCTAGGATTTCAGCATTAGGTTGTCTGTTCAGCTGGCTCTCCAGTCTCTCTCTGTCTTTCTCATCCCGCTCTCCTCCGCGCTCATCCCTGTTCCTCTTCACGCGTACGCTGGAGAGATTCCGCTGAACGTAGCCGTTCGTGCCACTGCCTCGCGGCGTGGTCAGCCCGATACCATTATACATCTCCGCTCTGAGAGGTCTGAAAGAAAATAACTAAAAAAATTCTATATCACATTTTTAATTTTCAAATTACCTAGAATAAAAGCATTTGATACATGAATAATGTAAATAAATGAGTGCTGCTGGGAGACATTACGGCGCCTTCTGCATTTGTGGAAGTCATTACACAAATAATACATATGCTTCTTGTTTTTCCTTGACATATTTTTGCTAAAAAATTATATATGAAAACAGGTTAATGGTGAGCTTTAACCATGAAAATAAATAAACATTATGATTTTGTTCATTTTAGAAGTAACACAATTAAAGCATGCAAATAGTTAATAGAGAAGGAACTTAAGTTTTAGTTTCTGTTTTCAAGCTGATTACAATGCAACAAAAACATATTAAACAGAAATGACAAAGGAACAAACTAAGAGGCTGACTTGATATTGCAAAAACGCAAGTCTTGAGTGGATTTATCCATTTAACCCTCAAAGACCCTAGCAGAACTGCAATGGTGGTATGAAGCAATTAAATAATACCAGAACAGTAGCTGACAATCTGAAATGTATCACAAAAACAGTTTTGGTGGGGGAAAAAGCTCGCTAAAGTCACACACCAGTCAGCTGACAATTCTTAACATTTTTGGACAAATGTATCTATTTACAAAGTAAGTGTTTTGACTTCTAACAATCTAGTCACAGGACACTTTGAACATACATTAATGAGACCATTTTTCTAGCAAAAATAATGCTGGGTATTAGGGTTAAAAAAAAAAAAAAAATTCTATTATTTAAACACAATGGAACCTATGAATGGTACAAAAATTATTAATTTTTTCAGCTCTTTTCTTAGCTGTTTTGTCATTATTTTATATGAATACTTCCATTTCACGATTGTATTCTTACTGGTTGAAATTAGGAATTATTTTTTTAAATACATTTGTATTTTAAATTATTAATTAACAAATAAGTGTTTTATAAAGACGTACATAATGTGTATCAATGCTTGGGTCTCTGAGGGTTAATGTGCTGAGAGTCACTAGAAAAATCACGAGTCAAGAAATAGCCAGATTCAGCACATTGTTAAAGACATAATCTGAATTACTTTCCAGATCATGAAACCACACGAGTATGGAAAGTAAAGCATAAGACAACTCAAGTGTTATTATTTATAGGTCACTCACAGAGACTTGTGCTGTGGTGTGTTCTAAACAACTGATCAAACATGTGTTGAAACGAGCTCAAAGTTATGACAATGAATTACAATAAGCCTACCAAGAGAGCATTAAAGTCGTGTCAAACGCTCCAAACATCCCATATTATGCCTAACGTGCTGTCTAGGTAGGCTGCTCACTGTATTTTAATACAGAGACACTGCATCGCGCCCACAAGATGAAGAACAGTCTTAAACCAGCAGCAGGCCGAGGCCTTCTGTACTGCAAATACTTCCTTCACTCCACTGCCGCTGATTTTCTTTCACTTTTAGTCTTTATGTAATACATACTAAATACCCCCAGTGTTTACTTGTATAACAGAATTTGGGTTGTTTTAGCACGCTAACTGTGTCTTTGGGCTAACAGGATCACTCTACAATACAGCATGCTAACTGGTCATTAAGCTTCTGTTACGTGTGCGCTACGTACCTCTGTGATCCCGCTCAGGCAGAGAACAAAAGTAGAACCGTTACAGACCAAAGATCGAATAAATGTGGCACTGCGAGCAAAAACCCAGCGAGTCTATATCAAATAATCCTAGTAAAATAAAAACGATGTGCGCAACGTTGGCTAGAACGAACAGGTAACGCTCATTTGGACGTCATCGTGACGATCTCGCGAGAAAGTTCGGGGAATGACTGTGGACTACATTTCCCACACTTACTACACACTCACTTTCTACTTACTCGCTGTTCTTTTTTTTTTTGTTGTTGTTGTTGTTCTTCTTCTTCTTCTTTATTTGCGGCAGACTAGACGCATCATTGGCGTATTGCTGCCCTCCTCAGTTCATTTAAAGAATTAATAGAATTATTAGATTATATCCTTATATATAATCCAGTCCGGTGCAAAAAGTTGATAACAATTTTTGCTGTCTCATATTCCTTATTACAAAGTAATGATTTTAACGAATTACTTGAAATTCCAGCTTCCAACAGCTCTGAGCACATGACATTTCTTTCTGTATGATGACAAGGACAGTCCATTAATGCATGGCGCACAGTTTCTACTTCTCCACATATACATCTGCCATTTGGATGTTTTCCAACCATTGCCAGCCCATAATTTAATGCACAATGCCCCAATCTAAGTCTAGTTATAACCACACTATCCCTCCTTCCTAAACCTATATATATTGAATGTTTCACTGTTAACTGAATAGAAAAATAATGTCTGCCTTTATTTCCCTCTTCCCATTCTTTTTGCCATAAATTCATTAATTCTTGCTGAATAACATATTTACACTCAACCTTTCCATACATTACTTCCAATTCTACTTCATTTTTATGTACAGCTTTTTTTGCCATTTCATCAGCCTCTTCATTCCCCTGAATTCCTATATGAGCTGGTGTCCAAATAAATCCTACTGTATTCCCCATTTTATTTATTTGATTTAATGTTACTAGTATTTCTACTATTAGATCTGATCTGGCTTCACTCTTCCTTCCCTTTATTGCCATTAGAGCTGCAGTTGAGTCTGAACATATTATTCTTTTACCAGTACTATTTTCCTCCACCCACCTCAAGGGCCCATAAAATAGCTACACGCTCCTCAGTAATAACTGACACATTATCTGTCACTCGTTTTCCATTCTTTATATTTAATTGTGGAATGCTTATTCCTATTGCTGCTTTTCTATTAATGAAGTTAACTGACCCATCTGTATTATCTGCCACTTGCTTTTTAAATGATTGTTAACCATGATCACAGGGTCACCTTCAGCTTCCTTAATTTGATCTAGTATGTCAAGAGCTACTCTAGGTTCTGACAGAAACCATGGTGGGACTGGTGGCCAGCACACTGCTGGTCCTATCTTTAAATCTTTCACTCCCATTCCTTGTGCCCTCATACCTATAAAATTCATCATAGTCTTTCTTTTACTTCCATTCTTTCCTTGAAATTCCCAAAGTTCTTCCAATAAATTTCTAGCAGGATTTATAAAATTACTACTTTGTAACTTAGTCCAATAATAAAAAGACAGTTTATTTCTCCTCAGCTCCAATGTGGTTTTCTCCATTTCAATTAAAAGTGCATTAAGTGGTGTTGTTCTCATCGCCCCTCCACATATTCTTAATGCTTTCGCTTGAACATCTTCTAATTTCTTTAAAATAGATGCTGCTGCTGACCCATATGCCATACAACCATAATCAATATTAGATCTAATAATTCCCCTATATATCATCATTAATGTATCTCTATTTGCTCCCCAAGCAGTTCCAATTAAACACCTTATAGTATTAATGACTTTATCACACTTTTTTTTACTATTTTATCTACAAACCCAATTCCAAAAAAGTTGGGACACTGTACAAATTGTGAATAAAAACAGAATTCAATGATGTGGAAGTTTCAAATTTCAATATTTTATTCAGAATACAACATAGATGACATCAAATGTTTAAACTGAGAAAATGTATCATTTTAAGGGAAAAATAAGTTGATTTTAAATTTCATGGCATCAACACATCTCAAAAAAGTTGGGACAAGGCCATGTTTACCACTGTGTGGCATCCCCTCTTCTTTTTATAACAGTCTGCAAACGTCTGGGGACTGAGGAGACAAGTTGCTCAAGTTTAGGAATAGGAATGTTGTCCCATTCTTGTCTAATACAGGCTTCTAGTTGCTCAACTGCCTTAGGTCTTCTTTGTCGCATCTTCCTCTTTATGATGCGCCAAATGTTTTCTATGGGTGAAAGATCTGGACTGCAGGCTGGCCATTTCAGTACCCAGATCCTTCTACGCAGCCATGATGTTGTAATTGATGCAGTATGTGGTCTGGCATTGTCATGTTGGAAAATGCAAGGTCTTCCCTGAAAGAGACGACGTCTGGATGAGAGCATATGTTGTTCTAGAACTTGGATATACCTTTCAGCATTGATGGTGCCTTTCCAGATGTGTAAGCTGCCCATGCCACACGCACTCATGCAACCCCATACCATCAGAGATGCAGGCTTCTGAACTGAGCGCTGATAACAACTTGGGTTGTCCTTGTCCTCTTTAGTCCGGATGACATGGCGTCTTCAAATTTTGATTCGTCTCACCACAGAACAGTTTTCCACTTTGCCACAGTCCATTTTAAATGAGCCTTGGCCCAGAGAAAACGCCTGCGCTTCTGGATCATGTTTAGATATGGCTTCTTTTTTTACCTATAGAGTTTTAGCCGGCAACGGCGAATGGCACGGTGGATTGTGTTCACCGACAATGTTTTCTGGAAGTATTCCTGAGCCCATGTTGTGATTTCCATTACAGTAGCATTCCTGTATGTGATGCAGTGCCGTCTAAGGGCCCGAAGATCACGGGCATCCAGTATGGTTTTCCGGCCTTGACCCTTACGCACAGAGATTGTTCCAGATTCTCTGAATCTTTGGATGATATTATGCACTGTAGATGATGATAACTTCAAACTCTTTGCAATTTTTCTCTGAGAAACTCCTTTCTGATATTGCTCCACTATTTTTCGCCGCAGCATTGGGGGAATTGGTGATCCTCTGCCCATCTTGACTTCTGAGAGACACTGCCACTCTGAGAGGCTCTTTTTATACCCAATCATGTTGCCAATTGACCTAATAAGTTGCAAATTGGTCCTCCAGCTGTTCCTTATATGTACATTTAACTTTTCCGGTCTCTTATTGCTACCTGTCCCAACTTTTTTGGAATGTGTAGCTCTCATGAAATCCAAAATGAGCCAATATTTGGCATGACATTTCAAAATCTCTCACTTTCAACATTTGATATGTTATCTATATTCTATTGTGAATAAAATATAAGTTTATGAGATTTGTAAATTATTGCATTCCTTTTTTATTCACAATTTGTACAGTGTCCCAACTTTTTTGGAATCGGGTTTGTATGTACCCTCCATGTCATTTTCTCCTCAAACCATACTCCTAAAAATTAGAATTTTTTAACTCTTTCTATAGGTCTATTATAAACCATTAGCCCCTGTTCTAAAAGTTCTTTTCTAAAACCAAATACCACATACTTTATTTTGGGACTGATATTCTAAATCCCCATTCTTCTGCCCATACCTCTACTTTATTTATTGCCTGTTGAACTTGTTTATGGATATACTTTAAATACAACATCTTTTCCATACAACCGCATCATCCGCAAAACAACGGCATACCGAAACCCCTTCCCAGCTTACTAAAAATATCATTTATCATTACATTAAATAACACTGGACTAATGACACTTCCCTGAGGGGTTCCATTTACCACGTTTTCCTCACAAGACAGAAATCCTTCCACTTTTACTTGAATGGTACTGTCCTTCAAAAAATTATTTATCCAGTTTAGCATCCTACCTCTTATCCCTGCATCATACATCTTAATCATTAGACCCTCTTTCCATACCATATCGTATGCCTTCTCAATATCTAAAAATATACCTACAACGGATTCTTTATTTGCTATAGCTCTTTTAATATCTAAATCTAATACTAGCACTGAGTCCATTGTGGATCTTCCAATTCTAAAACCACTTTGATAGGGAACAAAGTATTCCTGCTTCTCAAGCATATACACTAATCTGTCTGTAACCATTCGTTCCATTGTTTTACATAAAACGGCTGTCAGAGCAATTGGACGATAAGAAGTTCATTCGCTTTTTTCCCAGGTTATAAAATTGGAATAATTATTGCATGTTTCCATTCTTTTGGTAATATGCCACTTTCCCAAACTGAATTTATTAATTTCAAAATTTCCTCTAACCCTATATCATCCAAATGACGAAGCATCTGATACCCTATTTCACCCTATTTCACCTATCTTTCACTTTTATAATGACTCTTTTTAGTTCTTCTAATGAGAAATATGTATTCACTGCTCTTAAATTGTCTTTATTATGTTCTAATTTATATTTCTCATTTTTCAATTTCTTCTCTCTCTCCGTTTTACTAATTAAACTAATGTTCTTCAAACTATGTATCTCCTAAATGTTTTAACCAGTAAATCTGCTTTGTACTTATTATTAACTGCTTCCTGCTCTTCAAATTGTAAGACTGGAATTTTAGTTGTTTTATACTCCCCTGACATTCTATGTACCAAAGCCTATAACTTTCTAACGTTTGTTTGTGTTCCTAAATTACTACAAAATTTATGCCAACTTTCGTTCTTTGCATCTTTTATGACTCTTCTAGCTTTCGCCCTTAGTTTCTTATAATCTATTGCATACTTTTCCATTGGGTTTTTCCTCAATCGCCGATATGCTTTATTTCGATCTAGTACAGCTTTTGTACATGCCTCATTCCACCATGGAACACTCCGTCGTTCTTTTGGACATTCAATTCTTGGAATACACTCATCCGCAGCCTGAATTAATATATTGCAAATTGAATTATTCCACCTATCTACATCACTTTTAATCACTTTAATAACTTATTCCTGAGTTCTTTCTTTAAATTCATCCCACCTTGCTTTTGAGTAATTATATTTATTTGGCCTGTAGTCCTGTTCTTTAACAAGTTTTCTACCTATTCTGGTTAAAATTGGAACGTGATCACTTCCAATAGTATACCGATCCATTATATCCCATTCTCCCCTTAGGGCTAGCTCAGGAGAAGTAAAAGTTAAATCTATACACAAGTTAGCTCCTTGATTAATTTGAAACCTAGTTGGTCTACCATCATACTACTATACTCGTACTACCAATCCATGTTTGTCTATAAAATCTTCGAGGACTAATCCATTTTTATCTCCAATATTGCTTCCCCACACTCCACTATGTGCATTAAAATCCCCAGCCCATATTACTGGAAGCTCAATCTTATCCATTATTTCTTTCAGCTTCTCTTCCTCTAGTTTCTGTCCCGGATTGTAAAAATGAACCACAGAGATTTTCCCTTGTACTGACCATACTTCAACCACCACACATTCAAGATCTGTATTTATCTCTGCTCTTCTACAAACCCGATTCCAAAAAAGTTGGGACACTGTACAAATTATGAATAAAAACAGAATGCAATGATGTGGAAGTTTCAGATTTCAATATTTTATTCAGAATACAACATAGATGACATATCAAATGTTTAAACTGAGAAAATGTATCATTTTAAGGGAAAAATAAGTTGATTTTAAATTTCATGGCATCAACACATCTCAAAAAAGTTGGGACAAGGCCATGTTTACCACTGTGTGGCATCCCCTCTTCTTTTTATAACAGTCTGCAAACGTCTGGGGACTGAGGAGACAAGTTGCTCAAGTTTAGGAATAGGAATGTTGTCCCATTCTTGTCTAATACAGGCTTCTAGTTGCTCAACTGTCTTAGGTCTTCTTTGTCGCATCTTCCTCTTTATGATGCGCCAAATGTTTTCTATGGGTGAAAGATCTGGACTGCAGGCTGGCCATTTCAGTACCCGGATCCTTCTACGCAGCCATGATGTTGTAATTGATGCAGTATGTGGTCTGGCATTGTCATGTTGGAAAATGCAAGGTCTTCCCTGAAAGAGACGACGTCTGGATGGGAGCATATGTTGTTCTAGAACTTGGATATACCTTTCAGCATTGATGGTGCCTTTCCAGATGTGTAAGCTGCCCATGCCACACACACTCATGCAACCCCATACCATCAGAGATGCAGGCTTCTGAACTGAGCGCTGATGACAACTTGGGTTGTCCTTGTCCTCTTTAGTCCGGATGACATGGCGTCCCAGTTTTCCAAAAAGAACTTCAAATTTTGATTCGTCTGACCACAGAACAGTTTTCCACTTTGCCACAGTCCATTTTAAATGAGCCTTGGCCCAGAGAAAACGCCTGCGCTTCTGGATCATGTTTAGATATGGCTTCTTTTTTGACCTATAGAGTTTTAGCCGGCAACGGCGAATGGCACGGTGGATTGTGTTCACCGACAATGTTTTCTGGAAGTATTCCTGAGCCCATGTTGTGATTTCCATTACAGTAGCATTCCTGTATGTGATGCAGTGCCGCCTAAGGGCCCGAAGATCACGGGCATCCAGTATGGTTTTCCGGCCTTGACCCTTACGCACAGAGATTGTTCCAGATTCTCTGAATCTTTGGATGATATTATGCACTGTAGATGATGATAACTTCAAACTCTTTGCAATTTTTCTCTGAGAAACTCCTTTCTGATATTGCTCCACTATTTTTCGCCGCAGCATTGGGGGAATTGGTGATCCTCTGCCCATCTTGACTTCTGAGAGACACTGCCACTCTGAGAGGCTCTTTTTATACCCAATCATGTTGCCAATTGACCTAATAAGTTGCAAATTGGTCCTCCAGCTGTTTCTTATATGTACATTTAACTTTTCCGGCCTCTTATTGCTACCTGTCCCAACTTTTTTGGAATGTGTAGCTCTCATGAAATCCAAAATGAGCCAGTATTTGGCATGACATTTCAAAATGTCTCACTTTCAACATTTGATATGTTATCTATATTCTATTGTGAATAAAATAGAAGTTTATGAGATTTGTAAATTATTGCATTCCTTTTTTATTCACAATTTGTACAGTGTCCCAACTTTTTTGGAATTGGGTTTGTATATTGTACCCCATTTTTAATAGAAATGGCACATCCACCCCCAACTCTATTTATTCTATCTTATCTTAAACTTTCAATTATGCCAAGTCTCCTGCACGCATATCAAATCAGGCTTTTCTTTAAATGCTTCGATAAATCTCTTAAATTCCTGTCCGTTGGCTACTAGACTCCTAGCATTCCACTGCAGTACATAAAACATACAGTATATATAAATATATATACACTTATTCCATTTCATCCTCTGTTAATTCATATTCCTCATCAGACTTATCTTTCCCCTGATTGATAAGTACTTGCTGGCTTTCTGTTAATCCTCCATGCATATACTTATACAGCATTTCTGGATGGATATCCTTGATCCTAAGGAATTTATCTGCTACCGCAATTACCTCCCTTGCAACATCAGGCTTATTTCTTGCCCTTTCTTTTATTCTCCACACTGCTTCAGAAAAGAAAGCCAGAAATTCCTTCTTTTTGATCAACATAGAATCATCTGGAATTTTCTCACATACCTGTTGCTGCTTCACAGATCTAGTTACTTGACTACTTTCATTTGTTCTCTCAATTCTTCTCACTGCTTCTGCGTATGACACCTTGTTCTGATCTCTTACCTTCTGCACTAATTCAGCTTTAGCATGACTGGGGCATCCTCTAAATGCAGCTACATGATTTCCTCCACAATTACAGCATTTAATCTGATTTTTACATTCTTTAATATCATGATCTTCACTGCATTTTCCACATCTGCGTTTACCCTTACACACCGCTGCTACATGCCCAAATCTCTGGCAGTTGTAACATCTTAATGGTGGTCTTTCGTACATCCTAACTCTGAAATTCAAGTAGCCTAGCATAACTTTCTCTGGTAACACTTCTTCCCTAAAGATCAGCATTACTGCAGAGATTTCTCACCCTTCTTCTCTTTGATTTTTTCCCATCCGTACAGCTTTAATCACTTTCCCTCCTTTTAGGTCGGTTTTTAACTCTTCCTCTGATATTTCAAAGGACACATAGATAACTCCTTTTGTCTCATTACCTCCAGGCATAAAACCTTCTACATTCTTTCCACTCAAGCTCTTCACTTTACACGCTTTGTTTTGTTGCTCTGAAGTTTTACATATTATCATTAGCATTCCATTCGCTAAAGTTTTAGCATGATGGACATCTCCAATTTTTGGTTTTATATCATTTGATATCTTTAATGTGTACACTTTAAAGATCACCTTAAACTCTTCTTCTCCTTGATCATTTCCCCTCTTCCTACTTTTAACTTGCCTGTCTATATCACTATCCGCTAAATTTTCCTATCTCTTTTCACCTTCTCCCATTCCCCTCCACCCTTCCCAGCCCCCCATTCCCACCTAACATGGGCTGACAAGCGGTCTAATTTCTTAGATTAGTCCACGGCTCTCCGAAACACAAGGTTGCTCAGCTGATCCCAGACCCTCTCCACACGCGTCCTGTTTTTTTGGTTCATCAAAATAAGATTTTTTTTATGTTTTGAAAGAACTATCTTCTGCTGCAAGGCTGCATTTTTCAAAATACAGTAAAAAGTGTATTATTTTATATAATTGAAAATATAATTTATTCGTTTATGGCAAAGCTGAATTCTCAGCATCATTACTCTTCAGTGTCACATGATCCTTCAGAAATCATTCTGATATGCTGATTAGCTGCTCAAGAAACACTTTCTTATTATTATCAATGTTGAAAACAGTTGTGCTGCTTAATATTTTTGTGGAAATTTTAATGGAATTTTTTTAAATAATTTAAAACATTATAAAAGACATTAATGTCTTTAAAAACAATCCTCAAACATTTGAATAGTAGCCTAGTGTATTTTATGATCCCCAAAATTTGTATGGACATTAAAATTGTGGGAAAAATAATACAGCGTGCACCCGGCTTCACTTACTTTGGATGTAAATGAGTAAGAACACACAGAATAAGCCTCACACAATATGAGTTTTATTATTTAAGTATTGTTTTGTGGCTTTTAGTCCATAGTGTGTTAGTTTTGAGACATCTAGCGTTCTTCAAAACACTGACCATTTAGTAGGCCTATATACTGTAATATTATCTATATGTATATAAATACTACACAAATAATATGGATATTATTAGTACAATGTAAGAACCAAAATACAAACTACGATAATTGAATATATAACAGCTGACAAAGCACATATTCCAGCTGCTGTACTCTGGACACATCTACAGTCTCTGTCTCTTCTGGGAATCTCAGGTGTGTGAGTTGAAATGTTACCATCACATTTCATCCAGTCAGTAGCAATGGACTTCGGGAAAGCAGTTTCCTGCTCCAGGCCCCCTCTTTTTAAAATCCAGTAGTTTGAATCTTTAAAGAAATAAGTGTCTCCTGAGGGAAATGTGGATAAAATGGTTTGAGGTTGGTTTGGGAGAAGAAGAAAAAAGACAAATGGAAATCATTCTGAATAAAAGCTTTTATGACAAAAGACACATTTTACCATCTAGAAATCCAATGATATCATCAGGGTAAGAGGGCATCCCCCAGATAGATGCTGGTTTAGGGTACCCTTCCTCCAGCTTCCTCTCTGTTCCTGCCTCATCAATCCTCCAGTACTCTCCACCACTGAACAGGTACGTCCTCCCATTGTGCGGCCACACAAATACTGCCTCCACTCTCTCTGGAACCCGTCCTGCAGAAGAGCGTAAGCCCCATTCTGAAAGTGGTCGTGGGTACCCAGGGAGGGACACTGTGTTTCTAAATATCCAGTACTGATTACCTGAGAAAGACCAGAATGAAAAAGAATGAAGATGAGTCCAACAGCCAGTAAAAATCAGATTTTTCACCCACTATTCTATAAATATGTTGCATCTGTTTACAGTCAATAGCCCCTAATATAGTATGAAAATAATAAACAAATGCTTGTACTCACTTACTTGCTTACATACGCATATTTTTACATTTTGGGTCTCTTTTTTCATTCTTACCAATAAAGAATACAATATATCCATCTCTTCTCTCATATACCGCATCAACTCTGGCTGTTTCTGGAGGCAAACCGATCCAGAAGCTGTGGATCAGAGCTGGAGTCAAGGACATTAATGAGCCTGAATTATGTACCCTCCAAAAGTGTGGACCTGATAAAAGTGAAATTGAGGGAGAGGATGAAACAGAAACAGTATTTTCTTTCACTTATAATTTTTATACTTTTCTACAAATTATTTTTCAGGATATGTTAAGGATACCCCAAAGAGAAGTCCCTCTGATACTTTTACACAGTCCACAATTGTTCAAACATTTTTTTATTTATTTATTTTTTTAAATAAATACTTAAATTCAGCAAGGACGCACTAAATTGATCAATAGTGACAGTAAAGACATTCATAATGTTATAAAAGTTTTCTATTTCAAATAAATGCTGTCCTTTCGATCTATTAATCACAGAATTCTGAAAAAAACAGTATCACAGTTTCCACAAAAATAACACAGTTTCAACATTCATAATAATGAGAAATGTTTTTTTCTTGAGCAGCATCATCATATTAGAAGGATTTCTGAAGGACCATGTGACACTGAAGACTGGAGTGATGATGCTGAAAATTCAGCTTTGCCATCAGGAATAAGATAAATTTGAACATATATTAAAATAGAAAAAAGTTATTTTACACTGTAATAATATTTTTCAATATTACTGTTTTTATTGTATTTTCGATCAAATAAATGCAGCCTTGAGCTTAAGAGTCTTCTTTCAAAAACATTACAAATCTTACCGACCCCAGAGTTTTGAACGGTAGTATATTCAAACATCATACCTCTAAAAAAGAAAACCTCTGCTCTGATATTAGCGATTGCATCATAACCTCCCTGACAGCGATCAGCAGAGGCTGGTGGGCTACAAAAAAGAAAAGCATTAAGAAAAATATAACAACCATTGTCAAACCTGTTAGGATCACGGTGTTACTCACTGATAGGGAGGATGTGGAGGAGCAGGGGTCGAGAAATGGGCCAGGTGAGTTGTGGATGCAGAAACAGATGGAGAAGGTTTAAAATCTGGTCTTTTTCCTGTATAGTAAACAAAGTCATGAGAAATTAATATCTGATTGATTGATTGATTCTTTCATTCATTCACATATTAGGGAGTACCATAGAGTGCATGTATTCTCAGTCTGTCATCAAGGGGTAAGGAATAGCTGTGCATGTCTCCCACAGGACCATAGTAATAAGGCTTCATGATGGAGTCATTGGAGGAGGAGTGAAACAGGCCCAAAGCATGACCAAACTCATGCACTGCAACTGTGAATAAATCTGTGTTGCTGCTCCTATCTGTGGAAATAAACATAAAACTTTGCAAAGTTAAACATAAAACTTAGCACTTCTGACTCATCTTCTTTTCTTTTAATCTATCTATGAATAACGACATTGGATACACAAATACATAAATATCATTTAATTTACCTCCATAGCTCCAGCTCTCTCCATCATCAAAGTGTGTGTCACCTGCAAGATCTTCCTTTCCTGGGAAGAATGCATGTGCCAGTGTGCCCCCCTTGCCATCAAAAGGATATCCATCCTCATGGTAGCCACTGGCAAAGGTGACTTTGATGTCTATCTGTGGTGATGGGTCATATGGAGAAGGGCGAATCCTGTGGAAATGCAGATGTGTGACATCACTCCATGCTCTGAGGGCATAGGTCAAAATGAGCTTTACCAGCCCTGGATGTAGAGTGGGAGACATAGAGGGAGAGGGAAAATCTTGCACGCTAGGGAAAAGAAGGGAGACGTAAGATTATTGGACAGGAATATTCTGGATAAGGTTACATAAAAAAGGGATACAATGTAAAAAGTATCCTGTTAAATTTATGGTAAAGAAACAGCAGCCATGCTGACCAGAAATACAGTGACAGTGATTTTGATATTACAGGATGGCATATTAGTGCCTATATATTTTACAAGTCATGACCATATATATGTTATAAAGTGATATAATGTTAATACCAGTCTATTTGAACAACCAAAATCTACTTGTTCATTGAATTGATCATAATTGGCCTGTCGATAAAACATGGCCAAAACTCATATATCATACACACAAAGACTAAACATCATTAGGTAACACAAATTATACTAAAATAATGCAACAAATATTAAATAAAATGTATCACAAAAACAAATGTAAATTTCTGATAACAAAAATGAGAAGCGCAAAATGATTTCTATAAAATATAATCATATGTGATGTCTTGCACAAGGACTTATGAGAATGTAATTTCTCTGCACCTTTCAGTAATTTTAAAATAGTATAGGCTCATTTATAATTTTTACTTGCAAAAACCATGTCATTTACAGTTTTTTTCACTGGTAAAACAGCTTAAAGTTGCATAGAATTTTATCCTTTATTCTATAAAAGTTGTAATAAACTTTTTAACAACTAACAAACATTATTATTATTATTATTATTATTATTTTACAATGTATAGAATATATTGCTGGAGACTTAATGATCACACCTCCAGGTGATGTCAGTCTTGTCCCAGCTCAACCTTGGCAGAGTGTATCCCCTCTTCAGCTTCCCTTTACCTCTTCTCTTTCCTTTCAACAGATCCTCAGAGCTGATGGTGTCCGGGATAGAGCAGCGAGGTCTGGCCATCATTTCTAAAGTGGCCTGATCTAAAGTTCGACAAAAGTGGAATCATCAATGACATATAGTGACAATCTACTCAGAAAGATCACGTGGCAAAGTGCGCTCTGAGGGGTTCACTTATGCTTCCCTCTGGATAAACCTTACAGTAAAAATAAGTGAATGCGGAGATCATCTGTCACCTATTTTGCCAGTCTCTTCAATACCAGCAAAACGCTGCATTTTACGGACAGCTGCTTCAATACCCTCCCTGGTTTGAAGTAGACCAATTACAGATTTTGGAGATGGTAAATACCCATACCGAATCAACCAGTCCTGCACACACACACACACACACACAAAATATTCACATACATTGTTGATGAATAAAAAAATAAAATAAAACCAGCTCTGAAAGCATTTAAAAACATTCCCAAACTTGAAATTTACAAAGACTGTAACAATTAATTTATAATATTTGTATCAGATTTTGTTATGATAACGTGTGTATTATTTAGTTAGCCTACTTTTTATAATTGATGTTGATTATATTTTATCAACCCTTAAATCAACCAGATCAACAATTTATTTAACTTGTTTTATTCTGTTTTGTTTGAAACCATTTTAATGTTGATTTTTTATGAATATGGTAAAAATGTGTTTCCCTGAAAAATCAATTAAAAATAAAAAAATCTGACACTTAATCTTTCTGATATCTGATCAGCATTGCATATGAGACACATTAAAATAATGTAATTTTTTTATTAAGCATAAGAGCTTGTTTTAATCGAGATTTGAAATATTCTTACCACTCCTCGCGCGTACTGATCTGCCATCAACGCAGGTCGCGCGCTCACAACACTTAGAAGCGCGGCGCCGATTATTGTGAGAACTGCGGTCATGGTCATTCAGTGTGACATCAACGGGTTGTTCGCACTCTCAAAACCGCCACATTAATTGTAAACGCAAAATTATTAACGAATAAATGCTCGAGCACAATCAAAACAGCTAAATGCTGTAATAGAACAGAAAAATGACGATCAAGTCACTGAGAATATTGGATGTAGGCTATTCTTCATCCACACAGTCACGGTTTGTCCTGTTTCATATGACATCCCAAAAGGGTATTGTTTTGATAAATATTCCTGTCTTGCACCTCTCTCTCTCTCTCTCTTTCTTCCCCTCAGTAGGAGCATCCGTCTAAATGTGTGACCCCATGAATGCATGCGTGACCCCTGATCACGGTTTGCTGTCTAAATAACCTCATGGAACTCAAAATAGGCCATGAAGATGTGAAAAACGTGTGAGGAGATGACAACAAAGGCATATATTATAAAACCAGCATATTACAGTGATTTCGGAAGGATCATGTGACACTAAAGACTGGAGTAATGATGCTGAACAACATTCAGCTTTGCTATCACAGCAATAAATTAAATTAAATTTCAAAATATATATTTTTAAAAAGTGGTATAAAAATGGTATCATTTCCGTAATTATGCTGGGGTGTAAGACCCCCTGGTAAGAGGAAAAGTACTGTGCATTGTGTTGTGATAAAAATAGACAGGATGTTTATGAGCTTTGGTGCGAGAGAATGAAGAAAGGGAAACATTAATTGCAATAAATAAATAAACCAAGCATGTTATGGATCCTCAAGATGTCTGTTCTCTTAATCATCATCAGGGCTTCCCTTTACCCTATATATTCTAACAGAGTTGACAAAACATGGATTCACCAGCATGTTAAAGATTTTTTTTATTATAGTGCAAGCAACACAACATCTCCCCAGCACAAACATCAGTAAAATAACAAAGACATGCCTTTGCCTAGTTATGTGTAAAGTTCATGATTTATGAAACCAAATATACATTGCTAATCTGTACATTATATTACCAGTCTTCTGCATTCATACTGCGATTCACATTGCCTTTGTAAGACTGTGAAAACTGGAAGAACTATAAGAGATGGCGACTCTCTGAGAAAACAAAGGAAATTAACATCTGAACTCACTCTTGTGCATTTAGCATCCCCATCCAAGACAACATCACACTGAGTTAATCACCCAAGGATTGCCTTAATTTACACTTCATTCCTCTCCCCTCATCTCTCCTCTCCATATGTTGAAATGCACCCAAAATCTATATGGGTTATTGTGAACAAGTACTATACAGTATTATACATGTTTGGTATCATTTGAAAAGTCTCAGTGCGACTGGTACAAAGGTCTCATTCCCACAGAAGTAAAGCAAAAGGTAACAAAGGTTTTAAGAGTTTAGAGATATTTTGCTTGTTGTGGTGGGTGTATCCCCTGCCAATTGGTCTTTACCTCCTGTTGTCAATACAGGTCTATATGACTTGATTAATGCTAATTCCCATTGTGAACTCATGTTTACATTTGAAAGAGTTTTCTGTCTTGGTCTGGTATTTAAGGAGATATGACAGAAGGGTCAGGGCGCGAACCTTTATACAGGTCAGCCCGCAACACTGAGTGTCTTCTAGACACTCAGTGTTATGTAATTTTCAGATGTCAGCTATCCATCTTTTACTCTTTACTTCAGAGCATTTGATGTTATGTATGGATTATCTTTGAATTTATTATGTAATTGGCATGGTACATTTACCTGACTAATAATAAATTGTTACATTTGATTTCATTCTGATTTACTTTGGAATTATTAACTCTAGTACATTACGTTAAGTCAATAACACCACATATCTACGCTCAGGTTAGTAGCGGACTAAAACACAGTTTCCGTTTAGAGCAACAAAAAGTAATTAAAAAGTAAAAGTAAAATCTAAATAGGGTGAGCCTCAACTCCAGATTATTGTAATATTATTCTAATTATGTGTACGTGGTAAACCACAACATGATTATGTAAAGTTACCATTAGAGGAAGTTAAGTTGGTCGCTTGGTTCTATGGTAATGGTCATGGCCTCTGGTTAGATATAGTCTTGCATTAATTAAGTGGGTTCAGATCTAAGGGGACTGAAGAAAAAATATTCTAGAATGATCAACGTGGAGCACGGGCGTCTAGGATATCAGTTAATCACCTCTGTCTAATGTCCAAGACTGACGAGTTTGTGATAAAGAGATCGTAATCTGGCCGGTGTGAGACTCAAAGTGTTATTGAGTTCCGGATGAACGGGTATAATTTCAATAAAGAGTTAAACAGATTAATCAAATGTGTAGTTAAACTATTATACAAACGACCAAATAACCAATTGGCATTCTAACCTAAATTTGAGGTCATGATAAAATGGAGTCAGATAAAGGTAAATTGGAATTAAATTATTTTGCCCCGCTGAAAAGACCGAACGCGCAGAAACCTTCACCCGCTAATCGTAAGCCGTCGTTGGGACGATTGGGCGGGCCTTACACCTTATTGTGAAGTGTTTAGCTCTGGTTCTCATTGAGCTCCAGCCCTTGGCTGAAGGAGTACTCTGCCTTATGATGCATAATCAGTGTGTTTTTAGCAAAGTAGAAGCTGTCTGACCGCGTCTCAAATGGGTGGCTGATCATCTCCTCAACTGAAAAAAACAGAACATAGTTGACACTGTACACTTACACAGGCACCATAAGGTCACATGGATATTTCTCACGCAATGAGTGAAATGTGTTACTCACTGGTGTGTGAATCCAGGTCTGGCAAGCAGTAGATGTGTTCACAGGTGTTTCTGCTGTGTGGGATACAGAAACCGATCTCAAAGTCAAACGTCTTCAGTAGTAGATCCCTGAAGTAATGCCTCTCAATCAGCCGAAACTTGTTCACTGCCTTACCGCCCACTGTAAACTCAAGTCTGTTCAGAAGAGAGATAAACCACTTTGCAAACAAATGAACTATTATAGTTATTGATTCTGATTAAATATTTAGATCTCTTCTAAAGGCCCCATAGCAATCATATTAAAAATAAGACATACGTGGCTCCAATCTCCTTGAGATTTAGAAAAGCTGGACTGAAATGATACTGAATAAAACGGCCTGCATCCAGCTCTATGACATCCTTTATTTCTATGAAGAAGAAGAAGAAGAAGAAGAAGAAGGAGAAGAAGGAAAGGTTTTATTTACATATTGCCTTTCCACAAGCTCAAGATTGCTTAACAGGAGAATATATTGATGTACATTTAAAGGAAACAATACAAAACAAACACACAACACCAAGTACAATTTATTGAAAATACATTTCAAACAAGATTTTCAGCTGAGAACTGAAAATGGGTAGAGAAGAGATATTATGAAGATAAGGGGGTAGTGAGTTTCATAGCTTAGGGTTAGGGTCCACCTAAAGTAGACGGTCGAAATCTAGGAATGGACAAAAGGCCAAGTTGAGACGATTTAAGAGACCCAGTGGGCAGGTATGGGTGAAATAAGTCAGAGAGGTAGAGAGGAACAAGACCATTTAAAGCCTTAAATGTTAGCAGGATCATCTTAAAATGAATGCATGAAGCAACAGAAAGTGGAGTGAGCATTGCATCTGGTCAAGGTAAGCACTCTAACAGCAGCATTTTTTACATAACCTTCAAATGTGTTTCTTTGGTAAGCCAATAAACAAGGCATTGCACTAATCCAGATGTGAAGTAATTCATTCATGTACCAAGGTTTCTTCATCAGCCAGATTGTGAGAGGGACGGAGACGTGCAATATTGTGCAGATGATAAAAAGAGCATTTAACAATTGCAGCGATATGGGAACCAAAGGAAAGAGAACAGTCAAATAAAACACCAAGATTGCAGACAGAGGATGAGGGTTTAACAAGAACCCCATCTATGTCAAAATACAGATTCATTCTTATGACTAGCGTAGTGGAGCCAATCAGCATTATTTCAAACTATTCAAATGATATATAAACTATTAAAAATTGTTTTCGTCAACTGAAATAAAGCTGAAATTAAATATAAATATTAAATGAAAATGTATATAATAGTATATCGATTATACAATATAGAATAATATATAAATTAAAGCTGCAAGCAGCGATGACGGGCCCAAGCTGGTGGCTTCAGGGCAACTGTGCACGACAGGCAATATGCATTTAAACAGGAGAATATTTTAAAATCGCTCGAATATGCCACATTTACCGCAGCAGCTAGTGCCACTATGACCACAAGCCACACCCATGATGTCATTTAAATATAGATTAATTTTAATGTCATAGGACATAATAGGTCACTTTCAAATATGTGCAAAGTTATCTTTTGCAGCTCAAAATTTTGTAAGTCCAGAAGGCCAGTATTTAATTCAAGGTATTTGTATAGTTTTTTTAAAACTTATTTTTCACACTAAAGTGATAGTTATTTGTGATAACCTATGATATGCAATGCATCTAAACTCTATTGGTGTGTACGTGTAAACATGTGTACGCACAACACATATTACACGGTAAAATATCTTAAGATCAATCATCATTATGTAAAGTACATTACACTCACCTAAAGGATTATTAGGAACACCATACTAATACTGTGTTTGACCCCCTTTCGCCTTCAGAACTGCCTTAATTCTACGTGGCATTGATTCAACAAGGTGCTGAAAGCATTCTTTAGAAATGTTGGCCCATATTGATAGGATAGCATCTTGCAGTTGATGGAGATTTGTGGGATGCACATCCAGGGCACGAAGCTCCCGTTCCACCACATCCCAAAGATGCTCTATTGGGTTGAGATCTGGTGACTGTGGGGGTCATTTTAGTACAGTGAACTCATTGTCATGTTCAAGAAACCAATTTGAAATGATTCGAGCTTTGTGACATGGTGCATTATCCTGCTGGAAGTAGCCATCAGAGGATGGGTACATGGTGGTCATAAAGGGATGGACATGGTCAGAAACAATGCTCAGGTAGGCCGTGGCATTTAAACGATGCCCAATTGGCACTAAGGGGCCTAAAGTGTGCCAAGAAAACATCCCCCACACCATTACACCACCACCACCAGCCTGCACAGTGGTAAAAAGGCATGATGGATCCATGTTCTCATTCTGTTTACGCCAAATTCTGACTCTACCATCTGAATGTCTCAACAGAAATCGAGACTCATCAGACCAGGCAACATTTTTCCAGTCTTCAACTGTCCAATTTTGGTGAGCTCGTGCAAATTGTAGCCTCTTTTTCCTATTTGTAGTGGAGATGAGTGGTACCCGGTGGGGTCTTCTGCTGTTGTAGCCCATCCGCCTCAAGGTTGTGCGTGTTGTGGCTTCACAAATGCTTTGCTGCATACCTTGGTTGTAACGAGTGGTTATTTCAGTCAAAGTTGCTCTTCTATCAGCTTGAATCAGTCGGCCCATTCTCCTCTGACCTCTAGCATCAACAAGGCATTTTCGCCCACAGGACTGCCGCATACTGGATGTTTTTCCCTTTTCACACCATTCTTTGTAAACTCTAGAAATGGTTGTGCGTGAAAATCCCAGTAACTGAGCAGATTGTGAAATACTCAGACCGGCCCGTCTGGCACCAACAACCATGCCACGCTCAAAATTGCTTAAATCACCTTTCTTTCCCATTCTGACATTCAGTTTGGAGTTCAGGAGATTGTCTTGACCAGGACCACACCCCTAAATGCATTGAAGCAACTGCCATGTGATTGGTTGATTAGATAATTGCATTAATGAGAAATTGAACAGGTGTTCCTAATAATCCTTTAGGTGAGTGTATTACAAGTTGTTTTTTTCTTAAAGTTTGTTATTTATTTTTTGCAGTGAAAATAATGTTTTAACAAAAGGACTATGTTAAAGTCATCTGAATTCACCATATTAACTGCAGCAGTTGGTGCTGCTATGACCACGAACCACAACAGCCAAATCTATGAGATGAAATTCATCTAAATTTAATTGATGTCAGATGATGTCAAAGGTCAATTTCAAATGAGTGCAGAATATTGTCCGAATGCTGATGTTGTATTATACACTTATTAACACTTCTCTTCATGTCTTTTTTGACCTACCTTAGCTACCGTTTGTTCACTAATCTTATGCACCAAAAAGCGTGCTTTCATTTGGTATCCAATAAAAAAAAATTAATAAAAGGAGCCAAATCACAGAAACTGCAAAGATGATTTTATCATCAGTGTCAGGTAAGAGTAAGATGCGTATCTAAATTTTATAGAAGTTTATTATAAATAGTCACTTTTATAAAATCCTGTGAAATTTACTTTTAATAAATGTGAATTATATCAGTAAATAATTAGTGCCCTACAAATGAACGAGTTAACCTTTACACCATCAGAATGTTGTTGCATGCTGCAGGCAGCTGACATCTACCCATCCCCCCTCCACACACACACACACACACACACACACACACACACACACACACACACAAAGAGAGAGAGGAAGAGAGAGATAGAGGGGCAGGTTTTTTTTTTTTAATAAAGCAATTGCGCCCTCTTTTGGTCATTGAGGGGAGGGCAGACAGAGAGAGAGAGAGAGAGAGAGAGAGAGACTCAGAAGAAATATTTTAAATAAATAAATATATTGATCTGAAAAATAGTACATTCATTTTAAATTCATCCAGGTTAAATTACCGAACATACAGTCTTAATGTAATTTAAATAAAAAAATTATTTTACAAGATGAGACAATTTCTGTTTCCTTTTTTGTCCTTATTTATTCCCTCGCCATAGCAGCACCGTGTGAGATATCCTATAATCGTTCTCAATATAGCATCTTCAGTGTCTTTGTTTCATGTTGACTGAGTTTGGTGTCGATTCCATGCATCTCCTACGAGGAGTTTATAAAAACTCAGAGCCTGATTATTCAAAATATGACTAACTGACGCTATGACTAACTGAATATTGGCATCAGGCCAGGACTCTTATCAAACATGTGATGTTTAGGACAGATCGGACATTGTATGACTGAGTTACAACAACTTCCTCTTTCATGACGAAACATCAGACTTTGTCAGGCAGTCACTGACACACCCTTCATGGAAAACTCAAGATCTCTCAATTTAACATCACCAAGGCCTTTAGATTAGACTGTGTAAATATGATGTTGTTCTGGTTAAATCTCTAGGAGCAGTTAATCACAATGTAAAACAAGGATTTTCCTTTTGCCCGCAGGTGGCGCTATAACTGTAACTAAATATTGACATGTAGATGTGTTCAGGCCAGGACTCTAATAAAACATGTGAAGTTTGGGGCAGATCGGACATTGTATGCCCAAGTTACAACAACTTCCTGTTTCATTGTGAAACATCGAACTTGGTGAGGCCGCCACAGACACGCCCTTCATGGAAAACTCAAGATCTTCTCAATTTAACATCACCAAGGCCTTTAGATTAGACTGTGCAAATATGATGTTGATCTGGTTAAATCTCCAGGAGGAGTTCGTTAAAGTACAACGTCTGGAAATGGCAAAACGTGCAACAATTTTGCAGAGAAAATTCAAAATATCTCACTTCCTGTTGGGTTTTCAGATTTGGCACCCAGGGACTTTTTTGTAGGTATTGGGCTGTTAAATGCGTCTACCGAATTTTCATACTCATACATGAAAAGTAGCGCGAATGGCGCTTAATTGAAATTTTGTAGGTGCCGCTATCGAACCATTTTGCCCCGCCTAATTCTGAAACCTGTGTGCGTGTGCAAAGTCTCATGAGTTTTCGAGCATGTTTAGGCCCTCAAAAATGTGATTAATTTTGGAGAAGAAGAATAATAGGCTGAGCAATTACAATAGGGTCCTCACACCTCAGGCCCTAAATATCTGATTTCCTGTTGGTCGGAGCTAATGACTGTAAATTAGAAAGTTGTCCAGCTCAAAGAGAACAGTATATATACAGAGTTTGGTGACTGTAGATAAAACTAACCCCCCACTTTTGTCAAAAGATGGCGCTACTGAGCTCCTCCACCACACCCATTTCTAAGTCTTTGGCCATATCTACTGGATGGCATCTCTGATGTGTGTGTCGAGTTTCATGCAATTTGAAGCATTCTAAGAGCCTCAAAAGCATCGAAAAAGAATATTATAGTTTGGTGTGTTGCCATGGCAACAATATTTACAATATCAAGAAGTGCTTACCAGGTTTACATCTGCTATGTCTTGACATGATACTGATGAAGTTTGAAGCAAATTGGGTAAAAATAAGATGGTGATTTCAAAGCATTTTGAAAATGACACACTTCCTGCTGGCAGTTGGTGGCGCTATAAGTTTGACTCACAATAGTCACATCCATGTGATCGGCCTCTTACAATGAACACAGCTGAAGTTTCATCAAAATGAATCAATGAACGCAGAAGTTATAACACACTTCCTGTTTCCCTTTTCTCGCCATAAATTCGTCTCCTTGCCACGGCCAAACTGTTCGAGATATCAAAAATCCACTCGCTATATCAAATTCCAGAGCATGCATTTTCCAAACAACCCATAATAGCCGACTTCCTGTTGGGCTGACGTATAACTTAGAGCACGAAAGTTGTTCGGCCCGCTGAGGTCTACACTCACCTAAAGGATTATTAGGAACACCTGTTCAATTTCTCATTAATGCAATTATCTAATCAACCAATCACATGGCAGTTGCTTCAATGCATTTAGGGGTGTGGTCCTGGTCAAGACAATCTCCTGAACTCCAAACTGAATGTCAGAATGGGAAAGAAAGGTGATTTAAGCAATTTTGAGCGTGGCATGGTTGTTGGTGCCAGACGGGCCGGTCTGAGTATTTCACAATCTGCTCAGTTACTGGGATTTTCACGCACAACCATTTCTAGAGTTTACAAAGAATGGTGTGAAAAGGGAAAAACATCCAGTATGCGGCAGTCCTGTGGGCGAAAATGCCTTGTTGATGCTAGAGGTCAGAGGAGAATGGGCCGACTGATTCAAGCTGATAGAAGAGCAACTTTGACTGAAATAACCACTCGTTACAACCGAGGTATGCAGCAAAGCATTTGTGAAGCCACAACACGCACAACCTTGAGGCAGATGGGCTACAACAGCAGAAGACCCCACCGGGTACCACTCATCTCCACTACAAATAGGAAAAAGAGGCTACAATTTGCACGAGCTCACCAAAATTGGACAGTTGAAGACTGGAAAAAATGTTGCCTGGTCTGATGAGTCTCGATTTCTGTTGAGACATTCAGATGGTAGAGTCAGAATTTGGCGTAAACAGAATGAGAACATGGATCCATCATGCCTTTTTACCACTGTGCAGGCTGGTGGTGGTGGTGTAATGGTGTGGGGGATGTTTTCTTGGCACACTTTAGGCCCCTTAGTGCCAATTGGGCATCGTTTAAATGCCACGGCCTACCTGAGCATTGTTTCTGACCATGTCCATCCCTTTATGACCACCATGTACCCATCCTCTGATGGCTACTTCCAGCAGGATAATGCACCATCTCACAAAGCTCGAATCATTTCAAATTGGTTTCTTGAACATGACAATGAGTTCACTGTACTAAAATGGCCCCCACAGTCACCAGATCTCAACCCAATAGAGCATCTTTGGGATGTGGTGGAACGGGAGCTTCGTGCCCTGGATGTGCATCCCACAAATCTCCATCAACTGCAAGATGCTATCCTATCAATATGGGCCAACATTTCTAAAGAATGCTTTCACCACCTTGTTGAATCAATGCCACGTAGAATTAAGGCAGTTCTGAAGGCGAAAGGGGGTCAAACACAGTATTAGTATGGTGTTCCTAATAATCCTTTAGGTGAGTGTATATGTGTACCTAGTTTCATACATCTACGTGCAAGTGCGTTTGATATATGGACCAAGTTTTCAGACCCAGCTTAAGGGGGCGCTGTCAAGCCCCCCTGCCATGCCCGGGTACCAGCTTTGGCCCGGCCCTGATGGCCGCAGATTCCGATGTGTGTGCAAAGTTTCAAGAGTTTTCGAGCACGTTAAGGGACCCAAAAGTGCCCGAGAATTGGAAAAAAAAAATTGATCCTTAGAAGAACAATAGGGCCTTTGCCCTTTCAGGGCTTGGGCCCTAATAATACTAAAGTAACACTGATTTAGGAAAGAGAGAAACAGAGATGAGCAAGGGTAAAATACAAGACATCTTTGACATGCTACTGCACATAATGTTCACTAGAGGGCAAATTACACATTTGACACCTCATTAGCATAAACACAGTTCAACCACAATCGGAGACATCATACTTGGCCAAGCCCAAATTATGTGTCTTTTACAAAATCACACAGCACAACAGAAAATAAGAAAATGCAATGTTGAAAACAAACTAACATACCTGTTGGACAGTGTCGTTTTAGGTCCAGAATGACTGATCCACCTTCCAGGTCTCTTATTTTGAAGCGTGAGAAGCTAATATTGTAGACATTGTCTTCTGGGGAGCACAGGTAATCTGCACATATAACCAATAATAGTAAAGAAAAGAAAACTTTTGTGCAGTAAAACAAACAAAAACACAAATAAGATGCTTTGTTTGCGTTGTCCTCACCGTCTGTGTATCCTGGTAGCCTGAGGACATACTGAGGAGTCACAGGGTCACCTGGCTTCCAGTCCAGCAGCACCTCCTCTTCAGCTCCAAGTCCTTCTCCTGGAATAAACCCATTCCAGTCCTCCACGTCCCTCAGATCCCCCCTGCCCTGCATTTCAGTCAATTCCTCCTCATCCTCTTCAGCTTCATCTTCCTCTTGTTCACTGTCCTCGTCTTTCTCAGAGGACAGTTCCTGCTCCATTTCTTCTTCACTCTGTAGTTCTTTGACAACCTCACTATCCATCTACAAATCTTTAACTAATTTTCCTCTAGTGTCTCTGTCAGGTTAACTAACACAGGTCCATCTGTTGTCAGGCACTCTCTGTGATTACCCTCAGCTCTTCTCTCATAAACTGTGCCTCAGTGACTCAGTGACAGATTAAGGCTATCTCAAACAGCTAATCCAAGCCAATCCTCAATTAAACACGGACACAGCAACTATGGCATCAATGAAAGGGCAAAAAGGAATATGAGATGAACAGATAGAACTGGATGTAGATAATAGTAGAATTAAGATATGGAGGATAGTGAGTGGAAATGGGGAAAGAGATTAGCAGGATTGAAATGAATTAATAGACAGATTAATAGATTAATAACAAAGTGAGAAGTTGATCTCACAGCTACCTACAGTCATCTGAAAAAGAAAGTACACACTTTTGAATTCTATGGTTTATGTAACAGGACATTCACTTTATAGCAGGTCTTAAAATTAAAACCTCAGATGAACACTGTCATGGTTTATTTAACAAAAATAAAGCCAAAATGGAGAAGCCATGTGTGACAAACTAAGTATACCCTATTATTCAATTGCTTGTAGAACCACCTAGCAGCAATTACTTGAAATAATCGTTTTCTGTATGACTTTATCAGTCTCTCACAACGTTGGGGAGGAATTTTGGCCCACTATTCTTTACAGTGTTGCTTTGAGATATGTGGGCATTTGTTTATGCACAGCTCTCTTTTAAGGTCCCGCCACAGCATTTCATACGGGTTGAGGTATGGACTTAGACGGGGCCAGTGCAACAACTTGATTCTTTTCTTTTTCAGCCGTTCTGTTGTAGATTGCTGGTGTGCTTGGGATCATTGTCCTGTTGCATGGCCCAATTTCGGCCAAGCTTTAGCTGTCAGACAGTTCATGGCCGACTACCTGTTTACACTTAAATTAAGATGCGTTTTGGTCGATCAGATCACAAGTATACGAGGGAGACATACCCGTTTACACCTGGTGTTTTAATCTGTCTCTTTTGTCCACTGTCAACCACTTCTGTCCTGATTTTTTCTAAAGTTTAAATCCCGTCTGGATAGCACGCTTCCCATATTGGTTAAATGTTAGGTCAGTAGGCGGAGAGTAGGTGGTCTTTTTTGGCTGTTCGAACGCATGAGCCTCTACACTACGAAAGCAATCCGGTCGAATGCGTTTTCAACTACCTCTGGAAGTGGTCGAAAGTGGACAAGCTCAAAATGTTTTAGACCCCATTTACACCTGTATTTAGCGTCGTCAACTTGTATTCCAATCGACCAAAACGCATCTAAATACCAGGTGTAAATAGGCAGAAAAACAAGCCCAAATCATCACCCCTCCACCAGCGTGCTTCACAGTTGGTATGAGGTGTTTGTATTGCTGTTTAGTTTTCGCCAAACGTGGCGCTGTGCATTATGGCCAAACATCTCCACTTTGGTCTCGTCTGTCCAAAGGACATTGTTCCAGAAGTCTTGTGGTTTGTTCAGATGCAAATTTGCAAACCTAAGCCATGCTGCCATGTTCTTTTTTAGAGAGAAGAGGCTTTCTCCTGGCAACCCTTCCAAACATGCCATACATTTCCTGTCTTTTTCTAATTGTACTGTCATGAACTTTAACATTTCACATGCTAACTGAGGCGTGTAGAGTTTGAGATGTAGCTCTTGGGTTTTTTGCAGTTTCTCTGAGCAATGCATGCTCTGACCTTGGGGAAGATTGGCAACTGTCTTGAATGCTTTCCACTTACTGTAAAATGATGGACTTCAAATTGTTTGGAAATGGCCTTGTAACCCTTCCTAGATTGAGGGCAGCAACAATTGCTTTTCTAAGATCATTGCTGATGTCTTTCCTCTTTGGCATTGTGTTAACACACACCTGAAGGCTCCAGACCAGCAAACTGCCAAAACTTCTGCTTTTATAGAGATGATCACACTTGCTGATTGTCAATTAATCAAAGGAATTTGATTAGCAGCGCCAGACTGATATTTATCTTCTTCATTCCTATGGAAGCACTAAGGGTGTACTTAGTTTGCTACACATGGCTTCTCCATTTTGGCCTAGTTTTTGTTAAATAAACCATAATACGGTGTAATATGTCATGTGTTGTTGTTCTTCTGAGGTTGTATTTACCTAATTTTAAGACTTGCCAAGGACCAGATGATTATTATGTCCTGATATGTAAAACCATAGAATTCAAAAGGGTGTCCTTTCTTTTTCACATGACTGTATATATCAGGGGTGGCTCTCAACTGGTGGGTCGTGGCCTAAAAATGGGTCACAGCAGGCAAAAATAATGCTAAATGAAAATAATGCAATGCCATATACCACTGCCGTTCAAAACTTTGGGGTCAGTAATATGTATTTTTTTTTAAATAAACTTAATTTTACTAAGCAAGGATGCATTAAATTGATTAAAAAAATGACATTGAATTATCAAAGTCAATCGAACGATATTTCAAATATTTTTTTAACCTTCTATTGTTAAAAGAATACTTTTTATCATAGGTTCCACAAAAATATTAAACAGCAACATTGATAATAATAAGAAATGTTTCTTGAGCAGTAAATCATCATATTAGAATGATTTCTAAAGGATCATATGTGAGACTGAAGACTAGAATAATGATGCTGAAAATTTAAATTATATTAAAACAGTCATTTTTTTAAAAAAATTTTTAATAATATTTCCCAATATGATATTTTTTACTGTATTTTTTATTAAATAAATGAAGCCATGGTAAGCATAAGAGACTTTCAAAAACATTAAAAAAATCTTACCGAACCTAAACATTTAAATGGTAGTGCATGTCTGTATGTAAAAGGCTGTGCATTCAATTTAAATCTACAGTATTTTGGAACAACTTCATCTGTCACTTTGTACAGGCTAGTCAAAATAAGTAGGTATCATCATGGATGGTGTCCTCACCGTCTGTGTATCCTGGTAGCCTGAGGACATACTGAGGAGTCACAGGGTCACCTGGCTTCCAGTCCAGCAGCACCTCCTCTTCAGCTCCAAGTCCTTCTCCTGGAATAAACCCATTCCAGTCCTCCACGTCCCTCAGATCCCCCCTGCCCTGCATTTCAGTCAATTCCTCCTCATCCTCTTCAGCTTCATCTTCCTCTTGTTCACTGTCCTCGTCTTTCTCAGAGGACAGTTCCTGCTCCATTTCTTCTTCACTCTGTAGTTCTTTGACAACCTCACTATCCATCTACAAATCTTTAACTAATTTTCCTCTAGTGTCTCTGTCAGGTTAACTAACACAGGTCCATCTGTTGTCAGGCACTCTCTGTGATTACCCTCAGCTCTTCTCTCATAAACTGTGCCTCAGTGACTCAGTGACAGATTAAGGCTATCTCAAACAGCTAATCCAAGCCAATCCTCAATTAAACACGGACACAGCAACTATGGCATCAATGAAAGGGCAAAAAGGAATATGAGATGAACAGATAGAATTGGATGTAGATAATAGTAGAATTAAGATATGGAGGATAGTGAGTGGAAATGGGGAAAGAGATTAGCAGGAATTGAAATGAATTAATAGACAGATTAATAGATTAATAACAAAGTGAGAAGTTGATCTCACAGCTACCTACAGTCATCTGAAAAAGAAAGTACACACTTTTGAATTCTATGGTTTATGTAACAGGACATGCACTTTATAGCAGGTCTTAAAATTAAAACCTCAGATGAACACTGTCATGGTTTATTTAACAAAAATAAAGCCAAAATGGAGAAGCCATGTGTGACAAACTAAGTATACCCTATTATTCAATTGCTTGTAGAACCACCTAGCAGCAATTACTTGAAATAATCGTTTTCTGTATGACTTTATCAGTCTCTCACAACGTTGGGGAGGAATTTTGGCCCACTATTCTTTACAGTGTTGCTTTGAGATATGTGGGCATTTGTTTATGCACAGCTCTCTTTTAAGGTCCCGCCACAGCATTTCATACGGGTTGAGGTATGGACTTAGACGGGGCCAGTGCAACAACTTGATTCTTTTCTTTTTCAGCCGTTCTGTTGTAGATTGCTGGTGTGCTTGGGATCATTGTCCTGTTGCATGGCCCAATTTCGGCCAAGCTTTAGCTGTCAGACAGTTCATGGCCGACTACCTGTTTACACTTAAATTAAGATGCGTTTTGGTCGATCAGATCACAAGTATACGAGGGAGACATACCCGTTTACACCTGGTGTTTTAATCTGTCTCTTTTGTCCACTGTCAACCACTTCTGTCCTGATTTTTTCTAAAGTTTAAATCCCGTCTGGATAGCACGCTTCCCATATTGGTTAAATGTTAGGTCAGTAGGCGGAGAGTAGGTGGTCTTTTTTGGCTGTTCGAACGCATGAGCCTCTACACTACGAAAGCAATCCGGTCGAATGCGTTTTCAACTACCTCTGGAAGTGGTCGAAAGTGGACAAGCTCAAAATGTTTTAGACCCCATTTACACCTGTATTTAGCGTCGTCAACTTGTATTCCAATCGACCAAAACGCATCTAAATACCAGGTGTAAATAGGCAGAAAAACAAGCCCAAATCATCACCCCTCCACCAGCGTGCTTCACAGTTGGTATGAGGTGTTTGTATTGCTGTTTAGTTTTCGCCAAACGTGGCGCTGTGCATTATGGCCAAACATCTCCACTTTGGTCTCGTCTGTCCAAAGGACATTGTTCCAGAAGTCTTGTGGTTTGTTCAGATGCAAATTTGCAAACCTAAGCCATGCTGCCATGTTCTTTTTTAGAGAGAAGAGGCTTTCTCCTGGCAACCCTTCCAAACATGCCATACATTTCCTGTCTTTTTCTAATTGTACTGTCATGAACTTTAACATTTCACATGCTAACTGAGGCGTGTAGAGTTTGAGATGTAGCTCTTGGGTTTTTTGCAGTTTCTCTGAGCAATGCATGCTCTGACCTTGGGGAAGATTGGCAACTGTCTTGAATGCTTTCCACTTACTGTAAAATGATGGACTTCAAATTGTTTGGAAATGGCCTTGTAACCCTTCCTAGATTGAGGGCAGCAACAATTGCTTTTCTAAGATCATTGCTGATGTCTTTCCTCTTTGGCATTGTGTTAACACACACCTGAAGGCTCCAGACCAGCAAACTGCCAAAACTTCTGCTTTTATAGAGATGATCACACTTGCTGATTGTCAATTAATCAAAGGAATTTGATTAGCAGCGCCAGACTGATATTTATCTTCTTCATTCCTATGGAAGCACTAAGGGTGTACTTAGTTTGCTACACATGGCTTCTCCATTTTGGCCTAGTTTTTGTTAAATAAACCATAATACGGTGTAATATGTCATGTGTTGTTGTTCTTCTGAGGTTGTATTTACCTAATTTTAAGACTTGCCAAGGACCAGATGATTATTATGTCCTGATATGTAAAACCATAGAATTCAAAAGGGTGTCCTTTCTTTTTCACATGACTGTATATATCAGGGGTGGCTCTCAACTGGTGGGTCGTGGCCTAAAAATGGGTCACAGCAGGCAAAAATAATGCTAAATGAAAATAATGCAATGCCATATACCACTGCCGTTCAAAACTTTGGGGTCAGTAATATGTATTTTTTTTTAAATAAACTTAATTTTACTAAGCAAGGATGCATTAAATTGATTAAAAAAATGACATTGAATTATCAAAGTCAATCGAACGATATTTCAAATATTTTTTTAACCTTCTATTGTTAAAAGAATACTTTTTATCATAGGTTCCACAAAAATATTAAACAGCAGCATTGATAATAATAAGAAATGTTTCTTGAGCAGTAAATCATCATATTAGAATGATTTCTAAAGGATCATATGTGAGACTGAAGACTAGAATAATGATGCTGAAAATTTAAATTATATTAAAACAGTCATTTTTTTAAAAAAATTTTTAATAATATTTCCCAATATGATATTTTTTACTGTATTTTTTATTAAATAAATGAAGCCATGGTAAGCATAAGAGACTTTCAAAAACATTAAAAAAATCTTACCGAACCTAAACATTTAAATGGTAGTGCATGTCTGTATGTAAAAGGCTGTGCATTCAATTTAAATCTACAGTATTTTGGAACAACTTCATCTGTCACTTTGTACAGGCTAGTCAAAATAAGTAGGTATCATCATGGAAAGGTAGAATAACATATCCTTGTACTTGGAAAACCATGAACAAATTTACACATAAAAGCAGAAGAAAATATGACCTAGACTACATTAAATATAGATTGACTTGCAATAAACATAAAACATGGCTTGTGTCGATCACAATGTGTTTTAGTGTACAGTGCTGGCTTTGTGTAGTACCATAATACCGATGTATTTTTTCAGAAAAAAAAACATTCTGGGTTCCTACCACTGCACATTTAGTATGTCTCCCTCATTGGACACACCCAATTCAAGTCTTGCAGTCTCTACTAATGAGCTGTTGAGTTGAATCAGGTGTGCGTCCCCAGAACAGGTTTGAGAAGCACTGGTCTACAGGACAAAACTCTAGTGACATCTATGTCATCTTGTGGTGAGTCGACGTCCTCATTAGAGTGATGTGCAGTTGATCAATCCGAATGTAATGTGAGTCAACAGGATGTGTTCACATATCTGCTCTTTTTTTTCCCCACAGCAGCACTGATGGAGGGAAGAGGTGGAGCCACTGAACCACATCCTGCTTCACCCCAACCTCTAACCTCATCCCACTGTTGTCATGGTGATAAAACTGTCATTTCCTCATGTCACTTCAAACTTCAGATAGGGGAGAGAAGTATCCCAGAAGGCACCACTGCACAAACGAAGAAATCACGGTGCGTCAGGAAGAGACAACGTGATGAGTTCTGAACATCAGGTAGAGTTTATCTGTTTCTGTCAGTTGATTAAACCTAAATGAGAAGTAATACAGACATAGCTTGTTTTAGAGTTCTCGTTTGTTCTTAGCGAAGCAGAAATGTGCAGTGTGGATTTTATGCTGCTTCGTGGCGTTGTGTGTTCGTTGTAGGCCTGGAGTGTTTATAGTCAGACAAGTCAAATAAAATCAAAAGAACTGTGTTATTTAGCAGTAATTCTCAGTATTAGAAAAATGGCAACATTTCAAACATTACAAAGTTGACTTTGGATTTAGATTGCTGGGAAACACAACTTTTATTTTTGCACCGACTCAAACAGCAACATACTGATCCAACATCCAATAGAATTTGGTGTTTGTTGTTTGCTGAGGCAGTATGTTGTCAAATGAATCAGTGATTACAAAATAAGTAAATTAATTAATAGTGTCACACAATTCTATGCAGCCTCTAACTGCATCATTTACGTGATAACACTTTAAAATGAGGTTCAATTTATTACTATACAGCAATACATTATTGTGAACTAACAATACTTTTATATTATATATTTTTGTTAAATATGTATAAACATATATGCACTACTGTTGAAAAGTTTGGGGTCAGTATGATTTTATTTTTTGGAAGAAGTGAACACTTTTTCATCAAGGATGCATTCAATTGATCAAAAGTGAAAGTAAAGACATTTATAATTTTGCCAAAGATTTCTATTTCTGTTTTTTCAACTTTATATTCATCAATGAATCCTGAAGAAAATACATTTCCACAAAAATAATAAGCAATAATAATAAGAAATGTTTCTTGAGCAGCAAATCAGCATATCAGAATGATATTCATATTTGTTGACTACAAACATTTAAAAAAAAAAGTTCATTTCAAGTCGAACTTTATTATAAGTGTATTCATTATATTTTCAAGTGTTTCCCCGTCATGTCACGTTGTCTGTACTCATGTCTTCTCTTGATCTTTTACAGAAGTCACAATGGATATGACTTTACTGTCCATCACAGTGTGCTTCACTCACTTCCTCATCGCCTCAGCTCTTTATTTCAACACACCACCAACAAACACCATGAGTGCCTACACTGAAACCACACAAATAACTCCAGCAACAACAAAAACAAACCAAGAACCCAAGATGCTAATAAATGCAACAGCCTTCTTACCTCTGACCACAACAACACAGGACAGTACAACAAATTTGCCCAGTGAAGTGCATACACAGCCAAATACAACCCCAAATGTGATGCCCACACAGGAAACAACATCCCTGCATCAATACAACAGCAGTACTCCATCTCAGAATGGCATGATGGATGATGACATAGGCGTTAGCAATGCTAGTAATGTTGCTATGAGCCAAACACATACAAGTCATACAACAGTTTCCACTAACTTTGCAAGACTGTTGCCACAAAATAATGAAACAGGAACAATGTCAAGTGCGAGTTACACTGATAACGGACAAACAGTTCAGACTGCAATCACCTTATCAGACCTGCTCAGTGTCTCAACTGTTCCCTGGAAAGACTGGACAGAGAAAGAAGATAATAGAACAAAAGCAGATGAAGGAAATTATGAAACGAACTCCACCCAGGCCACATTTGCTAATACGAACGAGGAGTCGAGAGGAACACGGAGCACTGAGGGAAGTTACAGCTTCACTAGTGAACACAGAGAGGAACCTTACGACACAACAGTGAATACAATCGGTGCAAGTTCTGCAACGGCAACAGCGAGAAACGATTGGTCAACTTCACAAAGTACAGACATTCCCATGATCACAGCGGCTTACACAACAGCACAAGACCCAACGGTTACAGATGCACCTGAATATCACACCTCAGTAGGTGGTGTAAATGACTCAACAACACAGCAGAACAGATTCACAAACTCTACGGCACACACAGGAAGAGAAAACATTACAGGAACAGACACACCCGGTGGTACCACCACCTATAACGACAACTCTATCATAACCAATGTCCTAACCGATGCCACAACCAACAAAACAAACAAAACTGACACAGAAAGCAAAGTATGGCCTAAATGTTTGAACCCAAACCCAGAATCTCAGCATCGTCAATCCACACTGGTCTGCTTTATCACAGTGTGGACTTTAGCAATGACTGCTACCATATTCCTAGGAATAACCATCTTCCTGTGGGTGCGTCTGTCTGTCTTTAAAAAGAAGAAGCAGCGGAGGGAGAAGGGAGGCCAGACATGCGAGAAAGAGAGCCTTTGGGCCGACCCCAAAGCATCGGTACAGGAGAGAGTGGAGTTCTGGTACGTCAGTGGATCCACGATGGAGGCCGACAGGAAGCAGAAAGACAGAAAGAGGCAGGAGAGGATGAAGAAAAGAGCACGGGAACAGGAGAATGAGGAGAATGGGCTGTGGATTCAGCCTAGAGTGACTGTGGATGATATAACAGATTTCTGGTACGCAAACAGGCGCATGAAGGAGGAGAGGATGCAGGACACGTAGTTATAAACATTGAAACAGTTTGGATAGATACCTTCAGACTTCTGCCTAAAAACACAAGGGGATTTTGATGGAAATTTTATTTGAGCAAGTAAATAAGACGTTACGTTTGTGATCCAACATGGACCTTTAACTGTCTGAGTGATTTGTGCTTAGCTGTACACTGTAAAAAAAAAACAATTTCCATTTTGTCAGACAATCTCCATTATTAGGCTGAATGAATTATATAATGTACAAAAAAATTGGCATTACATAAATTCAAGGGCAACTAAAAATATTACACAACTTATGTGCTTTCGGAATTATTTTAAATATGAGTTTCCTACACAGCCTCTAAAGTCGCATTTATTACTGGGAAATTTGGAGTTTCTGGCCCATAAACAAGGCGAAAGTGAGAATTTATGACTGATAAGTTTTATTTGTATTTCCCACATCTACAGTTGTGTATATTTATGTAAATATGCAATTTTTGATGCATATTGTATGTATTTTTACACAGTAAAAATAGCATTTATTTGACCGAAATTCTGGACTCGTCAACAAGCTGACTATCTAGATGTAGTGAATGTATACAATTGCGGGGGTAATGTTTATATGGTTGCCAACAAATGGGACACTGCATTTTATTCAAAATCCATAGGATATTGATTAAATATCTTTTATACATTTAGGCTTTAACAAGATTTCCCCAAGAAATAGGCAAAAATTCCATCCAATTCTTACTGACAAAAAAAGCACCTGAAAACGACAAACTTGTAATTACGACTTCAGATGTAGGAAGTAGGACATTTCACATGAAGGCCGCATTACAATGTCAAGATCGGTGGTGAGGGGCCAACTAACAGGCAACTGAGTATGCTAAGTTTGATCACTGATGATGCACTTGAATAATTTGTGATTTTGGTCAAAACATGGGGACATAATGACAACATAAATATTTGTTATTTAGAATGAATAGCTCTATGTAGTGTTTTTGATCATATTTTGTTGTTAAAGTTGTGTTTTCTTCTGTGAAGTTTCTTCCATTTCAATGAGTATACAAGCAACTTGTTTTGGTGTATAGAAGTAACTCTATATTCAGTTTGCTCAAACTTACACATTCGTTGTTTGTTTTACATCACTATTTTGTAAGTCTTAGTGCTCATATTAACTTAAAATGCAAGTTTATTGAACTTGGATCCACAAATAAAAAACATTATTATTTATAGAACATATGTATGATGAAAGCAGAGACCTATTACTTTAATTGTTAAGTTAATACAACATTTGTTTCCATAAGTTACTTAGAAAAGTCCTGAAGCTAAACAGTTAGATAAACAGAAAGATAAACAGTGCTTTTCCTTCATTGGAAAAGTGAAGGGACCACAGAAAATTCAACCACAGTAATCTTTACTACACTGTTGAAAAACTACACTGTTTTTTTTAACTTTATTTTTTCCCTTTTTTCCCCCAAACAAAAAAACATACAATACATATATACATAATCATCCTTACATAGAACATATTCTTGTGTACACATGTACATACAGTATGTATATCCGAGTACATACACACATACATAGTCATACGCTGGTCACCGGGTATAACTTATATTACGTTCATAATCACATGATTCGATCAAATTCTGCAGTACAAAGTTATGTTAAGGATTACACTTCCAACACAGTCCATGGGTTAAAAGTCTTTTAAAAACTTAAGTTTTTTTTTCTCGCTTTCTACCTTACATATATATGGTATGGGGTAACTCATGTGTGTTTTACACATAGAAGGAATATAATTTAAATGGCAACACAATGACAGCTTGTGCTGCCACCATCACTCGTTCAGGACTTGTGGTGACTTGCCCGAGAAAAATTCTAGGGGCGAATATCCCTGATAACATATTGTCTTTGGAAATCTCAGAGTGCTGTCTTATAAATATTGATTCTGAGATGGCGTGATTGAATGATCTACACTTTTTGAAGATCTACAACAGATAATGCAAGTTTCTGTTGCGCATGAGTGATTAAAAAAAAAAAAGAGTCAGAGACAATGTCATGAAAAGGTATTAAATACTCAGAAAGAGGAAATGATAGTGATAAGTCTTGTTTTCTGCTAAAGTAAAACATCAACAGAAAGAAAAAACAGTATTCCTCATTTTTAAAATCAATGTCAAGATATCACGTGCATGTATAAATGCCTAAATGAACGTTTTCTAAGAGTTTCAATTAGAAAATCCTGTGTTCGTTACTTAGATTGTGACATATGAGAAGACAGGACATACATCTCTCAGAATAGTCTAAGCAAACTTTACTTTAGGCACAAAATTTCTCACTTCTCTAAGTTTGCAATACCCTCCACCCAACAAACATGTACTCGTACACATACACGTATACACTCAAACACACAACATGCTTGCACAGAGACACTTAACAGCAAAGTTGTGCTGCCAAACCAGAGTCAAAACCCACAAAAGTGTCAACACACCCTGAGCTTCCCATTAGAGCCTGGCTTCTCTTTTTCTACTTCAGCCTCAGATAATAATTCACACTATAACCAAGCACTTTTTTGCAGCTGCAGCCGCCCTCGTCCAGATGCACTCGGTGATATGACATCTTCAGAGGGAGGAGAAATGAAAGAGGGCATGTAGAAGTAAGAGAGGAAGAGAAATGAACAGGATATAGGTGTGCACTGTGTGTAAGTGAGTGTGTAGATTTTCACATGTGCAGTTTGGTCTTGGTGGTTGGAGCTTGCAGTGACTTAACTCAGAGGCGTGAAGGTAAGTGGCAATCATACTTATTCATAAAATGGGAGACAAATTGTAACCAGTTTGTAGTTGTGATGTTATAAGATGCTTGAGGACAGGTAGGCCACATAAAAAGAAGGAAAGAAAAACAAAAATCACTACATGCAGCTTAGAGAAACATTAAATGTCATGGTGACACTCAAATCGCATTCTAGTAAATATGGTGGATGCATATTAGCAACGCCAATGTCATGGGGCTCAATTCCCAAGAAAGTCACTTTGGATAAAAGCATCTGCCAAATGAATAAAAGTACATTCAATTTAATTGTACCTTCTAGCAAAAATAAATAAATAAATTTGATAATATAGGAAAATATAATACAATAGTGTTTCTTGTGCACCAAATCATCATATTTGAATGATTTCTGAAGGATCATGTGACACTGAAGACTGGGGTAATGATGAAATTCAGATTTGCATCACAGGAATATATTACATTTTAAAATATATTCAAATAGAAAACCTATAAATTTTAATAATATTTCACAACACTCCTGTTTTTACTCTATTTCTGCAGTTTTAGTGCACATAAGAGTCTACTTTTAAAAGCATCCAAACACCCCAAACTTTAGACCTTTTAAATATATATTTATATTTATTTTATTTAAACCAAAAAAAAAAAAAAGGTGTGATAATTTGTGATAACTTTTTTTTCTTCTGGTGTCTTTTTTACTATGTCACATGTTTATTTCAAAGCTAGAATCGCCCGTGCTACACTGAAAGACAGAAAGAGAAGAAAAAGGAAGAACAGGGCTGTGTAAAACTTTCCGGCCCAGATTCACGCAAGATTAACTCAGCAGAACACCAAAGTGCACAGAGAACAAGAAAATTAATTTCTTCTGCCAGCTGCTTCCCTTTAACATATAGTCAGGCGTTGGAGGTTTCCTACAATTTCAGAAGGATCATGTGAGGTTTCCTACAATTTCTATCACATTCTTGAGCCTCAAAAGTGGATCTCCAAAGACATTATCAGCTCACCTGAGCATTTTCTCTTTTGCACAAAGACTGAGGTCGCAGACCTTTCAGGCAGTAGAATGAACATCATGAGGCTCGTTTTTAGCAATTTTCTGCTGTATCTTGCTCTCGGAGCCTGTTTCAAGTTCACTGATGCACAAGAGTCAACAGAGACAGATGCACATATCTCCACCACAGTACCGAATCACAACACTGTCGGGGAAATGTTAAGTTCTGAAAGGACCATTGCTGGACTTGTAAATAAACTCACTGAACTACAGACAAAACCAGATCTGTATCATCCAGAAAACACATCTGTTTATCAAATGAGCACCATGCTTGAAGAACCAACAGCTGTGAATCCTATGCCACTCAATACTACGACTGAAGAAACAACAGCTCCTGAAATAACAACACATGCTCAAATGGAGCAGACTACAATGATCACCACTAATGTGCCTGCTAATGTGGAAACAGCAGTAGCTGAACAAATAACTTCAGACGCCCCAAGCACACGTCAATATGAAACGACTGTTGGCTTTACTTCTTCTGAGTTGACCAGTCCTATAGAACATCCTACAGATGAAATCACCACAGCAGCCTCTGCCATGGCTACTGATTCAACAGAAGCCCTCAATCCCACATACATCACGTCTCAACCACCTGCAGACTGGACTGCGTCTCCGTCCGACCCTGTGGAGACCAGCACAGTAACCTCCACTGAAACTCTAATATTATATTCACAGCTGCCTGAAATTACTCCTGAAGGACACTCACACTCAATGCTTGATGACGAATCAGTCTCCACTCATGTTACCTCTGTCACCACCGGTGGAAATATCAAGCAAAGTATTTTTCCCAAACAAACAAACTGGTTATTAATAATCATAGTGTGTGTGATCATTTGTATGCTATGTCTTGTGATTATTCTGTTCGTCCAACGGAGAAAGAAAAACGCCTCACGGACATTTGGCCCCATGTATGTGAATGGACAAAGTAAGCGGTCCAAGAAGAAAAAAGGGGCAGATGATGACGCATGGGCGGGGCCTGTGAATCTGGAGGCGGGGGGTGAATGTGACGCTGAAGTACAGGAGGGTCTTCTGCCTGATGATGGGAAACAGGATGGAGATGATATGGTGCTCAGCACATTCGCCGCCCTGGACGAAGGTGACATGTCTAATGGTGGAGTGGGTGGGGAAGGTACTAAAGAGGCTAAGAAATGGGAGGAGCAGGAACCTCTGCCTTACATAGATGAGGATGTGGACGAAAACAAGGCAGGAAAAATACTGGAAGAGAACAAGACACAAAAAGAAGATGACAAAAGTGAAGAGGAGGAGTTGAACGGAGGAGAAACGTTCTGTCTCACTACAGCCGTCTAAAAGACTTGTTCAACGAATGAACGTTAAGGATTTAATATGAATGACCATCTTGATTTGACCATCACAATGCATTATGAACAATAGCGTAATGTATAATGATTTAAAACTCAATCATTTTCCTAAAATGTTTACTTAAAGGTTCAGACACATTAGCAAAAAAAAGTCAGTTGTCTGTTGTCAATAGTGTATATGTATGAAACAGCTTTTACAATAGCCAAGCCACTTTTATTTTAAAATCAAACAGCTTCTATTGGTCAACACGGCAAATTCACACGAATTTGCAGACACCTGGACCTGGATTTTGTCAGCAAAAACTCAGTGAACAATGATTAACGTGACCGCACTTCAAGACAAAATAATAGCTGCGTTAATTAATAATCATCATTCATTCATCCATTTGAAACTATAGATGCAAATAAACATCTATACATATAAATAGTTGTACTACTTGGGTAAATCCATGAGGTTAGATACAGTGCACTAATATACATTGATTAAGGCACACAATGTTGATGTTTAAAATAACCAGCTAACTTTTAAGATTTTAAGACTTACATTCTGAGAATGAAACTTTTTTTTCCACTGTTAGCAAAGAGATTTATAGCATATCAATGAATGATGGCAAAATATGCAATCAAATGATCTAAAAAATTTTTTTTGTTTTTGTTAAATACAAACACTTCCCAATAGGTTCTGTACTGATTCTGTGGGAAATTCTGTGGAATTCTGTGAAATGGATTTAAACATTTTAAGACTTTACGAAGATTTTTGCACCAGAAAGCTGTGTCTCTTTTAAAGGTCATAGTTCTGGACATTGACCCTGAACATAGCAAGAGACTTAAGGATGGCTATGTGACTGTGAAACGTCAGTTTATGAATACCCAGGATTAATTGTTAACTCCGGGTAAATTATGAGCGGTGTGAAACGTGAAGCAAGATAACCCAGGATTCAGTTTACCCGCGGTTTAGAATAACCCAGGGTTAACTATTTCAAGTGTGAAAAGCCCTTGGGAGTAGCCTAGCCAGAAATAGATTTACACCTATAATCCCACTGAATTATAGAAAAATCAGAAGCCAGCAGCCCTTCCAATCTGGCAAAGGAAGAGTGCGGCAAACAAAAAATAGAGAAGTGTAGGAATGCCATCGGTGGCTATAGGAAGGGTGCAAAGGTTGGTTATCTTTGGCCACAAGTGTATGTATTTAAACCAAGAACAATAATTTAAAATATATATGACTCCTTGGGTTTTATTTTCTTTCTTTCTTTCTTTTTTAAATTTCCTTGGGTATTTCTGACATAATTGCTCATAGTGTGATATCCATAACATGGAGACATTGTTTAAAAGTCCATTACCAGCAAAACATCTAACGCACTGGGTAACATTTCAAATTCTCACAGTGATCAAAAAGAGGCATCATATTCCACTGAATAAACTGATATGTGACCCTGGACCACAAAACCAGTCATAAGTAGCACGGGTATATTTGTGGCAATAGCCAACATACATTGTATGGGTCAAAATTATCCATTTTTCTTTTATGCCAAAAATCATTAGGATATTAAGTAAAGATCATGTTCCATGAAGATATTTTGTAAATTTCCTACCGTAAATATATAAAAAAAAATTATTATTAGTAGTAATATGCTTTGCTAAGGACTTCATTTGAACAACTTTAAAGGCGATTTTCTCAATATTTAGATTTTTTTGCACCCTCAGATTCCAGATTTTCAAATAGTTGTATCTCGGCCCAATATTGTCCTATCCTAACAAACCATACATTAATGGAAAGCTTATTTATTCAGCTTTCAGATGATGTATACGTCTTAATTTAAAAAAAATGAACCTTATGACTGGTTTCGTGGTCCAGGATCACATATTACAAATGACCACCAGATGGAGCATTCTCAGCTCACCAGCAGGAACTTTCTCTTTTTGTATCCTAAATTTAGTTTCCTATGTGTGTGTGTGTGTGTGTGTGCATGCTATGCACAAGTTATATGTGTTATATATGTGAATGGTTGCTGTGATTTTGACAAGTAAGACAAGACATGTTCCTGGAAGAACATTCCTGTATGAAAACATAGTCCTAACCCTAACCAAAACTTACTCCTAAAATCAGAGGAAGATGATAGGTGAATAACACTGATGTAGAAGCACCTAACCCTAGTTTTAAACCTAAACTTGACATAAACAGTAAACTTGCCCCTCAAATCCAATTGGTTGTTGTAACATGTTGTACTTGGTGAAATCACATTCACAACATGGGAAAATACATTGATGAATTCAACTACAAAAGTTAATAAGAAAAAAGCGTTTGAGAGTTCTACAAAGGGTTAGTGGTGTGTTTAATAGATAAAAGATCTAAAGACTAAACAAAAAGACACACACAGAGGACTGCAAATTCTCAAATGTGTGTCTGCTGGCCACATCCATCAGGATTGTTTAGACAAAACCAAGAGAAAAAGGGAGGGAGAAAGATTCAGGAGAGGAGGGTCTTGGAAAAGAATGGATTCTCTGGAGACCAGCAGGAGGAGGAGAGAGGGAAAGAGTCAGAGGGGAGGGCTGATAACTACATCTGGAAGTTATTTGGAACAAGAGAGGGAGGTAAATAGCTGAAAAGATAGAAAGACAAAGACGACCGGGAATTAGCAATTAAGGTTGAGGGAACAAACTAACAAGCAAAAAAATATTTTGACGTTTTTTGTGTTACCTTAAAAAAGAAAAAGGTTTTTTTTTTTTTTTGTAACGCCATGAGTAATCCCAGCGAGAAATGATGAGATGAGAATGAGAGTCTGAAGGAATTAAACAACAAAGAAAGAAAAGCTTGTGAAGAATTTTGTGTGCCTGGAAACTGCAAGACCAATATTTCAAGTTCATCACTTCACAGAAGCCTTTTTTGCACATCATTAACACCCTGAAGAACCGGAGGAATCACGTCTGTGATGTGGATAATATCGGTCAATGAATAAATAAAGCAAGATCTCATGAACTTCATCAGTACGAAACAACAAAAAGACAATACAGGAAACTTTGTATTCAACTCTTTCCCTGGAAAGCTGTCAGTCACTTTTTTCTGTCTCCACCTAAATAAAGGTAAAGCAACTATACTGGATTCATGTTTAATGTAAATTTTGGAATATTAAATATAGAGATTTGTGTACTGGTTATGAACCACTTGATCATTATTAAAGCAGACCGGAAAAAACAATTACAAATGTTGTTGACAGTAAGTTTGTGCAAACCAGTGATTTACTAAGATAGATGATCATTTATGTTTTTCATTTAGGTAAAAATATATATATATATTTTATGGACTGGCAGAATTGATGAAAAAAAAAAAAAAAAGTTGAATTTAAAAAGAAAAAAGTGGGGGTATGCTTCAAGCTAATTCCACTCTTTTCTAAGCATTTATAATCACAATTAACTAAAGGTATGATTAGGTTTCTATGTGATCTCATATTTTAAGAACTCCATTTTAATTCCCACATACATATGGTGCCAATTTCCAGAACCATTACTGACATACCACTGAAATCAGATCATAAATCCATGTGCTGCCTAACTTGAGGGGGCTTATATGTTTACATTTTGTCCCATAATATGCTCTGTGGTCACATATGGACCACATTCAGTGGAACAAAAACAGCCAAACCATCAACAACATGATTATGTTGCCTTCTGCTCATGGAATCTGAAGTGGCACATATCAAAGTCCACAATATTGGTTGAGTTTAAAGTATAAGAGAGGCCCTATAGTACATGTTTCAGTCATGGAACATAATGGCTTTCTAGTTAATGCTATCAGCAGTACATCACAAGGGTGGTTTCTTCCTGCCTGGAAACAGCACTTCCTCTCTATGCTACAGTTCAGGAGAGTGTGAAAGTTTACATACGTTAAAAGCACACACAATACCGTTTATATATCGTTATTTGGTGATTCTATTCCTGTCTTTCTTCTTTCATGCAGAATGTCTGTGTCACGAGGTTGCCTCTGCTGTGTGAAGTACCTCATGTTTATCTTCAACCTCATCTTTTGGGTTAGTTCTGTTTTAGGCTTCTTTCTTTCGGATATCAGTTGCTATTCAGTTGAACATCACCATATTCATAAAACCCGTATACGATTCTTTCTGCCACTGAACACGAGCAAGAGTTGGCGTTGTTGTTCTGATCTGAATGATGTGATGGTATTCAGACAAACAAGATTAATAAGTGTAACTATTATTGCTTTTATACATTAGTTCAGTAAACAAACAAGAAGTTAGTAACTTACACAAATACTTCGTCCATTTTTGCTCCGCCATCGAAAGGAGTCCCAACAATGACCAAATTAACAGAATCAATTGTTATTATGCATCTCCGAGCAACACACAGTAGTGGCGTTCCTGATTGAGTGTTGTGGCTCGAATCATTGAACGAGGCAGTGAATCATTTACTCAGCGAATCGGTTCGCTTGAGTGAATGATGTCACTTGTCACCACCTACTGGCGTAACGTTGTAACATATGCAGAAAAACAGTCATAGAACGCCGCTCAGTCAATCATAAAACGAAACAACTGTAACAATGTGTGGAATATGTGTATTGTTTTTCTTTCATGATTATTAAGAATATTGGAACATACACTAACACGTTTTTTTCTAGCACGAGGCTCGTGTTTATTTGAAAGTCTGGTAGTGTGTGATCCTCAGTCGTTTAATGTATGATGCCTAGTTTACAAGGTCGGCAAGTGTATGATGCCAAGTGAATTACATCTGTAAATATGTACGAAACATGTAAGAATATGCAGGTTTGTTCAATACTAGTCCATTATGTTTATGAAGGCCATGCAGGTCTACACTTGTTCCTTAGAATGACCTGCTTTAAACTGATGCACTTGTATGAACATGATGTATCGTTATTTATTCTTTACCTGCTTGTTTGTGCAGTTGGGAGGATGTGGTTTATTTGGTGTTGGGGTGTGGCTCGCCTTCACACAGTCAGAGTTTTCATCTCTACCGCTGTCCTTCCCTTCACTCTCCGCGGCCAACCTGCTGCTTGTTGCTGGGGGCGTCACCATGGTGACAGGGTTTCTCGGATGCCTTGGTGCTCTAAAAGAGCAGAAGTGTCTATTGATGACGGTAAGGTATACCTAGATCCTTACTGACATCTGTAAAACAGATGTGGAAACTGCCCTCATGTGACATTGAAGAATGGAGTAATGGCTGCTGAAAATTTAGCATTGCCATCACACAGGATTAAAGGTAGGGTAGGCAATTTTTAGAGAGACTAGCAATAGCAAGTTGGCTTTAAAAGCATAAGATCCCACCCTCCCTTCAGAGCGTCTACAAAGCCAAGCCCCCTTCAAAACACATTAACGCACACAGCGGAGTCTGCAAACCATCACGAGAGACAGCGTTAAATTACCTCATGTACATAACATTGCAATAATAATGAATGTAAACAACTTAGAGCTTTTACTTGTACCACCTGACTGCTGCAGATTCATTTCACCATTGATAGTGTTGAAATGCGCTGATGACGTGATGTCTGCGCAAGCAGGTGCGCGGAGGTATGGAAAAACATGTTGACAGGCAGGTAGGACACCCTATCATTGCATTCGGACCAAATGCAATGATTGAACGAACATTTTTTCCACAGAAGATACATGTACATGTTTTCATATAGACCACTTCTATTATTGATTGCTGTCAGGATGTGAAGAAAGTTTCAACCAGTATTACAAAAGTGTTTATTAAAAAAATTGCCTACCCTGTCTTTAAATTACATTTTAAAATATATTCAAATGGAAAACATTTATTTTAAAATGTAATAATATTTTAATAGTTTTTGCTGTATGTAGCCTTGATAATTATGACGTCATTTTTGTCACGCACACCTTCGTGCTCAAGTGGACTCGATTTTTTTCAAAAACATTTCAAATCCAAACTTTTAAACAGTAGTATATTTATGTCATATATAATGTACATAATTAAATCATTTTAATTTCATGTCCATTTTTTTTTTTTATTTCATCATCTCTGATGTTTCTCCTTATAGGGAAAAAAAGAGAGGCAATTGTTGGGGACAAAACTGGTGTTTTTAATTTTTTAGTTCATATTGAAATCTAAGATTTTGATTGATCAAATGAATTGACCAGAATGAGACATTGTTGAGACTTTTCAGGATAAAAATTTGAGAAGCAGGGGAAGCAGAAGTCTTTTTTTTTAACCTCACTGCTGCCTAAGAGAAACAAATGAGATATTAAAAATATTCCATTGGTGATTTTTCATCCTACGTGGGAATACACCATGTCTGTTTTTTAAATATATTGTTGTCATTCATGTTCTCTAATAGTTCTTTCTTGTTCTTTTTAGTTTTTTGTGATCCTTTTGTTTCTAGTCCTGACAGAAGTGGCACTGATTTTGGTTTTGAGTGTGTTTCATGAAGAGGTAAGAGACTAACGTCTGAGCCTTGCAAATATTTCAGCCTTTCCTTTCAGGAAAACACTTTGCCTTCTACTTCCTGTTTATCCGCTTCTCTGTTTTGTCCATTTAGTTGGACAAAAAAGCTAAGGATGACCTAAGAGAGGGAATGAATGACTATGGAACAAATGAAGGGCTGCAAAAATCCTGGGACAACATGCAGAAGATTGTGAGTTGGGTTTATAACAGTCACAAACATGAAGACTGCGATTCTTCAATGTAAATCATGGATTCTGTTTCCTTCAGTTCAAGTGCTGTGGCGTGAGCAACCACACAGACTGGCACAATAAAACATCCAATGGCAAACTTCCCGACTCCTGCTGCAGGGATAATTTTGGAGAATGCCATCACTGGGAAGAGGTCAGATCATTTCTGGGGTCGTGGGGTCAGCTAAGTACCACACATTCCTAAATCCCACCAACTGTTGGTAATTGCAACCACATGCTTTATGTAAAATGAAAGCCAGAACAGACCCTACATGCATCTGATATGTTAATGCTCTTTGTTAAATAGCTCTTTGAAATACTTTATTCTGATTGGTTCACCTGCAGTCAAATATTCACCCCCCCCCCCAGGCAAATTCCTAGCTGTTTCATGCCTCTTGTATCACTTGCAGTCTCTTTCATCTCACATATGTTTCACCATATTGTATCACTGTTTCCAAAAAAATATATATTTACAAAATATTAAGCAGCACAACTGTTTTCACCCTCGATCATAATCAGAAATGTTTATTGAGCAGCAAATCATCATATTAGAATGATTTCTGAAGGATCATGTGACACTGAAGACTGGAGTAATAATGCTGAGAATTCAGCTTTACCATCACAGGAATAAATTACATTGTAAAAATGTACATTGTAAACATTTCTCATATTACGGAAAATATATATATATATATATTTTTTTTTTTTTTTTTTTACAGCCGTTTTCTTCTATTTTAAATTGTACTCAAAACTCTGTAAAACTGCAACTTTACTGTATTGTTTTCTTAAATTATATACAGATATAGGCTATGTAAAATTACAAAAATAATGGCGATTATAATTCGCGAAATCGCCACCAGATGGCGCAAAGGGACAGTTTTGACACCATTGTTTACACTGTAAAAAAAAAATTCATAACAAAAACGGTCGACGACTGGCAGCAACGGCTGTCAAACAAAAACGGTAAAATTAAAGTGAAGTATCCTAATTTAAATAAAGTACAAAAACTTTTACAGAAATTTTCATTAAACAAAGAAAAAAAGTTATTTTACAAGTATTTCCTGAATTATGATAAATATAGATGTATCTTATATTTTATAGAAATATAAAATATCCTGAATTTTAAATTATAAAATATTTCACAATATTACTGTTTTTACTATATATGTAATCAAATAAATGCAGCCTTGGTGAGCATAAGAGTGTCTTTCGAAAACAAAAGAATTTACTAACCCTAAACATCTGAATGGTAGTATATATTTATAACTATTTAAATTTCATGTCCATTTGTTTATTTATTTGGTAGCCATGTAATAAGCAAGATGTACTTCCAGCCAGTCATTAACACAAATTAAACCGAGGCCCTGATTACTATGTCATGGTTTAATTTTGAGAAAATGACCAGCTGTTTTTTCATGTGTTTTAGCCCTGCTATGAGAAGGCCAAGGACTGGCTTCTGGCTAACATCACCTCAGTGCTTGGGTTTGGAGTTTGTATTGGAATCGTTCAGGTACCTTGAAACTCATGTATCTGGTGTAGTCTGATTATTATGCGAATTTAAGCTCTGCATGCACTCAGATATAATGCGACTGCATTTTCTCCCTCCAGATTCTTGCTTTGGTGTTCTCCATGCTGATGTACTGCCAAATCCTACGAGCAGAAAAATACATGGACTGACCCTTCCTTCGCCCCATTTTTAATCTGTAATGAACGTTTAAATGGACTCGCCTATTAGAGATACTGGATGTGATATGCATGTGCACATACAGTGCTGCACTTCGGATGAATAAATAAATTTTCCAGATAAAAGGCCAAATAATTAATTTGTACTTAGATTAAATGAATATAAAGTGAATGTATACAGTAGCTGGAAAAAGTAAATTCTAGAATTATTGCACTCTTTGTTAAATACCCTTATAACTGCTTGCAATGAACATGCAATCAATATTTTTATTCCTATAAATGGAAATCAAATGTTTAAGAGTTGATGATTTGTTATACTGAACCAACGGTCAGTGCTATATTAATGTCTGTTAAGGTCACTACCAATAAAAAAAATATGCAATACAACAGTAGATGACTGGCATCATGTATTTTGGTATAAAATGCCACATAAAAAATTTCAAAAACATCCAAAATACAAAAGAATAAATACATCAGTAGAGAAACTTTCTGATCAAGTAGTGTCAGTTCCCCATTTGGCTGGTTCTTCTCTTCTTCTTTGCCTCACAGAGGTCATGCAACATGATTCAGAGTTCATTATGAAAAAGTCTAAGGTCAATCACACTCCAAGACCTCATCCAATTGTGCAATTTTATCCTGTGGAAGACACACAAAAAAAAGCGCTTGACAACTCTGCCCCCTTCTGGAAGAAAATAACAGATGAATATCCCAAAGAGAGACTGAGGAAAAGTGAAATGTAGACAGCAAATACTGCTCACCCATCCTCCGTGGCTCCTCACCCATGGTGCAAAGCTCTCCATGTAGCGTTCAGCATAGCCTGTCAGACGCTGAACTCCAGTTGCTGTGACGACTCGACGCGACACATCCATGGTGATGGCGAGACGCCGCAGCGTAGGGCTGACCGGTGCGGGAACGGGAGGTTCTTCACTCTGACTGGCGTACATGTCAAGGAGTTTGGCAAAAGATGGGTAGGAGAGGCGTGTGAGGGTGGACCGCAGGAAGGGGTTGGTGTTTATCTACAACATTAAACAACAATTAACAATGATAAACAAGGCAGCAACTGAAAACATGACCATAAATAGTTAAAAACACAAGATTAAATTATATTTATGCTATTAAATCTTTACGATAAGGAACCAAGAGCTGCTTTAAGAGCCAAGTTTACTCTATATCCTAGTAGGATATATATATAAAAAAAAAAGATTAGGAAGAATGGCAAACTCAGATCAGGGATCATTACCTTGTCATTAATGGCATCCCCCTCTGAAGTCAATATCTGAACTAGCTGTTGAACCACAGCTTCTTTGTCATTTACTGTGAACAAAAAGAAGAAGTGTAACCTAATATCCAAACAATGCAAGTGAAAAAACCTTCAAAAGACCTCAGCCAGACAACAGCCTATTATAACAATAAGCTTTTGTTAAAGTACTGAACATCCATTGCTGTAACGACAGCACACAGCAAGATGTGACAACACAACAGGTCTGCTCTTGCTTTGCTATTCCATTGAAAATGTATCTACTTTGCACATTATGATAAAAATATAAATTAATCAGGTCATAAACAAGTTTCGCATCGGTTTATGGTTTTATATGTACCTTTGGGTGGACTTGGTACAGGCTCTGGTTTAACGGGGGATTTCTTTTTCACGCTGTGTTTCTGTGCGATTCTGTCCAAAGTTTCTGCCACATCATCATAAAACGCAGGAGGATGGGCTGAGAAAAAAAAAATATTACATCATATCACATACAGAGTTCATATCGTTCTAAAGATCGGGGTCAGAAACAAATTAATACTTTTATTCAGCAAGATTGCATTTAATTGATCGAAAGTGATAGTACAGACATTTATAATGTTAGAAAATATGTCTATATTAAATAAATGCTGTTCTTTGTATTCACCAAAGAATCCTGAAAAAAAAATGTATCGTGGTTTCCACAAAAATATTAAGTTTTCAACATTGATAATAATAAATGTTTCTTGAGCAGCAAATCAGTATATTAGAATGATTATGTGACGCTGAAGACTGAAAATTCAGCTTTGCCATCACAGGAATAAATTACATTTTAAAATATATTACAATAGAAAATATAGGAAAATAGAAATATTTCAAAATATAACTGTTTTTACGGTATTTCTTACCGACCCTATACTTTTTAAAAGTGACAAGACATAAGACAATCAAGAACACATTCCTGACAGTGCCTCCTGTGTCTCAACTTCTATATCCATAAAACAAGCTGTATATCTTGTACGTCTGAAAACTTACATGGTGAAGCATGATGCTCCTCAGGTTGTGGAACATCTGAAGCATCTTTTAAAGGCAGCGTGGCCGGGCGCCGAGGACGAGGCTCTTCTTTTTTAAAAGATACTTTTTTGAGTATATCAGATATTTTCAGTTTTTTCTTCTTTTTCTTATTTTTGTCCCCTGATTTTCTGTCACCTTCCTCTTCAGACGCAGAGGATGGAACGCATATCTCTTCCTAAAAGAAAATCTTCTCAATTAACAAGTTCTCAGGAGCAATATTAAATCACATAATGTTAAGAAAGAAGAAACTAAAAATAAATACATTTTGGCTCCTTGACTGGTCAGGAAATTCTTAATACTGAAACCAAAAAAGCTTTTAATTAGCTTTGCAGTCCATGACCCGGATGAAACAAGAGCAGGTTTCAGTCTATACGGATATAAATAGTGTTTACCTGTTTCACACCGCATGTATAGGCAATGCATATTCATTTTGGTGCCCACAAGTAGAGGTGTTGCGGAAAAAGTAGAAGGCTATTTTTGCCATGCAGAAATTATTTTTAAAATGTAAAGCTTTTTGATTATTACAATCACTTGCAATGTAGATTTTTATGAAGCAACATAAAATAACAGGTCAAATTACACACATATTGTAAAAAGCAATGTTGTTTTGCGGTGTAAAAAAAACAAACAGGCTGTAGGGTTTTTTTTACCTCTGTTTTCCTGGGTAAACTTTGTGTTCCATTTGTCAATGGTTTGTTGGACTGGCCCGGCTGACTCCGCTTCTCCAGGCTGTTGTTTGGAGTCGGGTCAGTGCTACTGTCTTTCTTAGCATGGCGGATTGTGGACGAACGGGTTCTCAGTCGTCTTTTTATGAAATTTTTAATTCCATGTTTCTTCTCTTCTGCGGCACTGATCTCCTCATCCAAAGAGTCCCATCCATTCGCATCTTTCCTTATCTTGTCTTTCGTAGAGGCACTAAGAAAAGTAAGTGAGACAAGGAGAAACATTTTTTCATTTCCAAAATATTAAAGTACATTTTCTTTTATCACAATTCCATCATGTAAATTGGAAAAAGATGCAACAATCACTCTTGAAGAAATCCAACTTTTACGGATTAAAAAAACGTGTGACGTTTCAGCTCTTCGTCAGACATCCTTGGCCTTGACAATGGCCGAAACGTCACACGGTTTTTAATCAATAAAGTTTGATTTCTTCAAGAGCGAGTGTTGCACCTTTTTCCAATTTGCATGAATTTTTAATTTTTTGGTTGCACTTCCTCTTTTAATGGTAGAGCATCTCTTTTTTTAACATTTTTTGTATCACAATTACATAAACAATTTCACAAATTTTCATGTTTATATAATAAAGAATCCTGGAAGAACTATCACAATAGCGAGGTAAGCAGCGGTTTATATTTTCAAATAATTATTAATGATTGACAGAAGAATGATACATCTGTAATTAGATGGATAATCTAATAAATCTATGCACTAGCTATGATTAGTTAGCTTCTCTTTAATCTTTTAGAATACCATAAAGTTTAAGTGTCTGAGTTTGACTAGAACATACAGTATTTCTGCCAAATCCTCTTGTAGGTAATACTTTCTTAATTTACAACACAAGCCATTTTTTAAGTTACAGAGATAACATATATCATTCTTGACTGACTTTGTTAAATCTTTTCAGGTGCCAGTCAAATAAAACAACTTAAAAGGCATTAAAAGCACCACAGTCTAATAAAATAAGATGATATTTAAAATGTGATATTTACAAAATCACTCTGACATGGAGTTGTTTTACTTCACGTCATGACAGTGTTTAATTCTGTATGTGACTGAATGATTTGTGTCACCTGTATTTGTTCGGGTCATTGTATTCTCCTCCTATCCGTCCAGGCCTCTCACCAGGTGGAATCGAGAGCGAGTGACGCAGGAAAGACTTCAGCACCATCCGCGTCTCCGTTTTAATCTCCAGAAGAGAGATAGACGGAGACGGGGACGCAGGCCTGACCACCACATCTGCCATCGCTGAGACAGAGAGAGAACTAAAACTCTTTAAAATGTGAGAACACTTTCAGATTACACAATACAATCCACCTCTCCAGAATTCCAATGTACTGCTGACCAAATTTCCACGAGTAAAACTAAACCAGCACCTCAAATCTCTATCGAGATTAAATGGAGGTCAGTGTATACTTTGTATGTTTGGTCTTCTTCAGTGAAAAAAAATGTGCATTCAAATACAATCGATAATCCATCCCATCTAAAAGAGAAGTGAGTAGTACCTTAATTCATAGTGGATACTTGAAGGAAGTGAAAGTTTAACTAGTGACATACACAGATACAAAAAAACAGAATAAGAGCTGGAAGTTCCAGTCCGTTTACCTCAGGCATTTTATCTGTCATGTATAGCCTTTCACAAACATCTCAAACATGACGACAAGCCCAGCACTTCAACAGAAACAAAAAATGCATTGATTTTCTAATAATATCATTAAATCCTTGGATTATTTTACAGAATGTCAACTGTGTGTATAGGCTATATTGTGCCCTCCAAATCAGGTTTCGATAATATCAGCATAAATCTGTATAATTTTGATTGTAAACTCATTCAAGTAACTTGAAATTATCAATGAAAACCAGTTATAACAATTTATTTATTTTTTGGTTGCATAATATATGTGATGCATACATGTGACAGACAGATATGACTTAGGCAGCTAAAATGCCTGATTACTGAATTAAACTTGGCCCTTAGTGTGTGTGTGTGTGTGTGTGTGTGTGTGTGTGTGTGTGTGTGTGTGTGTGTGTGTGTGTGTATGTATGTATGTATGTATGTATGTGTATATATATATATATATATATATATATATATATATATATATGTATGTGTATATATATATGTGTATATATATATATATATATATATATATATATATATATATATATATATATATATATATATAAAATCATCAAATACCTTTACATAATATATTAATATTATGGTATTCAAGGGAACAAAAAAGTGAACAAAAAAAAAAAACTATTATTTTTTGGAATGCAAGCCTTTTGAACAAAAAGCCTTTTTTGTAAAGCATATTATCATTCCTTTAGTTTCTCATTCACATGTGAGCAGTTCCTTATAACCTACTTTGCAGGTTATTACGACTCATCAGAGCTTGTAAATTCCACTGTAGGTATGTTATTGTTATTTCTTATGCAGGCCAGGGCAGTTTTACAACTCAAAACACTTGACATATGTTTTTGTTTCCTCCTTAGCCTACTTGTATGAGCCTAGACCCTGTTCATTTTTTATGACACGCTTATTATGAAAGGTACAAAATGAACTTTAATATACAAAACTACTATACTAATTTGGAATTTATGTGTGGAAAAACTATGAAATATTTTATTGCGTGAAAATTGGAATTACTAAATATACCGATAACTGTGCTAATCGTAAAATCAGAGGTGATCTAAGGTCTGATAGTACATGCTTACCCAATATCACATAAATTCTAAGCAGCTTACACATGCAAGTGTGGATTTCACAGCAGAAGCGAGAAAACACCCTCACTTAGCTTCTGCTATAGTGGCATGTTTACTACTTACATTCATAGACTAGTTCAAAAGAGGACTTTTCTGCATTGCAAAGCTGTCAGATTGATGACATATTCTTGGCTTGAATGGCATTTTATACATTTATGAAAAATGAAGCATGTTTCCATAATTGCTAAATGCTAGTAAGTGATTAGCCTAAAAAACAATGTCCTTTTATTCTATGCTTGCCTTTCTCAGACATAAATGTTGAAACATTTCTAGGCATTTCTCTGTGTCATCAGGTGATTGTGGCTTCCCTGCTTTTGTTTTTACAACACTGAGCACATGTAGAGACATAACCCTTATGTTGCCAGTTACACACCAGTGTTCCTAAATATCCTAAAAAATCCTGTTAGTAACTATGCCAGATCTTAAAAGAGATAGTTTACCCAAAAATGAAAATTCTGTCATAATTTACTCACACTCAAGTTGTTCCAAACTTGTATACATTTCTTTGTTCTGCTGAACACAAAGGAAGATATTTTGAAGAAAGTTTTACTGAAAAAAACAGGCCGCTTTGGGACACCATTGACTTCCATAGTAGGAAAAAATACTATGAAAGTCAATGGTGCCCCAGAACTGTTCAGTTTCCCACATCCTTAAAAATATCTTTCTTTGTGGTCAACAGAACAAAGAAATGTATATGGGTTTGAAACAACCTGAGGGTGAGTAAAATAATTATGACAATTTTCATTTTTGAGTGAACTAATCCCTTTAAGCCCCAGATCTGCAACTTAGCACTAACCCAAATCTGTAACTAACATATTTTAAGATCTGTAAGTGCAAGTTGCTTTTAGTTAGAACAGCTCAAACATGCATTTTAGTCTGGGACTAGGCTTAAGCCTTCTCTGTGAAACCGGAGGAATTAAGATAATTTTAAGATTCTTTACATTGAATTCTGTCACACCAGATTCAAGATTTCTTGATACTTAATACAATTCGTGATGCTCTTTTTAACATAACCAAAAAAAAAAAAAAGCTACGCTATAGTTAATTATACCTGAATTCGAGTAGTCAAAAAAAAAAAAAAGAGTCAAAAAAGGAAAACTGTGTTTGATGAAATCAAGCATCACCAGAAAATACCTGTCTTACAAAAGTTCAAGCGCACAACAACTCGTTCATACCTGGTAAATATGTCAGCACCTCAATGTCCGAAGGAATCAGCCGAGTGGCGACGCGTAAAAACAGAAAGCAACAAAGCGCATCGACAAAGTCTATATTATTAAAACACGGATACTAAAAACAAAACAGATAGCTACATTTACGCGCTACTCAGCAGCGAACTGTGCTAAACTTCAGACGAGTTAAGAGCTGTCTGATGTTATTGGAGAGTTCAGAGGTAGGTCAGATCTCACACTGAATCAAATCAGGTCTGAAGCGGTTTTCATATCGATGTTACAGATACCACTCCATTGTCGAAACCGACAGAGCTTCAGCTTACCGGTTTCACTATACCGCGTCAAATAGTCCAACCTGCGGAATGACCGACTTACGTTGTGCGCACTGCGCATGTCACAGGACGAGTCCATTTTCCCAATGGACAGGGTTCAATCTTCCAGTAATGCCAGTAAGAAACTTTTTAGTGTATTAAACATACTGTTATGCGACCTAAATCATGTGTTTCATTGGCTATAATTGCCAGCAACACGACTAATGATTTTACTCTTTAAGTTTTGATATACTTTGCCATTTTAAAGTTTATTTAGCCCACTCTTCACATTTGTCTATCTTGTAGTGTTAAAGACAAATGTCTACTTTATAACTAAAAATGGACACTAAAGTAAAATACATTCAAAAAAACAAAACAATTTAAGTGGAAAAATGAAATGAATTTACATGAAACAAATGAAAAATAAAACCACTCAGGTGTGTATTATACCAAACAGGGTTTATTTTCAGAAGAAAAAAACATATTTATCAGCCATTCAGAAAAGAGAGTTATCTGGTGACTGGTATTATGTTAATATTAATGTTGACGACAGGGAAGTTGGGGAGCATTTGTCCTCCCTCAGCCCCCCCCAAACCCCGTCCAGCGTCATCTGTAAATCAGACACTGGTACAAGGATTGGGAGAGACAGAGATGGACCGTCAGACAGAGGAATAGAGGCATAGTAGCATACTCTAAACATTGCTAGTTGGAATAATTTGAGTAAGGATTGATAGAAAAGGTCAGTCAAGTCAAGTCAAATTTTATTTCTATAGCACATTTAAAAGCAATGGAATTCAGGAAAAAAAGATTGGACTTGAATCTCAGTTATAAAGTAAGAGTGAAAAGCAGCAAGAGAAAATTCAGAATTAATGAAAGATCAAGGAACATCTCAGTTTGCAAACATTCTGGGTTAAGTATGGAAAGTCCACACAATTTCAAAAGCTCTCAATGTTGTTCATCATTAAGAAATTGCACGTATAGAGAATATCAGTACAGAAATTAAAATGAGATCTGTAGTTACCATAATAAGCCTCTCTGCACAGCAACATCCTTTGTCATCCAAAGTTGACAAACTCTCAAGCCTTTTCTTTATACTCGTAAAAATCATATCTGTCTGTGCAACTATCTTTTTCTTCTCTGAAGCTTCATCTGCTCTCTGATGTCTTACCTCAGAGTTATTTCCTCTTTAGCAGAGATGATATGCTCTTGAGTCTGCACCCTCCTTCACTTGCTCTCTTCATCTTGTCTGTCTTTATTTAGCTGTGCACTCTCTTCTTCCTGCCTACCCTCTGACCTGTCCTGACTGCTTCTCCCTCTCTTCGCCCCGCACTCCCTCTATCTATCCCTCGCTCGGCCACCATATCAGCCCCAAATCACTGTTCTCCTGACCGTGAGCCAATAGGGAGCAACACAGCTGGGTGAGGCACTTCCTCTGTGACAGGAAACCAGCAAAGTACTCTCAGAGACACACACACACACACACACACACACACACACACACACACACACACACACACACACACACACACACACACACACACACACACACACAAACAAAGAGTTTGGTAGACTCTAAATGTGATGCAGAGTTAAAAATGGCTACCCCTCTCAGAAAAGTATGTTGTGGCCATTAAGCTGTTATTCTAAAATGAAATGGATTTTAAATTGTTCTAATTGTGTATTTTGTCTGCTATAATGGCATTAGATGCTAGACCACCAATGATTTAACCTGATGTGTGCCATCTTACTACCTGTACTTTAATTAGTCAGGCCAACCTGCCTTGTGCACAACATTTTAGTGATTTCGAATTTAAAAAGAGGATCTGTTACATGTACATGTAATGTTAAGTGAGTTTTATTGAATATGGAATATTCCTTTACCAAGTTAAGCTCAATCGGCAGCCTTCATGGCATATACGGTTGATTACCACACAAACTAATTTCGACCCTTGCTTTCTTTAAAAAATAAAAATTAAGAAGAAAAATTAAATGTTTATTAACATACAAAAACAGAGGTTATGGTGAGACAGTGAATGGAGCCAAGTTCCATTGGAGGATTTAAAAGCATAAATGTGATTTTATAAATTTATGAAAGCATCTAGGCTACCTTTATTAAAACTTATATTAAATCATAATTTTTTACAATCATTTCAGGGTTTTAGGGTTTACAGCATTACATTGTCATGGCAACAGTGTTGTAAAATTGGAAATAACAACATGGAAATGGTTAGTAAGCAGATTTTCACACTAAAATTGCATATTGTCTTGTGGCTTAATTTTTGGAACAGTCAGTATTTTAACATTTTCGGATTTTCCCCATTCACTTCCATTGTAAGTGTCTCACCGTAACCCAGATGTTTGCTTTTTTTAAAAAGAAAGTCAAAATTAATTTTTGTGGTAATCAACATTATGCCACAAACGCTGCCACTTGAGCTTAATTTGTACTGAACCTGGAATATTCTTTTAATATATAGAAAATAGTGAAACTGTATCAGAATGTTCCAGGGAAGATTGCATGAGAAACAGAGGATGTGTTTATTCACTTGAGAACCACAGGCCAAGACTGTGCGCAGAGGGCAAGAGATGAACAGATAGAGGGAGGGGTAGAGATGGAGCGATGAGTTTGAGGGAGGAGACCCCATGTTCACACAGACTAGATAAAACATGCTCTGATTGGGGACTGAAGGCCTTATGGGAATAGAAGAGACGTGACTATTACAGTGACCTCTGCTCAAACAAAGAATTTTGCGTGCTTTTGCCCTCTCAGTCTCCACAGCTCGTTAACATCGGCCTTAATTAAACTCATCAAGTGTAGTGCACCGGAAATTTGGAGGATACATCTCAGATATGGCCAGAGTCAGACCTCTAAGTGTATCCGTTTCAGTTTCCGGCATTGTGAGTGCCATAGGAAATTCAAGGACAAACAGCAAACAGATTTTTTTACAGATTTAAATTTGAATTTATCTTTGGTTAATATACAAATATATAACCAAGTGGCCATATTTTCTATATTTGTGTTCTGGTATGTGAGATGAAAAAATATATCTTATGACATCAAAGTTATTCATAACTCCTGTACTGTCTGCATTTGAGTCCCTGTGAGAATAATTTTGTCAGAACATTATTTTCAATGGGTGTGGTAATGTGAGTAACAAAAACAGGAAATCCACCAGCACACAGGCAGGAAATGCTACTGTTCAGTGACAGTAATAAGTAAACACAACCCAAACGGCCGCAAGTGAACCAATTCACCGTTACTCAAGAGAAAAATATAAAGATGAAGGGAAACAGACATGCATAAAGTCATAGAAGAATGTTCTGGGAGATGCACAAAGAATAAATACAAATACTTTGCATGATGAAGAAGCAAAACACAGACAAACACACAAAAATGCATGTTCCTTTTCACTGTAATATTTTTATTTCAATGTTAAGATATTCCACAAAAGGGTTTACACTAAAATGTTCACAATTCTAATAATAAATACAGTAACATTATCACTCTCTCTCTCTCTCTCCCTATCTCTGTCTCTCTCTTTCATATGCACACACATTCAAACATACAAACATACAAATCTACAGTGAGTTCATGGGGTCTGACGGGGGGGAAAACTATAAATGTTACAGAGTGGTGAAATAAAGCAATAATCAAATCACAGTAATGTCCATTTAACAATGTACAGTATTAAATCATTAGTTTAACTTCAGTATATTACACATGATCAGTTGTGTGTTTGATTGTCTTTGCCTTTTTGCAATAATGTATTTTGATTGTCATTGGCTACATTGATTTATATTCATATTTGATCCTTTTAAGCTACTTTGTGCAACTGATTGATTGTCTCTGCTTAGCTTGGGTTTAAGCTTGATTGTCATTGGTTTCTCCACATCAGTGCTATATTATGATGGACTGCAAACTGATAGGCTCATAAAAGACTTCTCAAAATCCATTATTATACACAGTTTAAAAGTTTGGGGTCAGTAAGATTTTTTTTTTTTTTTTTGTTGTTTTTTTTTAAAGAAATTAATACTTTTATTCAGCAAGGACACATTCAATTGATCTAAAGTGACATTAAAGAAACGTATAATGTTACTGAAAATTTTTTAAAAAAATGCTGTTTCTATTCAACAAAGAATGCTGAAAAATGTATCATGGTTTCCGCAAAAATATTAAACAGCACAACTGGTTTCAACATTGACAATAATAAGAAATGTTTCTTGAGCAGCAAATCAGAATGATTTCTGAAAGATCATGTGACACTGAAGACTGGAGTAATGATGCTGAAAATTCAAAATAGAAAACATTTTAAATTGTAATAATCTTTCACAATACGTCTGTTTTATTTGTGATCAAATAAATGCAGCTTTGGTGAGCAAAAGAGATTTTTTCCCCAAAAAAAATATTTAAAAAATCTTACCAACCCCAAACTTTTGAACAGTAGTGTAACTTCAAATGCGGTTTTAAAACATCCTCACTTTGGTCACATGCTGTTTGTCATATTGATTGTAATTGGCACATCAATTAAACAGCCCATTTTTGTTGCATAAACATGAGGCATTTTTAGAAGTTCACTGTTTTACCACCAATATCTGAGAATGTTACCCATGCTTGTGCTATTGTCTGGCACGGTGCTGACTAGGCTTATAAAGGTGCAGGTCAAAAATGCCGGAGTCCATTTTCTCTTCCACCTGTGCAGGTTTGTGATGTCCACATCTTTTTTTTTTTTATACAGGATTATGGCTTACATAGTCTGCTTCCCTGATGTGTAAATCATCTAAATAAGTAGGGTTTCCTGACGCATTTTTTGTTAAATATTTGTTTAAGTTGCTGATTGAAGCTCTGCTGGTTTTGTCTGATAATGATAAGGTATGTTGTTTACTGCAGTCTCGTCCAGTACTGACTCAGACCTTGTCCCAGCTCCTGATCGCCGCCTTGAACTGCAGTCTGCCCTGCTGCGGAAACACCGGGAAAGAATCCTGGAAGAGACACAGGGACTTATCATTGCGTTCTTCACACGTGGCCACTTCTGATGACTTATTTGTAACACAAAAGGAAACCACAAAGCAGCTAAATCACATTCACACACTAATACCTCATGCAGTGTTTTGGCCTGTGGATTACAGTATTCATATGCGGTGTGAGGGTGGAGGATGTTACAAAACTGCACTCACCTGTGTTTGTGCTCGCCGTGGGTGGGGGTGGGAGGTGGGGAGAGGTGTAGGATGAGGAGTCAAATTTACGAGAAAGAGGGGGAAGGGCCGAAGGAGAAGGAGGTAACATGCAGGAGTAAGTTGGGGTGGACTGGGAGGGCAAAGACTAGTGGAGAGAAAAGAAGGGTGAAAAAAGATTAATCTCATTTCATTTATAGAATCAGCATATTCATAAACAGCTTATTGCGCAAGAAACACCCCATGTACGTTTAAAAGATTACATTGTAGTTTTTATGATGGTGTGTTAGTCAAGTCAGAACAACTCACTAGGCCTACTGCACTGTACTGGGTGTGTTGCTATGACGTGATTGAATTTGAAGTCATTAAATATAACGCTGATCTGTTTGACTAAAGGGAGGGGATTTATAGAGTAAAACTGACCTGTTGAACTGTCAACCTGCTGTATACGTGCAAGTGTTTATTTTTAGAAACTACAGCAGGCTGTGTATAGTCCAGCAGCAACTCTAGAGGGCGCTACATAAACTGTTTTAAATGAGTTTGAATGTCAGGCGGGGTCAAAGCACTGCATAGTTTTACCTTTCAGTTGCGTAATAGGTGCGTGTACTAGAATTTCTGTCTGCATTATTTACTATTGTAGAAAGCACTCTCTTTTGCATATTTTAAAGAAACAAAAAGGCGGATGCTATTATGTTTGAGAGGGCATCATTTTTTAAATTAAGACATTAAAATAAAAGTCGTCTTGATAGAAAAAAATTCTGTTTATATTTTACATACAGTAGCTGACTGTACTTTAAAACTGTAGTTTTTTTTTTTAATTTTTATAAAACTGTTTTGAATAGAAGCGAACTGCATACATTAAAAGTGCAGCGTTTTTTATGATTATTTAAAAAGCCCCTCTGTTTAATTCAGTGAGTTCATTCATGTGGGGATTCGACATTCGTGAGTCTTTCTGAATGATTCATTAAGAGAACCTGTACATATATAAGTATTTTGTGAATCGACTGCTCTAATCATTCCTGAGTAGAGCGTTAAAGAGACAGTTCACACCTAAATGAAAATGATAATTTCCTCGCCCTCATGTCGTTACAATGTATGACTTTCTTCTACAGAGCACAAAAGAAGATATTTCAAAAGAATGTTGGTAACCAAACAGTTTTGGTGGCCATTGACTTGCATTGTATGTAAAACAAAAAAACTAACTCATTAGTTATCACAATTTTCAAAATACGCTCTCTTATGTTCCACAGAACAAAGAAATACATACAGTTTTGGTTCGACATGGGGTTGAGTAAATGATTTTAATTTTGGTGTGAACTATCACTTTTAGTACAGTGGCATTTGTAACGTAAAACTTTTGCGTGCCACTAGGTGTCAGTATTAGCCTATAAGTCAAAACAGAAACAACAATTACTGAGTACACTTTTACTTACTGATATAGAATTACAAATATGTGCATTTGGTCAGACACCTTGCCTATTAGGGTACTATGGTATACTGCAAGGGAGGTCATGAATTACCTGCATACTGGAGAAGACAGACAGAGAGCTATAGGCTGAGAGGGACGAATCACTCCGACTGTGCATTGAGCCTTATATAAGAGAACAGAAGTTGATAGAATCAGCTCATTATTATTATTACTACTGCTGCTGATTTTGTGTTTACTGATGCTTTGGCAATCCTGTATTCATGGCAATAAAGAACTTTGACACTGATATTTGAATTGAGGAGTTTAAAGAAAGAGTAGTAACAAATAGGAAAAAGTGAAACAAACACCAATTTACTATGCATGGAAGGAGAGAAAACAAAAGAGAAATCTAACTGTCAATTATTAAGGAACTTGCTTACATGTACATGTTCTAATAGTGAGAAGTGAGTCATTAATAAAGACATACCTGAGCTGTTGCTATGATGGGAGTGATATACAGGGGAGTTAAAGGATGTGCTCAGGGGAGTATGTGTCTGAGAACAGGAACTGCTGCCCCCTGATCTCCTTTGGTTTCTCAGCTTTTCCTCCCTTCTCCACTTAGCTCTCCGATTGGAGAACCATACCTGTCAATCACCCAATATGGGTCAGTGCATAATGGACAGTTTCTTTTTGTGTTGTTTAAAGGCACTTCAGCATTAACACAATTAATATCTCAAAGAAGATCATTAAAATACTTTATAAGAACACTATTACCTGAATTCTAGCCTCTGGTAGATCAATCTTTGCGGCCAGTCTCTCTCTAGCAAAGACATCTGGGTAATGAGTCCTTTCAAACTCTGGAAAACAGATTTAATAGACTTTAGTATACGCAAAATTGCACATTTTAAGTATTAAAGGGATAGTCTGTTCAAAAATTAACATTTTGTCATGTTGTTCCAAACCTGTATAACTTGCTTCAGAACACAACTTTGGATTCCATTGACTTTCATTGTATGGAAGAAAAAACATTGAGATATATCTTCTTTTTGTTCCACAGAAGAAAAAAGTGATACAGGTTTGCTACAACATGAGGATGAGTAAATAATGGCTCAAAATTTATTTTTTTTACAGTAGAGTAAAAGACAAAACATGAAAGAGTAAGAAAGGGTGGAAAGCAGCAGAATATGAATCCGTCATTCACAAAAACAAAAAGCAAAAACAATCTGACACAAGCATATCCACACTATAGGACTGAGATTATTTTGCATGGAAAAAGGACTTTAACAGTGAATAGCTGATGCCAAATTTCGCTGTGTATTAATATATATCTAAACACATCAACAGAACTCAGTAAGTTTTTCTTATTTTTATCGTTCAATAAGTTTGTCTTATTTTTTTATTTTATTTTCTGTTTTAATTTTCCTTTCCTTTCGTCAGTCCTTGTATTTACAGCTTCTCCTTGCAATGATAACAACTATGTATTTATTGAAAACAAAGCCTTAATAAAAACCTTTAGTTTTGTGGCAACCCTGTTATTATCATAATTCTCCATTCTCAAGTATTGAACTATTCTATAGACTTTCTCATAATGACAGCATCCAATAACAAGTCCACTCACAGTTATCCATTAATTTTATGTTTTATGTACATCTTAAAATTTCAACCCTGTTATCGGGATTTACTATAGTAAACAATGGTTATATGTATTAAAAAATAAATAAAAAAGATCTTTCCTCTCTAGGACTGATATTATTTTGCATGGAAAGCTCAGTTTAAGCCAGCGCTTTGAGTCACACCTTTCTCCAGGGCATCGATCTGCTCCTGGGTGAAGCTGGTGCGGTTCCTCTGCAGCTTCCTCTTTAGCTGCAGGTGTAGCTGCGACTCGTCCACCTCATCCCTCTCTCCGTGCACCACTCCTTCCCCTGCTCCGGCCATCTGCGCATTCAGATCTTCCACGCAACCATCTGAGAGAAGAAAAAAACAAACATTCAACTTTGGAGAGTCTTGTAAGAGTGCTGCATTTCAGTGTGCAAATGCGCATGTTATTATATAGACAGAACTGTCTCTTTGAAGACTGTGTAATTCTAGTGCACCGCAGCATCTTGTGTTTGACAGTTGACCTTATTTGTGTATGTGTGAATGAGCAGCAACTGTATTATGGGCATCTAATTCTGTGTCTAATGTCTGCTCGCTTTAGTTCCGCCTTCTTGTAATGAAACAGAGAATGTCAAGGCCAGAGACTGCCTTGTTTGTATGTGGGTGTGGGTGTACATGTGTGGCTGATGGTGTAGCTGTTGGCACCCTCTGTTTGTGCTCAGTCAAGTATAAGAATTGCTGGTTCACCCCAAAGCTGACTTCACAAACACAGACACACATATACATACAGTGTACGTTCACACGCTGAGGTGCTTTACTAATAGATACAGAGATAATTCACTAAAGCTCACACCTGTTCCGTGTTGAGGGGTGATGGTGTCGGCCGGGTGGTACCAGTTATTTGGGCCAGTCCAGTTGGAGCTGTTTTGTAAGTTCAGCATGGTCAGATTCTCATACATCAAATGTCACCTGTGAGAAAACACTGACCCACTCCTTCTTTCATCCAGACCACTTCAGCCCTGAATGAATGAAGAAAGAATTAAAACTGTGAAAAAAATCTGTATTTATGTACAGTAAACAGCTCTCATATTTCATTCTTTCGGCTTCTCCATAGCTTTAAGAATGAAAAAATTGTTTTTAAATAAAAAATGTAACAAAAAATATTGCTGATTTGCTGATGTTGATGCAGTTACTGAGAACATACAGATATTGATCTTTCTACAAAACAGGTGTTTTATCTCATATGCATATGGGTAAAAAAAAGGACTTTAACAATGAATAGTTGATGCCCAATTTTGTTGTGTATTAATATATATCTAAACACATCAAGAAGCTTTTTTAAATAATTTATTTATTTATCTATTTGTATTTTTCAATTTTCTATAATGATACATTTTTTGGGTCTCTCCTCAGTCCTTGTGTTTCCAACTTCTTGCATTATTAGCAACTATGCACACTTTAAAAAACAAAACAAAAACAGAATATATGGAAACAAAAGCTAGCATTTTAGCATCTTAATAAAACCTAATTTTTAGTTGTGTGCCAACTATTCTAAATAACTGTCGTAATTTGTCCTTTCAGAAGTTAACTTTCCAATGACAAGTTAAAGTCCACAAACTGTTGGCAATTTTTCTTGTTTTATGCATATCTTAAAATGTCAACCCTGTTATTATGATTTTCTAATGTAAACTGATCATTTAAAAAAGGGTAAACGTAAAAATATATGTAATGAAATGCACAAAATGTCAAATTAAACAGTTAAATGTCAACCCTGTTACCATTCTGAAGGCATAACTATAATAGGCATAACCAAGCATATATTGAAATTTATGAATTAAGATGGCACAATGCCATTTATTAACACTCAAAACAGTATATGCCCAACAGAATGTTTTTAAATCTTACAGAAATTTACTGGGGAAAAAATCATCATATCAAAAGAACAACCCATCTGCTGTCTTTAAAGTATGGGTCACTATTGCATTTTAGTCTCTCTTGATCTATCTATCTCTCTATATATCTTTCACATGTACACACACATTAACCCCCCACAGACACACACACACACACACACACAGAGAGAGAGAGAGAGAGACGCACAGAGAGAGTTCATTACACACACACAGTGAGTAATTAAGAAGTACAGAACATCTAGTCTGACATCGTTGTACACACACGCATGACTGGAGAGAGTAATACTGTCAACTAATGTTAACAACAATACACAGAAACACACAGGCTCTACACAACAGAGAGACACACTCTTACAAAACAGAGAGATAATTATAGATACACCGCACACAATCTACGTTTTACAAACTCTGACTACACAACAAAAAAAACTGTATGAAAATGGAGACGTGAAGCCACCAATTGAAATGTAAGTGTATTTATATCACAAAAAAATAGCCAGCACCTGCACATAATTTATAGAACACCGTTCAGTTAAATAAATACTGTTGAAGAGTTAGAAAAAAAAAAATCTGTGGTTCCACTTCTGCGTGTAAAACTACTAGCATACACGGAAAGGAGGCCGTTGTCATGAATACTATAAATCTAGCCATTAAAGATGACGTAGAAGTGCTTGCATGATTATATTTGCATGGGTTTTGAGAGTAAATCTTGACCCTAAAAAGACAAAAATGATCTAGGACTACTAAACAGAGAGAAATACAAAAATGTACGGAAGGAGAAACAAAAAAAATAATTAAATAAAAAAACATGAAGTTACATGGAGCAAAACAACACAGCTTAGGGTGCTACAAAGAAATACAACTATATATTACAACTATATTCAATTATTTCTACATTTTGTTGAATTAATAATGCCAAAATAACTCCCTGTACAATTCCATATTTAAAAAAAAAAAAAAAGTAAAATAAATATTATTAGAGCTTCAATATGCCCAGGAAATAAACAGTTAAATATTGATACAATCCACATACAGAGGCTCCTTTTATATGTGCTGACATATGTATATAATAATAAACAATATTTAATGCATTTATGAAGTTTAATAATAAATAATAAAATAATGCTGTCATGTACGTTGATATATAGAAAAAAGGTGAAAAGGTTTTCACTATTTTAAATTAACTAATTAAATTAATTGAATGTGACTTTGCATGACTCTCAGGCCAAGATGAATATAACCACATTTAAATTATTAAAATTTTGTTTTTGGTGGTATCAAACAAAATACTGTTGTGCAAAACAGAAAATGTCAAATAACCTTTCTACAATTAACCAATCATTTTCCTCAATATATTTATTTCCAATAAAAAAAGTCATGATTCTGTCTCAATTGTTGTGTCTGCAGTGAAGGCAGGAGACTCACCTGGTAGATGAATGAATTGTAAAAGTGGTCCACACTTGCTCAGTGTCTCTATCACTTTCTGTTCATCCCTCTCTCCTTCTCTCTGCTCTCTCGCTTTGTTAATGTTAGACTGTGTTTGAGAGAGAGAGAGAGAGAGAGAGAGAGAGAGAGAGAGAGAGAGAGAGCAAGGGAGGAGAGGAAAGGGAGAGAAAGATGGAGAGAGTTAGACAGGGCGAAAGAGAGGAGGCGAGGGAGGGGTAGTGGGCTACAGAGAAATGCATCTGCAGGCACTCTGGTCCTTGAAGCAATGAGGGAGAGAGGGAAAGAGAGAGAGAGGGATGACACACAGAGTCAGTGTCAGTGTCAGGTCTGGACTTAATGCCAGGAAAAGGGGTGATGAAGTTAGCGAGAGAGAGGTGGAGGCAAAAAAATGACTGAAAAAGAGGAGACGTAAAGCTATTTCTAAAGTCTCACAAAGGCAATTTGCTGTTTGTAGATACGGACTTCCAAAAATGGCTAACCTAAGAGCTGGGAGAGATCTTCAGATCATGCACCTGCTCTATGACGGCTGGTGGCCAGTGATAGTTTAACCCTCCGCACTGATGACATCTACTTTGCTGTTATATTTGGGGTCCTATAAAATAATAAAAGTAATTAACTTATTATTTTCCTTTCAGATTCTTTAAATATGTTCCTCTGAAGTAATCAAAATTATCATAAAGTAGTCAAACGCTTCTCAGACAAGTGACAAATAACATCAGTTTGGGACCAGAAAAATTTCTGACCTCAGCAAATATACAACAAAAAAAGCAATTGTTAAAAATGAATCTCGACAGATTCTGCAGAAGTCAGGGAATCTTATCAAGTGAAAATTTTGGTGTCAGTAAAAACCCCTTTTTTTTAAAAAAAAAAAAAAAAGAAAAAAAAAGAAAAAAGAAGAAATGAATACCCCACACATTAAACTAATCAAAATAAAATATGAAAATAAAGGCATTTATAATGTTACAGAAGATTTCTATTTCAAATAAACACTGTTCTTTCTAACTTCCTATTCATCAAATATTAAGCAGTACAACTGTAATATTAGCAAATCATCATATTAGACTGATTTCTGAAGGATCATGTTACACTGAAGACTGGAGTAATGATCCTGAGAATGCCATCGCAGGATTAAATAACATTTTTTAACACATTCAGATAGAAAACAGTTATTTTACATTGTAATAATATTTCCTCAATATTACTGTTTTTACTGTATTTTTTTATCAAATAAATTCAGCTTTGGTGAGCATAAGAGATATGTTCTCACATCATATCATTTGGAAAATATTACTTTCATTTTAATATACTTTTTAAGATTTTAAAATGACATTGATGCCTCATAGTCCCCAAAATAAACATGAGGGTTAAAAGAAAACTATTTAAACAATGGTAAACACAATGAACAGACCTTTATATTCTTGCATTTTAAATCAAGACACTGTCATTCTCATGAGAAGAGAAACTTCACACATTACTTTGTAGTTCTCTATATGCTGCATGCTTGCTAGTATGATTACATGCAAACATGAGTAGACACTTTCAGACCTGCGTGCAAGGGCCTCTCTTCTGCTACACACACACACACACACACACACACACATACACATGTCAAAGTGTATATGGCATGTTTACCCTCCACTGCACTTTGTCACAATCCCAATGCTATATTTGCATATTTTATTGGATTAACTTTAAAAACCAAAGAGCCTGTGACATTTTAAAATACGAGAGAAAACAGAGAGAGAGAGAGACTCAGCCAAAATTATAAAGGAAACTCAGCCAACATTACATACAAGCATGACAATTTTGATGCTAGTTAATATGAAAGGTTCAACTTAGGGGAGAAGTCAAATAAATATGAGACCTCTAATGCTCACTTGAGGTAAGAAGGATCAAAGAGGTTTTGTTTTCGTCTTTTGGGTATTAGACCTATAATCTGTAAATTATGAACCATATGTTGTTGTTTTTTTCATGCATGCACTCTAAGGCAGTAGATCTCAACCAGGGGCCCAGGGCCCACTAGGGGGCATCAGCAAACTTTCAGGGTGCCCCAATAAGTCTTAAAATTATTTAAATGTAGTTATAATAACAAAATCTTAAGTAAAATGCTAAAAAAAAAACAAAAAAAAACACACATATACAAGATTACACTGGAATGAGTTTATTTATTTTTTTTATTATTTTTATTTTAACAGAAGTACATATCAGTCTAGACAGGAGAGGATGTTGTCTTGGACAAAGGGGTGCCTTGGAGGCACTGCTATTTTTCTGTTATTAAATCTAGGGTTTTTATGTCCATAAACAGAGTTTACTGATGGGAGTAGATGTACACACATCTTAAAGAGATAAATTTCATCTAAAAACATATATTAATGCAAAAATATAAAAGATTTTTTTGTCATCAATTACTTACCCTCACGTCTTTCCAAACCTGTATGACTTTGTTTCTTCTGTGGAACATGAAGTTTAGCAGAATACTCACACAGCCCTTTTCTATAGCCTATGAAAGCGAATGGTGACTAAATGGGCTGTCGAACCTATTGTATTACATTAGAAGACTTGGAATGGTAACACTTTGTTTTAATGTGACGTAGTTACACATGTTGCTATAGTAATAACAATAAATTATGCATAATTACAAGCAACTAACCCTAACCCATAGTAAACAAGGCTCTTTATTGACATCTATGGATCCATGAAGAACTTTTAACATCCATGGAACCTTTCCATTGCACAAAAGGTTCTTTACAGTGGAAAAAGGTTCTTTAGATTATTAAAATGCTCTTCTCGCTTAGAAAAAAAATGGTTCTTTTAAGAACTATTCACTGAGTGGAAGTACATGTTGTTAATTAATATTACTCAGTACTTATTTGTGTAGTTACACTAACAATGTCACCTTAAAATGAAATGGGTTACACTTTATTTTAAGGTGTCTGTGTTACAGTGTAATTATATATTTAAGTACTGAGTAATATTAATTAACAACATGTACTTACTATAGGGTTAGAGGTTGGTTGAGGGTTAGTTGCATGTAATTATGCATAATTTAGCTATTGTTATTACTATGATAAGTACATGCAACAAATGTAACAAGGACACTGTAAAATACAGTGATACCATAAAGTGTAACCAATGGAATATAGTGCAAGATGTGGACTACTGTTACTTTTATGCTATTTTTGGGGGGCTTGACAGCCACGTCACCATTCACAACATTCATGTATGGAAAAGAGCAGTTTGAACATTCTGCTAAACATCTCCTTTTGTGTTTCAGAAGAAATAACATCAAACAGGTCTGGAATGACATAAATGTGAGTAAATGATGACAGAATATTCACTTTGGGGTGAACTATCCCTTTAATGTGACAAGCTACATCAGGTTAACGGACACGGCACGGCACGGCACGAGCAAAACACAAGGAGTTTCGTGCAGTACACGCATGATAGCGAAGGAACTGAAACAGAAAGAGAGAAAAAAGGAAGACATAACGAGGCCATGTATGTATCCTTGTAGAAAAAAACAAGGAAGGGGGACACGGAGGGCACGAGAAAGAGAGACAGAGGAGGCGGAGGAGAAGGAGGGTGCCAGCTTTATTTATTTCCGGTTGACAAAACCCTCCGCTCTCTTCCTCTCTCATACGCCTCCCCCCATACCTACGTCTCCTTCATTGCCACTCGTTCAGAGGATTCACGGAAAAAGACAATTTCACGGAAAATAGACGGAGGGTTTGAACTGAAACACAATGGAAGACGAAGAGCATCTTTCTCTGTGTGGGTTATGCTTTTTGAAATAGTTACAAAAATGAAGCAAATGAGAACGGATCCTAATAAAATGTTAATATTTAGTGTCAGTGTGTTGCACAAATGTGACGTTGAGTGCGCGTTTATTATGTGTGCTGGTGTGTGAGCGTACGCTCCTTCAGGGCACATTTTTTCAGTGTCTTGTTAGTTCATCCCTGTCACCCTCTCTCTCTCTCTTTCTGCTAGGGGGGAGGGGGAAGAGAGGTCACCATAGCAACAATGCCGGGACAAATTAACATCAAGTTCTTAAAAAAACGTGTGTACATGTATGAGAGTGCATGTATATGTAGTAAAGGAGTAAGTGTTGTACTTGATATCCAGTGTGTGACGCCAAAATCCGGCAGAGGCACTGATGTTAATGCACCAATTACAAATAATTCATTAGGCCCACAGCCTCTCCATCACTCTGTGTCATCCGTTTGGTTCCAGAGCACTTGTCTTCTTCCTTATTTTGTCATCTCTGCCCTCCCATTTCCTTTACCATCTCTCTCTCTTTCTGTCTCTCTGTGTTGTTGTGTGCCCCCAGGCTACAGAGTGCCACATCCTCCCTCTCCCCTCCTCTCTCTCTGGCCCTGTCACCTTCAATTGCGCCATGGTACTAGACACAGCCACAGGCAAAGAGAGAGAAGAGAGGGGACACACACATACACACAGAGAGAGAGAGAGAGAGAGAGAGAGAGAGAGAGAGAGAGAGAGAGAGAGAGAGAAAGGGGTGAGGACCGAGGGATGAAGTGCTGTATATGTCTGGAGAGAGACAAAGAGGTAAAGAAAGAGGGCAGGTGTGAAAAGTTGCGCGAAAAGATGTGAGGGAGGATGAGGAGTGGAGATACAACGGAATAAGGAGGCGACAAAGTTGAAGGAGGTATAAGTAGACACAACTAAGTGGTACTGGTCCTAGCATCCATAGGTGCAAGTATTCATTGTCTCATAAGCAGGCTAACTGGATGCAAAATATATGCAGAAAGATTTGTCAGTTTCTGCAGAATTCAAGCCCCCTTACTCATAAAGTTATAGCTATGCATACACATTTTTTTATGTTTTTGAAAGAAATGTCTTATGGTCACCACAACTGCATTTCAAAAATAAAGTAGGCTATAAACAGTAATATTGTGAAATATAATTTTTCTAATATAAACTTTTCTATTTTAATTAGCTTTCAAATTTAATTTATTCCTGTGATTTTAAAGCTAAAAAAGTATTTTTGTGTAAAAAAAAACTGTAATAATTTTTTTTAGGATTCTTTGATGAACAAAATGTTCAAAAGAACAGCATTTATTTGAAAATGAAATCTTTCATAACATTATAAATGTCTTTACTGTCACTTTTGATCAATTTTCATTTCTTTTTAGGAAAAAATCTTACTGACCCCAAACCTTTAGGCTACGCAGTACAGTGAATGTTGGCCCTTGTGTGTTTGTTTATTAAATATTTTGACTAATTTATTATGCATTAAGCTATACTAATAATAGTGTTGAGCTTTCAGTTCAATTTAAACATATTTATCATGTTCATTCAGTAGAATTTCCCCCAAAATCGGCAGAGAAAATGTTTTAAAAATCTGCAGATGTTGGCCTGCTCATAACCAAGTTAGTACCTGGACTTTACTTCTAGACCTTTTAGCTCTGGCAGAGCATGGCAATAGCAAAACAAAGGTTAAGTTTGATTCCCAGGGAACTGATAACATATGCTTTGAGTGTCTCTTTGGAGAAAAGTGTCTTCCAAATGCATAAGTTTAATGTCAATTTGAGCAAGATTTTCGACCCAATAATATGTTTCAAAGGCAGCAGTGAAAAGTATATAATGAATTTTGATTTGTGTATGCACTGCAGCTGTACATTTAGCCAGTTGTCTTTTGTTGCAATATTTTACTGCATTTTTTGACGTGTACTCCCTGATGTCCACAAACTGACCACAAACAAATTACTGTTTTGGATATCATCTTTCTGAAAGTGCATGCCAACTGTGCAGTAAAAAAAGAAGAAGAAAAAAGAAAGAAAGAAGAGGATTAAAGCTTTAGTAATAACTGTCTGTAAAAGGGGAAGATTTCGAATATTTGAATAACAGATTAATTTCAAAAGCAGCTAATATTGTTATTATTAGCTATACATACAGTTTTGGAGCTAATTATCAGTATTTCAAAAATTGATCAGTTATCCTGACTATAGAACACATTAACACCCAAATCTTTTTGATTTTCAAATCGCCAAAGATTTATTTTATTTGTTTTTGAAAACAGAGTCATGTAGAGGGCATTTATACGAGCATGTTTTAAATAATTAAGGTTAAAAACGAGTTTAATAGGCTACTACATGACTGATGAGATTTACAATGAGAAAAAAACGTATAGACCAAGGACCAAATCTCTTCTTAACACGCGGGACATTTAACTTGTGTGATCTGACAATGATAAAGGACTTGAGGTTAGAGGGTTTCTAAAAGATTCTGAAGAATATCTGTTTTGATCCTGAGTCTGAAATAACTTTTGTAATTGCGGCAACATATTAACACTGTATCACGCAACAACATCAACAAAAAATTGACCCTTCATTTATCTACAAAACGACATGGCGCTCAAAACGTTTAAATAGTATTTAAATTGTTACTATTTAGCCTATATTAGGCGTAGCCTATAACTAATTTAAAAGACCACTGACCAGAATATGAACTTGCGCCAAAGATTTAACGAAAAAAAAGAATCGTTAAGATTAAGATTATGTAACATGCATGTAACTTTATGTCCAATAATGCATCAGTGCATACGCAATCTACACAATATTTCTGTCAAAGATGAGCTGTCCTTAAACTTTTTTCCCAGTTTGCCAAAACGCGCCTGACTCTCTGATGCGCGTTCGCGTGTCAACGTGGCGTTTTGCAGCCAGTAGAACTTAGAATTGTCCTCGGCCCCGCCTAATTTGGTCGTGTGATTGGCTCTTTTTCCTGTCAATAAAACATTTTTGAGGGCACGTAACATCGCTGCTCCGCCTACTTTTACGTGCACTTTAAAGAACAGTGCCAACGCGTACTCTTCAACTTCAGGGTGTACTCAAGCAGAAATCACTGCAGGCTTGGTAAGTCATTTCTAAAATTTAAGATGAAAAATATTTGCATTTTAAACTTAAATTGCTCATTTGTAGTTTTTGCTGCCAATTGTTTTCATCGTTCATTCAATAGTCATTATCTGCTGTAAATCGCTGCTTAATACAAAACGTTATCATACATTTTTTTTATTTATTTTTTTATTATGCTTTAAAATAAAATAGTTGATGCTTATTCTGAAAGTTTAAATAAGATGTCTGTGCTCTACAATTTAGTTTAAAATTGAATGAGCCCACTGAAGATAAAGTAAAAAAATTTTTTTGCTAAGCACAATGACTTTATGTGTTAGTGTGCAACATACTTTTCCAGGTCAGAAAAAAAAAAATCAATAAAATCTTTCTCTGTCTTCTCTCACACATTCTGTAGGGAGAATATGCAGCTGCTCTTTTTGGGGACGTTTGCCCTGTTTGTTGGGGTCACAGTTGCTGTGCCTGCGCAGGAGAAGCGTGTACATCATAAACCTGACCTCAGTGATCATGCTCACGATGATGCCCATGGTTTCCAGTATGACCACGAGGCCTTCCTGGGCAAAGAGGAAGCCAAGACCTTTGACCAGCTAAGCCCTGAGGAGAGCAAAGAGAGACTAGGGTAAAAATAAATATGTGAGAATGATACAGAAAATTAGAGAATAATATTATTATCATGTGTCTTACTTTGTATTTTTTTTTTTAATATTCCCCATGCAGAAAGATTGTGGATAAGATTGACACAGATAAGGATGGTTTCATCAGTCATGCTGAGCTACACCACTGGATCAAGCACAGGCAGAGGAGGTACATCGAGGAGAACGTGGACAAGCACTGGAAAGAGTACGACCAGAACAAGGATGGGAAGATTGGATGGATTGAGTACAAAAACACCACCTATGGATATTATATGGGTAATTAAACCAAGCCTTTGAATTTGGGCGTGGCAGCTAATCATGTTTAATGAGAAACAGCTGTTTAAAAGAGGATTGTATATTTGTTATCCACAACAATACTGCAACATCTTGGCAAAAAATAAATTGTATTTAGGATAAATTATTATTTCAGGTAAAAACTGTTGGACAAATAATGTTTAGACCATAAACTCCAATACATACTGCAGAAGTAACGAATATCAATGGTTGACTTATACTATGTTGCTGTATTCCAGATGTAGAGTTTGATGATGTGGATGATAAGGCCAGTTACAAAGCCATGCTCACTAGAGATGAGAGACGGTTCAAGTCCGCAGACCGGGACGGGGACGGTGTCGCTACCAGAGAAGAGTTCACTGCCTTCCTCCATCCAGAGGAGTTCGACTACATGAGACACACTGTGATACAGGTGAGGGGATAATGAATATAAATGAGGGACAGACATTAAGGCAAGACAATACAAAGGAAATTTTGCTTCCATAACTTGTCTTCTTTCAGACTAGTGGAAAGAAAACATCCAAAATGCACATTTAAGTGTTTATTTTTTTACACTTATTTGCATCTGTAGATTTCAATGAAAGTACAGTGAATCCGGAAAGTATTTACAGCACTTCACTTTTTCCACATTTTATGTTACAACCTTATTCCAAAATGGATTAAATTCATTATTTTCCCTCAATTCCCTCAATTCTACAAACAATACCCCATAATGACAACTTAAAAAAAAGTAGTTTGTTTGAAATCTTTGCAAATTTATTAAAAATATAAAAAACGAAAAAAATCACGTACATAAGTATTCACAGCCTTTGCCATGACACTCAAAATTGAGCTCAGGTGCATCCTGTTTCCACTGATCATCCTTGAGATGTTTCTAAAACTTGATTTTGAGTCCACTTGTGGTAAATTCAGTTGATTCGACATGATTTGGAAAGGCACATACCTGTCTATATAAGGTCCCACAGTTAACAGTGCATGGCAGAGCACAAATCAAGCCATGAAGTCCAAGGAATTGTCTGTAGACCTCTGAGACAGGATTGTATCGAGGCACAGATCTGGGGAAGAGTACAGAAAAATTTCTGCAACATTGAAGGTCCCAATGAGCACAGTGGCCTCCATCATCCGTAAATGGAAGAAGATTGGAACCACCAGGACTCTTCCTAGAGCTGGCCGCCCGGCCAAACTGAGCGATCGGGGGAGAAGGGCCTTAGTCAGGGAGGTGACCAATAACCTGATGGTCACTCTGACAGAGCTCCAGCGTTTCTCTGTGGAGAGAGGAGAACCTTCCAGAAGAACAACAATCTCTGCAGCACTCCACCAATCAGGCCTGTATGTTAGAGTGGCCAGACGGCACATGACAGCCTGCCTGGAGTTTGCCAAAAGGCACCTAAAGGACTCTCAGACCATGAGAAACAAAATTCTCTGGTCTGATGAAACAAAGATTGAACTCTTACCATCCCTACAGTGAAGCATGGTGGTGGCAGCATCATGCTGTGGGGATGTTTTTCATCCGCAGGAACTGGGAGACTAGTCAGGATTGAGGGAAAGATGAATGCAGCAATGTACAGAGACATCCTTGATGAAAACCTACTCCAGAGCGCTCTGGACCTCAGACTGGGGCGAAGGTTCATCTTCCAACAGGACAACAACCCTAAGCACACAGCCAAGATAACAAAGGCTACGGGACAACTCTTTGAATGTCCTTGAGTGGCCCAGACAGAGCCCAGACTTGAACCCGATTGAACATCTCTGGAGAAATCTAAAAAATGGCTGTGCACCGACGCTCCCCATCCAACCTGATGGAGCTTGAGAGGTCCTGCAAAGAAGAATGGGAGAAACTGCCCAAAAATATGTGTGCCAAGCCTGTAGCATCATACTCAAAAAGACTTGAGACTGTAATTGGTGCCAAAGGTGCTTCAACAAAATATTGAGCAAAGGCTGTGAATACATGTGAATTTTTTTCGTTTTTTATTTTTAATAAATTTGCAAAGATTTCAAACAAACTTCTTTCATGTTGTCATTATGGGGTATTGTTTGCAGAATTGAGGAAAAAAATAATGAATTTAATCCATTTTGGAATAAGGCTGTAACATAACAAAATGTTGAAAAAGTGAAGCGCTGTGAATACTTTCCGGATGCACTGTACATATCTTTTCCTATATATACCAAAGGTTGTTTTGTTTTTTTACCGAGGGGTCTGTTAATATATCATTCACATTTCAAAAAAACATTAATAAAATAAGATATCCAAAATTAACTCTATCTAACTCTTCATCCATTTTCAATAAACGGCTGAAGACGCATCTTTTTCATCAACACATGACCCATTAGTACTAACACTTACTATTCTATATATCTATTAAAAAACCCTTGCTACATGTACTCTGCCAGACTAACTGGGACTAGTCACAGCACTTGCATATTGTTGCCCTATTGTTGGTTTGCTTGCTCTCCTCATTTATAAGTCACTTTGGATAAAAGTGTCTGCTAATTGATTAAATGTAAAAGAAATTGTTAATGTGTCTATTAGTTAACATTTTTACCCAATTCACCTGTGGTATTTTCCCATGACATTGGACAAGTGGCAATTAAATGTACATAATAAAATGTCCTTAAAATAATTTTTTCAAACATTAAAATGTATTAATATTACCATAACTGCATAGGCCAACAATATGCAAAATTATTAACATGATATAAGCTGGAAAAAACAGCCAAGTAATAGATGAATTACCATAAATACTGTCGTTTATATATTTTGCTATTTAACGTTAACATTTAGCATCTGTCAGATTAGAACAAACCACTTGAGAAGCACTGGAATAGATCACTAAACTTTTATCCCTCAATATTATAGGAAACAATCGAAGACATTGACAAGAATGGTGATGGCAAGATTAATCTGCAGGAATACATTGGTAAATTTCTAGTGCTTTCCTGGGAAGGAAAAAAATCATACATTAGAAGAACTGATATTTTGTGTCCAAATAAATTGAAAATAAATGCATGTGTTCCTTTTGACCCTAGGGGACATGTTCACCCCTGAAAATGGCGAGAATGAACCAGATTGGGTCACAACAGAAAAGAAACACTTTTCAGAGTTCAGAGACATGAATAAGGTATGCAGTGGAAAAGAAATCAAGTAGCATCACCTGAGAGTGTTTCCTGGCTATTCTTTCAAGGTTCATGATTTGTTTGTTTTTGTTAGGACGGTTTCCTTGATGCCAATGAAGTATCTCATTGGATCCTCCCTGGAGAGGTGGACCATGCTGATAACGAGGCCCGGCATCTCATTCACGAAACTGATAAAGATAACGTAAGTGACATTCACTAGGTCTACATATGGGTGGCGTCATTAATTCGCAATAATGCATAAATGCCAATAATAATCAAATCAATTTTGAATTAATCTTTGCCTCTGTCTTTCTTTTAATTCGCTACCAATGAATCACAATGGACTTCCATCTGCTTCATATAACTGACTAACCAGGATGACAAAATCACAAAGAAGGAGATTCTGGAAAACTGGAACATGTTTGTTGGGAGCCAGGCGACTAATTACGGAGAGGATCTCACCAAAAGACATGATGAGCTTTAATGTTAGCATATCTGGGAAAAGGGGAGGGCAGTATATTTTGGGTGTAGGTGAGAAGATAGGAAATTGAATATGAAAATGACAAGGTCAGGGGTTAGGCTTCAAGCTTCTAATTCAATGAAGAGAATCTTACTGAGACAGATAAACGTTTTATTTATTGTCAAACACATTTCATCCTTTTCAACAAAATTATGATGAACACTCACATTCCTTATGAAACATACACTCCAGCTTGCTTATATTGTGAGGAAACAGACATACATCTTCCACTTGAGAAATGCTCAGGAATTCAGCACTGAATACAGGGCCAGTTGCATCAGTATTCAATGTAACAGACCTGTTTTGACTGTTACAAAGTAAATTTCACATTAGTAGTGTGTAATTTCACATTCAACATACCACTTGCATGAAAAGAGGTATAAAGAAATGAAGCCAGAGCAAAAAGGGAGGGAAAGAGGGGTGGGGTTCATTAGGTGGGAGGAGACAAAAGTGATTAACACTGTATTGGTGGAACATTTTTCTCTCTGTGAATTCTAAATAAAGCCATGTTGGTTTTTTAAAATAATTTTGGACTGGGGCTTAATTTCTTTGTTCTCACAAAGACATTGCATTGCATTCTGATAGGAGGTGTAATTGTTACTCACAAAAGCTATAATTTTTAATAGTCACCCTCTTTTTCCAAACTAAATCATTCTTTCCCCTCTGCATTTTCCAAATTGTATCTGTGTCCTTGCTGTCATTCTCAGGATGGTCGTCTCTCTATCAGTGAGATCATGGATAGAATGGATTTCATTAAAGTCAGCACTATAACTGACTTTGGGACCCTGGTAGAAGATCACGAAGAACTTTAACCCTGTTATGACCACAAAACGCCTGAATGTCTCTTCAAACTATTAAAATAAGACACGTGACTTTTAAAGTGTGTAAAATGAATTATTTATTAAAAAGAAAAACACACTGTATGTTGTGTAAACATAACATGATAGTAGCTTTAGGGGCAAAGAGAAACATAACTTTAACATTCACTCAATTACCCCTCACCCAAAAGCACTTCAAAAACAAAACAAAAAAGTCCAGCAAAATGAATGATAATATTTACAGGGTCAAAGCATTGTCCAATCCTCTCGTTTATGCTTGCATAACGGGTCTGGCCTCTTTAGCTTTGAGATCCACTCCTGAGCCCGCAAAGCCAGTTCCACCCTGTCGTCAAGCAAAGACACATTTAAACACTGACTTGCATTTGTAACATATTGAAACACTCTCTTCAACACTATTTCTCTTATACACACCCTCTGAAGGGGTATGATGTCCTTCTCTTTCAGTTTGTCTCCAGTCATTGGATCAATCATGTCTTTCCGTATGAGCTTCTCCACACACTCCATAGTGACTACGGCTCCACTTGAGGGTAAGACAGTATACACAAAAAGAGAGAGAAACCAGAAGTGAGAGGAAGGACTAAATGTATAAAAAGGTATAAAGTCAGATCAATTCTTGTTGAATAAACAATGTAAAAGTCAAACTCACGAGGGTCTGAGAACTGCACTGGGCACCGAGTTCCCAAGCGTGTCTTTGGTTACTGCACACACGTATCTGTCCTGAGGATCACGTAAAACATTTTCTGAATATTTCAAAAACAAGGTATACAATAATTCAAAGTGTCATGCATTACTGTTCAAAAGTTTGGGGTCAGTAATTTTTTTTTTATATATAAATATATAATATTTAATAATATATTAATTATTAATATTTAATATAGAATATTCATCACTTTTATTCAGCAAAGACATTAAATTGATCAAAAGTCTTTTATAATGTTACAAAATTTTTATTTTTATTTTCTATTAAATCAAAGAGTCCAGAAAAAAATGCATCACAGTTTACACAAAAACATTAAAGGGAACATATTATTCCCTTTTTCTTGATTTAGTTTTTGGGGTCTACTAGAGTAGGTTTTTTTCATGCTTGAATGTTCAAAAAACACGTTATTTTTTACATATTTGACAATGTTGCAGCACCTCTTCTCCCAGTCTGTCTGTAATGCTCCGTTTAATTCCTGTCTCTATGAAGCCCTTCCTCCCAACAAGCACAATGTGCTCTGATTGGACAGCTGGATCAGTGTGTTTTGATTGGTCAGCAGTTCCGAACATGTTTTAGAAAGATTACGCCCCTTTCCATATCTGCGAGTTGCAACACTACTAAACCAGGCCTCGCCCCTTTATTTGCATATGGCTTGGGAAGGAATTATTTAAATGATGAATACTGTGAAATGTCCGTTCCCGGAAGAAAACTCAAGACTACAATCGAAGCATTTGAGGGAGTTCGGAAACAAAGCTTACTGATTTAGAGAATAACTCCCTTTGGAGTGACTTTGTGCTTTGTAACTTTAAAGCCCTTTTTCATGTTTAAACAGCAACATTACACAAGAAAATTGAAACTGTAAAAAAAAAATATATATATAGGCATAATAGGACCCCTTTAAGCAGCACAACTGTTTTCAACATTGAAAATAATGAGAAATGTTTCTTGAGCACCAAATCAGCATTTTAGATTTATTTCTGAAGGATCATGATTTATAAATCTTACCGACCTCAAACTTTTAAATGCCGGTGTATACAACATTAAATGGGAACAAAGAGAGATGCAGATCAGGAGAAATAAAGGAAAAGGTGGGACATCACATCTTGGTTTACTTCTTACTTGGCGTGTGAGGAGGGCCACTCTGTCCAGACTGGGGTCCAGTGGAGTGAAGCGCACTGAAATTAAATCACTCATCTTTAAAGGACGTCCTGACATGGGGCAGAACACTGTCTTTGACTGAAAAAGCAGGAGAAGAGAAAAAACAGTTAACGATAATAAATGGGGTCAAAAAATTTCATCATATCTTGGTGAGGTGTATATCTTGAATTGAGTGCATGTTGATCTGCCTAGTGTCTCATGCAGGGTGATAAACTTTGAAAGACGACAATCATGACAAGAAGCTACTGAACACACAAGAGTGGAAAACCGATTGAACCAGGAGGCAAGATGGACAAACAAACCAATCAAGGGCATCATGACCGACCAAAAGAACATTTGGCAGAAGCAGCAAACTGATTTCAGGGTAATTACAGTCTCTTGTGTAATGCTATTCCATGAATGAGTACTGAAGACCCAAGGTTAGGGACATGTGGCTGGCAGAGAGGGGAAAGTGACAGATCTAGAAACCTACAGGTTTTTTAAGCAAGGTGGGCTTGGCCTCTGGTGTGAGGCTGGGGATCCAGAAGCTGGGCAGAGCTGAAGAAGAACTGGACTCCCCTGCTGAAGTGTCAGAACTCGAGGAGCTGGTTGAGCCCTTCTGGCTTTCATCACCTTTAGATTTATCTGAAGAGAAATTAGTTAATACACAATCAAGCAGGAACATGTGTGTAATCTCATAGAATTATACTTTAGTTCAGTGGTTCCCAAACTTTTAACATCCTTCTGCATATCTCCTCTCTTCCACTTCACCTTTTCCATTAAGGAAAAATATTAGCCCCCTAAATTGATTTTCCAGTGCATTTGTACCTTTATAAATAACTTTATAAAATAAATAATGTTTCAAATAAAGAATATTCAATAGAGAAATATGCAATGATGGTAATAACAAAGTGATACTTTTAAATAATAAACTAAAACCACCAGTAGGTGGCGGTAAGTCACTGTCTTAAGTGAGTCATCGAGCCATTTATTCATTCAGTAACAAAGCAAGTAACTGTATTTATGAATGAATCATTGACTCTCACAATTCCTTAAAAGCTGCAGAATCGTTTACGAAACTGCTGTAGCTTTCGTTGGAACTATTTTGTTGCAAAATAGAGCAAATACTGACAATACTTAAAATGTATGTTACTTAATATGACGATTTTGTTTGTTGACCTGTTGTATAATAATCAGTCACGTTTGCAATTGTCTGGAAATTTGGGAACAATTGCATTCTTGCTTGTAAATTATAATATCAGCATTAAAAACAAGAACTCACACAGGGTAGAAGAGAGTTTGAGTCTTAAATCGATCCCAATCCACTCTCTGTGTCTATATTTGTTCTTCATGCTAGTAAGTGCTAAATCCCCACTTTTAAAAAAAGTACATTGTCGAGATACACTGTCATGTATTAACCGCATTTTGCCAGTTAGAAATACATGCTCGGTTTAATGTTATTTTATAGTGCCCCTATTATGCTATTTTAAAGTTTCCTAATTTAGTTTTGGAGGTCTCCAACAGCAGGTTTACATGCATCAAAGGTCAAAAAACAGTTTCATTTTCTCATAATATACATTACACATCACCACGTTCAATGATTCTCAAATGACTCGATGGATGAATCAGTCTCTCTAAATCCCTCCTTTCCGCGAGCCTACTCTGCTCTGATTGGTCAGATGGCCCAGTGTGTTGTGATTGGTCTACCGCGTATTTCGGAAACAAACGCCCATTACCATAACTGAACTCCAGCTCCGTCAGGAGGCTTCCTAAAGTTCAGCGATTGTACACACTGTAAAGACAGTAACGATGACGTCGATTTTACACCAATCCCAGATTTTACATCATCCGAATCGATGATGAAACATTGGAAGAACTAGTTATTCAACCCAAACCTTGAGCAGGACGTTTCTCAGTGATGCTACTCAGTTTGAGGTACATTATGAGATGTTTCAACTGTAATTCCTCACCATCAGCATTAACAAGTGTGCGTCCATCAACAAACAGTGTGTGTGTGTGTGTGTTTATAATTTATTGCGGTACACATGCGGGAACTGTATCAATAACAGCACATACGTTAGCACAGCACTAATGTGAATGACCGATGGAACATTAAAGTTTGCAAAACAAATCTTGCTTCATCCTTTATCTTTACTCAAAGTAGTAAGAATGACAGACAAGCTGCATTAATAGACACAGTTTTAGGTAATACTGCAGCCCACAGCTGATTTACAGTAGTATTTCAGTAAGACAGTAAAACGTGAGTTAGCCGGTTAGCCAGATACCTACACAATATGAAACACAAACACATTGTAGAGCACAGCGTCTTCTCGACATGATGCTATCCAGTATCCGCTGCAGTGTTTGAGGTGGTTCAAGTTTTCCCTGTTGTCTCCGCACGCAATAAGTGGACGGGCAATATGCTAATGTTTTGTCTTGACGTCACAACGAAACGGCTTGCAATTCGTTTGAAAAATGATTCGTTTAATTGACTCGGAGTCGACTCTTACTTTTGAGAGACAATAACTTTATATACGGTGCACTTTCAGATTTAAAACTTTGCAGGCTGTTTTCATTCACTTAGAACTATGTTACAAACAACATGAAAGGTAATTTTCAAAAATCTATAACAGGGGCACTTTAAGGTAGGGTAGAATTAAATGAAGGACAAAACTCAGCATTTTGTTCGCGTACCCCCTCTGTCACCTCACGTACCCCAGTTTGGGAACCACTGCTTTAGTTTAATCATATCTTCCAGTTTTCATACCTGAGGTGAAGGGGTTGATTGGCTTGGATACGATGTTGTTCTCTCTCTGTCTGAACTTCTCAGCTCTCTCTCGCTCCTCAGACTTGGACTCCAGCTGGCCTTCACTCTTCAAAGCCTGTTTCTGCTTCTCATATGCCTGAGTTTAAAAAATATACGCAAGTCTGTTAGACAAACAGAGAAGAGCATTCACATTTGGAGCAAAATACATATGTAAAAAGTGCTCAAACCTTCATTTTCTTGGCAATTTCTGTTTTCTGGTGAAGGATGTATTGCAGAATGGCTTCTTTTTCATATAAGTATCCATCTTCACTGCAGAAAGCAAATACAAACATACACACATCAATCCAAGTTTCCAAGCTGCTGACATGCAAATTAGCCAGTAACATCCAGTATATACAATTAATGTAGTGCAGGGCGGTATACCGGTTCATACCGAATACCGGTATTTATTTTTGTTATGATATGAATTTTTATTATACCGCAATACCGGTGTATGTCGCTTAAACAACGTTCGGAACGCGGCGCATCGTTACACTGTTTGAGAGGGGTCTCTTTCTATAGTGCTGTTGCACTACACTCACCTAAAGGATTATTAGGAACACCATACTAATACTGTGTTTGACCCCCTTTCGCCTTCAGAACTGCCTTAATTCTACGTGGCATTGATTCAACAAGGTGCTGAAAGTATTCTTTAGAAATGTTGGCCCATATTGATAGGATAGCATCTTGCAGTTGATGGAGATTTGTGGGATGCACATCCAGGGCACGAAGCTCCCGTTCCACCACATCCCAAAGACGCTCTATTGGGTTGAGATCTGGTGACTGTGGGGGCCATTTTAGTACAGTGAACTCATTGTCATGTTCAAGAAACCAATTTGAAATGATTCGAGCTTTGTGACATGGTGCATTATCCTGCTGGAAGTAGCCATCAGAGGATGGGTACATGGTGGTCATAAAGGGATGGACATGGTCAGAAACAATGCTCAGGTAGGCCGTGGCATTTAAACGATGCCCAATTGGCACTAAGGGGCCTAAAGTGTGCCAAGAAAACATCCCCCACACTATTACACCACCACCACCAGCCTGCACAGTGGTAACAAGGCATGATGGATCCATGTTCTCATTCTGTTTACGCCAAATTCTGACTCTACCATCTGAATGTCTCAACAGAAATCGAGACTCATCAGACCAGGCAACATTTTTCCAGTCTTCAACTGTCCAATTTTGGTGAGCTTGTGCAAATTGTAAGAGATTGCAAGAGAGCGGTTTCTGTGCGAAGCGCCGCGATGAGTTTAACAACGCTCACCACATGGATCATATAAATCAGATACAGACCGGAATGAGCGCGTTTAAGTTTTCAATGGACATATTTCATATACTTTAGTGCTCTAAAAATGAACCAGCACCATGCATGCGCACATATTTAATCACGTCTTCTTCAAATGAAATATATGTGCAAACAAGGACACTGATACAGCCGTACATCTGATCATGACCGCGATGATACGATGGATTGTTCTGATACACAGAAGACAATGATGTAAACTGACAATTCAAAGATGAATGGGCAAAAAAGTAACTATGCCTTTATTCTTTCTGTGTTAAACTGACGTGTGTCGTTTGTTCAGAGACTGTAGTGCTCTTAAATGTACTGAAAATATCCTTAGACCTTTTAAATGTTTGTTGTTATATAGGGTTAGATTTTTAAAATGCTTAAGGTGCCCTCAAGGTGTTTTTTTCTCTCCTAGTCATATTTTAATATTCATATGTCTGTAATGAGTGTGTAGTCTGTGTTTTATTGTTTGTTGTCTCCCCACAGCATCATTTTGTGGGGCTTTGCAAACCTGTATTAATTCTAGTGTGGAATTTTTCTACAATATTCGTTCATCATGACAGTAAAATACGGCATTCTAAATCAATATACTGCAGTATTTCCTCTCTTAGTCAGTAGAAAATGCGGTTAACTCCCGGGGAAAAAATACCGTCATATACCGCGAAACCGGTATAATTTAGAAAGATACCGTGATATACATTTTTGGTCATACCGCCCAGCACTAAATTAAGGCTGCATAAACACTTAAATAAACACATGCAAAGACCATTTCAGCATTAAAACATTTACAAGTGTAAAAGTGGGACTCTTACGTTACAACAGGGTCCCTGCAGGGCTGCAAGGAGAGACAGCAGCAGTCGAAATCTTTGATCGCATCCTTCCCCAAACGCACACTCTGTGTCCCATAACCCGAAGAGGCTGGAGATGTCAAGAGAGATGCACAATTTGTTTTAGTAACTATATTTTACGCATTTATATATTTAAGTGACAGTTGTAAGTCACTTTGGATAAAAGCGTCTGCTAAATGAATAAATGTAAGTGACATAACGCCACAGAAACATCGTTAGATAGATAAATAAGACCAGGGGTACATTACCGGTGTCTTTCTTCTTCTCATGATAAGTGTAAACGGCTCCTGCTGTGCAGTTCTTCCCGTGTCGAGTCATGTTTGTCTTTTACAGAACAAAAGGATCATTTATATGAGTTTAATGAACAGATTTATGCAGTTTCACATAAATACACGTTGGCCTACTGATGAATAATTGCTTAGTGAGCTAGCGAGGAGGATTGGTTATCAGGGAATCTATAATAGTCGTGCATGTTACTAAAATACAAACCGGGAAACACACATAAATCAAACACAATAGTTCTTTCATAGAGTAATATCGTATTCAGAAGCGCAGAAGTTGCTGTTTACCTCCTCCGACCGTGAACCGGAAATGACCTGCCGCACTCCTCATAAATTTCATAATAAAAGTTTACAGACATCGCTGGTATCCGCACGCGCAGCCGCAGTGTCAGAGTTTAGTAAAGGGGTAATGATAATGTACAGTAGGCTGTACAGTCAGTTTTCCCCTGAAAAATAAATCCCCAAAAGGTGATCTACTGACTAAACAAACAAATAAATAATACTGTTATAAATAAATAAATATAAAATATAAATTTTTATATAAATATATATAAATATGATTATCATAGATATTCTTCACATCAAGGACGATAATAAAAAGTTAATAATAAGCGTCTTAATTCTATGAAGTTTTCAGAAGTTCAACAATACCTAAACACAATATTATGCTTAAAAATAAGAAAGCTGTAAAATGTGTTTCCATTTGTAAAATGGAAATCCATTTTCATATTTTTATTTAACCTTTAAGTTTGTCAGTTTAAAAAAAAAATGTATTTGTCTTTTTTTTGTTTGTTTGTTTATTCAATGTACCCCTTGACTACTAAAAAAAAGTTTGAAAAAAAAAAAAAATCACTGCAGCGTGCTAATATAATTATCGTTCTTGGTGTAAAAGGGTCTTTATTCTTGACTCGAGTGTGTACTAAGACATCCCCAAACTGTTCCCACAAAGTTGGGAGCATGAAATTGTCCAAAATGTCTTGGTATGCTGAAGTATTAAGAGTTCCTTTCACTGGAACTAAGGGGCCAAGCCCAACACTTGAAAAACAACCCCACACCATAATCCCCCCTCCACCAAACTTTACACATGGCACAATGCAGTCAGGCAAGTACCGTTCTCCTGGCAGCCGCCAAACCCAGACTCGTCCATCGGATTGCCAGACAGAGAAGCGTGATTGGTCACTCCAGAGAACACGTCTCCACTGCTCTAGAGTCCAGTGGTGACGTGCTTTATCTGAGGCTTTGAATTGCACTTGGTGATGTAAGGCTTGGATGCAGCTGCTTGGCCATGGAAACCCATTCCATGAAGCTCTCTACGCACTGTTCTTGAGCTAATCTGAAGGCCACACGAAGTTTGAAGGTCTGTAGCTATTGACTCTGCAGAAAGTTGACTTATGCGCACTGCATCAGCATTCGCTGATGCGCTGTGATTTTACGTGGCCTACCACTTTGTGGCTGAGTTGCTGTTGTTCCTAATTGCTTCCACTTTGTTATAATACCACTAACAGTTGACCGTAGAATATTTAGTAGTGAGGAAATTTCACGAATGGATTGCACAGGTGGCAACCTATCATGGTACCACGCTTGAATTCACTGAGCTCCTGAGAGCAACCCATTCTTTCACAAATGTTTGTAGAAGCAGTCTGCATGCCTAGGTGCTTGATTTTATACACCTGTGGCCATGGAAGTGATTGAAACACCTGAATTCAATGATTTGGAGGGGTGTCCCAATACTATTGGCAATAGAGTGTATATTAGGCTTGCATATAGGCTACAGTGCGCTAGTTATGTTCTTATCAAAAGACTAGGGACTTTGGTTCTTATTAGCTTATTTTACCTATATACCTATCTACTATATTATCTCAAATATTTAAATGCCCTCTTCTGTTCAGAACCTTTTGTTTTTCTGCTGGAGAAAGAAATTTACAATTTTACATATGACTTTGAAACAACAACAGTAAATGATGATACAGTTTTATTTTTTTGGGTTAGCTATCCATTTAAGGTCATAATTCATGTAGCCTACTTATCAAAACCCATGTTTGGAAATCATGTATGACTGACTGACACCAAATACCCTAAGTGAAAAACAAATTATATGGTGTCGACACTGTGATATAAAATGCATGTTTTTGGTAAGTATTTAAAGAAGTATCATTGAACTTACTCATAAATAAAACGTCCCATCATTTTATTCCATAAGTAGTGTCAAAACAACAGAGGTTTGCAATTACATTTCACATCATAACTTATGTTAATAACAAGACTGTTTAAAAGGGAAACATGTTATTCAATTAAATAAACTTAATTTAAATAATTAAATTAAGTAATTTGAATTATTTAAATTCCACGTGTATGTATATATTGGCCGGACTGTAGCGTGTGATGTGACTACATTAAAAAGAGAAAAATAACTTAACGACAATGAACATAACGCTACAATGTAAATAAAATCTGTGAAACGCAACGCCCAATTGTACGTTTCTCTTTTGGCCACATGGTGGAAACAAGTGGGTTTAGTTGTCGTCATCATCATCATCGTTGTCGTCGTCATCATCAAAGACATCTGCGACAGTCCTGAAAAAAAGAGAAGAGGTGACATCATTATATAATTATGGTTATAACAAGAAGTAGGGCCTAGTATCGCAGGTTTATTTGTAGGAGAATATTATCTTACTTATAGATGGATCCAGAAACTGAGTCAACAAAGCCACCTTTGAGGAAAATGTAAAATATGTAATGAGTTCATAAAATAATCACACTTTGAAATTATCCACAATCTAAACAACTAAAATAGTGCATATTGTATAGTGTTTTTCTTACCTGGCTGGCAGACGGTGTCACAAACAGGACAGATGTAGCACTTTCCACAGTCCTGAAGAGACAAAAAATAGTTAAAATGTCCTGATAATTTCATGCTATGTGTATGTGGTTTTGTAGGGAAAAAGACAGCCATCTGTAGCTTCAGACAACCGCATAATTAGCATTATACACCTAGTGTTACTGGGCTGGACTAATAGACTAATGCAAGTCGTTTGTCTATCTGCACAAACACAGCTGAAAGGCCTCTATAGCGGCACTGAACAGTTACAGTAAGCACAATTTATTACCACCCAAAATGTATATATATTTCTATAGGCTAGTTTCCTCCAAGAAAAAATAGAACTAGTTTCAATCAAATTGGAACTGCAGTTGTAGTTCAGTAAAAAAAAACAAAAAAAAAACATTGTAAACATTTTTGGTTTAAGCCTGGAAAGCAATATTCAGTGAAAAAGAGACCAAATACAAAAATAAATAAAAAAACAAAGTTAATCACCCAGAAGAGAGTAGTTAGTTTTCGACCTAGTAATGGATTTTAGTTCTTGAAAAACTCTTTATTTACCATACGTTTCTTAGAATAGTTTGAACTTAGTAGAATAGTAGAATTATTATTATTATTTTTTTTATTTAATTATTATTATTTATTTTTATTTTTTTTTGTATTAGGGGAAAATTATGTGATAACCGGGTTTAATGCAAAATGTGGGTTCGGGTAAATGAAATTAGTTAATAATTAAAATAGTTCTTACAACAATGAATTGAATATTGGGGAGGAGATGTGCCTGTAGCTCAGTGAGCAAAATGATACAGTGTTGCACTGCTGGTCTTTCCTGAACTCAGTGTGTGCATTGTTCTGTATTGAGTTGTTTATTAAACTGTATTGTCTAAGAAAATGTGTTTTTGTGGTGGATTTCTCACATCACAGAAGTCGCAGTGTTCAGAGTCGTCTCCCTTTTTACATGGGCACTCATCACAGCTGTCGCAATGCTGAGGGAAGAGATAAATGAGAAATGACTAAATCAATGCCAAATTCAAAGCAAGACTGGTTAAAGTAAGACAGGCGGAATGAAGGCATAAGTAGAATACACATCATTGTGCACTTCATCAGACTAATAGCACTTAGTGCTTACCTCACAGTGGGCACAGAATGAGCAAATGGATCCTTCATGATAATCATCATCGTCGTCATCATCTGAAAGAAATGTTGTCAGCTGTTGTTTTTTTTATCGTTATTGACGATATATGTAAAGAGCGTGGTGAGTAAGGTGATGAGGAACAAAATGAATTAGTCTTACTCACGTGAACACCCCTTTTTTCTCTTTCCCTCTCACACACATGTACACACACACAACTCACCACACATTTGTGATTAACTGTATGTATATGAATATGAAAACTTTTTTACACACTCACAGACCCTAGACAATATCATCCAAACAGATGACATAAAGTGACAAAAACAACTGACTAGACAGTTATTGTATATTTTTCTTAAGGTTTATGTTAATACCATCACAATATCACAAAATTATTTTTAAAGATGTATTTAGGTTTCTGTCTAAAACAGTAGGCTACCACTATAAATTCTCTGTATTGATTACAAGTATGCTATCCAAAAAGATAACACTCACCAAAAATGTTAATTAATTTAAGCTTACAAACATTTCAATACATATACTGTTGATTGAAAGACAAAATAACAGAGGTAACAGAAATTACACCGTGCAACACAGGATCATTTGATTTATTCGTTTCAGAGTGGGGTTTAAATATGTGGTGCCTTGTACAACACCATTGTGCTGCTTATAATGATGACACAGCAGATATTACACTAAACAGAGAATGAAAAACAAACACCAGGAACAAAAATAATAAAAAAAACACACAGTAACAACAGAAAAAAAGGATTCAGTCTAAAGAGTCATATTTTAGCATCTCCTGATAGTTGCTGTATTGCCTGTTCCCTTGTGATACTTCCTGTTTGTATCAACATGAATATGTAAATTATGAATGAACATTCTCTCTCTTTTGCTACCTCTCCACTGCTGCAGCCCTAGTTTTGTCCTTGAAACACTTCATACATATTGTCCCTGACTGCTCACTGTATGTTTCCAGTTGTCTGTTTTACTAATTTAATTTCAATGAGAGAAAGAAAAAAAAAAAAAAACTAAAATGTAATGTCACAGCAATAGTACATGTTTAAAAATTGGAGAATGTACATTTAGAGGGATGAGGTTTTCTTTTCTTTTCCTTTTTTTGGCAACTATTTAAAGAATGAGAATCCTTTCTGGTAAGGATAATGAAATAAATAATTATTAGCATAAATAGAGATAACATATGTAACTTTTATAAACCCATATAGTTCATTTAAATACCACTCAATGACTTTACAAGCAGACAGATCAGGTTGGGTACATGTCACTCCTTTTACAGATAATCTCTACAGAGAAAGAATGAGATCTGGGAGATGTAGTGAAAGAGAGAGAATCTAGAACCGATCTGTCCAATCAGTCTGCCTTCCTGTACTCCCCACAACCATCCAACATCCTCCTGTCTCTATCTCTCTTTCTCTATCGGTCCCCACTACTCCATGTTGCTCTCTCTCCATGTTATATTCCCCCACTACATCTGCCTGTCTCTCTTTCTTTCTCTGTAGTTTCACACGGTGACACAAATGCAGAATATTCCAAATTCAAACAGGACAAATAGAGGGATGAAGGAAAGGTTGGAACCCGCTCTTTCAAAACGAGACAAAAATCAAAGAACGATCTGATCTATTGGGCCAGAGTAAGGCCTGGGGCTCAGACTGCAGCGCTGGGTTTGTTTTTTCTCTTTTCTCTCTTAAGTCCTCAGTTCATAAGCACTGTACTGTACTGCACGTCAGGACTTCAAGCAGTCCGCCTTCAGAGGGCCCACAGAACTCATAGCTCTATTTAGGCAGGGAAGAGAAGACAGAGAGAGTCAAAGACAGCCAGGGTGATGGACAGCTGGAGAGGGGAGGAGGTGGGGCTTGCGCTAAGCTCTGAGTGATCTGATTGGATAACATGAGCGACTGATTGGACCTCAACTACAGCAGGCCAAGAGCAACGTTTTGAGACAGAGCTGAGGTGCAGAAAGTGGGAGTGGCCAAAAGGGCCCCCTTGCTCCTCCCCTCTCTTTCCCAATTTGGTGAAAATACTTATGGAGGGCTAAGAGAGGGGGCAGATGATTCGCTAAGTTACAGGGGGATTCAACGGCACTTCGAGAGCAACTTTACGTACCTTCATGGTCATCATCATCATCATCATCATCATCGTCGTCGTCATCATCATCATCATCATCATCATCATCATCATCGTCATCATCATCGTCGTCGTCGTCATCATCATCGTCATCATCATCGTCGTCATCATCATCATCGTCGTCATCGTCGTCATCATCGTCGTCATCATCATCGTCGTCGTCATCATCATCGTCGTCGTCATCATCGTCGTCATCATCATCGTCATCATCATCGTCGTCATCATCGTCGTCGTCGTCATCATCGTCGTCGTCATCATCATCATCGTCGTCATCATCGTCGTCATCATCATCATCGTCATCATCGTCGTCGTCGTCGTCATCGTCGTCATCATCATCATCGTCGTCGTCATCATCATCATCGTCGTCATCGTCATCATCATCGTCGTCATCATCATCATCATCGTCGTCGTCATCGTCATCATCATCGTCGTCGTCGTCGTCATCATCATCATCATCGTCGTCATCATCATCAGCCATCAGGCCTTCCTCACGGATGAGTGGCAGATCCTGGGCTTTGACAGATGATGAGGGAGCCAGCGGTGTCTGGAAGGAGCACAGCAGGGCTAGCAAAAGCCCCAGCAGCAAACTTCTCAGAGTAGCCATGTCTGATCAAAGCACTAAATCCAAACACAGGAACCACAGTGCAATGCTCCTGCACGTGCACCTGTCAAACCAAAACCCCAACGCTGACACCACCTAGATCCAGTTAAGTCACACACACTCTCAAGCAAACTCACACGCGATCACACAGACTCTCAGATGCACCCAGGCTATGGCGAGGTAGAACAGGTGACGAGTCAAGAGGTCCAAAGTATTCCAATAGTCCACACGCTTGTTCCCAGTGACAGACGAACACGACGGGGATCCCCGCAAGCCGGTGTCTGTTGTAGATTTCTGAAAAATAGACAAAAAAATGTTCCCTCTGCGTTGATTTAGCTCTTCGAGAATACCAAGAGCTGTGTGGTTGGCAAGGCAGTGTCTGCAGCACGGACCTCACTACTGGTGCAGAGACAGACAGACAGACAAACTCGGGGGTAAAATGAGATGGGGGCGGGGGCCTGGGGCAAATGAGTGACAGGGCCAAGTGCTGGCAGCCATACCACCAACCACCGGCCGTGCACTTTAGGCTGGAGGTGTGAGAGAGAGAGGCCACCGGCATACCCCATGGTAACTTTAGAGATGGCAGTGGGATGGAGGAGGGGTTCCAAGGAGAGTATGACCATATATCGAGAGCAGAGGGTGGAGGAAAGGGGTGGGATAATAAGATCTATATCAAGACGATGAGCAAAGAGGAGGAATTGTTGAATAAAACCAAATGAGAAATGGAATGATTAGCACAAACATCTGCAGAAGTCTGCAATTCATGTGGATGACTGAACGTGCACCAAGTTTATGATTTTATTGCGTCCATGCGTTCATTCATTCGTGATGGTCATAAATCCAGTTGTAAATGAAAACATAAAAACCATAATGTTGATGTATAGAAACTCTCTCACACACACGCACACACACCAGTTGATAAGATCTCCACTTTTATTTTTCGAAACAGTCATCTGTCAATCTTGGCTGTGGCAGTAACAGTGCCTTCCGACCCTTTCCCTCTCATGTGTCCCCAGAATAGTGTGCTGAGGGCTGGGTGGGGTGTGAGTCTCTCTATTTAAAACCTTGCTCTACCACAGTCAGGGTAATGTGACCTTCTCTGGCACAGTGCACCACTGACTCCCCGTAGACCCGCTCCAGCCCCAGCATACCACACAACTGCCCCCCAGTCAATCTACAGTATCTATATTCTTTTCCTTCTGTATTCCTCTTTCTTTTTTTAATAGCTGTATTTTGTTGACAATCAACCAAATAGCTGCAGTGATGCACTTTATGAACACTGCAAGTGACTGAAATGGCACCATAAGAAAAAAAAAACACCAATGAGATTCCTTTAATATCTCATCACAATAAGGTTAAATTTGTTAACATTAGTTAATTTATTAGGTATCATGCTATCATTAATTAACAGTACTCATACTTTTTTATTTAAATTTAAGTTAACGTTAGTTTTTAATTTTAATTCAGTTGTATATTTTTATGTAAATTACTTAAAAACAAAGTTTAATAAAAAATGAGTATATATATTAACATTATTAGTATTATTAATGAACATAAATGAGCAATAGTAATATTTGTGAAGAAAAAACATTAACATAGATTAATATATGTTGTAGAAAAATTGTTTGTTCATGATACCCAATATGCTGAACCTTATTGTGAAGGGGGGTAGCAAGATGTTAAATTGCAATGTGGTTGAAAATGGATATGTACGCAGACATGCCTCTGAGATATCATGTCCTTGATCATTCACACTCCTCTTTTTCTTTATCCTGCTCTTTCTACTCTGAGGAGAACAGCTGAGTACGTATGGCCTGGCATCTTTGTGTGACCCACTTTTTTCATGATGCAGCACTCAGACCAGAAGTTGTTAAAATAAAGTCCTCCTCACTCATAAAACCATTTAGCGCTCAGCCCGTGCTCCACCTGGGTCACTCTCCTGTTCTGTCTGTCAGCTTATGTGAGCCTGGGGCACTTATTAATTTTAGTTAGTATGATAGTTCTTTATAAATATAGCACTTCTATATGAGTACATTTAGAGCTATTATAAGATTTTATGCTCTATGATTGTTGTCTATGTGTAAGAACATGTTGACATATAACCTTTTCAAGCTTTAAAGGTTGAATCCACTAAATGTGTCATAAAAACGATATACTAGCGATGGGCTTTTTCAGGCAACATAGCAAATTAGAGATAAGATGCTTATTACTAAAATACCACATGCATGTTCATGCAAGTAAAGCTGCTTGCACACAGATTCTCTTCTGCAGCGCTTCCATGTTCACACCGAGCGAGTGGCTAAACTGAGATGATGTGCTGATTTAGCTCCAGTCAGATTTAAAGCAGAGATCCTTAGAAGAGTCGAGTCCCCCCCACTCTTGCACCACAGTTACTGAAGAGGACAACCTGATCCTCATCGGCCGCAGCTCTTGCCATGTAAGGCTCGTAGGAGACTCAGACCAAGCCAACCTAGGAATCAAATGCTACTCCAAAGGGGACAGGGTCATTATAGATGGCCACTGGTGAAGACTTAGAATAGAAGCCAAAGAGCAGAATGTAAAGACAAATGTAAATTTAATTGGTACATCAAAACCATTTAAAAACTTTTTTTTTTGAAAACAATAAAAATACAGGTTTGTGATAAATTAATAGTACAGATATGCTGATTTCTAATAGTCAATAAAAGATACAATAATAAATGTATCACAGTGAAATTGTGGATGATTGCGTTGATTACTGTTTTCTACTTACAAATTATTTTGTAGCATTTACAAAACAAGACATAAATATATAGGAAACATATAATGATAAAAGAGATTTGGTCCAAAAGGAAAACCAAACAAAACAAACATGATACAATGATAGACCTGATGAGCCCGGGTGGTTATTATCAGTATGCAGTGCCTTTTTCAGTCCCTGAGGAAAATCAACTCACATTACATTTTAAACATGGACTAAAATGAGCATTATACTTCAAGATTTTTTTTTTTTTTTTGAAAATTCTATTTGAATTTTTTTTTTATTCAATATATACAGTCACACCAAAATTTATTCAGACACCTTCAACATTTTCTCACATTATCATAGCTTATTCACTATAATTTAGAAAATGGTAATAAAATATGACAAGAACTCAGAGTTAAATTGTGTCAGAACAAATTCATCTTGATAATGTCAGAAAACTTTGATAGAAAGGTATGCAGTGGATTACAATCAACCAATCAGCTGTCAGCTGTTAAATTTAAGTACACAATTAGATAATACCAATTTAGGTCAACCAATTACGAAGCAATGTTTAATTTTGTTCAGTCTGTGGTGTAAAAGGTCGCATTGGCAATTAAAGAAAAAACACTTAAGCAAAACATGGTCAGGTCAAAGTGTCTGAATAATTTTGGTCCTAAATTTTTATCAATTATACTGGTGGTCTACTGTATGAAGAATATTTGGGTATAATATGTCACAGTTTACTTTATTTTGCTATCCTCACTTACATGAATGAACTATAGTGTCAACTAGTAAAAAATATATATCTGGTATCTGAATAATTTTTGGTTTGACTGTGTATTACTGCAGTTACTTTTAGCTACTGCATAAAATGTTAAGATCAACCACTGACTCTAGCAAAATGCCACATCTCAAATCTGCAGCTAATTTAGCCTTTAAATTTGCACCCTGTTTGGTACCTGAAAATACAGTATTAACAGAGGAATACACAATTACAATACATTTTTATATATCATTGGCAACTAGAGAAATGACAAAACCTGCTACAAAATGTAATTTGTATGTTACTTCCACCCAGCTCATTTATTTCATGCATCTTAATTGATAAAGCTAACTAGTGTTGTTTTCTGAATAATAAACATATTCTTCTTCTTGATGCAATGTTAAAAGAACTGATACAATCAACACATTAACATGTCAAGACGCTGAAATGGCACATTATACAAAAAAAAAAACCCTCAAACATAACCAAGTTCATAAAATGCACACGTTTGCTTATCTGCATTATCAGCGTAATGTTTATCTGGAAAAGGTGGGACGTTTAGAAGCAATACCTGAAACACAGACACAAGAGATATGATAGTTATATATCATAAGAAATGTTTAAAAAAAATCTTTTGAACAGTGTGCATATATATTTCTATCACACCGTGTGTGCATGCGTGTCTATCTTTCAAAAGATTTTTTTTTTAAAGAAATGAATACTTTTATTTAGCAAGGGCACATTAGTTGATCAAAAATGAAAGTAAAGACATTTATAATGTTAGTGTTAGATGTTGGTGAGCATAAGAGACTTCTTATTATATATACAGTACCGGTTAAAAGTTTAGAAACATTACTATTTTTATTGTTTTGAAAGAAGTCTCGTGCTCATCAAGCCTGCATTTATTTGATCAAAAATACAGCAATAAATATTATTACAATTTAAAATAATGGTTTTCTATTTTAATATACTTTAAAATATATACATTTATTTCTGTGATGCAAAGCGGAATTTTCATGAGCCATTACTCCAGTCTTCAATGACACACTTCAGAAATCATTCTAATATGCTGATTTATTGTGTTGGAAACAGTTGTGCTGCTTAATATTTTTATAATGATCCTTGATACTTTTTTTATAATGATACTTTTTCAGGATTCTTTGATGAATAAAAAGTTAAAGAAGAACAGCATTTATTTAAAATAAAAATCTTATGTAACAATATACACTACCGTTCGAAAGTTTGAGGTCAGTAATTTTTTTCTTACTTTTTTTTTAAAGAAATTAGTACTTTTATTCAGCAAGGATGTGTTAAATTGATAAAAAGTGATAAATACATATTGTTAGAAAAGATTTCTATTTTAAATAAATGCTGTTCTTTTTAACTTTTTATTCATCAATGATTCCTGAAAAAAAGTATCACAGGTTCCAAAAAAATACTAAGCAGCGCAACTGTTTCCAACATTGATAATAAATCAGCATATCAAAATGATTTCTGAAGTGTGACACTGAATACTGGAGTAATGGCTGATGAAAATTCAGCTTTGCCATCACATATATAAATTCTATTTTAAAGTATATTAAAATAGAAAACCATTATTTTAAATTGTAATAGTATTTCACAATATTATTATTTTTTCTGTACTTTTGATCAAATAAATGCAGGTTTGATGAGCACAAGAGACTTCTTCAAAAACATTAAAAATAGTAATGTTACCAAACTTTTGACCGGTACTGTATATATGGTGCGCTAAAATACGGAAGATCATAAAGATTTTGTGAGGACGTTATGTCTCCATCAATAATTAAGTACTGTAACTGTATATTTATATGTAACTACGGATCATTAAAATGTTACAGCCAAACCAACACCGTAAACACTGTTACTAAGAGGGAACCTGAGAAACATAAGCTACACTTTGATGCTGCAAAGAGGGGGGTAAGGCAGGGGAGATTGAACACCACACCTTTGGAAGGAAGAGGAGGTGGACGAGTCTGTTTTACAAGATCACTCTGAGACAGTGCCTCCACTATCCAGGAGAGGGCAGTAGAGCAGTAGTCCACCTGAGTCATAAGCCAACAGAAAGAGACAGAGTTTCATTCAAAAACCTGACGTCCCCTTTAAAGCGCAGCTTCATTAATTACATCGATTGGCTGACAGCTTGGCAGATACTCAAAGCGGATCTGCATTCTAAAGGAGGATGATGTATGGTCCTTGGTCTGCGCTGAGCAAGCAAACGCAACAGCTGCAGCTAAAATAAGGCAAGACCCATAGTCTCGCACCCACAGACGCATGCGTGCGCTCTGTGGGATGCTAATGGGATTTTAAAACACCTGTCGCTGTGTTTGATAGCCACAGGTAGACAGGTGCGTACAGCCGCCACTAACCTCCGACTCCAGCTTTCTCAACCTGCGATCGTGATCACGAATCTCCACCATCTGCTTCAGGACGCCGTCCACCCTACGCACACATATGGACACAAATACACACATGCTGTCATTCAAGACTCCGGTGCCTGATTCAGCAGGAATTCACAGTCTCCATGTCTCCCCCCTTCACACGCACAGAAACACGAAACTAGAGCTGCCACTGCGAGGTTACTAAATGCCCCCGGGTGTGTATTACATACAGATCTACTTGTCAGGGACAGACATGTTTCACACTCACTCATTTTTTCTTAAGATCATATTTGAAGCCAAATAAGTTGGCAATTGTTGATCTGAGAGAACGAAAGAACAGTAATAGGAGTAAACTGACTTTGTAGAGGTGCGTTTGAGACGCTCCGTGTCGCTCTCTCTTTGTTTCTTGCCTTGCGTGGAAAGCAGGTTCTCCTTCAGCGTCGACTCCCATGTGTTTAGCAAACTGGCCTCTTTGCTTTTCAGGTCCAGCACTGAGTTAAGAGATACACCTCACGGTTAAAGACAAACTTTGCAAATGAGGCTTTGCGTATGGTGTAGGATCATGTGCATGTAAAATGAAAATTAGAAGGGAGAACGTACTAAAGTGTTGGCTCTTAACGGAGGGCAATCTCTGAATGACCCTTTTGAAGAAGATATGCAGGTGGGAGATGATGATGAAGGGTGGGGAGAGGCAGGGGCGGGAGTGGTACTCCACAATCAGGTTGTAGCGCTGGAACTTCCAGTGCACATCGCTGTGCTCCTGGACCTTATTGAATGTGTAACTGTAGCCAAATAGCACAAACGCACCATCAAACTAAGCAATATGGTAAGAGAGGCTTTGCTGTATTGTGAATCAAGCAGTTGCAGAAATGGATCCCCTTCAGCTGTAAGTATTTTCACAGTAGAGCATGGCCTCAAGTGTTTCATTGGTAGGGATAAACCAATATTAAAATGCTGTCCGATACCGAAGCCAGTAATTTATTTTTATAGTATGGACAAAAAAACAATAAAGGGCCCATAATAAAATTCAATATTATTTTGTCTAAAAATAAAATTAATTTTATTAAATGCTAAAGGTAATCTAGGTATTATAATGTACAGTATGAATAATGGATATTCAGTTTAAGATTTGCTAAATATTATATTTAACAGTGTTTTTCTTTTTTCAATACATCGTGTCTTTAAATATTAACTTAAGTAGGGGAAATTAGCATGAATAATTGAATATACAATATCAGCCGATATATACATATTCTATATATACAGTGGTGATCAGAATTATTGGCACCCCTGGTAAATATGATCAAATATGGCTGTAAAAAATAAATCTGCATTATTTATCCTTTTGATCTTTTATTAAAAAAATTCACAAAAATCTAAACTTTCATTGAAGTAAAAGAATTGAAAGTGGGGGGTAAATCACATTATGAAATAAATGCTTTTCTTCAAAACACGTTGGCCACAATTATTGGCACCCTTTTATTAAATACTTTTTGCAACCTCCTTTTCCCAAGATAACAGCTCTTGAGTCTTCTTCTATAACGCCTGATGAGTTTGGAGAACACCTGACAAGAGATCAGAGACCATTCCTCCATACAGAATCTCTCCAGATCCTTCAGATTCCCAGATCCATGTTGGTGGTGCTTCTCTTCAGTTCACCCCACTCATTTTCTATAGGGTTCAGGTCAGGGGACTGGGATGGTCATGGCAGAAGCTTCATTTTGTGTTCAGTGACACATTTGTGTGTTGATTTTGATGTTTGTTTTGGATCGTTGTCCTGATGGAAGATCCAACCATTATATGAATGAATTATAAGATTTCTAGCAGAGGCTGTCAGGTTTTGATTTTTTTATCTGTTGGTATTTGCTAGAATCCATGATACCATGTATCTGAACAAGATGTCCAGGACCTCCAGCAAAAAAAAGGCCCACAACATTAAAGATCCAGCTGTATATTTAACAGTGGGCATGGGGTACTTTTTATCCCTGTTTGCACCAAACCCATCTGGTGGATTTGCTGCCAAAAAGCTCTTTTTATAGTTTCATCTGACCACAGAACCAGGTCCCGTCTGAAGATCCAGTCGTGTCTGACAACTGAATATGCTGGAGTTTGTTTCTGGATGAGCAAGAAGGATTTTTCTTGAATCCCTCCCAAACAACATGTGGTGATGTAGGGGTTGTTTGATTTTTTTTTTTTTAGGCTTTCTGACCCCAAGACTCAACTAATCTCTGCAATTCTCCATCTGTGATCCTTGGAGAGTCTTTGTCCACTCAAACTCTCCTCCTCGCCGTGCATTAAGACGATATAGACACACGTCCTCTTCCAGGCAGATTCGTAACATCTTTAGTTGATTGGAACTTCTTAATTATTGCCCTGATGGTGGAAATGGGAATTTTCAATGCTTTAGCTATTTTCCTACAGCCACTTTCTATTTTGTGAAGCTCAACAATCTTTTGCTGCACATCAGAACTGTATTCTTTGGCTTTACTCATTGTGATGAATGATTAAGGGAATTTGGCCTTTGTGTTTCCTCATATTTATACTCCTGTGGAACAAGACATCATAGCTGGACAATTTCATGTTCCTAGTCACCCTGGTGTGCTAAAAAATTTAAATATTAATGGGAATATACTTCAGAGATATTTTATTCATAAAAAATTCTAGGTGTGCCAATAATTGTGGCCAACGTGTTTTGGAGAAAAGCATTTATTTCATAATGTGATTTACCCCCCACTTTCAATTCTTTTACTTCAATGAGAGTTTAGATTTTTGTGAATTTTTTGAATAAAAGATCAAAAGGATAAACAATGCAGATTTATTTTTTACAGCCATATTTAATTATATTTACCAGGGGTGCCAATAATTCTGACCACCACTATATATATACACTCACCTAAAGGATTATTAGGAACACCATACTAATACTGTGTTTGACCCCCTTTCGCCTTCAGAACTGCCTTAATTCTACGTGGCATTGATTCAACAAGGTGCTGAAAGCATTCTTTAGAAATGTTGGCCCATATTGATAGGATAGCATCTTGCAGTTGATGGAGATTTGTGGGATGCACATCCAGGGCACGAAGCTCCCGTTCCACCACATCCCAAAGATGCTCTATTGGGTTGAGATCTGGTGACTGTGGGGGCCATTTTAGTACAGTGAACTCATTGTCATGTTCAAGAAACCAATTTGAAATGATTCGAGCTTTGTGACATGGTGCATTATCCTGCTGGAAGTAGCCATCAGAGGATGGGTACATGGTGGTCATAAAGGGATGGACATGGTCAGAAACAATGCTCAGGTAGGCCGTGGCATTTAAACGATGCCCAATTGGCACTAAGGGGCCTAAAGTGTGCCAAGAAAACATCCCCCACACCATTACACCACCACCACCAGCCTGCACAGTGGTAACAAGGCATGATGGATCCATGTTCTCATTCTGTTTACGCCAAATTCTGACTCTACCATCTGAATGTCTCAACAGAAATCAAGACTCATCAGACCAGGCAACATTTTTCCAGTCTTCAACTGTCCAATTTTGGTGAGCTCGTGCAAATTGTAGCCTCTTTTTCCTATTTGTAGTGGAGATGAGTGGTACCCGGTGGGGTCTTCTGCTGTTGTAGCCCATCCGCCTCAAGGTTGTGCGTGTTGTGGCTTCACAAATGCTTTGCTGCATACCTCGGTTGTAACGAGTGGTTATTTCAGTCAAAGTTGCTCTTCTATCAGCTTGAATCAGTCGGCCCATTCTCCTCTGACCTCTAGCATCAACAAGGCATTTTCGCCCACAGGACTGCCGCATACTGGATGTTTTTCCCTTTTCACACCATTCTTTGTAAACTCTAGAAATGGTTGTGCGTGAAAATCCCAGTATTTGAGCAGATTGTGAAATACTCAGACCGGCCCGTCTGGCACCAACAACCATGCCACGCTCAAAATTGCTTAAATCACCTTTCTTTCCCATTCTGACATTCAGTTTGGAGTTCAGGAGATTGTCTTGACCAGGACCACACCCCTAAACGCATTGAAGCAACTGCCATGTGATTGGTTGATTAGATAATTGCATTAATGAGAAATTGAACAGGTGTTCCTAATAATCCTTTAGGTGAGTGTATATATATATATATATATACACACATATCCAATCGACATACAATAAAGTTCAAAAGTTTAGGGACAGTAAGATAAAGATTTTGAAAGAAGTCACCAAGACTGCATTTATTTGATAAAAATAGTAACATTGAGAAAAATTATTAATTTAAAATAATTGTTTTCTAATTTAATATATTTTAAGTAATAAACCCTATTTTTAAGTAATTTATTCCTGTGATGGCAAAGCTGAGCTTTCAGCATCATTACTCCAGTCTTCAGTGTCACATGATCCTTCAAAAATCATTCTAATATAATGATTTGCTGCTCAAGAAATATTTCTTATTATTATCAATGTTGAAAACAGTTGTGCTGCTTAATATTTTTCTGGAAACCATGATTCATTTTTTTAGGATTTTTTTTATTAATAGAAAGTTCAAAAGAACAGCATTTATTTGAAATAATATTTTGTAATATTATAAATGTCTTTACTTACATTTTTGACAAATTTAATGCATAATGAATAAATGAATAAAATATTAAATAATGAATATAATGAATACAAGTTTTTTTTTTTTCAAAAAAAAGTGACCCCAAACTTTTAAACAGTAGTGTATTACTGTGTATATTAACTAACAATTTGTAATATCAGCCAATTTTAATTAAAATGTTACTTAACTAAGCAAGTTCATTAGCTTTCAGGATGAAAATTATTCATTTCATAATATACAATTAATAAATACTCCACCTGCTTGTGCTTAAGTGCCCAATGAACGGAGAACCAACTTTTGGGGAAATCTAGTAATCTAACATCTGGCAGATTTATCCATATATTTTAAAGTCCATGTAAAATCATTGCTTTAAATACAAACACGAAGACCTTGCTGGTGTTGTATCAGTGTTGATGGTACAGTTTTTTTACCTGAACATTGCAATGAGCAAGTTCACCAATAGAATATTGGTGACCAACAAGTAGACTGACAGCAGAATAAGGACCAGCCAATTAGCATCAGACTGTGGGCAGGGCTCCGCCCCGTCATGGATGAGAGTGGCATTGTCTGTACACTGTTTCTCATGCCGCTTGTCAGCTAGAGACAATAAAAATATTTTATCACAACAGAATCAATAAAATGACCTAAAAGTACAAAAGTTTGGGGGCAGTAAGATTTTTTAAAAGAAATTAATAGTCTTATTTAGCAAGGATGCATTAAATAGATCAAAAGTGACAGTAAAGACATTTATAATTTTAGGGTACATTTACACGATAACAATGTACTAAAAACAGAAACGTTTTTCCTTTGCATTTTTCGTGTACAGATGACAACGTTGTCAAAATGATCCCTGTTCACACGGATCCGCAAAAACTATTAAAAACGCTGTATTATGCATGCCAGGCCAGTAGCTGGCGATGCCACTTTGTAAAGAAATACTACATGCCAAATGAACACGTAATATGCATGCGCATGACATCACCGTTTTCAAAAATCTGCATTTTTGTAGTTTACACAGAGACGATAATGGTATAGTTTTCAAAAAACTTGCACTTTGAAACCCGTTTTCAAACGTTTGTATTTTCAGGCCTACAAAACGCTGTTGTTGTGTAAATTAGAGACCAAAACACATAAAAAGTTTTCAGTTTTGAAATATGATATACTTTTTAAAATAGAACATTTCTATTTAAAATCTATTTAAAATTTTTCCGGTTTCAACGTTGATAATAAGAAATGTTTCTTGAGCAGCAAATCATTATAATGATATCTGAAGGATCATGTGACATGTGAAGACTGGAGTAATGATGCTAAAAATGTGACCTTGCCATCACAGGAATAAATTTTGTATATAAACTGTAATAGTTTTTTTTAAAAATTGTAATACAATTTCACAATATTACTGTTTATACTGTATTTTGATCAAATAAGTGCAGCCTGGGTAAACATAAGAGGCTTCTTTCCAAAACATTAAAAAATCTTAGCTACCCCAAACTATTCAAATGTATATGTGGTGATGGAACTGTATAGCAAGAATCATTCTAAGAAAAACACAGTTACAAACATTAAGACAAAGACATACACATACCATCAATTTCATCCAATGGTATCTGCCCATATATGTGCATGTATGGCCTGTAAAACACGCGCCGAATTATCCAACCAGGACGAGAGTCGTAGGAGTACAGCAGTGCCTGATTGGCTACTCCATATGCCATTAGCCACACCCCCAGAAAGAACAGGAAGAAAAACACATCTTTCACCTGTGGAGTACATGAACAATCTTGAGCAGGATTATATGTACTTTTTAGGGCACGTTCAAAATTAAAGACGCCTTCTCACCATTTTGCCAACTATTATGATTTTGGGACCAAGTTGTTTGTGAACTGCAAATATATGAATGAGTCTGAGTGTGAAGACCATATAGTCGACACACAGGACCATACGGCCAAAATTATACGCCCACGGAAACAACCTGTAACAAAAACACACTTGCACTATCCAATACAACCACACACACACTAACATATACAAAACAGATTTCACAAATTTAACCTGCAGAGAAGCCCAATAATGAAGAGTGCGAGGGCCGTGATGTCACATTTGTTCCAGATGTCTTGTATGTACAACTTCATCCTTTGAAATACAGTGGTAGATCCTACAAAAAAAGTCTGAGAGAGATCAAGATTCAGTGACTGAACAAGTACATCTAATTGTGCAAAACACAATCAAGATTCATACCTGTCGAATTTCTTCACAGACCATTGTAAAAACCCAGAAATACAAGACAAGCTCCGAAGGGCCGGGTCCGTGGGGAGGCGGAGGCTTGAAGTCAACCAATAGGACATAAGCAAACAGGAAGAGGAAGAGGAAGTACATCAACACATTGCCTAGAAACGAAGTGACCGGTGCAAACCAGAACTGCCGCCATCGATGGAATATAAAAGGTCGTTTTTGAGGGACAGCCTTTAATGCTGCAATATATAAAAAAAAATTAAATGTAAACATCCAACAGCAGGTCAAAGTTTAACAGGATATGTAGCAATGCAATTTAGACGCACCTTTTGGGTTTGCTTTTAAAGCATTACATTCCTCCACATCTTCATCCCTGCGAAGGACACATATGACGCTCTTTAGTTTATCCGCAACATCTCTAATTTAGTGAAACTGTTTATGGCACTAAGAAACCATGAATTACGTGTTTAAGACTTCAGCCAGTGACTCGGCTCCATCGGCACTGTCGAATTCTTTACCCTGATTAAAGTCATCTGGCTTTTCGTCAATCTCCTGCTCCCTAAGAGATCGAATGGCATTAAAACTTTGAAAACCGTACCAGAAAGAAAATTAAACTTTCATGCCACAATTTGGGACAAAAATATTAGGTACTGACTTGAAACAGATGAGTTTGGTGTAGATGAAGGGAGGTAGGAAAAACGAGAGGACCAGTTTCCACACCTCTGTATTGCTGTCCATGTCCCCCCACCAAATCTCTGACAATAAAGTCTAGCAATGGATGAGATGAAGAACGATGACACCAGAAAACCTAGGCAAAACTGACACTTCAACATACAAACAGAGCAGATGCAGAGTAGCATAAGAACCACTCACCTGAACTCCGTCATGGCTGAAGAAGAGGCGGGCTTCTGCAGCTGTGGCCATCTGCAGACAGGTGGCGCCACCCCATACAGGTGACTGTCTGATGAGAAGCTTGAAAGAGCGGCTCTCGTTGCTCTGGTAACACTCACTGAACACATCTATCATGAAAGTGATGAGAAAATACAACATAACAAATATGAAGATCTGCTCAAACACTGACAAGCACATAAAACAATCTGTTATACACTATAGTCCAAATGTTTGGGGTTGATAAGATCTCAATGTTTTTGAAAGAAGTCTCTTATGCTCATCAAGGCTTCATGTGTTTGTTTAAAAATATAGTGATGTTGTGAAATATTGCAATTTAAAATAACAGTTTTCTATTTTAATATATTTAAAAATCAGAAATCATTCTAATAGGCTGATTTGCTTTATATTAGAAACATCTCTTAGTATTATCAATGTTAAAAACTGTTGTGCTGCTTAATATTTTTGTGAAAACTGTAATAAAAACATTTCAGTATTCTATGATGAATAGAAAGTTCAAAAGAACAACATTTATTTGGAATAGAAATCTTTTTTAACATTATACACATCTTTACTGTCACTTTTGATCAAATGAATGTATCCCTTGCTGAATAAAGTATTAATTTAAAACTTTAAACTTTACAACTAGTGTAGTGGAGTACAAAAGTCTGAAATCACATTGAAAATATGAGATATTTGTTTTGTATTAAACTGAAAAACATTAAATGAAGAAATATTTTACACTTAGGGTCAATTCACACAGAACACGTTTTATTTATTTTTTTGCATTTAAAACGTGAGACGCAGGGTGTGAAAACACGCAAGGTCTAGAAATATGTTTACCTTCTTTTAATTTTAGTGCCACATTTTTTGAATGCTGTGTGATGCAACGGTCAAACATGTCTGTTTAGCGCATGTTTACATAGAAAAACAATAGAAAAGTAGTGCAGTGGAAAGCAATTTCCTAAAATGCATGGTTAAAAAAAGAATGTAAAACACACTAGCATTTCCACTAGCTGTCTCAGACTTTTTGAGCCCATTGAAAAACACATCTGCAATCTCTTTAATTTGATTCACACCCACCATGTGCCAGATTCTCAAAGGTCTGAGCTAGTTCCTTCATGGAGAGCTTGGTCTCATTCTCTGTCTCCAACTTAGAGAGCTCTCTTAATATCTTACACCCGGCAAGAGCACTTAGCACCGACTCCCCCGCCTCACATTGAGAGAGAGAATAAGAAAAATTATTACAATTTTAACAACACAGACTTGATTATCTCACTGACCTTGTGAAAAATCATGACCAAACAATCCAGTCATAATAAATAATAAAAGCTGTGGTATTCATGCAGCGGACCACCTCATGGAGGCCAACATATTAAGATCACAAGAGAAGCCAAATACCTTGGTAACCCTCCTGGACACTATCACTTGCTAAATTTCAACAGTGACATAAAAAACTGAATACTTTGGCTTTACTGCTTTAATGTGATACTGAAGCTACACCACTAGGTGTCAGTATACTGTCCAGAATAACTGTAATATGCAACTTTTATGTACTCATTTGCAAAAGTTATATGACAAAATATCTGACACAATTAATTACGAGGTTAGAAATAATATGCAGGGAACATGATATGATAAAAAAAATATACCATTTCCCAGAAGTAGATGGACATTTCTCTGCGATTCTGCAGAATGGCCCAAATAAACAGAGATATCCAGGGAGTCATACAGCGCTGCTGCTGGTATACACTCTCAGTTAGTAGCAACTTATTCACATGCTGAAAAGAGAAGACAGAAATTACGATCACAACACTGTTATCAATAATGTATTAAAGTGTACTATATATCAAATAATTTCACCATTCCCCAATACCTTTGAAAAAAACTGGCTGGTACCTTCATCGCTTTCCTTGAGGAGACTCCCTGATGTAGACCAAGAGGGCCATAGTAAAATGGATGACAGACATCTTCCATGATTTCCGATAACACCCGTGAAACCTGAGAGATGGAAAAATTTGAAAAGAACAGCATTTATTTATTATAGAAATACATTAATTTGTAACATTTAAATGTCTTTACTGTCAATTTTGATCAATTTAATGCATCCTTGCAAAATGAAAATATTAAAAGTATTAAAAAATAGAGTGTGTGTATACTATATATAATGTATATACACCGATCAGGTGTATATACATTATATATCAGTGAGTAACACTGATTATCTCTTCACAGCACCTGTTAATGGGTGGGATATAATAGGCAGCAAGTGAACATTTTGTCCTCAAAAGTTGATGTGTTAGAAGCAGGAAAAATGGGCAAGCGTAAGGATTTGAGTGAAATTGTGATGGCTAGACAACTGGGTCAGAGCATCTCCAAAACTGCAGCTCTTGTGGGGTGTTCCCGGTCTGCAGTGGTCAGTATCTATCAAAAGTGGTCCAAGGAAGGAACAGTGGTGAACCGGCGACAGGGTCATGGGCGGCCATGGTTCATTGATGCACGTGGGGAGCGAAGGCTGGCCCGTGTGGCCCGATCAAACAGACAAGCTACTGTAGCTCAAATTACTCAAGAAGTTAATGCTGGTTCTAATAGAAAGGTGTCAGAATACACAGTGCATTGCAGTTTGTTGCATATGGGGCTGCATAACCGGAGACCAGTCAGGGTGTCCATGCTGACCCCTATCCACTGCCGAAAGCACCAACAGTGGGCATGTGAGCATCAGAACTAGACCACGGAGCAATGGAAGAAGGTGGCCTGGTCTGATGAATCACATTTTCTTTTACATCACGTGGATGGCTGGGTGCGTGTGCGTCGCTTACCTGGGGAACACATGGCACCAGGATGCACTATGGGAAAAAGGCAAGCCAGTGGAGGCAGTGTGATGCTTTGGGAAATGTTCTGCTAGGAAACCTTGGGTCCTGCCATCCATGTGGATGTTACTTTGACACGTACCACCTACCTAAGCATTGTTGCAGACCATGTACACCCTTTCATGGAAACGGTATTCCCTGGTGGCTGTGGCCTCTTTCAGCAGGATAATGCGCCCTGCCACAAAGCAAAAATGGTTCAGGAATGGTTTGAGGAGCACAACAACAAGTTTGAGGTGTTGACTTGGCCTCCAAATTCCCCAGATCTCAATCCAATCAAGCATCTGTGGGATGTAATGAACAAACAAGTCCGATCTATGGAGGCCCCACCTCGCAACTTACAGGACTTAAAGGATCTGCTGCTAACATCTTGGTGCCAGATACCACAGCACACCTTCAGGGGTCTAGTGGAGTCCATGCCTAGACGGATCAGGGATGTTTTGGCAGCAAAACGGAATCCTGGAATATGGCCATAATGTGTCTTCCTACATGGTTGTTTAAGAAATTAAAAGCTACACAATCCATCAATTAGGGTTGGAAGAACTGTTGCCAAACATATAACATGCTAGAAACATAAAAATCACTGCAATAATGATCCAATCATCGACTCTTAAGCATTTGCCAATTTAAATCCAAACAGCGACTTTTTTTTGGCCGGGCAGTGTATATGTATATGTGTGTGTGTATGTGTATGGTTTCAGGTTAACATCTGTCATTTTACCTCATACAGGGTGAGGTCTCGAGCAGCAGATGGTGTGGTGAGGGTTGTTGCGTGGCTTTTGAAAGAGGAATTCTCATCAGGTAGGACAGATAATCGGGTCTGAGAGGCTGCTAAGCCCACTCGCTCATGCAGCCTTCTCTGGAGGAATGTGGATACCAGAGCACAGTCCGACAGTGAGCTGTAAAGGCCCTCTAAACGATGGTACGTCAGATAGTCCAGAATGTTCAAGCCGTTTTCCACAAACAAACGCACAAAATGGGGCTTGTCATTCACCAGCGCATCAGTCATTGATTCCTCCAGGTCTTCATACTGAGAGAAAGATTAAGCAATAGAAGTTGTAATGTTAAAACACAGTTCAGTTAACGGTCCTGGTCAGTAATTGCACACTGTGCTGGATTTGTTTTTATTCTGCTAGTAATCTTACCCTCCACTGGACGTCACCATTGAAGAGTTCACTCTTGGCGATATCCACCCTGTTCCAGGCCACCGCCAGCTTCAGCTCTTCAGTGTACTCGCTAGCATCATTAGAATCCCGTTTAGCAGCTGAACACACACATACACACACATAAGCCCACATGTACGTGCTGTAAACGTGTTGAATTCTCGAAGCAGGTGATTTAATCTCACCTCTTACAAGAGCTTTAAGGATGATTGTGTCAAAGTCATCTGGTCCTTCCTTGTCTCCACGGAACACAGTGATCAGATCTCTGTTGTGATAGATACTGAGTCCCTGTTTGAAAAAAAAAAAGTAACTAAAAGTAAAGGAAATATCTTCATCCTGCATGCACTCTCTATCCAGGCTCTTGCTGTACACTCACCTGATCCACAAGCTTCTCCAGGTCTGTCTCAGAAGGGAAATGTTTCTTAATTCTCTCTCTCACTCGGTCCCTGAGCTCAACACTGGCGCTTTTCCTGCTTTCCTCGTCAGCAGTTGGCAAAGTGGGACTCCCGGGTGGACTCAGAGGTGTGCTGAGGTCCCTCAGTATTCCTGCTATCAGGTCTGCTGCTGAACCGGACCCTGCCAGCACCAACCATGGAGTGGTGTTTTTCAGAGATAAATCCACTCTCTGCAGTGGCAAAGAGATTATTAATTTTAAATGTTTTTAATATATAAATACATTTAAATACAGTTTAAATTTTTTTTTAATTGCCATTTTAGAGCTCTTGAAATTAATATTAATATTAATATTAAATTAATCAAATAAACTTGTATTATGACCTCAAGCATTGTAGCATTTCCTGCGATCAGCACACACAAAACAGGAATCTCAATGCTGCCACTTCCTGGTAAGGACAGAAGGAAGACAGATTTGTTAATACAATGGAAATACAGCATGTTTTTACTAATAATTCATTAAATCAACACAAAATTGAGTGAAAACAAAGAAACGTACTCGGTTACTTACGTAACCTCGGTTCCCTGAGAATAACGGGAACGAGTATTGCGTAGAGGAAAACTCCTTTTCTCCGAAATATTGAAGCCTTTTGTTTAAAACGCAGTGTAACTGCACAGCCATCACAGTGCAGAGCTTCTGCACATGTTTATTGGCTGGGCTGTGGGAACTGCACGAACCTATGGCGATGCGGCGTATCTGCACGAACCAATCGTGGCACATCCCGCTGAATAGAGAGCAGAGAGCAGAGAGCAGAGCCTGTGAAAAATGGGCGGGGCTTCTGACTATATAAGCGACTTGTTCGCCATAGGATTCAGGTTAATTCGACTGAAGCGACCATCGCTAGTCGTGAAGCCCGATAGCATGGCTGTCTACGCAATACTCGTTCCCGTTATTCTCAGGGAACCGAGGTTACGTCAGTAACCGAGTACGTTCCCTTTCGAAAACGGTTCACTCATATTGCATCGCTAGACACTAGGGGAACACAGTCCAATCACACCGTGCTATTGTTAGCAGAACGATGGTGTTCTAAAATCTCTGCCTGAGACACTTAGGACTGAGGCATCCAACTGAACACTGGACTGAAGGCCCATCGAGACGTAGGCCAAGGAGATGGCGTCCACTATCCAGCAGGATAATCTTTGCTTCGAGACCGGAAGCCCTTTGGTGCGGCCTCCGAAGAAAACAAAGAGCTGCTCTGACTGCGTAAACTGGGCAGAGCGCTCAGTATATACTCTTAGGGGCCGGACGGGGCAGAGTAAATAAAGTTCTCTGTCGTCTTCCGACGAGGCAAGGGCGGACAGCGAGATAACCTGGGCTCTGAACAGTGTTGAAAGCACCTTGGGTATATAACCATGCCTCAGTTTGAGGACGACCTTGGAGTCGTTGGGCCCAAACTCGAGGCAGGAAGCGTTCACAAAGAGCACTTGTAGATCACCCACTCACTTGACCGATGCTAGTGCTAGCAGGAGAGCGCTCTTGAACGACAGTGGTTCGGCTGAGGTCCTGAGGCCGCCGTCCTTCTTTGGAACGTGGAAATTGCAGCTGAAAAAAGCCTGACTCGCTGTGTGCGGGGAGAACTGTCTTTATAGCCCCCTTTGCTAGCAGATTCATTACTTCGGTGCGGAGGACGTGAGCTATGTTGCTCCTTACCGATGTATTGACTACGCCATTGAAGTGCGGAGGCCTGCGAGCGAATTGGAGCGAGTAGCCTCGTTTTATCGTTTTCACTACCAGGCCTTGGGCAACTGAGTGGCTAGGGGCTGAAGAAGTTCGGGAGGCGGGTTGCCAGAGAGCAGGGGGCCCAACCTCAGTGGGGTTTGGAAGAGGAAAAGTGCTCTTTTGTTGAGTATTTTTGTGTTTTATTTTGTTCGCTATAACAGCGATTGCAAGGGTGCGTGAACTTGAATGGGCCCATTTTTTGCAAACATAACCTCCAGCCGCCTGAACTGAAAAGGGGACTGGGAGAGAAACACAAGCCTTTTTCAGGGGTGGTCCGGCCGCGGCGGGACTTAACCCCTTCCACTTTTCTTTGCTGGCAGATCAGGAAGGCTTCCGAGGCTCAGGGTCCAGCGTAATTCTAGGCCGGGGGCCCTGGCGTCTGGGGTTGGGGAAGCGCTTAGCGGTCTGAGGGCGCGGTCGGTGCTCAGGTGCTGGGCGGGACTGAGTGGCTGACGGCGCTGGTTTGGCTGGCTGTGGAGTCGGCGCGGATTTTGGGAAGCAGCAGAGCTGGAGCGTTTGGGCAGGAAGTGGTGCATGGCTTGTGAAGACTTCTGTGCCTTGATGAAACGCTCCGTGAAACCGCTCACCACAGGGCCGAAGAGACCAGTGGTGGAGAGCGGGGAGTCAAGGAAGGCGGTCTTGTGAGATTGAGCCATAAGTGGCGCTCAAGTACCACTAGACAGGCCATGCTTCTTCCTATGGCCTGGGCAGTCGTTTTCGTGGCCCGCAGGGCGAGCTCAGTCAGTCAGGCGGTTGGGTCCGGTCCAGACTCGTCCATGAGCGTGGATTCTGCGTGAGGTTTTCCCAGGCAGGCAATGCACTCACTGTGCTCACAATCGTGGCGCGGCATTTGCAGCAACGTTGCAGAAATTTGCTCTTTTGAAAATTTGCTTTTTTAGAGCGCTCGCCGGATGGCCGCAGGGGAGAGGCGAAACAGCTGAAGGCAGCGCCGAGTCAGATCGTGGGGTGCGCGCTGAACAGGAGGCTGTTGTCTGCTGAACTGCTGCTGCAGAAGTTCGGCTCGCTCCGCTGCTGGGCTCGTTCCAACGACGAGAAGGCTTTCTGGCATCAGAATCAGCGAAGAGAAGTGAATCGTCGCTGAAGGAGAATAAATCTGAATCCTATGGCGACCGAGCCACTTATATAGGCAGAAGCCCCGCCCATTTTGGCGGGCTCTGCTCTCTATTCGGCGGGATGTGCCATGATTGGTTTGCGCAGATACGCCGCATCGCCATAGGTTCGTGCAGTTTCCACAGCCCAGCCAATCAGCGCGTGCAGAAGCTCTGCACTGTGATGGCTGTGCAGTTACACTGCGTTTTAAACAAAAGGCTTCAATATTTCGGAGAAAAGGAGTTTTCCCCTAGCGTCTAGCGACGCAATACGAGTGAACCGTTTTCGAAAGGGAACTAATGGCCATTTGTTTCAGAACTGCATTCTTTGTCTGCTTCACTAGAGAGCAGGGCAGCCCTCATATGACATGCCAAATGAAGGGATTTAGTGCATTAAATACCAAAAAACTGCTGTTTTTCATAACAGCACACTAATGTTTAGCTTTCTCTTTCCTGTGTTTACCTCTCTGTTATTTATTTGATTTGATAAAAGGAAGTGCTTAGTTCCTCAGGGATGTGCCTGTGCTTCCAGTCACAGTCCCTGATGATTCAGACTCATCCCCTCCACTCCTTTAATGCCCTCCCTTTGGGGCGCAGACTGAGTATACCCTTGGCTCAAATGGAACATATATAAAAGAACATTTGTTCCATTGACAATGACTGTTTTAAACCAAATCCTTAACTAAGTTGTTATATTATTATGTATTATTTTATTTTACATGTTGTTCATATTTGTGTTTGTGTATAAGTGGATATATAGATGTTAAATGTTTGTATTTTTATGCTAGTGTCAAAGATGAAGTTCTGCTTGGTGAAAATGGAAGGACAATAAACTCACTAACTAACTAATGATTTGGGAATTTGCTGTTGTGCTCTGTGGTCAAGAAGACATGTATTATTAGTGCTTCTCAGTTGAACCGTCTTCTCTCTCTTACCCCAGATGCCAGTGCGCTGATGGGAGATGAAGTCCTCTAGGTTGGCTCTGAACGTTGTCTCACTCCCTCTGTGGCCTACACTCCCATCATCCACTAGGAGGAAGGCCTGGTGGTTGTTGTCCAGGCAGCTGGATTCATGGGGCATGTTGCGCACATAGTACCGAGCCGGGAAGCTACCCTTGTAAAGAATAACCAACAGTACATTTTTACAGAGTAGCCTAGGTCCTATAGAAGTTCAAAACACTATTCAGGTTTTTATGACATTTACTGAAATGCTATTGGTACACTCTGTAAAAAGTATTTGGACACTGAGCTTCATTTAAAATGTCTGCATTTCACTTGATATTTCGCAAAATATCAAATCATATGGACTCTACAATCAAATTGTACTAGATATAACTTTGCAACTCTGAGCCATTTTTTCAACTACATTCAAAGGAGTACTTCACTGGCATAATGGGCTTTCAACAAAACTTGGCTGCCTATACAGTAGAAAACCTACAGTAAAAAAAAATGAAATCGGTGATACCTGAATGACTAGAGAAAAAAGAGAAAAAGACTGACATCGTCCCTTTTGCCAAATAGGTAGGAAAACTTGCCCTCCAAGGCCACTCTCACCAGGCTGCTCTGGACATGCTATGAACCAGTTATACTGAACAAAATTATAAACGCAACACTTTTGTTTTTGCCCCCATTTTTCATGAGCTGAACTTAAAGATCTAAGACATTTTCTATGTACACAAAAGGCCTATTTCTCTCAAATATTGTTCACAAATCTGTCTAAATCTGTGTTAGTGAGCACTTCTCCTTTGCCGAGATAATCCATCCACCTCACAGGTGTGGCATATCAAGATGGTGATTAGACAGCATGATTATTGCACAGGTGTGCCTTAGGCTGGCCACAATAAAAGGCCACTCTAAAATGTGCAGTTTTACTGTATTGGGGGGATCCGAAAACAGTCAGTATCTGGTGTGACCACTGGTGTGGCAAGTTGACTTACGGCAAAAGAATAACCCCTGACGCGATGATGCAGGATGTAGGAGCATCGCAAGCTTTGACGCCTCTCGCAGTTCAAACAAATAGGGCTGGGCAACAAACTCAAGCCCCTCTTCTCTTATATCGAAATCCTCCGCATTTCTCTTTAAAAATTCTCGTTTTACACTTCTAATTCATGTTTTGTTTTGCTCTATCCTCTGCACTTCTGCGTTCGTTAATACGCATGTGTCAAGGGTTCAAGGGTCAAGGGTTACTCTTTCGCCGTAAATAGATGCGTACGGCGGACCGCCAGAAGTTAGTTATTTTAGTCTATAAAGTTTTAAATATGGATATTTTTCTTACACAAACGCATCACTTCGCTCCATAAGGCCTTTATTAACCCCCCGGAGCCGTGTGGAGCACTTTTATGATGGATAGATGCACTTTTATGGACTTCAAAAACGAATCAACAAGTCACTGCCTTTATAAATCTTGGAAGAGCCAGGACTTTTTTAATATAACTCAGATTGTATTCGTCTGAAAGAAGAATGTCATATACACCTAGGATGACTTGAGGGTGAGTAAATCATGGGCTAATTTTCATTTTTGGGTGAACTAACCCTTTAATCACAAGATTCATTGATGTTTTTTTATGACCATTTGACCCTTTCCACATTTCCGGGTTTCTCAGAAGTGGAAGTCGTCATAGTTAGGTAAACTTCTATAGTGGTAAATGATATGTTAAATATATTTTTTGTGTTCCAGTTTGCTCAAATAGCAAAAGAAAATCTCCACAATAGTGTTTTCACAACTTTCAAAAGAGGAGTGACCGTCACTCCTACAGCCGCTGTATTAGAAACACCCTCACAGCAGCATTAACTATTTTTTTGTAATTTGATGCAAAGGTAATATAATACAAAGTAAAGTGTTATAAATGTACATACAATTAAAAAAATGAAAATATAAAAAACTTTCATTTACAACGGATTTACGACGCTGATGAATGTTAAACGCGTCATCACAGTCTGTGAAAAAGGTCCATACAATACTGATTATTTGTGTTAAAATTAGCAATATCCAAAATCAATTATTAATTATTGTTTTATAGTAAATATTTTTAAATAATAATATAAATTATGATATATGATACCAATTAAATATGAGAATGAACTCTTAGTACCTGTGGGTTTATGAGTTGCTGACGTTGGTGAATCAAGCCCCAGGGCGCAACACCAACTGCAATAACTTTGGCCTGGGAAAGAGATGAAGCTGTTGCACAATGATCCCTTACTGCCTCACCTACACAGCGGCCAACACCCTCCCTCAGACCTGACGTCATGATCCAAGCCCCTGGAAAAAGAAAAAGAAAACACAGGAAATGTTACTATTACCTAAATGACTCAGTAGCTTAATTCAATTACCCCAAAATACATCAAAGTCACAAACACAATCACTGATAATTGATAAACAAAGCATTTAACATAATGCAACACACAACTTCTGAATTCATGCTAGGCTTACCATATACATAAAAAAAACCTTATCTGCCAAGCATCACTACAATCACGCACAGGAGGAATTCCAGTGTTGAGTAATACTAGTTTGGCCAGTCTATCACTGACCTTAAGACTAATTACTGGGTTATTGGTTAACAGTTATTTTCCAGAACACATTTCAGTAAAGCTACCTGTCCTAATCTACTCTGTGAGACAGAGGTGGCCAAACATTACTCAGAATCATACCTGCACCATACCTGAGTTAAAACTTTTAAATACACAAAAGCAAGAAAAAAGTAAACGTTCACAAAATATACTTGGACATAGCATGTCTATGCACCCATAGCAAAATTGCAGAGTCCATTTTTGGTATCAGTATGGTCATTTTACTGGTATCTCATGCCTTACAACTATAACGCTGTATTATGCATGCCAGACAAGTAATTTGGCAGTAATTTTGTAAAGAAAAACTACGCACCTGCACACATACAGTCATGGTCAGAATTATTGGCACCCCTGGTAAATATGATCAAAGATGGCTGTAAAAATAAATCTGCATTGTTTATCCTTTTTATCTTTTATTCCAAAAATTCACAAAAATCTAACCTTTCATTGAAGTAAAAGAATTGAAAGTGGGGGGTAAATCACATTATGAAATAAATGCTTTTCTCCAAAACACGTTGGCCATAATTATTGGCACCCTTTTATTAAATACTTTTTGCAACCTCCTTTTCCCAAGATAACAGCTCTTGAGTCTTCTTCTATAACGCCTGATGAGTTTGGAGAACACCTGACAAGAGATCAGAGACCATTCCTCCATACAGAATCTCTCCAGATCCTTCAGATTCCCAGATCCATGTTGGTGCTTCTTCTCTTCAGTTCACCCCACTCATTTTCTATAGGGTTCAGGTCAGGGGACTGGGATGGTCATGGCAGAAGCTTCATTTTGTGTTCAGTGACACATTTGTGTGTTGATTTTGATGTTTGTTTTGGATCGTTGTCCTGATGGAAGATCCAACCATTATATGAATGAATTATAAGATTTCTAGCAGAGGCTGTCAGGTTTTGATTTTTTTATCTGTTGGTATTTGCTAGAATCCATGATACCATGTATCTGAACAAGATGTCCAGGACCTCCAGCAAAAAAAAGGCCCACAACATTAAAGATCCAGCTGTATTTTTAACAGTGGGCATGGGGTACTTTTTATCCCTGTTTGCACCAAACCCATCTGGTGGATTTGCTGCCAAAAAGCTCTTTTTATAGTTTCATCTGACCACAGAACCAGATCCCGTCTGAAGATCCAGTCGTGTCTGACAACTGAATATGCTGGAGTTTGTTTCTGGATGAGCAAGAAGGATTTTTCTTGAATCCCTCCCAAACAACATGTGGTGATGTAGGGGTTGTTTGATTTTTTTTTTTTAGGCTTTCTGACCCCAAGACTCAACTAATCTCTGCAATTCTCCATCTGTGATCCTTGGAGAGTCTTTGTCCACTCAAACTCTTCTCCTCGCCGTGCATTAAGACGATATAGACACACGTCCTCTTCCAGGCAGATTTGTAACATCTTTAGTTGATTGGAACTTCTTAATTATTGCCCTGATGGTGGAAATGGGAATTTTCAATGCTTTAGCTATTTTCCTAGAGCCACTTTCTATTTTGTGAAGCTCAACAATCTTTTGCTGCACATCAGAACTGTATTCTTTGGCTTTACTCATTGTGATGAATGATTAAGGGAATTTGGCCTTTGTGTTTCCTCATATTTATACTCCTGTGGAACAAGACATCATAGCTGGACAATTTCATGTTCCTAGTCACCCTGGTGTGCTAAAAAATGTAAATATTAATGGGAATATACTTCAGAGATATTTTACTCATAAAAAATTCTAGGGGTGCCAATAATTGTGGCCAACGTGTTTTGGAGAAAAACATTTATTTCATAATGTGATTTTCCCCCGACTTTCCATTCTTTTACTTCAATGAAAGGATAGAGTTTTTGCGAAATTTTTGAATGAAAGATCAAAAGGATAAACAATGCAGATTTATTTTTACAGCCATATTTGATCATATTTACCAGGGGTGCCAATAATTCTGACCATGACTGTACATATTCAAATGTGCTTGCCTATAGACTAAACACGTAAAGCTTACGTGCATGCGTCACCATTCTCACAGATTCATGTTTTTTTTTAAAGTTTACACGAAGATGATAACGGTATCGTTTCAAAACTATTTCAAAACCTATTTCAAAGTTTGCATTCTCTAGCCGCCAAACACTGTTGCCATGCAAATGAACGGCCAGAACGCATTCAAAGTTTTCTATTTTAGTTAAAAATGGTGTTGTGTAAGTGGCCCCAAAGTAATTAACTAGCGATGGAAAATGGAAATGAATCAATCAAATACTTACTTTAGCTGGACAATAACTTTTTTTCTAGAGCTGATGTACAGACAAAACAATCTCTCTTCCATTAATTTCCTATTATCACTGTAAAGCTGCTTTGAAACAATCTATATTGTAAAGTTTGCAGACTCCGCTATGTGCGTTCATGTGTTTTGAAGGAGGCGTGGCTTTGGAGACGCTCTGAAGGGAGAGTGGGATCTTATTTCAAAGCTAGCTTGCTATTTCTAGCCTCTGAAATTGCCTACCCTACCTTTAAAATCTTCTGCCTAAAATCTTAACTGTAGATAAAAAGTCTGTGGTCTTCAAATTATTTCAATAAATATTGTAATATTCTTAGAAACCTCTAAATCATCACAATCTGATATTAATTATTCTGCCATGTGATAAGTGTTTAATTAATTACAAAAATTATCTTTTAATTTTTATTAATTATTAATTTAAGATGGTTTTCAACCACTACATGATTTTTTTAAACTTTTATTTCAGTTAAAGAAAATGTCAAATGAGTATAAAAAATAACAACAGTTTTTATCTTAGTTTTAGCTTTAATATACAATATAAACTCAGGTCGAAGGGTGGAGGGTGAAGGCAGGGTTAACAGTCCACATGTGATTAAATTAGAAAAGTGAGTATAAAGGTTTCAAGCACATAATATTGCATAACTACACTATAAACATACACAAGCAGGAGAGGTTACCTGTGCTCTGTGCAGCCCGGACAAGCCCCTGTCTGATCACTTCTCGCACCCAGGCCTTCACCTGCTCCTTTCCTTCTCCCCCCACCACAGACACCACCAGATTGGGTACCGGCAAACCCCACTGTGATGTCATCAGCAAGTACACGTTGTCAGGTGGTGTGTCATGTGACAGACGCAGGAACTTGGGATACAAGATGAATGACATATTAATGCACAGCAGAAAAACAGTCTTGGACGTTTCTGTGTGTGATGTTATTCAACCCAAACTAAAGTACAAAGGCATCCAGACAAGCGTGACATTCGGACACGTTCCCCACATGCACAAACGTGCATATTTATGTTGTCACTGTACGTAGGAAGGGATTTGTGTCAAAAGTGAAAGACTGAACAATGGATCTGCCTGAGGCAACACACCATCTCCAAAAAGCTTACATTAAATAAGCTTAATTATATTAAATGGTGCCAACTCTCAAAATACTTTGGTAATCCAGAGTGTTCTTGTTGAATCTTTTGTTACTGTATTATTAACTAATGTTAATTAGCTTTAACGTGTTTATGAGAAATGCGTATGACTCCAGGCTCTGCGGGGTAGGTTAAAGGGAAGTTTATAATCACTGCGGTATTAAATGTTTTCATTGTTCTCCCCTAATTACTCAGTGATCATTCTTTTATGGGGAATGAAAATAGACCTTAGTCAGGGTAGCAACATATTAGAAGTACAGAGTGTTCAACATGCTAGTTGATGAAACATATTTCCGAAAAAATTACAGTAGATAAAAACGCCATAAAATTGTTGAAAGTTGTGATATTTTAAAAATTACATGTGATCTACAGCCTTTATACGTTCTATAATATACCATGCATGTTTTTTTTAATGCTTGTAATTCTTTGTTTTGCATGCGTTTTTCCCACATTTATAACATGATCTTAATAATTTTTATAATTTTGATTTTCTATTTTGTAATAGCCTTTTACAGCGCATTTACAGTAAGGTTTATTAATGTGCATTGTCTCTGTTAAATAAATAAATAAATGTGTATCCAATTCAGTTTATATTTAGTAATATTTCTGTTGTTTTATTTTTGTACTGTGGATTATTTTCTCCAATTTCAATTTTTAGCAACTATTTACTGACTTTGCCCCAAAAATGTGCATTCTTAAGAAAAGGAATAGGTAACACTTTCAATGAGATTCAGTTTTTTAAAAAATTAGTTATGCTTTCGAAAGCATTTCAATTTAATTTATAGTAATATACTTTTGTTCAGTGTTAATTAATGTAGAAATTAACAAACCATAAATGCTGTAAAACTATTGTTCACTGTTAAGGTCACATTTACTATTGTTAAGCGAATTTTCGCAAGCAAAATCCAGTAATTTTAAAAGGAATCCGGGCGATCATGAATGTTTAGTATGAAGAAAAAATTCCCCCACACAGATTTCACAATGGATTCAGAATTTCTGAATTTTGCTAAAATATTGCTAATGTGAGAAATGCATTAACTAATGTTAATGATTAGAACCTCATTGAAGAGTACTATCAGTTAACCATGGTTACATTGTGAGATGGAAGTTTGTATTCTGGGTTAAAGTAATTGTGATTGTGTGTTCTTGAGCAGGTGTAAAAGAAACCGAGATACCCACAGGACTGTTTCTGCGTCCGGCTCCAGCAAACTCCAGCTGTCCAAAGGCATCAGTGGGGTATTCAGTGGTGTGCTCTGCACTGTCCCATTGGCTGACTACATGATCATCTGCCGTTATGGATGTGTGAAGTTCCCGTGATCCACCACACTGGCACAAAACCCCATTACTGCCACAGGGAGAGAGAGAGAGAAAACTGTCAAAACAGGTTTCAGTTGGTTCTGAATTCTCATATACTTACTATTCAAGACATCATTCTCGAAACTCGAAGACAAAGGTTAATAGCTGAAATTAAACTAAATGTCACAATGTACACATCATCACTTGAATAAATTATATTAAAACAAGTCCAATAAATCAAGCCCATTAAATATAACAATAGCTTGTCATAAAGGGGAAAAGAACAGGGGAATTATACTGGGTTGACAAATGACTAGGAGTTCACCTTCATTTAAAAAAAAGGCATGTTTGTTGACCAAACCTACATTGCCAAATCAGAGACTTAACGGCTCTGATCATATTACGAGAGGCTGAACGTCTGTTTTAAATGACAGAGTATGAAAGGACTGAATAGTTTTCTGCATACACTAAATGTGAATGCAAGCAAAAATGGAAAATGTCTGTTGTACCTGGATGCGTCGTCCACAAAGGTGGTGCACACTCTCTTTTTAATCATCTTTGGGACCCAGCTCTGTGACACAGAAGTTACACAGTAAAGCATGAATCAGAGATATTTTCACAGGCAGACTGGGTTTCTTTTCTTTCACAATCAGTGGCCGAGGAGAACAAACTATAAGACTACACTTGAATAGCAAAAGAATTTCCAAGGAAATGTTACAATGTGTGAAATACAATCCTAATCACAGAAACTAACATTTTATTTGTGACTTCTGCCTACTTAAAGCTCTCTCAAAATTAAAGACAAAACAATCAATTAACTAGTTTTATTATATTATATTTATTTATTTATTTTTGTATTATTTTATTTATTTATGCTTTTCCTCCTCACCTGTGCCTATATACACAGGTCTTACATACACATCTTTGTCCTGTGAGCAAGTAGCCCTACTGCGATAACCTGTTAAACAAGCTTATAGCCATAATATAGTGCTTTAAATTGTGAAAGTTTGGTCAATCATTTCCTCTGACCTTCCTAAGCAACATCAAATGTATCTCAGATACAATCCAACCTGATGTTAAAAAGCCATTAGCCATGACATTTGCATGTAGCCTGTAATTGTTTCATACATATCCTAATACATTTTAAATATTAAGGTGGAGACTTTTTGAAATTAAGTAGGAGTTGTATACAGACTATTTGTATTGTCTCCCTTTGATAACTTGCTTCTGCTTAGCCTATATTTATCTCACTTCTCAGTCCATTGGATAAAAGCGTCTACTAAACGAATACATGCAAATATAAGATACGCAGCGAGTGGACGAAGATAACAAACTGTGTTATGGAAACATGGAATAGCTTGGTAAATATAGACCAGAGCTTTGTCATTCAACTTATAATCACAAAATCCAGATCCTGCCGTCAGTTGTTTCGTGCGATGTCTATTGTCACAGTACTACTGCCAGTCATTGGGCTTATTATTGACATTTTAAGAGTTTCTCCTAACCTACTAGTATTTGCACATGTGTAGTCATAGAAAGTCGACAGCCGCATCATTTTTTTTTTTTTTTTTTTTTTTTTTTTTTTTTTTTTTTTTGTACATCTTAATACCGGCGCAAGTAAACATTAGGCTACTAAATCCCTTAAAATTCAACTTGACAAAGCATTAGCAAATTAATTAATGTATGAACTCACTTCCGTATTAATAAATATTTAGGTGACAAATAACACTATTTACATTAATAATGTAGCCTGTCAAACACACCTGATCGTTTTCGGATTTTCTCTCTCCTCCGCCTCCTTCATTTTCTTTCTCAATTTTCTTCATTTTCATCATCTCTCCGTCTTAGAGTTTGGTTTTATTAGGGGGCGATTATTCTTCAGTTGAGCTCCATGGGTCTAGTTTCAATTATGCTCTAGTTTGTCATCAACCGGATTCCGAGATATTCAATGAAACTTTTTCTAAAGCCGTAAATTTGATAGCCTCGCCCACACTAGACGTCCCACGCGCGCTCCCCTGGACGCATTCCAGCACGAGCTCATGATGGTCTGTTACTGTTGAATCAACCAAACAATTGTGGGCAGGGAAAGCAAATAGGCCTATGCAGGCTTGATAAGAGTAGAACAAGAAGATAAGAGTTTCCCCATTGGTTTTAAAACACGCATTTGCAGATAAACTGATTTATAACGAATACATCGGGTACTTTATCGTTTGCTGTGATGGCTGATAGATAATAGGCTACTGATGATAAATACTTTGTAGGCTAATCCCGCTATATTATTTCACTATGTACAGGCTGTTAGAAACCGGATACCTCTGGCTGTAAGAAAAGGTTTCCATCTTTTCATGTCCCTACAGGCGTGTTTTTGAAGCACTATGTTGACCTTAAGATGTCATTTCTGCATGGCCAGTTATGCTGGTTTGACTAAAGTTAGTTTTATCTCCAGTAAGTAAATAATGGAATATACATCTATTATACATCTTTTTTAATATGCAAAAAGAAAAATGTGAATTATTAATAGCAATTAAGTACTGCATTTGCACTACTCAATGTATTTTAATATTAGGCAATGAGTTAACGTTTAACATACTGCAGTTCTTAATCAAAAACAATGCGAGATAGAGAATTAAAATGTACCTATACAAAGTAAAACATGCTTTGTTCATAAAAAGAGAAGAAGAGCACTTTGCAGAACATGCAACAATGTAATTTAATGAACATTTTGAACTAGGTCTTTACGATGAAGTTCTAGCCAACAGATGAAACCTGTAACATAAACTACATGGAAGCATGTTCTGCAGTGTTACTTTTTAAAATCAAAAATGTGAAATAAAACGTATCAGTTTCTAAATATTCACAGTATCCAGTGATGAATTCACAATTTCAATGTAAAACTTGGTGCAGTAAGGTATTGTCTAACTAACCTCAATTGAACTTTTCAGCACAATCTTTAAGTCCTTGTTTTGTCATCCTCAGTTGATTTCAAGGGAGTTCTTACCCACAAGCTATAAATATTTCAGACAATCAACTGTCATTGTCATAGTGATTAGGGAGAATAAATCACAAAGAACTAACTACACTAACAACTGAGAAATGTATTTGAGGTAGGCTAATGCTACATTGCAAATGTTTTAAACATGCACATTTGTCCATTTGTAATGAATAACGGTGGAAACTAATGTCTGTACTACATAAGGTTTTAGTTTATAACTTAATATAGGGCAGGTTTTTAGAAAACACATATGACATAAAAGTATACCTATAAGTATACCTAAAATTGGAGGAAATAGACAAGACACTCATGATGTCAAAGAAATAGAAAAGATTTAAAATTGTTGGTTTGAGTAAGAAAAGAGCTAGACGTCTTCATTTGGAAGTAAGGGCACAAGTTTATCACTCATGTGACCTTCAAAATCACTACAGGTTTCTTCAGTACAAATAAAATCCAAAACACATGCATTTATCTCAACCATTCATATACACACTGTAGTACCTCTTCCAATGACTTGTCTTCTGCCAACTCAATTAAATTATGTGAAACTTTGACTGGGGAAAATAAATTCTCTAGCTAAGTGATTACATTTTGTCAGAATACATTTCAATTTCAGTCATCTGTAATTGAAGTATATATATATATATATATATATAAAAAACAAACAAAACAAAAACAAACATTATCAAACATCATTCTGTTCCATCTACTGTATATACACATTCACCATTCTATGAGAGATGGAACTGATGGTACATATCCTCCATTCCAGAGCTATCTCAAAACTTGAACGAGTCACGTGTCTTAAGTAGCACCTCTACAAATGAATGCTCTTTGAGACAGTGGGGAAGAAAACAGGTTGCACTCAATTCTAGCAGTAAAGAAAATCCAAAGGGATAAAAGTAACATTCTTTAATCAATTCTGTCATTAATTCTTTCCCACTCAAAACTTCAATAGTAATAAATGTGTAAGCTAGCTGACTATTTAAAATGTGCACTTCTCAGAAAGGGAGAGAGGAAGAAAGAACACCTATGTAGTGTACTTAAAGTATGTACAGGTTGAATATTATGTGTTAAGAGAGTGTTTGCACGCCATCTTTATCTCTCCCTCTTGAGTGTATACTTTAGAACTCTAAGTATACTTTATATCTTACCACATTTCTATATTCATACATATTTATAGCAAGACAAGAAAGAGAGATGGGAAGGAAGGTGAGTACTCAAGTTTACATGATGTCAACACATAAGGGAAACAGAACAATATAACAAACGACTGTCACTCAATAGCCATGGTGGGCCCAAACACGTGCAGGGGAGGAGATTTTGCAAACTTGTTCGACCAGATGGAGAGAAAGAGATTGGTCTTTGTCCAATCATGTTGAGGAATGCATTCAGGCAGACTCCCTGTCCTCTTTTTCCTCCTCGTCCATCTTGCGGCCATGTTTTCTAAAATACTTGTATCTCTGGACATAAAGCTTGACCAGGTTATTCACTTTAACAGGGTTGATCTCACCTGTTCGGCTGTGACAAATCTGTGAGGTAAAGACAGATTTAGTCATACTGATACACTCTTTCTGGATATTAGCACGTTATGGGCTATCTTGAAGCTATATTTACCTTGTGCACAGCTTTCCTTAAGATATCCTTGTATTCATCTTTGTTGATGTCTTTGCGCTGGTAGTATGGCTTGATGGCCAATTTGACTTCCTCTACTGCCCTCTCCTGGGTATGCAGCTTCTTCAGATACTAAGCAAAAGTAAGTGATTTAGAATGAAATTGTTATAGATGGGGGTTGTTATAAATAGAATAAGACTTGGCCAAATAAAACCATACTGCAATTACAATTTTGTGATTGCAATTTTAATTGCGGCATAAACATTTAACTTCTCATATTGCTGCTCTGATTTCCAGAGAAATAAAACAAAAATACATTAAATCACTGAAACAGGAAGCAAGAAAATGATAAATTATCAAACAATATCTATTGTCTTTAAATTAATAAAACCTTATCTTTGCATTCACTCATACTGTTGAATCAATTTACTTCTGAGATTTAATAATCCCACTAAGTCTCTGAATTAATTGTGCAGCCCTAATTATAGGAAATTGTTGATACCTTGTCAGGGTCTTTACTTTCATTGTCCCAGACCATTTCACTGGCCCCTGTTGGCCCTGTCATTCCCGCTGGCAATGGAGGTGGCGGCGTCTGAGCACAGCCTCCTCCCATTGAGAGTCCAGGGTGCAAGTGTGAAGGAGGAGTTTTGGTGCTGCCAACCAATGGAACAGAGCTGTGAAGAATAAACTGTGCAGGAGTGGGTCCTGGGGGCGGGGCATGTGATGGAGGTGGAGGAACCTGTGATGATATAGATGAGGATGATGAAGGAGGTTGTGGTTGTGACTGGTTCTGATTGGCCTGAGAGAGAATCTGTGTAAAATGAAAGAAAAATACAATTTTATTACACTATCAATTTAAAGTTAGGTATTTAATTGAACTTCACAATGAATGGTGACTGAAACAATCAATCAATTAACTAGACTTAAGGAATATGGCAGAACATTGTACATTCAGAAGGACAAACCCGCATAACAACAACATTATATATAGTAATAAAGGTCCGGTGACATGCAAAATTTCTTTGGACACAAATAAACATAGAAATAATTATGAATTGAAAACTGTAAAAATGTACAATCTACTCCAGTTTTCGAATTTATTAGAATGGAAGTTAATGGAAAGAAAAGTGTAGCGCCCCATTATAATATCATAGATTTTACCTGACTTGTGGCCTGGATGAACTCTTGTGCTTTGGCTCTGTTGGCTATATTGGCCTCCTCCATTTTGAAGAGGAGAGCTGTCACTGAAGAGGGATTTAACAGTAGGACGTTATGACTTCTAATCACACGAAAATTAAAAATGCATGTCAACAGGGAATTACTTAAAAATCATGCATTAAACACTCACATGCTAAAACACCTCCAGCAGTGCAGTCCACTCCAGTTTGTAGACTCCAGGGTAAAGGCGGAGCTGATGGGGGTGGGGGCGGAGGTGGTGGTGGCTTGTTTACTGAAGATGAGGACACTGAAGAAGAGGAGGAGGAAGAAGGGTCATTTGCCAGAGGAGCATTGGAATGAGAGATGGACGCCGACACCGAAGCTGCTGAAGTGGAGCATGGTGGTGATGCCTTCTGATCATCTGGCAGGAGAGGTTTAGCACTGGAAGTGGACTGGGATATGGTATCGCCCCTGATCTGTAATGATAGCAGACTGGCAGGGCTGGCAGGGGACTTTGAAGGTGTGAGAGATGAGGCTTTGGACTGACCAGGGCCCTCCTCCAAAAGGAATGAAGGCTCTGGTGTCTTGCAGCTACTATCAACAGTTTGAGAGTCTGGGGATGACTCCCTAGTATCTCGAGATGGCGGCAAAGATAACGGGGATGTGTGCGGTGGTGAGGAGGATGGAGGAAGGATACTTGCTGATGAGGAAGTGGAGGATGATGAAGAGGATGAAGGAGTGGGACCAGGAAGAGCTGAAGGAGGACTAGATGGCTTGGATCCAACCCCAACCAATGGCTGCATTTCTGTTGATACCCCTGCCCAACCACCACCAACTGTGCTACAATTACTATTAGCGCCTTTAGAATCACTTCCATCCACAGTTAACCCTTTCTCTCTGGGCTTCTTTCCAGGCCTCCTCCTACGTTTTGCTGCCAATGAGGAAGTAGGGGAAGAGGCAGATGAGGATGTGGATGTAGCAGAGCTTGGCTTGGCTTTCTTCGACTTCAGCCCACTCGGATTTGTTGATGACGGAGGCCCAAGGATGTGGCGTTGCTTACCAGTTTTGCTTGGGTCTTTGCCTCTACCTGGAAGAGCCAGTGTCTCTGAGCAGGGCTTAAGAAACGGTGACCGGCTCTCATTGTCACGGCGGAACACAACAGCAATAGACCCTCCAACAACTGATGGCCCTGAAGCTCCACTTACAACACCACCAGGTCCAAGAAGGTCAAGGCCCAACTTTCCAGAGTTCCCAGTGGTGCTGCTAACACCCTCACGAACCAAGACAGAAACTTTAGACTGGAGCTTACCCTTTCTGCTACTGCCACTGAGCTTTTTGGACCTGCCAGAACGCCCGGCATCCTTCTTCCCTACTTTTTCCTTACCAGTTTTCCGTCCTCGTTTGGTAGTAGATGAGAATGTTGTGGGCTGAAGGGAGGTGGTGTTGCCTGAGGAGGCAGAAAGAGGTGGTGAGAGAGATGACAATAGGTTTTTACTTTTGGCTTTTGGTCTATGAGAAGAGGAGGAGGTGGATTCAGACTGACCAACTGTCTTGCCAGGTCTGGATTTCTTCTTCAGATGATGTCGGCTCATTTTGGGTGCTCCGGATTTAATTTTGGGACTGGGCAGACGGGGCTCAGGAGGAGGAGGAGGAAGTAGTGGTGAGTCCTCTAGTGAAGGGTAGTCTGAATCCAGTGCTTCCCCATCCAAAGAGAGCATGTCTACCTCAGGACGGTCAGAGAGACGGTCTGATTCATATCCATGATAACGAGGCGGCGTTAGGGAGGTGGGTCGGGACCTGCTCCTGTGTTCCTCGTCCTTTCTTTCCTCATCATCTGATCGTCTCCTTCGTTTCTTCTTCCTCTTATGATGTTTGTCAGAGCTCTCAGATCGGCTGTGGGAGCGCCGTTGGCTACAGGGCGGCGAACTTGGGACTGTGGTGGTCGTTGTAGTGGTGGTTACAGTGATGGTACGTTTGATTGCAAAAAGATCAGAGCCATTGAGATCCTGAATTGACGGGGGTACAACAGGCCTGCTATCTCTTCTTCTGTCCCTGTCTCGATCTCTAATCATTTCTTTCTCTTTGTCTCTCCTGTCACTGCTTCCTCTGCTCCTCTTTGTACTGCCTCTCTCTCTGCTGCTTGACCTCCTGTTATCCTCATCCCTATCTCTCCTTCGTCCACCTCTTCTTCTGGAGTCTCTGTCTCGCTCTCTATCCCTGTCATCTCGCCACCGGTCCCTATCCCTGTCTCTTTCATGGTTCCTTTCTCGCTCTCTCTCCCTTTCTTTTTCTCGGTCTTTATCTTTGTGGTGGTCCTCAGAGGGGCTGGACCAAGATCTGCGACTGTGTACGTGTCGGGAGGCATTCTGGGAGTGGGAGCGGGAAGAATGTTCTGGAGTGCTCCTGCGTCTCTTTTTTCTCTTGCGACTATCGCTTTGACTACTTCTCCCTCTCTCCCTATCTTTGCCTTTGTTCTCTTTTTCACTTCTCTTTTCATGGTCCCTCTCTTTGCTTTCACTTTTCTCTTCACCTGACTCTTTTCCCTCTTTCCTTTTTTTCCTCTTTTCCTTTTCTCCTCTTCCCTCTTTCCGCTTGCGTCTATCCCTGTCCTTTGAACTCTTGGAGGATTTGCGACTCCTCCCTTTATCAGCGGATAGAGGTGGAGAACTGGGAAAGGAAGGAGAGGGCAAAGGCAAAACAGGGGCAGGCGGAGGTGATATGGATGCAGAAGAAGGGCATGATCTGAATCTTTCTTTTCGCCTACTCGTCAGTTTTCGTCTCAGATCTCCAACACCCACAGAAGCCACTGGTTCCCTCTCCCATTCTTCATCAGCTCGGACAGACACAAACCCATCACCTTCTAAGACCCGTAAGATCCTCTCTGGTTTTGGGACACCCCCTTGAAGGTAAGAGGGACTGCTTGAGGATGGAAGCAAAACCTCTCTCCTCCTCTCAATCACTCGTTCTCTTCCTCTTTCACTGGCCCCCACTATCTCTCCTTCTTCTATCTCAGAGTGCTCAGAGTCTGTACCCCGTTCTCTTTGATTTTTTCCCTGTTCCCTCATTCTGTCTTTGATGGATCGCTTGCTGTTGAGTTCTAAAGGTACATTATTGAACACTGAAGATGGAGCGTCAATTTCAGTTGAATCTGGAGGCCCCCCCTCTGTGTCAGCAGGCGCCCCCATTTCCAATGCTCTTTCAGCTTTTACAACATTCTCTTCGCTATTAATGCTGCTTACTCCCTCATTCCCCTCATCCACACATCTTTTCTCCTCCTCTGTTTCAGAGGCCGGAGAACCTGTCGGTTCAAATGGATCATACTTATCAACCTCATCCTCCTCATCTTCAGTGGACGCCCGGTCTCTCTCACCCTCGCCCTCTGTTGGGTGAAAGGGGTCGTATATGTCATTTTCTAAACTCTCCCTCTGTCCATCATTGCATGGATGTGTGAATGATGAAGATGCATGGAGTGAAGGATTAGAAGAAGAAGGTGGCATTGATGATGGCACCAAAGAGGACGAAGTGGATGACACAAAGTCTCCAGTTCCTTTGCTGGCTCTGCTGTCTCCAGCATGGCCTCTGTCTTCATCCTCATGGTAGTTTGTACCCATTCCACCAGGAGATGATGATGAGGGGGAGGAGGAGGGGGAAGAGGGAGCAGATGAAGGAGATGATGGTGAGTTGGAAGGCGATGAGGGGAGAGGGCTTTTGGCCATTTCTATGACCCTCTCAGAGTTTTTGAAGGAACAGGGCAGTTGCATCTGTCCCGAGGCTTGAATTACACTTGAGCAGCATCCAGGAAAAGAGCCTGAAGGCAAAGAACTGTTTATAGGGAGTCTCTTTTTCCTTAAAGATGCTGGAAAGAGTCCTTTCAAGAAAGATCCTATAGAAGACAGAAAATAATTAAATTAGTTTGATCACACATTACAGTATTTTTTACATTATCATAAACAAAGTACGGACTTGAACCTACCTGGTTTTTGGTAACCAAGGTTTGGGGTAACAGATGTCAACAAAGCAAGAGATGCGCCGTCCTCTACTTTCACCTCTGCTGTTAGCTCCACATCAAAGTCACTGAAGGAGAAGAAAACAAAACTATTATATAATAATTTCCTTCATACAAGAAGATTTATAGTTTTTGAATTACATTGTTTAATACAAAACAGGCCCCAGCAATAAGTGTTTATGTTAAAGTGTCAAAGCAAAGTGCATACATTTAAACATTATGATCACGACAAATTTAGATCAAATAAAATGTTTACACGTTTAATAACTTTTATAATGGTTTTTATAATGGTTTGTAATTTGCAACAATAGCTACCATCAACAGCTATAATGTAATTTGAGGAGACTTGAGAGGCACAAAACTAGGGATAGGCATTTTTCAAAAATATTGTATTAGAATATTTGGACTCAAAAAAAAAATTTGATTATTCGTTAGAGATGCACCGACTGCAATTTTCTTGGCCGATTTTCTTTCTAAGAACTATAATTAACAGCATAGACAAACAAAAATCTACTTTTCTTCAATACAACATTTTATTTTTTATAAAAAAAACACAAGTAAAAAGTCAGTAACAAAATTAGATCAAATAAACAAATTGCAAACAACAGCACAAATAAATGCAATAGAATAAAGAGAGATATGAAATAAACGGCTTTAAGTTTTTCAGGTGTAACAGTAGGTTAGTATTCAGGCAAGAAATACTTCAGAAATTAAAGTAATCAAATGTTAAATAAAACTGGATAGTCTTTATTGTAAAGATTAAATACTAGTGGTGTAACGATACCCTCATGTCACGATTCGATACACATCACGATACTGAACACAAGATGCGATACTGACATATGGTAAAAATTTTTGCTGTTGCACAACATACGTTATCTTTCTCAAGTATTTACATTACAAAACTGACAGAATACTCGTCAAGATGGGCATTTTGACATCATTTTGTATGTATTTGACCGTTTAAGCGCACAGTAATCCTCTCATTTTGGTACTTGCGACTCACAAACTGTTTGAGAGGCGGCTTGTGCACTCCACTTATAAAGATCAGTTGTGCGCATGCTTTTGGTGTGAGCACGAAACCTGCGGGAATTAGTAAAATTATGCCGAGCATGCGGAAAATCTCGGAAAATTTCGGTCCATGGCTGGTCAATCGGTGCATCTCTATTATTAGTTTATTTAAATTAAATTTAACGAGAAAGACGCCATTTTTTTAATCATTAAGTTTTTGTCACCATTTCTAAACAAGATTACGATTAGGCTATATACACAACAAGCTTACATTATATATTGATATTTTTTTTTAAGGTTTTTTGTTGAAAACATTAAAGAATGTATGCAAACAAAAAGTGTTTTGCCTTAATAGGCCAGCACCCTGCAAATACAATAAAACAATCCTTTAACAAGCACATAACTGACACAACACTCACATCCGTCTAGGTTAAGCATTTACAAAAATTATCATTTAAAGACTGTGGTGAAAATCATATCATTACTGTTGATATGAAAAATCGGGTACATTTAGCAGTATAACGGGTGAATGATATATATTACGATGTTATGATGAACTATATGCCTTTCTCCACTAACATTCTAAGTTGTTCAAAGCATTTCTAAGGATGCTGATTGTTAGAAGGCAGCTGTCTGACTCTGAGGTGGCGAAAGGGAACATGGTTTGGGTAACATTAGCAACACATTATTAGCCATTTGATAACATAGTCAAGCAAAAGGCTAATCATATTAATTACCGTTATGTGTCGACATTGTAGAGAGCGATACATAAAACGCATTAACATTGTGATACATAGACTTGTATACGAGCCTGTATAATTCACTCTTCCACTTCTTCTTCTGAATCAGTGTCTGGTTCAAACATATATGGCTGAATTAAACCAGTATTTCCAGTTGCCATTTTGCAATGTTTACAACAGTAAAATTGAGCGAGTGGATCTCGGCAAGTGGTGCTCAATGCATATACTAATAATCTGCATATACTAAAAGAAGTAGAGTTACATTCAAGCTATTTTATGGCATGAATACGTTTTTTTCACAGGAAATCATTTTGGTGATCAAAGATAAGTTTTAAGGGATGCAATTATTGACTACAAGGGGACTTTAAATAGCAAATTAAGCCTAATTTTGGTTAGGACATCAATAGCTACAATTAAGCTCAATTTTGAATTTTGTGTGCTTAATTAAGCACTTACCAGTCTAGGTACTGAGGTTGTGAGCTGAGCTGAGGCACAAGAAATACAGGCTCAGAGGAAGTAACAACAGCAGCCCCCTACAAGAGTGTAACACAAATTAAACAGTTAAAAGGTCAACTCAGGTCACTAGTTTCAAACTGGGTAAATTACATACAGATAAAGCATGTAACAAGACAGAACATAATAACTTACAATTATGCAAATAGCGTAAATGATTTTACTTTACCAGTTCACTAGGCTCATCCTCTGAGGTCTCTCTGTTTCCTTGGAAACATCTTAGGCCAACTGTTCTTCTGTCTGCTTTAGACTCCACTTCCTCCTCTTCATCAGGACATTGTTCAGCCTGTGACTACAAGAAGATGAGACTGAAGACATTTGGTGTATTCAGCAGAGAGAGCTGTGCGTACTAAATCTTAATCTCACCATCTACAGCATATATATGATCACAGTGACTGTCCAACCTGCTCCTGCACTAACAAGTAAAGTTTCATAATGCTTTATATGATACGTACCTTGCCTGGTACAACTTCTTCTCCATCCTTTTCAGCCTGTCCATCTGTTCCCATCTAAACAACACACAACGCTATTGTTATGAATAACCTAGATCTGAAACCTCAGCAATCATAAAGCTGTATGATTATGATAATCATACCTGAGGGATGTGATAAAACTACTTCTGCATTTAATCTGTCTTTACTTAGAAGACCACTCAGGGGAACTTGATCACTCGACTAAATTGACGAGAAAGCAAGATCTGTATTGACATTCAACACTGTGGCTTCAATTCTTGACCCAGTGACAGCACTGATCGTGTACAGTGGATGAAACTGATTTAAGATGATGCTACAGACGATGCTATCTAGTACGTGAGGTCCACTGCAGTGTTTGCCTACCAATGTCCTCACTGTCATGAGAAAACCGCCAATACTCATGTTGAATACATTTAGTATTACTAGCTGACTTTCTTATCAAGTCTTCATTTTAAGCAACATTCTCGCCCTAGCTGCAAAAATGTATTGCCTACAATTTGTCGTCCACAGGGGTTAGCTGGCTGGCTAAGTTAGACAAGCTATAAGAACCGTTTACCTTCATAGTGCAGAGATGGGCCGGCTGGTGAATCCCAAAGCTAAAAACCCTCTGAAACCATCCACAGTCTTTTTGTTAACTTTAAAACGACATGTAGATTTTTTTTTAGGAGCACAATAAAAGGCCCATCCCATCCGACTCCGCCATTTTGCTTCCACTTCTGTGAAACTGCCGGCATGGGCTTATGGGAAATGATGTTTTTTCTTCAAAGGCTATTACAACGCAAATCGAAGGCGAATAGAAATGTCTTTGTAATGAACACGAAATATTCTAGAACATAGAAAATCTATAAATTAATTAAGGGTCAAATGATTACAGTGCATTAACATTTATGTAATTCATAAATGTCATGTAGGCCTATTCCATTGTTGCTGGTCTGATAGGCCTATAGTGATTGTTTAACTGATACTCAAGTGATTATGAAATAGTAGGCTAATGTTTAGTAAGTACAATATAGTTTAATTAAGTAGTATAATTATATTACTGATTTAAAATGGGTCTTTAAATGGTCTGGAAATTTTAATTTAGTTTTGTGCCACAGACTGATTACTTTTGTTAATGTTTATTAAAACTGCAAGACTCTTTGAAAAGTTCAAAACGTTCACATTAAAACTAGGCCTAGGAAACATTTTATGCATTTTTTTTGTATACTCTTCAAAAACCTTTTGACACTTTTTTTGTATTGTTTTATCATTGTCCCAGCTACCAGACTTTTCAATAATACTTTTACTTTTTTTTATGCCTTTGGCACATGCTTTCATCTGAAGCGAATCACATTACATTTTTATCAGTTCATGCAATTTCAGGGAATCAAAGTGTTGATATTGCCATGATTTTACTATTTGAGCTACAAGAATTCAATAATGATTGATAATGAATGATAATATTTTAATGTAACCTAATTAACTGCCTGGATAATTTTTATTGTGTAGTATCGTGCTATTTGAGCCAACAACAACAAAAACGTTTAGATTTTTAATAATTGCAAATGTTTTAAGTGAAAACATGGCCATTGTGTAGCATTTCAAGTAATCCATCCCTGCTGTACACCATCCAAATAGGTTAACCATATCCCAAACAAATAATGAAAAAATCCAGTCGTTACTTAGGTGAAGTGTATATGCATCGGATTCTCTATGTGTTACAGTAATTATCCAGGTCATAATAGTCACAGTAGAAATGGCAGCACTGCTCTACAATGCCTCTCTTTGCAACACTGCTTCTGGCAGTGCCTCTCTCTCCACTCTGAGCAGCCACTGCAGTCTGCCGCAGGAAGGGGGTGCTGTTCCCCGTCATGGTGCCTGTTGAAAGACAGACAGTTAAAAAGGATTCATAGGCAGCCTATAGGCGTAGCATGCATACTATTAAATTAACTAAATTAATCAAATCAAATTAATCAACGTTTTATATTTTCTACACAACACATACAGACTAAAAGTGTGACCTGAATGAATTTCAAATAAGTATTATGGCTACTCTGCTACAGTCATAAGAGAGGGGAGACCAGGGATGATACAGGGGATTCATTATTGGATACTGCCACAAAAATGTTACACCTGAAAGGCTGCCTTTTTTTTCCAAGGGTATTCTAATATTTTAATAATAGCCTATATGATAAATTTATCCTATTCATTCCAAACTGTAAGCTATTTGTGACTTAACAAAGTTGGGATAGTTTACCCAAAAATGAACATTATGTCATCATTTATTCACCCTCTTGTCATTCCAAACCTATATGACTTTCTTTCTTCTGTGGAACATAAAGAAGATATTTTGAGAAATGTGTTTATTGTTTGTTTTGTTTTGTTTTTCATACAATGGAAGTCAATGTGCAGTTTGGGCACTATAACTTTCTGTTTACCAAAAATGTTTTCTTTTGTGTTCCACAGAAAAAAGAAATTTAAATGAAAGATCTGCTTGTTTTCTTCTCTACTATATTTATTTAGTCTCTTAACACAATTGCATTTTATTTAAATAAAATAAAACTTTAATTTCAGTAACTTTCATTTGCACTGATTGGGTTATCTTATTGTAACACACCAGAATCTTACTGTAAAGTTGACTTAATTTATCACACACACACACACACACACACACACACACACACACACACACACACACACACTGGGTTCCTACTATCTTTGTGGGTCTATCATAGACGTAATGTTTTTTGTACTGTACATACTGTATATTCTATCCCATACACTAACCTAAACTTACCCATCACACAAAACTTTCTGCATTTTTATATTTTCAATATATATATATATACAAACCCGACTCCAAAAAAGTTGGGACACTGTACAAATTGTGAATAAAAAAGGAATGCAATAATTTACAAATCTCATAAACTTATATTTTATTCACAATAGAATATAGATAACATATCAAATGTTGAAAGTGAGACATTTTGAAATGTCATGCCAAATATTGGCTCATTTTGGATTTCATGAGAGCTACACATTCCAAAAAAGTTGGGACAGGTAGCAATAAGAGGCCGGAAAAGTTAAATGTACATATAAGGAACAGCTGGAGGACCAATTTGCAACTTATTAGGTCAATTGGCAACATGATTGGGTATAAAAAGAGCCTCTCAGAGTGGCAGTGTCTCTCAGAAGTCAAGATGGGCAGAGGATCACCAATTCCCCCAATGCTGCAGCGAAAAATAGTGGAGCAATATCAGAAAGGAGTTTCTCAGAGAACAATTGCAAAGAGTTTGAAGTTATCATCATCTACAGTGCATAATATCATCCAAAGATTCAGAGAATCTGGAACAATCTCTGTGCGTAAGGGTCAAGGCCGGAAAACCATACTGGATGCCCGTGATCTTCGGGCCCTTAGACGGCACTGCATCACATACAGGAATGCTACTGTAATGGAAATCACAACATGGGCTCAGGAATACTTCCAGAAAACATTGTCGGTGAACACAATCCACCGTGCCATTCGCCGTTGCCGGCTAAAACTCTATAGGTCAAAAAAGAAGCCATATCTAAACATGATCCAGAAGCGCAGGCGTTTTCTCTGGGCCAAGGCTCATTTAAAATGGACTGTGGAAAACTGTTCTGTGGTCAGACGAATCAAAATTTGAAGTTCTTTTTGGAAAACTGGGACGCCATGTCATCCGGACTAAAGAGGACAAGGACAACCCAAGTTGTTATCAGCGCTCAGTTCAGAAGCCTGCATCTCTGATGGTATGGGGTTGCATGAGTGCGTGTGGCATGGGCAGCTTACACATCTGGAAAGGCACCATCAATGCTGAAAGGTATATCCAAGTTCTAGAACAACATATGCTCCCATCCAGGCGTCGTCTCTTTCAGGGAAGACCTTGCATTTTCCAACATGACAATGCCAGACCACATACTGCATCAATTACAACATCATGGCTGCGTAGAAGGATCCGGGTACTGAAATGGCCAGCCTGCAGTCCAGATCTTTCACCCATAGAAAACATTTGGCGCATCATAAAGAGGAAGATGCGACAAAGAAGACCTAAGACAGTTGAGCAACTAGAAGCCTGTATTAGACAAGAATGGGACAACATTCCTATTCCTAAACTTGAGCAACTTGTCTCCTCAGTCCCCAGACGTTTGCAGACTGTTATAAAAAGAAGAGGGGATGCCACACAGTGGTAAATATGGCCTTGTCCCAACTTTTTTGAGATGTTGATGCCAAAACTTCTTTTTCCCTTAAAATGATACATTTTCTCAGTTTAAACATTTGATATGTCATCTATGTTGTATTCTGAATAAAATATTGAAATTTGAAACTTCCACATTGCATTCTGTTTTTATTCACAATTTGTACAGTGTCCCAACTTTTTTGGAATCGGGTTTGTATATTATTAAACTTGACTAATTCTGTATGATTTATATTCTTGTTTCCTCATGGGGACCTCAATTTAGGTCCCCACAGTGATACTCACGGAACTTGTGTTCTTTGACACGCCTGCCAGGCTGGTAGAAGAGACCCTTTTCACCACAGACAAGCAGCAGCGCTTCCACAAGCTGAGTCCCGCACAGCTTTCGATTCCCGAACGCACCACTATGGGTCACCAGAGAGCCGGCACACAGCGACAACAGGAGCAATCCAGATCTGTGTATTCTCATTCTGAGGAAATTTAACAGATCACGAAAGATCAACTCTATCTGTCTGGTTAGGTTGATTGTGTCCTGTCAAGAATGGATGTTTTCCCAGCCCGCCAGTAGCCTACTGGTGTCTTTCTCTTTTTCTCTGTTTTTGTCCTGACTCTGTTCTAATGTACCCTGCTTTTCATGAGGGTCCATCAGTGAGCTGTATCTGAACAACTAGCCTCAATTAATCACCTTCAATCAGTACAAATAATTACCCCTATCAGCTTACCCTAGTCATCCCAGCCTTTCTCTTTCTGACCCCCACTTTGTTTAATTACCCATATTAAGCTTTATATAAACCTGTACTGCTTTCATCCCTCTCTCTTTTTCTCTCTCTCTAACCCTGTCTTTTCCTCACTGTTGTCTGAATGCCAGTATAGCTGCTCAAGCTTTTTTGTTTGTTCCTATTGTCTGGCCTTATTGGCTTTCTCGCTAATTAGCGCTTCTGTTCTGAGAATAACTATCGCAGTAAATTATATTTTAACATTACCAAAGAAAGAAATTACAAAACAGCAAACCGTTGTCAATAGACAGGGCCAAATGCACAATCATGGAGGCAGAAATATTTTTATGAGCAGTGTTGTGAGTGAGAGAGGATGGGTGGGATTAGTTTAGAAAAACTCCAAGCTAAATCTATTTGAGGCCTGTCAGATTACAAACAGGAACCCATGAAGACAGGCATATACATACACTAAAACGTGTTGTTTGCAGGGAAACTCATCGCACATTTTTAAAACCTGTGCTTTTAAAACCACAGAGGGTAAGTGCAGGAATATGAATGTATCTCTAAACATTATATCAGTACTTTTTAGAAATACTCTTCATGTAAATTATCTTTACATATGTTATATTTTGGTTGATTATTATTAAGAATGCCTGTAGACGTGGAGAAGATTATTCAGTTTATCAAACAAGGCGACCAGGACAATGTTCAAATACATCTGGATGATTACAACGCTCAGGTAAATACAATTTCAAGCAAAATGCTGAAATGTAATTAAATATAATAAGATTAATTCTGTGCTGAACATGATCATCGCTGTGCTAGTCAGAAGAAAAAAAAAACTGTTAGAATCTTCTACTACTTCTACAACACTCGGATATTAGCAGTTTCCATGACAACAGAACTGGGGTAAACCTGAAGGGTGTTTCTCATTACTTATCCAGTCATTTTACAGTTTCTGTGATGCGGTGAAGTTTTAATGTGTCTAGCGTTTGCAGAGCTTTTAAATTCTATTGTCTCTCTTATATTTCACCTTTTAATAATCCGCTTGTTATTCACAGTACTCGCAATGTTTCTTTTTTGATGTGGAAGAAAGGGAGAGAAGAAAGGTAAATTCTAAAGTCTATCCTAATGTTTATCCGTCTGTCCTCAATCTGAGGACACACATGGCTTGGATTAACAAAGATAATAATGTAAATCTCACTCATCCACCTTCACTTATCTTTATCCCTCACTTCACCCTCATCTCATTCTTTCAGTGTATGATACTCACAAACATGCTTATTAATCATTATTTTTCTCTTTTTGCCCAATACTCATTCTCCTATATGGATGAACTGAGAACAGCAAAGACAGCTGGATGAGGTAAATCTTTCACATGACGTACAGAAAAAGAGCAGGTATTTGCTGTAGATAAATAAAGAAGGAAGTGAGATGTCTGTGGGAAAGAAAAATGAGAGAGGTGGATAATCTGAAACTAATATACTCGCCGTCTATCTCACCCTGGGGCACCTGTACATGCCGGCTCCCAGAAAGTCGGCGTCAGAAGGGCCTGTTAACTCTTTTGAGCTCATTATTTTGTTGTTACTGAGCACCAATTATTGTGCCGTGTGTCAAAAAGATAATTTATTGGTACTCATACACTCACAAAAGCCATTTAGTGCTGTTCATCATGCCTGTGCTCACAAAATAAAGCTTTTATAATCTCTTCTCTGTGTTCATGGATTCTACCCGAAGCTTTTTAGTCTTCAATGAACTTCTGTTGTTGATATCTTAAGAAGCAGGCCAGTGTTTAAATCTGAATCTTGAGTTTAAAGGGCAGTCATTCTTCCCCTGTCACCTCTCAGTTATTGCAAATGCTTATTTTTTTTCTGCTTGTTTAACCTCACTTTCTTTTGTATCTTATAAATGTACCTGTGTTTGTTCTTCTCCACTCAGTTCCGTAGGAATAAAGTGAGAGAGTATGTTCCTGACTCTGACTCTGATTTTGACTCTGATGAGAATGAGGACCCAGATCTTGTTCTGCGGAGGGTGAGTCAAGTACAACTTCTTTCATACAGTATGACCAAAAGTAAGTGAACAACCCAGAATCACATCCATGGGTGCGTCTCAATCAGCTCCCTAGCTTCCTAGGTCGTGAATCAGTATATGGTGTACAGGGACGGATTATGACTCGCAAAGGCCCTGGGGCCAATTACGTGAGGCATATTTGGAGTTTCTGCAAGAGGGCGCCTTCCGGCTTTCTAGTATGAATGAAACAGACATATTGTGTTTGCTTTTGTTGTTTTTTTGCACGCAGTAATACTCACTCCTGCTCACTCCATCCTATTTTGGGTAAAAATAGGAAAAATAATAGTTTGAAAATTTGAAGTATGATAATCCATATGTTTTTCTCAAGTGTACAGGAGTTGTTGTTTTTTTCACAATGGATGCATGAGGCTCATATTTCATTTCAAGACATGGACTTTTGATTTTGCATACCTTTTAAATCGTGGTTAAATTTTAACCAGAAAAAAAAATTCGATGTTTTCCCAAAATCGTGCCGCTCTTGAAGTTATTATGATCATGAATATTCAAACCACTCTCACTCTGAGGCCTCAGTCCCGCCATATATTTGAAAATATTTTTAAACTTCGTAACATAAGAGGTCTTTAATGTTGTGTTTTGCGCCATTGCTTTAGCAAAGTATCTGTCAAGCGAACTAAAATTGAATCGCGCAATATGGCATTTATTTTACAGTTGTTTTACAATATATACAGTTCACTCTGCTTAATTGGCTTTTTATTTGAAGGTATCTTTTACAGTCATTCAAACAACTGCAGAGTGAAGGGTGTACGTTTTTACAGTTAAAATTTTAAATAAGAATTGTGCTGAAAATATACTCTATTGCTCTCTCTAGGCCCATTTTGTTGAATCATTTAGAATTTGGGCACAAAAAAAAACATTTAGGCAATGTTTTAAAATTTAGTCTCAATTCAACTTAAGGAAAATGGGCAGTTATACTGTAATAAATAGTTATTTTTCCAATACCTTTTACACAAAGAAAAAAGCTCAAAAAGTCAAATAAATATAATTTGAAACATGATGTGACAATAGTTCTATAAGAGGATTTGGGGCTATAAGAGGATCATTTTTTAACGTTATTTAAAATACATAAATACTTTGCTTGTTACAAAAACATGCAACGTTTCAGCTGTAAATAAATTATAAATATTAGCTAGATTATAATTTTATATTATACCTGTCTAGCAATGTATGTTTATGCTAAAATATAATTAAATAAGTTTGTATTTAAAAAAAAACAAACAAAAAAAAACGTCTGTCATTATGTGTAGTAGTTGGCTCATGTGATTTAAGTTTCACACTTTAGAACTTCCCTTAAGGGAACATAGTGAGCATTGATGCTCCCTGGTTTTCACTGTGCATTGTGGGTCCTTTTAGGGAGCAAACGTTTCAGTGCACTGGTAAGATTTTGTGTCGCTGGGTGCGTCTCAATCAGCTCCCTAGTTCAGTAGTCATAGCACTGATCAGGGAGTCGGCCATATTCATGTACACAATATACTGATTCACGACCTAGGAAGCTAGGGAGCTGATTTGGACGCACCCTGAGACGGCCCTTAAAATGGCCGACACCCTGATCAGTGCCCTGACTACTATTGAGACACTCCATATCTTCCAGTTCATTTTCAGAACTGAAGAATTTTCATCCTTTCAATTGATTTAGAATTTAAATCAAACTGGTCACACCTCACAGGAAGTTAAGTAATTTACTAAATTGTAATTGAAAAAATCTATTTATTGTTCTGTCTATAAATTGTTCTGTCATTCTATCATCTATTTATAAACCTTTAAACCTAAAGGCTTTTAAAGGTTTTCTCAAAGACATTCAAACTTTGTTAAAAATTTCAAACAAAGCCTAATTAACAAAACATTCTTCAAAACTTTGTATTAAATTTTGTATAAAATTGAGTGCTGCGTTTTAAACCTGGACTATAAAAACACATGAATAGTGCCATATTAATGTATTTACATATATTATATTTTAAATAATTATTGATTTACAATTTTAATAAACATATTTTAATGTAGCCTATAAGGGACAATAAAATGTTTAGCTGAACTTTAGCTTTTGTACTTTAATTCTGTTTGAAGTTTACTTTAAAAAGTCACATTTTACTATTTAATTCCCATCCAATACAACACTAAATAACTTTCAACCTTTCAACCATTCTCTTTTCGGTCTCCTCCAGAGGCTTGCTGCAGCTCTGATCTGGTTTATTCGCATGCGGCTGCAGCCGGGTGTTTTGAGGGTGTGTTTGCGAACTCTGCGAATCATTACGCGGGATCGAAAGGCCTTGGAACCCTTGATCACGGACTATGCCATTCTTACTCTCGCTCAACTCGGGGGTATCTCCACCCTGCCTACCTGGCCTGAAGAAGAGGATGGTCAGTGGGGCTCCTCCCACAGTGACATCACTCCTGAGAATGAGACAGAGACACGCACAGAAAATAATGGCAACAATACCCAATGCCCATCATGTTACAGTGAGACAGATGATGTAGTCTGTGCCTCCACAGCCTGTGCTGAGTCTTCGGTCAGTGAAGGAGGTTTGCAGTTCAACCCTGTGAATATAACAACCAACTGTAATATTGGTAGAGAAACACAAAACAACCACCATGAAGAAAGCATAAGTAAAGATGGGGTCTGTGGGGTGTTGACGAGAGGAAAGAGAGATGCCAGAGGAGAAAAGGATGAGGAGGGGGAGGAGGGGCATGATGATGGAGAAATCTGGAGGAAAGAGGCAATAAAGGCTCTGTGCAATGTCATCTACAACAGCCCGAAAGCACAAGAGAGAGCCAGCACCCTGAAGTATAGCTCAAATTTAAGATGTTACATTTGAAATATTTGCCATGAACAGTGTCATTAAATAATTCAATATCGTTAGCGAAAACTCACTCTAATTCATTCTTTTGTGCTTTGTTTTCTTCATCAGGTTTCTCCATGGCCTGTCAGAGAGACTGAAGGAGGGTATACATTCCTCATCACCTTCAAGTGGTCAATTTTATGAACTGCGGCTTCTCTTTCTCTTGACTGCTTTACGGCCTGAACTTAGGATAGAGCTCCACCAGGTAACACTCAGTCATACGCATATGGAATATGGAATGGATATTATTGGTGATACCCTTTAAGCAGGAGTCTTCAAACTTTTTCAGGCCAATGGTGGAGAGAAAGCTGGAGTAGGGACTCACTGTTAAATTTTGTATAAAATTGAGGCCTGAATTTTACAGTTTTTCTCAGTTGCTTTGGTACATTTCTTGGATCACAACTGAAATTTTCCTAACTACTTGTTCAACTTCCACATCATTTAATCACTTGTGACTTATATTTTTGTTTAACAGATATTTTATTTTTAAAAAAATCATTTGAAATAAAACAATACTTAGTGGACCCCTGCAATATCACTGTAGGCCCCCTTAGGGTCACATACCACATTAAATAAAGTGTTACGAGAACAAAAACTGCCTTTTTAATTTGAGTTTCATATCTGTGGGTATTTCAGAATCTCATTCTGTGCCTTCTCTTCCTGTCAGGAGCGCGGCGTGTCCATGCTGACTGCAGCTCTGGAACAGTGTTTAGAAGTGTGCTGGGGTGAAACGCATGAGGTCCTGACTGACCTGACAGCACCCCCTGTGTGTAAGGAGGTGTCTCAACGTGCCCTTGAGATTCTGAAGATCCTATTCAACATTACCTATAATGTGCACAGACAGGAAGTAGACGAGGTAAATTCTGTTTTCTTTGGTATTTCTTTGCCCCTAATAACCACATCTGGGTCATTCCAACTTTTGAACTCATTATTAACAAGATTGGCATAAAAAAGCTAAGACATTGGGATTGAGAGTTAGTTCAGCAGTTTTATTCAGCAGTTCTAATTTTTATATTACATTTTATCGAACATACAGATTTCTGGAATTTTATCAAACAAGATGGAATGAGGCAAACCAACTAATAGCACAAAACTTCGCATAATTCATCAAATCCAATGCTAATACTCATTGATTGGCTGCATCCGAAATCGCATACTTCCCTACTTTATAGTAGGCGAAAAACAGTATGTGATAGAAGTATTTCCAAATTTACAGTACTCATAAAAGAGTAGGCAAAAAGTACCCAGATGACCTACTACTTCTGGTGAGATTCTGAAGTGTGCATACGATGGACACTTTACTATCTCATGAGGCCAGGGGAGAGGATTTGTGAAGGGCAGTGATGTGATGCAACTGTCATAAGGGCAACATGGCAATGTAGTATGTCCAGATTATATTCATACTACACACATTCATACTATATAGAACATACATTTTTAGCGGTCGTGAAGTAATTATTCAAAATAAGTATCTACTCAAGAGAGTATGCGATTTCGGATGCAGCCATTGTGTGTTCCAACCCCCTAAAAAGATGTCACTTCCCATAGAATGATGTCACTAAAAACTGTTAAAAATGTAAAGTACATTGTACTTTGACACGGGTGGGGAAACAAGATAAAAATAAGATATTCTTAATTTGTGACCATGATTTAACTAGATTAAAATGAGGGAATGAATTAGTACAACATCCTTGACATTAACACAAAATTAACACGGTCATGGATTAATAAATCATGGGAACAAATTCTTAATTCGTGGCCCCAATACAAAGAAATTTATTTCTGCATGTCATGTATGGAGCTCCACAGTGAAGAAGAAGAAAAAAAAAAAAAAAATCGAATTCATCCCTTTTCACTTAATTGTGATAATGTACGGAAAAAAAAAACTAATATGATTTTCATCTTAAAAGTTTAGTAATTTTCTCCAACCTAATAAGACATACGATAAAGGCAATTTTCAAATGTAGGCCTATACCATAACTGGATGGCCCATCTGTTAAGGAATTTACTTTGCTGTCAACATTTTGGTTCTCCTTCTCCTGCCACAGGAGACTACAGCTTCGTATCGTCGCCTAGCTGCAGTCCTGCGTCACTGTCTGCTCGTGAACTGTGAGGGAGAGGAAAGAAAAGAGGAGCTGCAAGGGTGAGAGTGAGAATCAAACCAATGTGATGAAGTCTTGAGAGTTCTCATCCTATTGAGCTCTATAACTCTATGCTGAATGTCCACAGACACACAGTAAATGTGCTCTCAGCGCTCCCTCTGCAATGCCTGGATGTTCTGCTATCCGTTCGCCTATCCGAAGGTTCAAAGGAGTCCAGCGGAGTCAACATGGACTGTGTCCACACTTTGCTGCTCTTTATGGAGAAGAGACTGGACAGAGTGAGAAAGAGCACTCTGAACTGTATAGTGTTTCTGTAGATCAGAAATATGGCACTTGTAATGCCAAGGTTAGGGGTTTCCAGTGAATGCATAGACTGGGGTTCCATTTTTCAAAACATGCAAAATATCGTTGTTAAAGGGATAGCTCACCCACAAATTCAAATTATGCCATCATTTACTCACCATCATGTTGTTCCAAACCTATGACTTTTTGTTCTGTGGAACATATAAAGGAAGATATTGAGAAATCTTTTTTGTCCATACAATGAAAGTCACTGTTAACTAAAAGGGTTTGGTTACCAACATTCTTCAAAATATCTTCTTTTGAGTTCCATAGACGAAAGAAATTCATACAGGTTAGGAACGAGAGGAGGTTAATGAAGACAGAATGTTGATCCCTTGGTTTATCTGGAGACAAAACATTTTGCATTTGTACAATTTATTTTATGATAAATGTTACATCTTCAAATGTGAATTATACAGGGCCATAAGCCGAAGGAAAAGTTGACTCCAGTCTTAAACCTGTTGACGGAGAGCAGCAAAGTGCACAGGGAAACTAGGCACTATCTCAGACAGCAGGTACAGAACTCACCTGCAAATTCTTTTTTTAAAAACATTTTCACCATTTACAAACATGATACATTAAGGTTGGCACAACATATACTTCTTATTCTGATGGCTATGTACCAGTAGCCTAATCCTGTGCTATTTTTGAGCAGATCCTGCCTCCTCTGAGAGACGTTGAGCTGAGGCCTGAACAGGGGAACACACTGAGGAGCAGACTAGTGCGACTAATGACCCATGTCGACACTGATATCAAACACTGTGCAGCTGAGCTTCTTTTTGTGCTCTGTAAAGAAAATGGTACATAAATGCATCTTCTGAACCATGTAAAGTGCACTGACATCTATACTTGATATATACTATGGTACTGAATGACTATCATATTCATGTATCATGGTATGAACATGCTATAATATGGCTGTTGCACTGATACATATTTTAGGCCAACAGTGCAACATGTTCATGGATCAATATTCCAATCAACCAATCAGATTTGAGGGGCATGTTTACAGTTTATGTCAAGTTTAGGCTTACAACCAGGGTTAGGTGCTTCGACATCACCTATCATCTTTCCCTGATTAGGGATAACTTATGGGAGGGTTAGGTTTAGGGGTAGGGATATTTTCTGACAGTTATGTTGTTCCAGGAGCAACAAAATATGTTCACCCAGGAACGCGTCTAACTCACAGAACGTGCAACATGTTCCTGGATCAACAATCAGGACGTATCTGCATGGTTCCCTCAAGAAAAAGTCAACTGTATTTTTTTTCCATTAGCTTTTGGATTATTGCAGAAAATAACAACAAAAGTTTGATTCTTACACTTTTTGTTCGTCATGATAATCTTCACAAATGAACACAACTTAAAAAAAATATCTTGAGCTTGAGTTAACCACAGGCATTTAAGCCTCTCCAAGACCCATTGACTTCGGGATAATGGAACCGGAAGTGATATGGCTTACATAAATATCGTTATATTATCCCTGCACACCTTACATTTAAATGATTGCTGTGTGTATGATATTCATTAACTGTTTTTCTCTCAGTGAGCAGGTTTGTGAAGTACACTGGTTACGGTAATGCAGCGGGGCTGCTGGCGTCGCGGGGTCTTTTGAACGGCCGTGGCACTTCTCCTCAACCGCAGTACTCCAGTGACTCTGACTCAGACACGGAGGAGTACAGACAGGCCAAGGACAGGATTAACCCTGTGACGGGACGGGTGGAGGAGGAACAGCCTGATCCAATGGAAGGGATGACTGAAGAAGAGAAAGAAACAGAGGCGCTCAAACTCATAAATATGTTCAACAGGCTGTCACGGTATGCGTGTGTCAAGAGAGATTCCACTATATAAAATCATCACTGATTTTCTTTTCAAAACTGTTTAGTGGATAGGTAGTCCCGTTTAAATATGTAGCACACTTAAAATGCATTGTTTTGTTTTTACTCCATCATGTGTGTCCTCTACCACACCCGTTCAGGGACAGGATCATTCAACCAGTGGGAGTGACCACGGAGGGCAAACTGGCGCCGCTCTGTGGCCAGACGAGGCACAGCGCTGTGCAGGAGGAGGACGAAGAAGAGGAGGAGGAGGAGGAGGAAGAGGAAGATGATAGTGAGACAGAGCAGTAATGGAGCTGATGATTAATGAGAGACAGGTGCAAGATATTTTATACTAGCGACTGATATAGAGATAAAATAATAGTGCAACTAAAAATTCAATAACATTATAATGAAATAAGTTATTTGTTAATTTAATCAGTTGTTGTAATCAAGGGACGTAAAAGAAAATTATATTGAGAGAAAAAAGAATAAATTGTGTAAAGAGAATAAGGGAGAGACAAAAATATTTTACTATAAAAATATTATAATGTGCACAAAATAGCAGAGAATATAATTTGTATGTAATAACTCTTGTGAGTCATGATATGCGCTAGAAACAGTAAAATAGGAAGCTGTTAGGCAAAGGAGAAAGAAAGAGACAAAGAGAGACAGCCATCACACCAAAGACAGACAAACACTCCTGGAAAATGCTGCTGGTGTTGCCATGGTTATGTTACCATGGTAACAACAGGAAATGCAGTTCTACGCATTCTTTTTTTTGCGCTCAATCAGGAGTGGAATGTTTACCTTGAAGAGAAGCGCTGAGGCCGGATATAACGCTCTATATGCTGCCACCGAGAACACTGAATAAAAATATCATTATTTAAATCCTCAGAGCAATGTTTTCATTTACAGAATGATTAGTCAGCACTGGCAACTTTGAATGTAATTATAATATTTAGAGCAGGTTGTTTGGATGTACTGCTTGATTTCCAATGTATTTCCCATCTCATTCCTACCCATATAAAATGCAAAATACCAGCTCGTATTTTAGGAACAAAAATATATTAATTAATTAAATTAAATATATATATAAAAAAAAATCCAAAGCAGTCTGGTGTGAAAATGTATCATTTTCATAAACTCATTTTCTTTTCTTTTATTTGCGTTTGTCAAATACAGGAGGATTCATGTACAGATGAGGGGCAGGTAGAGAGAGAGAGACCGAAGCAACTGTACAATATTTACAGGAAAGAGAAATAAGCAAATCTCCAAAATAACAATAATAATAACAATTATAATTATCATAGTAAACAACCAACAGATAAAAAACAAACAGTAAACACAGACGTTTTGCACACTTTAAAAACTATTACATCCCTCTGCACTGTCATGTTTTCTTTGAGAAAACGAACAAATACACCTCTTTTTCCTTATTTTCTTTTAAAGAACAAACAGAAAGAACACGTTTTTTTATTTTAAATACATTTTTCTTTTGCTCTATTTTTTTTGACCCAAAAAAAAAAAAAAGAAAAAAAAAAAAAAAGGAACTACACACTGCTTTGTCCCCGCTCTTTTGTCCACATCCTGTCCGCCTTGTCCTTCAGCTTAGGGGACAGGAAGAATAGGGGGTTATGGGTGGCCCATTTCATGTACACCCTCATAAAACATGAGCATTATTATTCAAAATAATAACAGCAAACTGTCCCAGCTTTGGGAGGTAACCATGTATAAATGTCCATGTATAAATAATACAAATCATAATTGTTCATAATACATATTTATATATAAGAGTATGCATGGAACATAGCATTCAAAGCTCACCTCTGCCAAAACACTGCTGACCAGTGAGGTTTTCAACCCTGTTCCCTTTGGCACTATCTTTATTCGTCTCTGTGCAGACAAATGTCTTTACACACTCTCGCTCTTTTTTTTTTGTTTGTTTTCATACCGTCTCCCTGTGGCTCCCATCGCAGGGAGATGACACATAATGAAAGAGAGAGGAATGAAAGCTTTACAAAAACATTTTTATGTTAAAATGCAACAGCTTAAACCGCCACTGGCTCTTGCACATTCTGCAAAGGAAAATCTCATTTTCCTGCAACCTGGAGGTGCACCGGTTTCGTTTGAGAGAGAGGAGTTTCTCCTCGCTCCAAATAGGACGCGCTTGGAACGTCGACAGCTGAATCTTAAGCCTTGTTGCTGAGCCTCAGCAGTTCAATGAAGGAATTGAACAGAGTCTCTAGCCAGCCCTGGTTGGCCATGCACTGCTGAACCACCTCCTCCTGACCTGGATCCTCCTCAGCTGCCTGTTCTATACTGTCCGTCTGAAGAGGGAGAAGAGGGAAGAGGGTTCTTACGAGCTAATACATGGATACAGCAATACATTTCTCAAACAAACTCATATTTCCTCATACCTCCTTTTTACAGTGCAGAAAGGTGTGATATTTGTAGTGATGGAGAGAGTGATAGAGACTGTATATTCGACAAGTCTCTGTCTGCAGTTTCAGGTCCTGACAAGGAAATAGAGATGGGGTTACAAGCAAAGAAAGAGAACTCTGAGACTTCATTCATGATCCATAATTGAAATGCAATGGCTCCAAAAAGTTTTTGGACACTTAAAGGGACAGTTCACCAAAGAATGTTCTTTACTTTGGTTGTTTCAAACCTGTACGACTCTGAGCAAAACAAAAGATGTATTTCTGTCCATAAAATCAAAGTGTTGTTTTGGACCCCTTTGCCCTTCATTGGATGAAAACAGTTAAAACATTCTTCAAAATATCTTCTCTTGTGTTTCACAAAAGAAATTACGGTTTGCAACGACATGAGGGTCAGTAAATGATTTGAGTGAACTGTCCCTTTAAGCTACATTGACATATAAATTTCATCGCAATAGAAAACAAAACATCAAAGCAATGATGCCCTTGGGGGGGGGGGGGGTGGTCACAAATCCTGTATCCCAATGAAAAAATACACTTTAGCTTATAGAAAAATAAATGAAAAAAAAAACAAGTCGTGCACAAGTCTGATGACAAAAAAATAGTTAAAACATCAAATATTTGATGACCACTTGCTATTTATAACAGTCAAACAAGTTTTCAAGTATATTTGATAGATTTATAAAAATATGTATATATTTTTTCAGCATTACATTGATATATCAGATTGTTAGTCATTTGACTGATGCATCAATCCATATCATCGGTATTGGTACACCCCTATAATGCAACCACATTTATATATTTTATAGTGGCTTAAGTGCCTAAATACTTCTTGGGGTCGCTTACTGAATGGCTTAATTATGTAAGTGAGAAACAATCATGTATACAACATGCCTGCTGTTTAGGAAGGCTCCTTTTGACTCTGTTTAGGGTTTTGCGGTTGTAACTCTCACCACCCAGGTGCACTTTAACCGCTCCAGAGTCCAGGGAGTCTGCTGTCATTTGAGGGAACATGTGCAGTGCCTCCTACATGATAAAGAATGGGGAGTGAGAGACTGCCAGATACGCTCCTCAGAAAACACAAATCAAGAGGTCTTGAGTACACAGAGGAATAACATTTGAGTATCACTGAAAGACAGTGTCACCTGATGTTGGACACTCATGTTGACCCTCCTCAACAGCCTTCGTTTCTGTTCGTTGAGGATACTGTCAATCTTCCTCATGGGTGGGAGATAAAGCTCATCTAAGGACAAAATGGATTATTACATATATATAAATGCATCTTAGGTCCTATTACTTATCACCACTTCTTCTAAGTTTTTCATTAGTTAAAATAGTCCTGTGGTGTGACAAATATCCATTTTCATTCAAAAGGGGTATGATTTTTCAAATATTTTTGAAACAAGTCTCCAGCTCACTGAAACACTGAAAACACTTAATATTTTTGTAGAAACTGATTCATTTTTTTCAGGATTCTTTGATGGATGTAAAGAAAGTCCAAAATTACTGAATAAAAGTAATTTCTTTTAAAAGACAAGCAGCAATAATATATATTTAAACACTTATTTACTGAAAATTAATTGAACAGCCTTCATTAGTCACTGTAGCTTTTCTCAGCATCTTTTCCTTGTCATTATTCATCAAGTCTCATTGTCCTTTCTCTAAACCTTCCTTTATTAACCTCCCCTTTCAATATTCTTTCTATTCTTCTTTCCCTTAATCACCAACCCAATCCTCCACACATGCACTTTATTTTTATTTAACCAAATGATGTGTGCTCACCATTGGTGTCCTCCAGAGCTTGGATCATATCAGGGTCCAGAGCAGTGCTGACCAGCATCTCTACATAACTGCGGAACATCTCTCTCATGGCCCGACTGTTTATCCCACTGCGTGTGGATACTGAGGATGGAACAGATGCAAATCAAGTGAAAAAAACCGAAGACATTCACCCGAAAGTACTCACACACACACACTTTACCAACTTAGTTTTGGCTCCACATAGGAAATTCAACATTAACTAAATTCGGCATCCATCGTGGCATACAGTGTGCTGGTTTATAGACAGATTGTAGTAATAGCATTTTTCCTATAGCTAAAATTAAACAGTGTTTAGTAATTAGTTTGGCATTAATGTTAAGCAGGTTTTGAGTTCTGAGTGCCAGGACAACCCTTACATAAAAGTACTGTGCTGTGCTGGTATTAAAAGGTAATACAATGGTACTTTGATATATAGCAATATTCACGTCTTTAACATGGTATTTCGAAGAATGCCGCAGTACTACCTTGGTATACACTACCATTCAAAAGTTTGCAGTCAGTAAGATTTTATTTTATTTTAAAGAAATTAATACTTTTATTCAGCAAGGGTGTATTCCGTTTTTTAAAAATTACAAATAACTAGCTAATATCAGTAGAGCATGGCGCTATCAACGGCAAGGTCATGGGTCAAGCAAGAACTAACTAACAAACAAGCAAACAAACAAATAAATAACTTGTACCTTGAACGTAATGAAAGAGGCTTTGGATAAAAGCAATGTAATGTGTTTTTTTGGTAACAATGTAAACGTCTTTACTATTTCAAATGAAAGCTGTCATTTTGAACTTTCTTTTCATTGAGGCATCCTGAAAAAAATGTATCATGGTTTCCACTAAATATTAAGCAGCACAACTGTTTTCAACATTGAGAATAAGAAGAAATGTTTCTTGAGCAGTAAATCAGTGTATTAGAATGATTTCTGAAGGATCATGTGACACTGAAGACTGGAGTAATGATGCTGTAAATCAGCTTTGATCACAGGACTATATTTACCATTTCATATCACTGTTTTACTGTATTTTTAGTCAAATAAATGCAGCCTTGGTAAGCATTAGAGACCTTTTTCAAAAACATAAAAAAAAAATCTTACCAAACCCAGACTTTTGAACTTTAGTGTGTACTGCAGTTACATTGAAACAAGCTGCTGATATAGCTTTGCACACTTCTGCAAAACTACACACAAATGGAAACAGTAAATTGCACACACATAACAAACCCATACACACCTTCATCCTCACTGGGCGGGTCAGGGGAAGAGTCTGAATCAGAGGAAGAGGGCATTTCTTTAAGCCACTTCTTCCTCTTTTTAGGTGGAGGTTCTACCTTTACTTTCACAGGCCTACTCCTCGTCCTGTCAACCCTCTTCTCTGCAACTCTCTTGTCCTCTTTGACCCTCCCGCGCTCCACAACTGCTGTTCTCCTCTCCAGCTTCTCTTGAGTTTGTCGCTCTTGGAGCTTCTTTTCCTTCTCTCGCTCTTTCTCCCTCTCCTTCTCTTTTTCTCTTTGTCTCTCCCTTTCTTTCTCTCTCTCCTTCTCCTTTTGTTTTTCCTTTTCCCTTTCTCTCTCTTGTTTTTCCCTTTCCTTCTCTCTTTCCCTTTCTTTTTGTCTCTCTTTTTCTCTTTCTTTTTGTTTCTCCCTCTCTTTTTGCTTTTCAAGTTCTCTCTCCCTCTCCTTCTCTTTTTCTCTCCTAGATTTCTCGATCTGCTCCCTCTCTCGTTCTCTCTCCCTTTCCTTTTCTCTTTCTCTCTCCTTCTCTTTTTCTCTTTGTTCTCGTTGCTTTTTTTCTCGTTGCCTCTCTCTCTCTTTCTCTCTATCCTCTCGTTCCATGCGAGGTGGTGTCAGGCTATGTACAGGTTGTGGCTTAGGGAGAGACTGGCGCCTGGTGGGAAGAAAAGACATTCATCTTAGCAATGTTATAACGATAATATACTGAATAAATTGACAGTTCACCTAAAATGAAAATTCAGTTATTTACTCACGCTCACATCATTTCAAACCTGTAAACTGTGTTTTTTGTGGAATAATTGTAAAAATTAAAATTCTAAAAATTAAAGCCTATCATGCAGGTTGGATGTTAGTTCTTGCATGTCTCAAGATGTCTGTCAAAATCTGTGCAACAGTTGCTATATTTGACCTGTGAGCTGCAGCAGTGGGAAGACTGACAATGAATAAATATTTAAATTTTGCTGGTTTCTCACACAAACCTATCGCATGTTTTCAGATGGCTTGGAATATGATGCATGAGTCGGGTGGACTACATGTATGGTGCTTAAAAAAAAAAATACTTGACGGACATGGCGCCCCTGTATACTGTCGAATGAAAATGTGAAAATTCTTTAAAACAAAAAACATTCAGGTTTTGAACACCATGAGGGTGAGTAAATCATGAAAACTCTTTGAATGACAGTAACTACTGTATTAACTAATATATATCATAGGACTAAAGTAGCTTCAGAAGGTCATTTAGGGTGAAATTACCTCAGTGTGAGACTCGGCCGATGCCAGGGTTTCCGCGAGCACACTCGGACATAATCCTTTTTATTTACATTCTCCAAGAATTTGACATATAAGCGCTGATAACGCATCTTTGCATCTCCAAAGTAACCCAAATACTGCCAAAGAGGGACAGAGGAGTTTACGGTTGTGGTGTAGTATTACATTTTCAGGCACGGCATCAAATGGATGATATCAATGCTTATCAAATACAAAAAGACACTCACATTACTGGTAGCACAAAACTGTCGCTGTCCATCTTTGATTTCAGGAGCAAACTTCTGCAGCAGAGCTTTCTGGACCCTCCAGATTGGAGGAGGCTCTCGCCCAGTCTGCAGCGCTAGCTGAGAAAAGCCAAGAGAATTGAGAATCTAATTAAGCATTAAAGTCAGCATGAAATGAAAATTCATCTATTTGTTATAGATTTAATCAATGCATATGTTTAATTTTTTCATTATTTTTGACGTCATAATGTTCAATCAAAATAACATAACAGGACCTTTCAGTGAAACGATATTAGACTTCTCCAATCATTTAGTCTGCTTAAACCCTGTCCCTTCATGTTCCTCCTGAAAACTCACATTCATTTGATCTCAAATTCCAATCAACAACTGATGGATAAAGTCCTGTATCCGCTCTACATGTGTTTCTTTTCCAATAATCACTTGGATGTATGTCACACTATGGAAGAAAAGATCTGCCGCTACTTCCATTTTATTGCGAATTTAAATATGGGATAGTTCACCCAAAAATGAGACTTCTGTCATCATTTACTCATCCTCATGTTGTTCCAAACCTGTACGGCGTACTTTCTCCTGCTGAACACAAAAGAAGATATTTTAAAGAATGTTTGTAACCAGACAGTTGACGGTAGCCATTGACTTGCATAGTATTTTTTTTCTCCTACCATGGAAGTCAATGGCTACCATCAACTGTCTGGTTACAAACATTCTTTTTTTGTGTTCCACAGAAGAAAGAAATTTATACAGGCTTGGAACGATATGAGAGTGAGTAAAAGATGACAGAATTTTTTATTTTTGGCTGGACTATCCCTTTACGCATCTAAATATTAATTCTACACACAGAATACTTCTAAAATAAAAAAAAGCAATTTTTACCTTGAGAGTACCAATATCTTCAGTGCGCACTACAAATTCATCCCTCTCTCTGAAGATCCCCTCCCCCCCACTCTCGCTGTCATCATCCTCGCTCTCTCCCGCGATGGCCGCGTTGGACTGTTTCTTAGCCAGGTGCAGTGAAGTGATCTGAGGCGTCGGGGCATCTTCGGGGGTGGGGGGCGAGGCCGGGGAGGGCTGAGGCAGTTCTTCGGGAGGAGGCGGAGAGGGGGATGGTGGGGGTGTAGCAGAGGGGGGCAGCGTGGGTGGAGGCGGAGAGGGAGAGGGGAGAGCAGGTGGAGAGGGGCTGGGAGGGAGGGAATTGTGTAGTGGTGGCTGTTGCTGCTGTAGATTCTCCTCATCTTGAGATGGAAGAGGGGAGGGGAGAGATAGAGGAGGAGGAGGCAGAGGGGATGGGCAGGAGGAGGTTGGGGGAGAAGGAGAAAGGGACGGAGGAGAAGGGGGTGCAGGAGGAGGCTCAGACGGAGATCCTAAAACAATGGAAGAATTAATATTTCATTTATTTTAATATTTGACTGTAGGTATGTTAATATACTGACCATCAACCAGCATTTCATTCTCAGGCTCTTCTTCCTCTTCCTGCTTGCTCTCCTCTGTCCTTATCTGACCTACTTCCTCTTCTTCAATTCTGTCTTCTTCCAACTCATCTCCTTCCTCCTCACATTCATTCGGTCTGTCTTCCTTCTGCTGTATTTCTTCATGCATCTCCTGCACAGGTTCTTCCTGTTCATCATCCTCACCTAGAACATGTGCCTCCTCATGTGGGTTGGGCTGTAAGTGTGAATCCAGTTCCTGTGATGCGTGTATCTCCGTTTCTGGTTCAGTGTGTATGTGCGGGACTGATTCAGGTTGTGGGGGTGGCGGGGGTGTGTTAAGACATACTGTCTGTGGAGTGGGTGGTGATGGTGTAGGAGGAGGTGGAACGGCAGCGAGGCTGTGGGGCGTATCATAGAGGGCAGAAATGGCTGATGAGATGCTCTTCTGCAGGTCCTGGTTCTTACTGACAGAGTCTTCCTCATCTGAGGAGAATGACGGTAGGGTCTCCAGATTCCTCTTGAGCTCCTCATCAAGTCTTTTACAGGGGGATGGACAGTTACTGAGACCCAGGCTTCCATCACCCTCATTCTCTCCAAAGGGAGGAGGTGGAGGAGGAGGTGGTTGTGGGGATAATGGGCGAATGCCTCCCTTTATTGAAGAGGAATCTGTGGAAGTGCACCCGTCCACAGGGAGGGGCCCAGGTGGATCTTCAGCGCCTGGCTGCTTCTTTCCCGTTTTCAAGAAATCCAGAAAGGAAGTTATGAAACCCGACTTCAGCTCTGAAGATTTCTCCTCCGTCTGAGAGCAAGAGGTGCAGAGAAATTAAAGGGGCACAAGATGACAAAATGCACAAAATAAGAGACAAATAGCATGGAAATGTTTAAGCAGAAGGCAAAAATAGAAAATAGGGGCAAGAAAAATAAATATACAGCTTACAAATAAATAAATTGTAATAAAATGTACTTTTTTAATTAACATCTTTATATTATATAATCAGTGTAGTCCCACTCTCTTACATTAGGTGTGTCTAGAGGGAGGTAAAACACCTTACTGAACAGCAGGGTGGTTGATGACGAAGAGGAATCTGGAGACCCTACCGTCATATGAATCAGTAACCTTAGCAACAGCCACCCTAGCAACAGAGCTCTCTTTTTCTTATTGCATTTTTTAAGAACTCAGTCATCAGGGTGGCCTGCCAATCATCTTAGTCTATGTAATCTGCTCCCTCTAGTGGCAAAGTGAATACACTGGGAACAGTGCTTCCTCAGTAAAATAAATTAAAGAAAAAATCCAAAGAGGTTAAAGAAATCCAAATTAATTGTATGTATAATTTAGTAATGTGTTCTTTGGTCAAAATATGAGTGGTTTGTTGTTGTCTTCAGAATTACACCTGTAAATTGGATCAAGAATAAAAATGAATGAAAGTCTTACTGAGCTAGAGAACTTCTGCATGGTGGCCCAGGCCTCTGGGGTCATTTGGTCATCCATGTCTCCATCCCAGGACATCTGCAGATAAATAAATCAAACATTGCATATACAGATGTAAAGAAAATGCACATATCTACACATACCCTAGACTGGCCCTTCTTTCCTGAGGCTACCTGTTACTGAGTCAATAGAGGATATTTCATAAGTGCAATTTAAACATATGGAGGAGGGAATCATTTGATAAAGGCTGTAAAATGTTGGCGAGTTATTGAATCATCATGTTTAGGAACACGGTTTTCATAATGTTACAGCAGGTGTTTACTTCACTCATTAGGACAAATCATTTGTGAATTTGACATGTATAGTCATTTCATCATGAAAATGATTGAAAATCACTTAATCATCTAGATTTTTCTGTATTTGGAAAGAACTTCTCAAGTTGCTGATCATCTCATCATAGATGAGCTTGTTCGCAGTTCAATAAGTGACATTCCTTTTTCATTTGCATAAACCATAATTGATTTCACATGCTGCTTCCCACCAATCCACCCTACTGCTGAATAATAGTGTCTAACGGTGCTGTGCAAGGCTAACAAAAATGACTATAAATATGCTTGATAAATCATTTACAAGTCCCCTAATTTTTTTTAACTAATAAAAACAAATTTAGAAAACCATTTTTCTTTGGTAAAATTAATCTATCACAGCTGCCAACACTCTGGCCTGGCAGGTCTTCCACAAAATATTTGACCTCTTCCAAATGCACCTCCTCCACTAAACTTTGCTCTAAATCTGTAGATCATTTGAGTACATCAAGAAAACCCAATATGAACTAGTACATGGTTTGTCATGTTTTCTTGTCTTGTTCACAAAGACACCAATTGTATGTAAAACAGACCTTTCTAAAGATTATGAACGGATTCAGTTATTGCTATAATTTACTAAACTGCAAAACCACACAATTTCCATTTGCTCTACATTTTACATTGAACATCTGGAGTTATTTAAACATTTTCTGTTAAATTTCAACATTCATTTTTGCAAGCTGAGACTCACCTCTTGGGGTTTCTGCTTCATCTTTTCCTGACCACAGCTCATATCATTTCTGTTCATGTCAATTCTGTTTAAGTCCACACTGGTAGTGGGCCCTGGGCTCAAACCAAGGGATGGTGCAGATCCTACCGAACCATCAGACAAAACTGGATCTGTACTAGACAGGGAGTCTGTCCTCAGTAGGGATTCAGATGGGGGCATGGAAGGAATAGGGAGCTTAATCTGGGAGGAAAAAATTTAGTTACATTTTTACATAAAAGCTATTTCTTGAATGAACACATACTTTAGGTTTGTGGGAATGATGGATCGATGAAACTGTAACAAATGTAATTTATATCTTATTGGTGCAAACTGTAAACCTTAACTTACTTTGATTGGTTTGATGGGTTCTTGGTATTGTTGTTGAGGCTGATGCTGTGCAAGTTGTTGATGATGTTGCTGTTGATGATGAAGCTGTTGTACATGTAGGTGCTGCTGTTGGTGCATATGTTGCGGTTGATGCTGCTGCTGTTGTTGCTGTAGATGGTGGTGCATGTGCTGTTGTAACTGTGGTTGATGATGGAGGTGAGGTGGTTGTTGATGGTAGTTCTGTCCCTTGTTCATGTCTCTGTGCATTTCTAACATTTGATCATCTTTCCTTCCACGCCCTCTTCCTCGACCACGGCCCCTTCTAGTCTCTCCACTAGGTCCCATCATGTTCCTGCAATATGGAGGCTCAGGTAGAGGCCGAATACGTGGCCTACCCCTGGGTCTTGGTGGACCCTCACGTTTAGGTTTGGTGGGTTTCCTTCCCCTTTTCTTTGGAGCATCATGTGGGAGCAGCTGTGGAGGAGGTCCAAGGGATGGGTACCCTGAAGGGTGACAGAAATCTAAATCACCCATCAAAGGGCTTAAACTGCCAACTCCTGAACCACTTCCAGACTTTCTGCAACTAGAAACGAGATCAGGAAGCAAGTCTGGCAGACGTCTGCTATTTAAGCGGATGTCAGCTGGAACGTCTGCTTTATCCTCATCATCCTCAAACTCATATTCTTGGGCATAGTTCTTCTTAGCCTGTGATTGTGCATTAGGGTCTTTCCTCTGTTTAAGGAGGTGAAATGAGCTCGTTTTCAAAAGTTTTTTAGGTCTAGAGGAGCAAAAGATTGGTGAGGTGAGTCCCCCTGTGCCAGGACCACTCCCTACACCTGCAGCGCCCATCATTTTGTTTCCAGTTCCGTCCACAACGTGTCCTGTGCTACCCATCCCAAGGCCTGGGCCCTGAGACTGAATTAAGCCCAGTTGTTCTGTGTTTACAGTGGATGGGAGTTCATGGGATTTCAAGGGGTCCAGATCTAAGTGCATAGTACCATTGCCAGATTCAGACAAACTGTGACAATACTGCCCATAACCCTGATCACCATGGTGACCCATCATGTCATATGCACTTCCTCCACCACCTGTAGTTTTAACTGCATCCATTCCATCTTGTACGGTTCCATGTGCCTCTGGCACACCATCTTGACCTCCTTGTCCTGCACTTCCACCTCCCCCAGCACAACTTGCCTTGTAGTCCTCAGAACAGAACATATCCTCCATCCCTGGAAAAAAGGATCGATCCTCATCTTGGAGAAGAGAATCTGGGAAACAAATAGATGTCAGTGGCACAAACCGTTGTTGCTGATCTTGGCTCTGACCCTGGTTCTGAGCTGTTTTCCCCACAGGACTGCCAGTGTCATATTGATGCTCTTTGAGCTGATCTAGCTGTGGCTGTGAGAGCTGTGGCTCTTGTTCCCTGGGCTGGGATTGGGGCTGTGATGGTCCAGAAGCTGGTTGCATGTGGTGAGGGTGCTGGTGAGGGTGTTGATGGTGAGAGTGTGTCTGTGGCTGATGGTGGGCATGAGGGGGTGGATGGTGTGAGGCCATATGGTGCAAATGAGAGGGGGTTGGCATGCTCAAATCAGGCTCGGACAAGAAATCATGAAGCTCTGTTGATGGTTGTTGAGGGTGGTGGGACTGATGGTGTGAGGACATCCTATGTTGTTGCTGTTGTCGGTGATGATCAGCGGCGCTCCCATCTCCTGCACCGACTCTATCAGAGGCCCCTGTCCCTTCTCGGCTATTCGTCCTGGAGAGAGATCTCTCTAGCATGTCTAATGGTGAAACAGAATTCTGACTCGACTGGCTTTGGTTTCGCTGAGACTCACGGCCATAGTGGACCTCCATAGTTTGGGACTGGAGCTGGAGTTGAAGTTGAGAAGCCTGTGGCTGAGTGTCTACTCCTCCAGAGCCACCAGTACTTAATCCCCCAGTTGGTCCAATCATGGCCTGCTGACCCATTGGGTGTTGTTGTTGCTGTGAAGGAGCCTGTGGGTTATCCATCTTGTTTCGAGTGGTATGCGAAAGGACAGATTGCAAAAGGTGGGCCTGGGTGTTTTGATGAGAAGGGTCGGGTGGAGAATCCATTAGTCCAAGAGAGGACTGGGTCTGTCGCTGCTGCAAGTCTGGAGTCTTTCGCAGGTAGGGTAATTCTGAAGGATCCTGAGCTTTCTTAAGATCCATATGTGAGTGGGACATTGAATGGGGATGAGAGTGCTGTGAATGCTGAGGGTGTTGTGAGTGTGATGGGTGCGGAGGGTGATTTTGATGTGTTTGATGAGTGTAAGGGTCTCCTCTGCCATAATGGACCACTGAACCAAGGGAGTCATGTTGACCATGGGAATGAGTGTGTGACAAAGAATCAACTGCACCTCGACCTCCATTTGCACCAGCTACAGAGAGCACTCTATCAGGCTTAGTCTGTTGCTGTTTTTTCAGTGACATCTCCAACTGGTTCTCTAAACCTGTGCCTGGACCACAAGAGCCAGCAGCAACTGAAGCCACATTGTTGGTTGTATTATTGGTCCGAATGACACTCTGTAGATGATAACGTTCTTCTGATGCCTTGTTCAGTTCATAAGTGGAAAGAGACTTTCCTCCATCTCTACTCTGGGAAATGGACTGGGGCTGTGGCTGTTGTGAGGCTACTTGCTGAGCCTGTTGAGAATGATGCTGGGAGGGATTGGGTGCTGGACTCTGTGAGTGCAATAAGTGCTGAATCAAAAAGTCGTCCTCATCTTCTTCGTCCTCTTCTTGAGATCTTTCTACCCCAAGCATATCAGAATCAGACTTAGATTTTGGTGGCGTTGCGTGATAAGACTGTGTTTGCTGGGGTGGCACCCTTGTGTCTGAGTATCCTTGTGGAGAAGCCAGGAATGCTGGGGAGAGAACTGAGGACAGGTACTTGTTGCCCCCATTTCCTCCAGGTGATTGTGCAGGGCGAGTTGGGGCAGGGGAGTGCAGACCTGGGCGTACTATTCCAGAATTACTTGAGGGTGAAGGGCTGGAATCCGGGAGGTGATAAGATCCTGTGCCACTTGCTACACTAGTACTACCACCCCCTGAACCACCCCCCACACTTCCTGAACTACCTGCTCCTGATCCAGTGGTACTGCTTGTTGTACCGGTACCACCTCCTGACACCATTAGGGCAGGCGAATGTCCTGTACCTCCATAGCCCAGTGAAGGACTTCCTGCCCCTCCGAGAGATGGTGGCAAAGAACCATATCCTGAATCAGAGCCATAGACCACCTCAGCTGAAAATGAACGCCCCGTTGCTCCAAGACTTCCATAAGATTTTCCTGACCCCCCGAGGCTGGAACCAAGATCCTGGGTCTGCGGTGAACTGAATCCCCCATATGGCTGGGGCAAGTGAGAGGGGGGTTGGCTTGGTGAATATGACTGTTGCTGTGGTGGGGTTTGACCAGGAAGGCCAGCAGTTGGTTTGACAGGAGCAACAGGAGAGCCGTATGTGGACAGGCAAGGTTTGGGTGGCTGCTGCTGTGTAGCAGAGGATGACACTGTGGGAGGTGGAGGTGGCGGGGGTTGCGGTGCTGACTGAGGTGGTGGTTGCTGCCTTGAGGGAGCAGCGGAGGTACTGGATGAGACATTAGGATTAGAAGCAGAGGAAGAAGAAGAGGAAGTGGAAGAAGCAGAAGGAGGAGTGTGAGGGGTTCGAGATGAGGACGAGCCAGAGGAAGAGTAGCCACTACTTGAGCTGGAACTCTTTCCCGTTTTCCCAATACCACCACCCGAGCCAGCTGAGGAGGAGACTGAGGAGGAGGTGTAAGGGGGCTGGATAATAGGACGGTAAACTTGCTCTGATCGGGGAGAGGGTTTGGGGTCAGATGATGGACTCTGCTCACCCAGTGGACTACAGTTTATGGATGAGCCATGCCGATGATGGGGTATCTGCTGGTATCCTGATGCACCACAACTAAGATAGTGATGTAGGGGATGAGGTGTGGAAGAGGAAAGTTGAGACTGTCCAGGAGAAGGTCTCTGGTAGTGCTTGATCACACTGTCTTGCCTGGGGATGGCTCTTTCCTGGGACTGTAGCGGTTGAGGAGGTGCAGAAGAAAATACAGAGGAATTGTAGAGCTGAGAAGACTGATCCTGCAGCTGTGAGGACAGCAGGTTAAACTGAGGTGGTAAGTGGCGTGTCGAGGAGGATGCAGGGGCTTGTGGTGGAGGAGCACTGGTGGGCTCTTGTGGCCCTCTATATGAAGCAGTCCCACTCTGTGAAGACAGAAGACGGTCAAAGCCAAGACTTGACTGTGAGGGCGTTTTAATGTGCAGCAAAGGATCATGGGGTGACAGGAGACCGTTGGAAGTAGGACTGAAGGTTGGTGTGTCCTGCAGAGATAATGATGGGGTAACTCCAGGGAAGGAGCGCCCTGAGAAGGATGCAGGGTGCTGATATGCCGACAGAGCAGAGGAAGAGGGAAATGAGCCAGAGCCAGGTAGTGCACCAGAAATGAATAGCTCTGCAGGGGCTGGAGTATGCATTGCTACAGCAACAGAGAGGGAAAGCAAAGAAAAAGAGAAAAGAAAATGATTCAGCAGTTAATAAGAGTTTTCTCTACCTTTATTTCATCATATATTTCTGTGTTCACATTTAGATCATTCTATATTCAATATATCACAGTACTAACCAGTTTGCCAGGAGGGGGTGCGAAATTGAGAGAGCAGGGTAGAGGCAGAGGGGGGTGGCTGAGCACCTCGGGATTCCAAAGCAGAGATCAAGTTCATAACCGAAGCATCTGGTCCTGAGGGACTGGCATGATGTAGCCCAGTATCAAACAAGCCTGAGAGCCCTGCGAAAGATAATTATCAAGACAAAGTCTAACACCTGGTCAGAGGATGTCTTTTTTCTACACATCTCAACATCAAGGTAAAGAATGAACTACAGTACTGTGCAGAGGTCAGTATGGTGTTAAATAAAATTAAACATAAATATGTTTTTATGCAGTCATCATTGTATTCAAACAAGCTGGATCAAACTACACAAGTTTTCCAGTAATTAACTACACAATTTTGTAGACCTTACCTAAGCTCCTTCCTGCACCCCATGCCCCACCCTGTCCAGATGTTCCTGGATGATGATTTGTTGCATATCCTTGTAGGGGGTGTGGTGTCGCATAAGGTTGGCGGTGGAGGAGTTCTGAGTCTGGATGGGAGGATCTGGAGCTCCCATAAACCAAACTGAATAACAGAGGTTTAAAAAGAGGTAATTGACACAGGGAATGGTACTGAACGTGACACAAAAACGGAGCAATTGTTTGCATGCATTTTAAAATGCCTTATGAAATTTGGGTGTATGACACAACTTCTCTTCCTTTAGTTGTCCAGGGGATAATATATACATAAAAAATGAAATATTTAAATTAAACAGTAAACTTTAGTGCTTAAACATTTCTATACCCCCCTCAACAAAAATTTTCATTTAGAATTTTAAATTGAACATTATAACACTCATAAGGTATCATTTTTTTAATAAAGCAATCAAATTGAATATAATCAATTTAAGAAAAAAAGTAAATAAATGGTCATTTCTATGGTTAAATTATAGAAACATTAATATTGATAATTTTGCATAATAATAAACCAACAGTATAATAGTACTATTTATTTGTATAATATGCTATTAATTTTGTAATCATGCACATGTTCAATCTCTCCAGTAGTAAACAGATATAATAAATATGCAGAGAAAACAAGAAAGTACATGGAAATAATTCTGCAGATGTCATTGATTTGGTTTTCTCTTAAAAAACACATTCTTTGTTTAATAGGTGTTTTGATCAATATCTGATACATTTTAAAAATAAAGGGTTTAATTATTAAATTGTTCTAAATTTTATCTAATTAAATAATCACAAATTATATAATTCTATAATTAGCCAAATTAATATACAATCTATGATGTTGGGTTTTTTTTTTCTTCAGACTTGATGAAATATCAACCACTCATGTTTTCTTCCTTTACATGTAATTTTGGAGAATTAACCAAACAATAACTTACTATTTTGAATCAAAAATCTGCAGTGTGACACTGGGACAGATTTTACTGTTCCCCCTCCCTTCGGGCAGTGAAAACGTCTGCTGGGCTCTAGACTCATACTAAATCTCTGTATAGAGTATCAGTTGACCCAGCTTGGCATTATCCCTCTCACACTATAGCCACAAACAAAGATTAGCTCTTTAAATCAGCCTACTCACTTCCATATCCTCCCTCTCCCTGAAAGCTTGCCTTGCAGGATCTGATTTTGCCAAACTATCTACAACAATCATCACACCATATAAAACATTAATGTTCTCAGTATTGTCTACTCTATAAATAAGGCAAATATGCTGACACATCAATTTGAAAGTCCTGAAATACAAAACAAAATCGGTTTCTAAATAATTCTTGTACCTTGTAACTCGCATTTACCACTGCTATGCTTCACGATGTGCAGCTCAGCATTCTGATTGGCCACTCTGCCTGTTGCCAGCCAATCAACTGTCTTTTGCAGTCTTTGCAGACTGTCTCTGTTGTTCTCTTTCATAGAGAGTGGCCAGTTCAGTTGACAATGGCGGTTAGGATGTTGCTGAGGTAAGACACAGAGCGCTCATTGATAAAAGCTCTCCACTGACTGAATTGCCTTGGTAACCCCCTCCCTTCCATCCTCAACAGGCTCTTAGTGTGAGTACAGCTCAGTTAGTCTAGATCCCTCTCACTTTGAGACCAGAGTGGGAAGCCACAGACACCACATACTGAGTGAGCGCGTGGTGAGGGGGTGGGTGTCATTCAACAGAAGCGGTGGAGTGGACCAGAAAATCTATTTTAAATCCTATTAAAGAAAGACCTTATTCAAATCTTCTAGTAGCATTCAAGAATTACCTAAACAAATCTGTACAATCTATATGCACAGTCTCTCATTAAATACTTCACAATTCAGTCCAGATAGGATGCAAGAATAGATTTATATTGTCATTCTCCATTAAACAGACTCCTGGACTCAGTATAGTCACTGCAATACGTGTGTCTCCCAAAAGACCTTAATAAATGTGACAAAGACAACTGATGTCCATCCTGGGGGGGTTCCATCTGGGAGCATGTCCATCATCTCTTTTAAAAACACCCTCATATTAGAAGGCACAAGACTTGTGTAATTAACTGGATAAAGCTCTAATGAACTGGGTTAAACATTGAAATGTATTAGTGAGAGCACACAACCTTGCTGCCAACTGCTTCACTGATTGCACCTCTGGCATAATATACAGTGGCATGATGAAAGTACCTTTATGATGTTTTGATACATTGCTGCTGCTGTTTGATACTGATTCTTTTGTGGATTAATTTCAGGTTATGCAGTACAAGGCAAGCATCATGGATAAGCTGAGTCACTGCTTTAAATAAAAAAGTCATAGTACCATGCAAAAGTGACACATACCAGCAAAAAGAACTTTGAAAAAAGAAATATGTTCAAGTTATGAACTGGATATAGAATAAAAACATATGATGAGCACGGACAGGCAAATGTTTTTCCTGCAACTGAATGTTTCATCTTAAATAATTAATGCATCATAACATCAGTGCTCTCTCTTCAAATGTGAGTATCCATATACATAAAATAATTATTCTGTGCAACCAAAGAAAGCAGTTTCACTTGTAGGTAATGGAACCAAGAATTAGACAATAATTGGCTGTTAATCCCAAAGAGGCAGCTCAGAGACGATCAGGGAATAGATGATGAACTTCAGAAGAATTAGGTAAATTAAGGGACATCTTACATACAGTGGGGGCGAAAAGTATAAGACAACATTCGCTTTTGAATTAAATATTCTTTCATTACAAATTGCTTCATCAGCATAACAATGAGTGAGAAGTTAAAAGTAGCCTACATGCAGAATTTCTTATTTGCTTTGTCTTTTTTTTTTTTTTTATAATGGTGACTTTAAAGCATAAGAGGGACCATTTTTATTTTTCTATGCAATAATGCCAGGTTTATTATAAATTATCTATCAATGTACATTATTATTATAAATTCATGTGTCCTCATAATCTTTAATCTAAAACATGAACTTCCCCTTCCTACTTCCTACATGAACTACATCTTGTCTGATAATGAGGGCTGGGCAATAATTCCTACCTCTGGCAACCAGTCACTCAAAATCCAAAAATCCAATCAATTAGTGATGGACAAAATTAAGTCCCATCCAATATTTTCTCTCACTCCATAAGCCATTTCACTCAGATATATATCACAACAGGGAAGAAAAGCCCATTTCTGTTTCATGCCGATTTTAATGACAGCAGGACAGAGCAAAAGTGTGTGCAAAACCTGATGATCATGTAACCATGATACAGGAAATATTTATACCATTTCTACGGCCAATGTCACAAATTTGCTTTTAAATTAGTGACCTAGAAATAGTGATGAATCATACATTTTCTTTGTTTTCATACTATGATATTTAGTTATATACAATTTTAATTTGTATACATTTGGACCACACTATGAATACTCTAGATCCAATAATTTCATCCTCTCAAACGCTCCTTTCCTTTCTCATTGTTTTTCATCATGCTGGCTTAGACCTTCAGTCAATCAATTCATCCTGTTAAACCTCTCATCTCCTGCTATTGCGCCTGTGCTTGAGCTGATTAAGCATAATTTGACAATGGAGGGAAAAGGAATAACAGGGAAAGAGAGGAAACATGAAAAATAAATAAATAAACAATGGAAGGAACAAGAAAAAACTAAACAAAAGGACAGGGTTAAATTAGAAAGCTTAACTGAATCCACTGTACAAGACTGCTCCTAATTATATAGGCACTAATTCAACACAGTCCCCCCAACAGGTGCAAAATGTTTGCAGCCTGATGGGGAACTCAGTCATGGCCATTAATCTCCATTAGATCCATGTGCAGAGGTGTGTGGTGGATGTACACAGGCCAAAAAAGGACAGAGGGCCTGGTGAACCTTGCCATCATGGAGTAGTATGCCTTTGTTGGCTTCATAACCAAGATGCAATGTGCAAAAGTCCCATCAGGCAACAATGCTAGAATATTATCTGTTTATTCTCATTTAATATTAAAACATGCAACAACATTTCTTATTACAAGAATCAATATTACCAAATGTGGTGTCCTACACAGATCCCAGTGTCATTTTCTTTCATTTTATGCTAATTTTACACTTCTTGGTGTTTCATCATTGCATAATGGCTGTGCTTCCAATGACCTAAAGCAGCGGTCTTACTATCTAATATTCATTCAAAAGCACAAGCAATTTTTGGAAAACTAGAAGAGAGAATATTAGGTGAAAAGCATTTCATTTCATTTTATCCAGTGGATTCTTTCAGCCTCTGCAGCAGCAGCACTACTGAAGCTTGTCCATCATCATAAGCCTGAACCCATTAATATTCTGGATTCTATCAATCTGCCAATGAGTCTACAGAGATGCTCTCGAGATCAGAAACACAATAATATAGAATCCAACTGAAAATAGAGAAATTCATTTTCGGACTTGCTAGGACTAAGAGTCAGCCAGGGATACTGGGATGCAGTCTGGGGGATGCTACCTGTTACAAAAACTCAAACCACAGCACAGAATGTGTGATCTTAGTCTGAATGGAATTCCTCATACATAAACAAACAAGGGGCTTCTGTACATCTTGGGATGATTGCCCATGAATGTTTATATATATATATATATATATATATATATATATATATATATATATATATATATATATATATATATATATATATATATAAATCTGCAAAGCCTTAGCATATTCCACTGACGCACAGAATACACTAAAATTATCATACATAATTCAAATTTCATAACATTTTACTTAAATGCCTATAAAGCTAAGAATGCTGTAGGTGTGCTGTGCACCCAAGTGTACAACTGACTCCATACAAGCAACGCGAGACAGTAACGCCACCAAGAATGATTGCACGCGCGCTCTGTAAGCTGCTAAGATTGATTTGGTTGTCACGGCGACTGATAAGGTACGTAGCCGGGCGCCTTTGAACTGTAAGTAGGCCGCGAAAATAGTGGAACACGGTTGAACGTAACTAAAACAGCGAAAGCACGACACTGCAATAGTCCCGTTTTCAGGTATGACAATGACAATATCATCACTACTTTAATAATGCAGCACTTCTTAAAAGTATCAACCGTTATGAGCAATCCTATTTTTTGCTACAGGGATTTAATGGCTAGTCAGATGTAAAACTAAACATGTAATACCATGTCAGGTCATTTTATTCAACAGTTTCCTCCATTCCGCTTTGCTATGAATATTTAAATATATATCTCACCCAATAAGTTTTTATCGGTCACATTTTGTGTGTAAAACCTTTGTGGTTGCAAATACGTTTGCAGTGCGTCTTACGTTTATGTTTACAGTGTGCACGTCTCGGTCGGTCACGCTGTAATTTCACTGAGGAACACTACACACAATTCTGGTACGTTGTCAAGTGACCACTAAACCGACAATTTCCTCAAGAACAGAGATGGCAGTTTTCCGTTAAGTAATAACGATGGTAAACAGGCTATGCAAAGTTTGGGTTTTTTTCCCCCTTTCAATTATGCAATGTCGGAGAGTAGTAAGCATAGGAGTTAGTAGCCGTGGTTGTTCATATAGCGTTTAATAGCTGCAGTCAGTGTTGTGACATGTGTAACTGAATAATACATGTTGACTGTAAAAAAAAAAAACTTCACATCTGCATTATGTAATTTAACGTTCAGATAAATCTTTACCATTTCCATCTGTTTAACACAAAATGTGTTTTTCGCGAATAAACCCCTCATATTTTTTTTTTACAGACAAATGCGTTAGCTACAGAGATAAGCTGCATACAGTAGCTAGCAACCATTTCATCCCCAAATATATGTGATTGCTTGTAATCGGTTGCCTCCAAAATAACGCTGTCAGCGTGCATTTTGTGCCACGCATTACTCACTACGCTGAATTAGCGTGTATATAAGTACGGCATGCAATGTCCGGTTTGGTGCGCCTCTAAGGCAGAAGGCTTGATTTTTCATTTTTGATAATACGCTAGCAAGCTAGCTAGCAACATCATCCCATCCCCCCTCTTTTCGCCCTCTCCCCCTTTTCTGTCTCAGTCTACCTTCCGTATCACGCATTAACTCTCAATCGCATTCCTTGCATTTTCAAGACACCCCCTCCTCCCGCAGAAATGACAATACTGATGGTTGTACGTGGACCCAGCGACAATATAATGCATGTAAGTTAAGTGAATGAACACAGCACTGGGAGCTAGAGTGGGGATATGCATTGCATTGCGTCCGTCCGTCCGTCGGCATGGGCATTGTTACAGCCAGCTAAGCATATTTATGCATCCAGTGCATGGAAGTGTACTTGCACGGGCGCCTTACCTTGCCTTCGCCGATCTCTCGTAACTCCATCCCGTTCCAGCGCCCAGATCACCGAATCCTGTGCCAGGATAATTTCTATCCATTAAAGAAGAGACAAGGGATGAAGATGGAGAGATAGACAGGGGGAAGGGGAGGGAGGTATTTCCTAAATTCTAACACACTATCTCTCCCCGTGTCCTTTCCTCTGCGCTCAATGTCTGTTTATCTCTCCTGTTTCACAAGCAAGTCCTCAAGAATAGGACCAGCACAGAGGGGGAGAGGAATGGAGGGAGGAGAAGGAGGAGGGGGAGATGGAGGATACAGAGGGGAGGCGGGGAGGGGGGTGAAGTATTACACCAACCACCGCCACCACAAAAAATCCGGTTTCTTCCTCCCCTCCCCTCTTTTGCCCTCTTATATATCTCGATGCCTATTGTCCTTCGTAGCAGAAACAGAAACGCGGCTGCTTCTCTGCATGTCTAATTCTAATGCCATTGCTTGTTACACCCACGAGACGTACGACACGTGCTGATTGTACCCCATTTCCTCTTAGTTGTTCGTGTTCTGCATTGCCACAAAAAGGTGAGATACTAGGGCTCTATAAATAGTAGTCTACTGAGGGCGCGTTTTTATTCAGCTGTTGCGCCCCAAATATTTGCATCATGGATAAATCCACGGTATGGAGCCTCTTCGTCAGAAACAAAGTGGCTTGTTGTGAATAGGTTCATTTAAATCCGCAACATTTCCAAGAAATCTACAAGGGGCTAGTGTAATGCTTTAAAACCCTCACATAAAAGCTACAATGGCAGGGATTAAAATCGCTATTTTCAGGTATTTAGGCAAGAAGACGCCATTTTCAAGAGTGGACTAACAGGCTCGCGCACACACACACACACACACACACACACATAAACATACCCCCCCCCCCGTCACACTCTCACACATACGCAGTCTGTCTGGAAGTCTCGTGCGTACTGCCGCCTTGTTACAGCACAGAGGCACTACTGAGTTTTGTACGCTCTCTCTATACGGTCTGTGGCAGTGCGCGCTGATACTCTGAAAGAGGCGATGATGAGTGACAACAGCGGCTAATTGCAAATACTGAATCGATTTAAGCGTCACGCGCATTGTTGCTTTACACAGTCAAATTATCAATCAAATTCAAGTCGGTATACAGTTTTCATTTTATTAGTAATGACAATTAAATTCCATTTAACATGACCAATAAAACACTTTAAAATGTTTAAACAAACCTGATTTATGAAAATATTGACAAAGACTGTTCCTTGGTGATAGCAGCAAAATAATTTTACAGAATAATAAAAAAGTTAACTGCTGAACATGTAGCACAAGCATAATAAATTACTGAAACTACACTTGTCTACACAGTCACTTCTTTCTCTGTCTATGGCACATGACCACCACATTCACTGGTAAAACCATATCACCCCCCCCCCCCAATTTAAAAAACAACATCATGTCTTTGTCATTCCTCATCTCGAGTTTCTGTCGGCTCGGGTGGATTTCCCCTGTAAAGAGCAAAGATGCATATTTTAAAACAATTTGAAAATGCAGCACAAACAAATTTTATAGCAGATAGTGCGCCACTTTTGTATGTGATGCACATATGCAAACAAACCATTTAGAGTTCTTACCCAGAGTATGGTGGTGGGGGGGCATCGTGCTGGCCACTGTGAGTCAGAGCCTCATTGTACGAGGGGAGACCCGGAGCCACAATAGTCAAGGGAACAGATTCAGGTACTGGCTGCCCATCCACTCCCATATGCACAGGAACACTGGAGATGCAGAATCCATTAGAGTGATATTGCCACATAAAAGGCATCTCGCAGTGGTAATGACAGCATGCACTTACCTGCCGCCTCTTGCATTTTTGCCTCTGTTCTTGTAGCAATAAATGCCCAGCACAGTGGCTATAATCCCTGTTATTACAATAGCCACGATGCCAGCTACCAAACCAGACACATCAAGTGGGTGCAAATTTTCTGTGGAAATCAATCAATCAGTTTATCATTCTCAACAAATACATATTTTAAGTGTTCATTTAGTGTCCTCCATTTTATCCCATTAGGATAAAATATTGAAAATATGGGTCAATAAAATACTATTTGTAGCTTGCGTTTGCTAACACTATGGCGATAGCTAGACAAGGCTGCTTTCTTCTGTGCTGTCAGACTAAGAATAGGACTTCAAATTTATTTGAAAATTTAACTGTTGGATGTGCATATCTTCAACTTCATCTATAAAATATCAAATACATTCCCTTAATGAAAAAAAATAAAAAATAAAATCAGCCTTACCATGACTGCTGACATAGGTATCCCAAAAATTGGCCTGTCGGAAAACAAAATAAACAGTGTCAAGAAACTATATATAAACCATTTTTCACCTCATCTTGTAGTTTTGGCTATAACATGCTTCCTTTGTGTTCACATTCCCTATAAGAGTATATAAATGAGTATATACTCTGTTTCTTACCGTCAGTTTGTCATCTTCAAAAACCTCTCTGGCCTCTTCATACGAGCATATTTCCTCCATGCATTCTCTCTCTATATTGCCAGGTGTCACTAACTCAAAATCCCAACTGTTATACAACAGCTTACGGGAGAGAAACGAACCTGCTGACTTCTCTTCTAGGAATACTGAGGTCCACAAGAGAATACAAATAATAATGAAAATCACAACACATCACAAACATACATAATCACTTCTTGTAACAGACAAAAGGAACAGTGCAGTAGTATATAGGAAGGGTAATGAAATGGGAGCTAATCATAAAGATACATGTAGTAAAAAAAAAAAAATTAAAATGACAATAAATTATGTTAAATTCTGTGTATGAAACAGTTACCAATGTTTGTAATACACCTAAATTCTGTAATGCAAATAAGATTGTGCAGAGGTATAAGTCTTCGTATAAGTCTTTGATGCACGAGTGCATGAGGAGCCAACAAAAACACACCATAGTACTAATGGATGAGCAGCAATAGAAGATAAACCAAAAAATGTCCCACACTGGCAATTAAAAAAGTGTTTTGCTTTTCATTATTACCCTCATTTCCACTGTAAATCACTCTGCCCCAAACAAGATGCAGAAGGGATAGCAAGCTGAAACATATCGTTGGAAACCCCAGCATTGTACCTGTTCGAATAATATGATAAAGAATATTACAAAGTTAAACAGGCTATGTTTAGATAATGCCATATGGAGGATCTATAGGCCTATATAACTGTAAAGAATGCGTCACAAAATATTCTCCAAAGTTGGATGGAAAAAGCTTACAATGTCGTCCTCTATCGGTCATTGCACTTATTCAAAAGCAAATATTAAATGTTTATATTAAGAAAAAAAGAAGCATACATATACATAAAATATCAGTTTAATATCTTATTTTCAAAACTTCAACTAAAATCACATTGATAATACGTTGACAAAATTGTGGCAACACGAGGAAATAACTGAATATTTATTTATTTAAGTTAATTAACTATAGTGAATATCTGTATATTCGTTTCGAAAACAAGCTGTACCACAAAACGCAGGGCAGAAAGTAGAAAAGAAAGCAAAACTACTGCCCTGCGCTGCGTCTACAGAAAAACGACATAGGTAACCGCCCGCTTACCTTTACACTCTTTTGTGCTCCGTACAAGGACACTTTGAAAGAAAAACACTTTCAGATATCCCCAGAGATTACCTAGTCTTGGTGCTGTAAATTATTATAGCTAGATCAACTATATGAATACAAAGAACTCACATATTCGCGGGTTTTGATTAAACTACTTCCATATCCACCTGTGTTTCATTCACAGCGAAAACACAACTCATCATCACGTCTGAGACATACCAGTTTGACAACATATTTCACAGCCGCGAGCGCTTATAGGAGTGGCAGTGGGACGTGACAAAGTTTCGGTGACCTACCTGCACATCTCAATAAAAAAAAAAGCTGCTTTGATCGCCCCCATTACGAAAAAATAATTAGTATTGATATGTTTTAGTGCTGTGGCTAAATTATGTACATATCGTATTTCAATGTTGAAAAATGTCATCATCACCTGTCTTTAAAAAACAAACAAAAAAAAGCTCCAAGCCACCTTGAACAGCTTCCGGTTTCAACAGCCAATTGCGCCTTGATTGGATCAACCGTTCTTTTCAAAGATAGTTATGAATGGGCCACTTCTTTGCAGGAGCGGACCTGAGAACAGCTTTTAATAAATTTACTAAAGTCTGTCCTAGCAAAGACTTTATATACAGCCTTAAAGGGACTTTGGTCGACATAATGTTATTTTGCAATATGCAAAACATGCAATATTTCTCTAGAATCAGAATCTCGCCTTGCGGTTGATTCCCTCCCAGCGATTTCCCCTCACCTCACATGTGGGAATCATTTGCAACAACTGCCTGCATTGCGCAGGGTAAGTTCTCTTATTTGATCGTTACGGTCCAATAAGAACTGAGAGACATGAGAACAGAGATGAATAACATGTAGGCTATATTTAGAAGTAAAAAAAAAAAAATCTCAACCTTGTTTGGCGTCTAAATGCAATATTATATTAATATAGATTATCCTACGTTCATAATAAATAAAGTTTTTTTTTAATTCTTAATCATTAAATTTTCTCATTCATCAGCTGAATTCAGTTCAAAAACGTGAAAAATAATTGTTACAAGTACATTTTAGAATGAATCACTAACCAATAAATCAGTCACCCACAAATTCTTACATGAAACGTTTAAAGACATTTTAATTGCATACAAAAGAATATAGTTAAGATTTAGATACAAAATTGGAAGATAAATGGTGTCTGATCTCTCTCCAGAGCCAAGAAAAATAGCTTAAATTAAAAAAAAACTGAAATATTCAGACTTAAGACAGGAAATGATATGAATGAGAATCATGTTACAATGTTGTGTAATTTTGTTAACATTGCAGAATTAAATAGTGCTTTGTTCTTATTTGCAGCCAACAAACCAGATCTACAATAGAATTTGTCCCAGTTTGAAAAAAGAAAAATCTATGTCCCTTGATTAAAGGCCGTAAAGTGTGTGTAGCAACTCCCTCGAGAGTCGAGTATACCATAAGAACTGCTATAGTGTGACTAAGGAAAAGCACCTGGTCTTGTTTTCCTTACCCTATTAACTAAGCCATACTACTTATGTACAGACAGAGTGACTCACTCCCTCACAACACTGACTAATATCATGCTTTGTTAGTAAATTCATTTGGCAATTCCTCTGTATCACTTTTTCATTACTGTCTACTAATGAAGGTGCAAAAATCACAAGCAAAGCACATCATATTCAATAACGTGAACCTGGAGACAGACTGTCTTATTCTGCACATATGCACAGATAGAAGTACCTTCAAAAAGACATCAAATTTATACTAAAACAAAAAAGAAACATAGCAAAACAATCCCATAATAAAACCACACAATTTGTCCATTTTAGTGTTAAACTACATTAGATAACTATTCACGATGACAAAGCTGGTGTGCAAACATTTACAGTATAGCCTTTGGTTTGAATGAATACTAGCACTGCAGATACTGGACTCATTATTTGAACACTACTGCTTCTCCACTAAAAACGCTCAATTATTACAACCACATCATGTCTTAGTCATCCCACATTGTTTATCAGGAAGAGATTAATGAAAACAAGCTGGCTGGAATATATTTCTTGCCACTGATAGGTAGCAAGGTGTAGACTAGAGCAGCCATTTCAGTGCAGTCACACTGACTAAATAAATCCCCCGAGAAAGAACATGCTGAACAGGGGTCTGGGCCAATAAAACACTTTCTGACTTGTCTTTGTGAGTCAATAATACAATATATGACATACAGGCGACACCAGAACCTTCACAACACTTTGTCAGCACATCGCTTACGTGGTTGTTTAAATATACGTTGTCACTATTGTTCACCTCCTCCGTGGTGAATGTTTTCTTTTTTTTTTCACGGCACACAATCAGTCTGCAACCTTTTACTATGAATCTAAAATCAAGAGCATGTTTCTACAAGGCACTACATAAAACGTGGACAAAATAAGAACTAAAGGTCCCCCTTTCCAACATGTTCTTTCTCATTTGATATAGCCTAGTTTCTCCTTGGGAACCATTCATACACACATACTGTAAAAGCGGCTAAAACACTGATGCGTACAGTGCCACACACACATATGCACAAAACACACACACACACACTGTGTAGACATATAAGGCACCAGGCGTGAGAGTGAGGGCTTCAGTCTCCTAGGCAACAGTGCAGAGGGGCAGTCAGAGCAGGGTGCAGGGACAGCCACCACTCTTCTGCTTCCTCGCGTGATTAGCGGGGAGTGGTGGACTCTCCGTCTCCTGAAACTTCCTGAGGAGACATGGTAATGTAGGTTCATCACAATCCACTACATTGTCAATCTCAGAAGAGCGTTTCTCTATTACAAATACCTTATTGCTCGCACAACCTCCATGAATGCTTCATCCACATTGTGGCGGTTCTTAGCTGACGATTCCATATAGTGGATCCTGTTTTCTCGGGCAAATGACATGGCCTCCTCTCTTGAGATCTATTTGGGGGAGAGGAGAAAAAAAAAAAAAAAAAAAAAAAAAACACGCACACGTATGAATTGGCAGCCTTTTTCATTAAAAATTCACTCAGCTGTGTAACACGGAAAAATTACCTCTCTCTGCTGATCAAGATCTGATTTGTTGCCAACAAGAACCATGGGAAAGTCATCTCGATCCTTCACCCGCAATATCTGAGTGTGAAATTTCTGAATTTCTTTATAACTGAAACAGAGAGAACCGACACAAATTCATTAGAACAACAGATTTTGATCTATGAACACAAAAATAATACAGTTTATAGAAGGTCATTACAATTGAACTCTTCTTGAATAGTAGCCTGTAAATTTAATTTACAATAAACAAACAATAAAAATTCCTATTGTTAAACAAATGAATCATGAATTATTTTTCTGAACTGAAAAAAAAAAACTGTTTAAGGTTTGATATGGTATATTCTAAAAAAAGTTCTAGACTGAACAATGTATAGACTGAACACGTAACACGCATGCTGTCCCTGTTTTCACAAATTTGCGTTTTTGTATACAAACTCGTTTTCAAAAGTTTGCATTTTCAGGCCCCCAAAATGCCGTTGTCATGCAAGTGAACGGCCAAAACGCATAAAAAGTTTCCAATTTTTAGTTGAAAACGGTGTCGTGTAAACCGAAGTCACATCCATGGGGATTAGCACACTGTGAAACCTCAACATTTACACTCGCCACACAAATAGGCACAGTTCAGCTGTTGAAGTTCAACTCTGCTGAGCACCTGATGACATGAACACTCATAACCTGCACTTTCATTCTCATCACAAACACATTCTGTGGTTTTATTTTTAAAACACACACAGACACATACACACTCTCTGTTCTCGTCACACAGAGGTTAGGAACTATCTATTCCCCTTCCTCTCATGCTCACACAAACACACTCTGGAAAACACCTACCTGCCACTGTCATTAAGAGCAAACACCAGCAAGAACCCCTCTCCAGAGCGCATGTACTGCTCTCTCATCGCTCCAAACTCTTCTTGTCCTGCTGTGTCGAGGACTAATGAACAGGCGAACGACACAAAAACAGAAAATAGCCCAGGTAAATAGAGGGGAATATACAAGATGAGCTGATCCACACAAACAAATCACATTTTTTGGTGCACAAACACAATTCATAACTACACCTAATTTACAGAAAAAGTTTGCTTTAAGCACAGCTGGCATGATGTTGTACTGACAGCAAGTCAAAACAAAACCTGGGCAGGAACCCATAGTCAGCAATGAATCATCAATGATGCAACTCTGTCCAAAATCTCCCTACTGAGGGAACCTGTGGAGCTTTTAACACTCATTCCTTCCTATGAAGAACACATTAATACCAACATACTGTCTAATCTTGTCTCCTTTCCATCCACGGTGCAGATTTTAGTGTACGAGTCTTCAATGGTTGGGTCATAGTCAGACACAAAGTACGACTGTAAAAGAAAACAGAAAACATTTTGGTTCACCAACTCCTCAACAAGGGCTTTAACATGAAGGAACATGCAGAGAAAAGCCCACTGCACTCTGAACGTCACACAACTTACAACACACCCTCAGAAATAATTACCACCGCGTATTTGCCCCATATTGTGCCTTAAATACATCTTTATTTCATACAAAGTACTGAAAAATACACACTTACCTGAATGAACTGAATACTGAGGGCGCTTTTCCCCACACCTCCACCGCCCACGACCACTAACTTATATCTTTCTTCCGTTGACATGATCCTACTCCTGCAAATATGTAACATTAGGTCATAAAACAATACTAATCATGTCTTCTTACTCAACTAAAATGATTTTAAGAGGAATAACACTGCTCTATGGAGCATAAAGATTTAGGACCGTAAAAGGCCTGGCATCGTTGATTAACCTCTACAATAGACTACAATGTAACAGATTTGGGCAAGTATGTATCACAATCAAAGCTCCATGTTTCAATATCTACAAAATATTTGTAGATTGATAACTCTAAAGTGGAAATAAAACAAATACCGTGCTGGTTTGAGCAATGACCGCCGATTACCTTTCTTCCGCAGCCGCCTTGAGTAAATTAGCCTTCTGGTGCCAAGTTAGCGACTCGAAAGTCAGACAACTTAGTCCACTGCCAACCCGCGAATACTCTGACAACTTTAATACACTATATCCGCAAGATTTAGCCTACAAATTCTCCCTTTTGTACAAACGATAAAACCATCTTGCTTATGGAGATACAATGCGAATTCCAAGCTTAAAGGAATGTCCGCCCTCTGGATTTTTCTTGGTGATTTCTGGACTCTCTCTTGCTTCCGATAGCTTTTTTTTCATGACCAGGGGCAACTTTTTTTCGTCTTCAGTGTATCTCATACGCACGCCTGAAATGGGCGTGGCTTTCAGGGTTGTTTTTCTCATCGCACGAATCATTTCGTAATCGGTGAGCTTCGGCGTGTTCTAATTGGCTGATGCAAATGATTCGATGAGCGATTCTGCTGTTACTACGCTTGTATTTCCGCAATAGAAGGAAGGCTATATGACAAATGTGTAATTCGAGCGTCGACTTTCCCATATTTGGGCAAGGGCCTGGCTTGTCTGAGTTACTGTACAGTAGATGTTTAAACAGAGCGTTAATTCTGCATTCATTGTCCGTTTTTTTATTAAGCTCGAACGATATAAATAAGCGCAAGAATTAAAAAACGGCGACACATTAATCATCTATTGAAATATTTTGTGGTCAATAAACAAGTCGTATAAAATGAGGCTGATTTAAACTTTATGTTTGTCGAGATGGAATATTTTGTATCTTATGTATTTATTTTTTACTGGTGTATTTAATTCCTAGTGATATGTACTATGTCTGTACATTTGTCTTTGTTCTTCTTGTATATTCCTTGGCAACATCAGTGTGGATGCTGAATCACTTTTGGCTTGCATTAAACGAAAACCTCCAGGAATGTGACAAACAGGGTGTAGTAAAAATCGTTTTGGAGACGCCCACCAGTTACTGTCTGCTTTCTCAACATTTCTAGGGATACGGTGCTCCTCTTCATTGTGACTAAACCAAGTGAGGGGACTAAATTTCAGTAGTCTGATGCAACAAATTCCTCAACTTTAGAAAACCCTTAGGTAGGCTTTAACTGTAAGGATATTATAATTTCTGTGGGTTTTATTAACTTAAAAGGGACAGGTCTATTGCCCAACTAATCAACTGGCTTTTAAATTCACAGACATGATATAGAGGTAGTGGGTGTTACCTTTTTTATTGCTAGATTTTGTCTTTTAATAACATTTTATTATACAATTCACCAAAATAGTTGCTAAAATTAAAGAGACAGAGAGATAGAATAAAATAATTGTCTTTAATGAACACTTTTTTTCAATACAAGCTATAGTGTTAAAATTCCACCTGCAAAATACCCATTTATAAATAACAATTATCAATGAATTTCAATAAATAAAGTCACAGGCAGAACAAATCGCATGTGTTTTTCCAGACGTTCTGTCATTTATACACATATCACCAGTCCATCAGATCAAGTGAGTCTGTCAAATACTCTCTTTGAGAAACATGCAATTTCATCAAATATATAAGTGAATTCACACACTCATACTTTTTCACCCATGTCGCAGTCTTCATTTAAGTTCCTTCATTCGGGAGGTACAGAATAATCACAGTTCCTTAGCTATGCCTCTCTGAGAAGTCCTTGTTTACACTTTATCTTTTAAGTAGTGGCACAGTCCATACAACCAGTCCCTCCTCAACATCTGTATGGCAAAGCAGCCTGTCCCACTTTAATACGTGGGCCAAGTAGCACCCCAAGCAGCATGCGTTCTCCCCAGTCTAGTATTTTGTTAACCGTTAGACTGACTGGAGACAGGGGGCTGTTGTCTCCATCCATACCCTCCACTGCTTCAACACCACCGGTAACCTCCTTCTCGAAAAGCTCCTGCGAGGAGGTTATGATTCCACATGGTCCCTGGATCTGCCTGTGTGATCTTGTGCTTGAATTGTTCACTTGGTTTGTTTTTTGTTGCCCCTCGTTTGCTCTGCGGTTCACTTTATTCTTTCTTCTTTGTGATTTTAAGCAGCTGTGTCTAACTGAAGCCTCCTTGCTGATAAACCTGTTTGCCTCTTTTGGATCTGCTCTGGTTTCTGATGCTGACGCCTCCATATTGACTCTGCCCAAGTCATCTAACGCCCCCGTATGGTCAACTGCGGAACAGCTCTGCTTCAGATCACAACTGTTCGCTGATGACCCCTTCTGGAGAGTCTGAGGAACTGCGCCCACTGGCGTAAGCGAAAGAGTAAGGCTTTTGCGTTTCTCCGCTAGAGATGGAATCTGAAGGTAAGTAGGCTTAGGTAGGCTGGACTTTGGTGCATCCTGCTGTGTCTGAGATGGGATGTTTACTGGTCTTTGTATCTCTACGGGATTTGTGCGGAGAGTGAGCGCTCCGAGCTTGTCTGAAAGAGATAAGGTAAACTCTGGATTCATCACCTCATAGCGTTGGTCTCTGCTCTGAATATTTTCCATTTGGTTGTTCTTGTTCTCACAGTGCACGTTTGCTTTGGAATCCTCAGTGCATCCATTAATAATACAGTTGTTGTCCATGCTGTTCTGAATGTTCAAGTTAGTTAACAGTGCCACTGTGGAACTGCTGTTGTTTTTTTCATTGGTGGGCTGTAGGCAGTTATCCAAAGGTCTGACTGACTGCTGAGCATGAATGTTTGTTGTGTTATTATTCTTCAAAGAAAGCGTTCCCTGGAAGAGCTGCAGCTGCCCCAGGAAGTTAAAGTTTGGTGAAATTGTAGGTCTGCGTTCTTTCACAAACCTAAAGGAATGATGAGATTAATTTGAATGATCTGCATTCATGAAATCAGAACAATGAAACATTCTCACTTAGGCCTACGTCACCACTATCATACCTCTGACTCTTTTTATGTGCAAAATGCTTATAATCACTGCTTATTACATAGAAAATGACAGAAGTAGTAAAACAACATATGCACATTACCTGTATGCATGATCCAGATCCATTTTCAGGCTATACATGACGTATGCCACAGCAAGTGCTGGAGATCGAGAAATTCCTGCAGCACAGTGAACCAAGACAGAGCAGCCAAGTGACATGGCCCCATCTGCAACATAAAATATAGGCTATACAATGAAAAATTATAGTGTACACCCAGGGTTTTCCACCAGGGGACTGATGCCTAAAATAGCATGATGATCTGTTTCAAATTAGCCTCATATTATTATTATTTTACACAGACAAACAAATATATTTCCATAGTCATAGTTCTATTCATCGATGCTAGTAGCTATTAATGATGTAATGCAATTGGGATGCAAATACAGGCTGATGTAAGCAGTGGGATTCCGGGTCCCTCACCAATGAAGTGCAACGCCTGAGGGATCCAAGGAAGCAGGTCATCCCGCAGGGAGTCGTCTATTGGGATACGGAGGTACTGGGACTGGGGTAAGAATGAAGGCTGTGGGCAACATCGGCTCACACTTAGTACGTACGAGATGCCTCGGTCAGACAAACCATCCTGTGGGAACGAAGAGCGGGTGAAAGGTGAGAAAGTAACTTAAATGTTATGTACGAGAACAACAAACTGTTGTTAAATGAAGCAAATATCATTTAAAGACGGGTTGAGGAGGATACTCCTTAACAGCTAGTACTACTGATACATTATAAGAGAATTGTAAATATACCTGCGTTACGTCAGTCTCTGCACCAAGGTAGAGATGCGGCAGAATACGCGACAACGGCGGCCGCTCGGATTGACTGTCCCTGTAGTACACCATCTCCTGATTTAAAAAATATATATATTTAAAAATACACTGAAAATTACTCTCTTGAGTCTATGACGCACTAAACAGACAGTCAGAATCCTAAAAGCTGCAAATGGCATACCTAAAAAAATATTTAAAAGTTTTGATAAATTGCATTTAGCAATGATTATATACAGTTTACACTTACTTACAATAAACTAAAAGCTCATACTCACCAGTTCAGTCACTTATAGATCAGCAGAGTCCGCAGGAAATCCAGAAAGGTTGGAAAAATCCAACGAAGCTGGTGGATGAACGTTGTAAATAGCACAAATAGGAGGAAGCTTATATCGCGTGAAGTATATATGTATCTGCGTGATTATAAACAGTTCCGTGATGTCTCTTCTCAGTTGTTGTGCTCCCGTGCTCCTCTCCGTTCTGTCTGCGCTTCTAACATTATTTGTTGTTGTATGTCTATACCTGCGCGAGGGAGGAAAAAGATGAGGTCATCCCGTTTCCAGAAGCTAAGAATAGTACAATTCTATGTGATGTCATTTTCAGCCAATCAGCGCCCAGGCTTGCTCTTTGACGCGCGCGCGGGCACGCTCTGTTTGTTCGCCATCATCAATTTGCCCTGAAGACCTCGGCACTTTTTATTGTGATGAATCGTGTTTTACTCCCTGTAGCCTTTCAGACAGAAAGACACCGCTTTAATTTGAAAATCGAGTGCGTGTAATTAGTCAAATGAGACTCTCCTATCATTCTATGTTTTAGATGTTTTTGTAAACAGACTTGTGTGCAACGTCCCATGCGAGCAGTGCTTCTCTGGTAAACAAAATGTATTATTCAGAACGCTTAGTTAACTAGTACACATTTACCTATTGATATCATATTTATACTATATTAAACAACTTCACGCAGTGCACTGTAGCCTACATCAAATATTACGTTTTATTTCTGTTTCAATTATGTCATGCGTTTTTATCAGATTGTACCACAATGAATTTTATTTCTCGAGCCACAGCTGCAAACAACAACAACAACGACAGTTGTTCAATTGTAACACTTAAAATTAGATTTATGTGAATTTATTAAACTATATTAATGCTAAACCACACTGGACTACAAAACAGCTGTCTTGCATTTTCCAATTTAATTTACAGTGATATGAGAGGACAAGACTTTGTCTTTAAAATCTTGCATAATAGAGTTTTGCATGTTTACTGGGCAGATGCATAATATCTTTTAAACTAAATGTGCAGGCCAACCTAATCATGGGCTTAGCCCACCCTGAGAGTCTTATGGCTTTGGGTCTTTGATGTCACTTTTTTCACAGTATAAATCTGATTTGGGGTCTAAAAATATGATTTATACTGTGAAACAAATAATATACATGTATGAAATATTTATTTTCTACTGTTTTTCTACCCACCATTAGAGTGTTGTTAGATGCATACACCTTGAAGATAAACATAACTATGGCTGTCTACAGAAGATATGCGATTAATCTCATTATTTCCTACCAGAAAGAATGGAATAGTAAAAATATCAAGTATGATTATGAAAACAAATTAACCAAAGTTGTGCTTTCTGGTGGAAAATAATTAGAATTTTAATCTATAGACCTCCATGGCCATTATAATACTATTATGTTCCATTTTTAAACCTTTGTTATGGGCCACCATACATCTTAGAACTGGAGTCTGGCCTATACCATGATGTGCTGAGAGATACTATTTTGTGCTTTGTGCATGTGTGAGATTCAGCTGTCAGCCCTCCTGAGCTCTATGCCCAACCCTAACACACACACAAAGAAAACACCTGGTTCGAGTATATGGCATAATTTTACTTTCACATTATTCAGTACAGAGTAAATTTAATCTAACACAGGTATCTGACAGGTTGAACAGCGATACACTGGGGCTGCATTAGCTAGCGGATACTGCATAGACACGCGCACACACAGAAACACACACACACCATGACTGTGACAACTACAATGACAATGTCCCCAGTACTGCATCACTGCATCGAGGGAAGCGTGAACCCCAGCTGAACTAATATGACTGTCGCATAAATTCCATTATATTTTTCCACAAGAATCACACAGATTAACACCACACACTCTCTCACCAAATGATGCTGACCAAAATCGTTATGATCCCTGTACGTGATTGACAGTTGGCAGCTGCTTTGGTCCAGTGCTCCCCCTTAAGCCCCTGTCCTCTAGGCCTAAGAATGTGTGTACAACTGTGCATGCGATGACTTTTCACAAACTAAGTGCTTTCCCAGGTTTTAGCTCTGCAAAAGAAAATATGGGTCTCCAGCTGTGGCCAATCACCACTCAAAGTTAATAGTGTGTGTGTGTGTGTGTGTGTGTTGTGTAAAGATTTAGTAATGAGGTAACCACTATCTACTATTCATTTCAGTCAATAACTGTGCTGGAAGAATGACAGATGATGTCAATGTCCTCCAGATGTTTTTTTTGAGATATTACAAAAAAAAAAAAAAAAAAAAAAGACATTTACATAAAGGTCCACAGCAGTTGCACTCTTCACGTGCAAAAACTCGCACACTGGCAGACCTGACCTTCCCCTCTGCTTCACTTCCGCATTCTGATTCTAGTTCCTCTCCAGCTCATTTAACACTGTACAACTAACCTGAAACGTTATGCCCATTCACTCATAGTACAGAATGGAATGTCCAAAACAAAAAGAACATTAGACCATTTAAGAAAGCATACAAACACACTGACAATATACCACTATCAAAAACAATAAAGAGACATACAAATGCAACCATGAAGGGTAATCATTTACATGGTTTATATATATTTTTATATAGAGATTTTTTTTCAATAAACATTGTCAGATAATGGGGGTCAGGACGAGTACTGAATACATAGGACAAGAACAGGAAAAAGGGGTCGGGACTATAAAAGCCTTTCCTCTCAAAGCCTCTTAAAGTGCACTGGCCATTTCTATGTCGGAAGGAACGGAGGTACGGTGCGACAAACTGGAAATGCATGTGGAATCTTTTTTTGAAATTTCTCTATGTACACCAATGGCTCTGACTGATTTCAGGGGAGGAAAGCAAGAGAGATAAAGCAATGGGGGTTAGTGATTCTGGCCTCTTTTAGGGAAGTGCCATTACGTTAGTGTATTGCGATTGTGTTTTTTTTTTGTCCTGCTAATAGTCTTACAGGGAATGTTACAAAGAAACAGCTAATGTGCAGTTTTTGCGGTTTAAACTTTGCGGATAAAACAGGAGAGAGGGAAGACTTGCTCTACTTCCATCTTTTTGCTTTACATTTCTCCCTCCCCCTTAACCCACAAAACACACACACACACACACACACACACCAGCTGTCAACACAAGCACAGGAGTTGATCGTTGAACAGGCAGGACGGAGAATGGAACCATCACCATGACTCTTTCACACATGTACGAAAAAAAACAAAAAACACACAAGCTTCCTTTCGTTCCATTGCTCACACAGGTAAACACCGATAAAAACAAGAAGGGCAGCGCTGATGATGATAACAATAATAATAATAATAATAATAATCATTATCAGAATGACAGTAATATGGCTGCCAGAGGCTGACAGCTACTTTTTCCCTTATGCATGTATGCTTTTTGTAGAATCTTTATTCTGGGGCCTTTCAGGTGGAACTCTGGTCTGGGTGTCGGTTCTAGATGGTGCTAGTCTCGGCTGGCTTTCTAGAACTGTTCCGCCAGCAGCTCACAAAGACGCTTGGAGACAGTGTCCTTACTGCTGCGCAGGGTCAACCGGTACATCTGAGACAGAGAGAGAATAAAGAGCATTACCAAATGTAAATGCAAACACACAAACAATTGAGGAAGAAACATCAATTGTGCAGATAGACGCTCATTCGGCTTTCTGAATGTGTGTCTGATCCTTATTGTTGATACATAGACTAAATGTAAACTTGCACTATGGACAAAGGAAACTCCACATATACTAAGAGAAAGACACTGCTGTCACGCCAAATGAACTGGGTTTTATTACCAGACATGGAGTGAAATCACAAGAGAGAGAGGATGGGAGGTGTTTGGGGTTGAGAGGCGTGGCAGGATAAATGTGTTACCTGCTCCCCAGACTTGAGTTGCATCAGCAGGCACAGAGACACACAGACAACAGTAAGATGAAATAAAACTGACTTGGAGAGACACCTGTGCTCCATAGCAGCAGGGAGGGACTGTGATACTTTTGATGCTTGTGGTATTTTGTTGTTTTTTCCCCTCTCCTTTTTTCTGTGTAATATATCTTTTCATACCTGGGCTTGTGCGTTGGGCTCGAGTCTTAGCAGAGAACCCACTTGCTGGGCCTTGGTTTGGATCACTCCGGCACACACAAAGTTCTCTGGGTTCGGATCCACATTCTCCAAGAGAGCCATGCCCAATCCCAGTAACTACGAAGAAGAAGGGTAGAGTGGCAAAAGACAAAAGATGACAATCAAATGAAGTGTTGATGAACTCTTGTCTGCAAATAAACTCTGCAGGACTGCTATTATTACTATTTCTGCATAGGGGTGTTGCAATATACCAGTTTTGACGATAATAAAAAAAAATTAATATGTTAATACTACACATACAATAATATTGTAAATAATCTGGTTGACATTCCAACATAGTAAGTGGTGTTGCCATGTCATAAAACAGAAAAAAGAAGACATTGACACAGTGTGTAGCTACTACTGCAGCAAAAAATCATGTTGGAGATCACAGACGAAAGCAATGCACTCTACCCGCACCCAGAGAATAGAATAACCAGATACTTGACTACATATCCCAAAATATGTAGCATACAGAGCAGGAAACACTGGGAACTGTATCCCACAATACAATGCACTCGACCATCCATTTTCTTGTGATGAATGAACCTAAATTAATATAGCCATCTATCTATCTTTTTCTTGAATCATTATTTCATTGAATTGAACATTTTCACACAAACTTGGATTAAACATGCAAAATAATAAGGTAATGAGACAATTCTGCATACTACTATTTGAAAATGCCTACTGTTGTGTGGTGTACAGTATATACCGTATAGTGCACAGTAGGCTAGGGTGGCATTACAGATTCAATGTAAGGCCAACTCACCTTAGCTTTGAGCACTTCAGTGTCCATGGCATGGTTGGCCTTGAAGATCTTCTGTGCTTCTTGCTGAGGCCTGTGAGGAGATAATTTAACATGTTTCTCATTTAGAAAACAGTTTGTGATGTATGTATACAGTAATTTGTCTTCTGTGTACACACAAACACTTACTGGCTGAGCTGTTTCCAGCGCTGAAAGAAGTCATGTGATGCCATCTCTGTGGGCTGGAAGAACTTGTTTATGGTAACGGGCAGCTTGAGCGTGAGGTTCTGGAGAGCTCCGCCATACCTGAGACAGCACAACAGCTTTGTAAACCACAGTGCACGTTGATTTACAGTTGTAAACCATTTAAATGCGTGCATCTGTCACCTGAACTTGATGTTGAGGAGCGGCGCATCACAGAAGTCAGACAGACACTCGATGTTGATGACCTGCTGCACCTGAGCACCTCCTTCTATGAGAGGCTCCACTGGTTTAGTCTGAACGTTGAGCTGTGGGATCAGTCAAGGAATTGCAACGAACCAACAAACAACAAACCAGCATCCTCAGATAATCTACATGACAAAAAAAGTTAACTTTATCACAACTTGTATAAGCAGGAATGAACATGGGTTTGCATGTATAGATGTGAAGGATATGAGACTGTAGCTCTCCTGGGCAGGAGACTGTAGTCGTGAAGGTCACAAACTGCACTGACGTCTTATTGCCATAGAACAGATACATCCGCCCTGTGAGGAGAGGCAACATGCATGCAATTTGAATATCAAGTCCAATATTAACACGGTAACAGGTATTTATAATGCTGACACAATAGGATAAAAATGAGCCAGAACTGCAAAAATGTGTACACTGAAACTACAATCTCTCATAAACACAGGTTAAAATACAATAAACATGATGACATAGTCCAGAAGTCAACTAACATATACCTCCAAACGATGCAATTACAATTTTGCAGATGTGACTCACCCAGGTTTTGGCGATATTCAGACTTTATGCCGATCTGTAGCAGCTGATTCTCAAACAGAACTCCATTGTTTTTGCACACAAACCTGAGGGCAAGAGATAAGAGTGTTTGTGAGGCAGACAAGCATGCAGGGACAGCTAGCAATGGTACTTCACGTGTTGGAAGAATAATCAAAAACATGAGCTCCCCACTGGGAAAATTCACCACAATCTCACTACCAATTTTTTAATGATCAATCTTTAATGATATTTTGTTACGATCAGTGAAACAGGTAATTACCAACAGTGTTAGTAAAAGATACAATTAGTTTCCGTTCATGCTAAGGGACTTGGATGAGTTTAGCAAAAAATTTAGCAAGTGTTCATTCTAACAGGCAAGTAAAGCGAAGCACATCAGCGCTATAAGAATGACTTCCCCTTAAGGGAATAGGACCATCCGCGGAGCATGTGAATGCAGCATGAGACACTGAGAGGAGGGTGGCTGTTGAAAGGGAGACTGAAGCGAAGCAAAAAAAGAGTGGCCAATCATCAGTGCTACCGAATGTTGTTGACTATGTAGTGCTATGGTCTCATCTGATAAAATAATAAACATAAGTTTTGGAACTGTGAACTAGTTAGCTAGAGCACATGCTGTAAAATATAGCCATGAAGCTTATATGGGCCAAACAAGCCCATCTCACAAGATTTCCTGCCAACACTCTACTATGCCTATAAATATAAGTAGCGAAAAAGGGATTCTTTTATTGGAGTACATGTATACACAGGCCTGAAGTCAAAGCAGAAGTGTCCACAATGTGCAAGCAGATGCAGGTTATTGGGCTAGAGATTGAGTGAGTTCAGACTTGTAAAATAACTACTTGATTTGATCATGTTTACATTTATAATTTGGTCACTATAATTAACGGTCATGATACATAGATTATAGGTCTAATTCTGCAGAACAGAATACAAGAAGGCTTTTCCAAACATTAAATAAATTATTACAATTTAAAATAACTGTTTTCGATTTGAATATATTTTAAAATGTAATTTATTCCTGTGATGGCAAAGTTGAATTTTCTGCATCATTACTTCAGTCTTCAGTGTCACATGATCCTTCAGAAATCATTTTAATACACTGATTTAATGCTCAAGAAACACTTCTCATTATAAAATGTTAAAAACAGTTTAATATTTTGTGGAAACCGTAATACTTTTTTTTTCAGGATTCTTTGATAAATGGAAAGCTCAAAAGAACAGCATTTATTTAAGTCTGAGATAGTCGGGTGACTGAATAGAGGGAGTGAAGTAGGCGAGTGAGCTCTTACTTGTTGAGCAGTTCGTTTGACTCAGGCAGAGGAGGAGCAGGATCTTCAGAGACCACAGAGGGGGGAGCAGAGCTGAGAGACCGAAAGCCAAGAATGCAGAGAGAAGAAAAAGCGGCCCCAGGAGATGAAGAGAGGGGTGAGAAGTGTTAAGTGTGAAAAGGCACAGATGGTTAAAACAGATCAAGGATGTTAGAAAGTGGTGAGCCGGTAAAAAGAGAAGAAGTGTAGAGTGAAGCCAAAGTAGAAAGCAAGAAAGAGGAGACAAAGAGAAAAGGCAGAGGTTAGTACCGGCATTACATCTGTGGCAAATAAAATGTTAGCAATTCATATTACAACCACACAGCACACAAACAGAAAACACTCCACAGACACAAACAGAAAAAAACATTTACACAACAACATCTATAAATAACCAAACATTTTTAAAAGTTTATATGTGACTGTCAACAAGTTTTGCTGTAACATATTGACGCTGTAGTCAACCACTGGCCCCTTACTCCGAGTCACCAGGACCCTCGGCCAATAGGGAGTCAGAGCTTTCAGTAGGGGGTTCCAGATCTCTGCCATCGTCCAATGAAAAGCAAGGACGTGAGACACACACACGTTCACGCATACACACAAACATGTGCGCACACACACCAAAATGAGGGAGATGGAAAAGGGAGGGAAAGAGAGAAGCAAGAAAAGAGAAAGACAGTCACATACGCAGCAAGATAAAGGACACAAGATTACACAACACACAAAGAGGAAGACAAGAAGAACGAGCGATAGAAAGTGAAACGACAGAAGAGCAGAAAGCCTGACAGACGTATATGCAAGCTCGAAACATCTGGACTTGTTAAAATATTAGTGTACTTCACTTCAGTTAATTAAAGCAATAAATGCACAGTGGACTGAAAACAGGATGCTAATGAACCGGATTCTTATTTACCTCAGGAAGCCATCATCATTGACCCCAGCCTCTGAGAAAACATCAACCAATAAACTGCCTGCGCTGGGAGCGGCAGCGGTAACAGGGGGAACAGTGCGGAGCCCCAGCAGATCGGCAGACGGGGACGGAGTGGACTGAAAGAAAAAGAGCGTTCATTACATTGGATTTTGGCTCAGTAAGGAGATGCTGAGTGTTTGAATCAGGATGTGTGCAGTGGGTGGGTGTTTTCTCAGGAATTGTTCTGTATTTGCTGACTCACTTCCCTGTACAATGTAAACACGTGCAATGGCTGAAGTCTGCCGCATATTAATCTCAGCCTCAGCCCACAGACTGCCATACAGTACGTGCACTGACCATCTAATGTATATTGCCCACAAAAGTGCCAAGAGCTGTCTGAAATTGGCAGATCCAATCTGATGCACCAGTGTGACTAGACAGGAAATCATGTCTATAAGGAACTGGGTTGATAAAATGAGCACTTAACCAAAACATTTTGAGTGGACAGTAATTTTTATCATGCCAGGCTATTATTGTGAGATTAGCTATTACAGATAAACCTGACCTTAAAAAGCATGTAGAAACAAAACTAAATGTGATAGATCACTTTTAATATCAGTCAGATATACCTTTCCTGTCTTAAGTGGCGGTTCATGGGCAGCATAAGCTGCAAAGTGGACTGTAACATTTTTTTGGAAATGTGTTATACATTTTTTTTAGGACTCATTGACTAATAGAAAGTTCAAAAGAATAGCATTTATTTAAAACAGAAATCATTTGTAACATTATAAATGTCACTTTTGATCAATTTAATGCATCCTTGCTGAATAAAAGTATTAATCTCTATCTTATTTTATATATATATATATATATATATATATATATATATATATATCTCAAGCAACATCATCCATGTGTGTTTGTTTCCCTCACAGCATTAGATGCAGCAATGACAGAGTTGTCTCCGCCTCTCTCTCCCCCTCCATTGAGTTCTCCCTCTCTCTTTCCCTCCTCTAGCTCATTCACAGACACGGCTCCTGGTCCTTTCTTCTTTTTCAGCTTGGCTAGGATGGACGACTCTCTCTCTGGGAATGGAGGCATCTCCTCAAGCACTGTAGCCTACAGGTACACACAGTGATATTATGCAAATAAATGGTGACAAACAAATCAACAAAATATGTGCAAAAGGGTGTGATCTCACCAGGACATCAGTGCTGGCAATGGAGGACAGTTTGAGATACTCCACAGCTCTCTGCTGCAGCTCAACATCACTGTTCCTGATCTGGCTGTCAGAGCGCAGCACTTCCTGAATAGTGCTCTTTGTCTCCGGGAACAGATTAATGAACTTAATATAGGCAGAAAGCAGCAGGGCGCGCGTGGGAACTGAACACAGGTGAAACTTAGAGTGGAGCAGGTTAAACTGAACCAGAGGACTAGTGAGATGGAAGGACAGAGGTGAGATGAGTGGGATCAATTTGATCCATTTCAGATTATAGGAAAGACAAAAGAGAATGGAAAATGAAAGAGAGATGAAAAAGAACAAGAGGACATCATCAGTACAGCAATAAAACATCTATAACACCAGAGTGCAAGGTTACAAAACATTGCTATGAGTGGTTAAAGAACTCACCTGGAACGAGGATCACCAGCAATAAGGTTACCAAACTCTCCCAGGATGTAGCCTCCAACCTTCACCATATTCTCATGACAGGCTGGAGCCTGCAAAGCCTGTGGAAATTAAAAGGAAAAAAAGAGAGCAGAAAACATGAAGTGTTGCATGAAATATCACAATGATGGTGGAAACCAATTTTCTGGACAAGAAGTGAACATCTGGAGTCATTTACCTCAAAGACTGTCTTGGCTGCATATCCCTGCACATCGTCACGGTTGATGACGATCTGGATGACGCGGTACCACACTTCCTCACTGACGTAATCCCCAGCAATGCGGATTAGGTTCAGTATGGTGTCCACATACCAGGAGTAGTCTACTGCATATTTCTCTGCCAGGATGGCCACCTTCAGTACCTACAGACACAAGTCACTCATTTTAACAATGACCTATGACTGAAGTGATACAGGCGAGATAAAGAGACACACACACACACCATTTCCTCTCTGATGGAGTAGTCAGCTGTCTCCAAGTAACTCAGCATCTCGGCAACAATCTGCTTGGCATTGCTGCGATCACACATGGCATAGAGGAGGTCAGCAGCTCTCTGACGCACACTGACATCCCTCTCAGTCTGCCAGCAAGATAAATAGAATTAAATGCTTATAAACAGTGTTCATGAATAAAAGAAGGAATCTGCCATTTAAATGAGCAATTTTAGTGTTTACGGTTTCTTAAGAATGCAGAATCTAGCCACTTACCTTCAGGGCGTTGATGACTGTCTCTATATGCGTTTTAACTGCCTCATGGGAAAACTCAGAGCTGGCAAGGGTGCACATGCTTTCCAGGGCCAGGTAGCGCAGATTGGTCTCTCTGTGCTGTAAGAACTGTCCCAGCTGGTTACATGCCCGAACAAGAAGATTCGGCTCGCTGTGGAGAAACAAGGGCCATGAATAGAGTTTAAGTACAAGAGTGAAATGCTAAATACAGATAAAACCAAATCAAAACACCACAGCAGATCGTTTTAAACAATGTGCACCTGTCATAGTGGATGATGAGAGAGATGGCTTCGAACAGGATGGCATTCTTGGCATTGGAATGCTGAACCTTCTTGGATTTGGGTGGCTCTTGGGCTTTGTTGAGGATGGTCTCCAGACACTCCACCAGTCGTCCCTTCACAGCACCATCTTCAGGCGGTGGGTAGCACTGCAGCAGTCGCAGCAACTTGCAGGACAGCCACGGAGCAGGAACGAAGTAGTAGGTGTAGTCCTGCAGGTCAGTGGAGGCTGAGGACACAATCTGAGAAAGGAAAGAGACAAATCAAACACAAGATAACAAATCCGGGGTTGCAAAGAATTGAAACTTTCAGAAAATTGTTTTTCCACATGATTTTTCAGTGGTAACACATTGCAAATAAAACTAGTCAGTGAAACTGCAATTTGCTGCACAACCATGAAAAGCTGGAAGAATCAACCAAAAACAGACTTTTGCAGTGCAGACAATTTTTTTAAAAACGTTTGTTTTAAACGTTTTTTAAAAAAAGTTGACATAAAATTTAACAGATTAATTATTTTGTAAATTCCCTTTAAAATCAATATTTGAATGTAACATTTTAACCTTAAATTTTTGGGGAGTTCTGTTCATTTAATTTTTCTTCTGATGGTTTAACAAATATGGCTGTTTAATTGCGGATATAATAGACCTTAGTCAGGATAACACCATATTTAATTTTTGACAAGGATGAAAACAAGTCTGTGAGAGATAGAAGTACAGTGTGTTCAATGGATTGTACTGTTTTTTTAACAACATACTGATTGTTCAGCAGACGAAACAGCTTTCTAAAAGACTCTCAGTATACAAAATCTCCATAAAGCAATAATCATGCAACATCTATAACCTTATTGACTTGAAGTAATCCATGATAAAGTAATGCTAACCTAACAATTTTATACTTAATGAACACTTTACATTTAAGTTATATTTACACACTACAAAAGGTTGGAAAGATTTTTAAATGTTATCTGAAAGAAGTCTCATGCATGCACACACAAACACTCACCCTGCTGAGACGTGACACAGCAAGTGACACACAGGTCTTGAACTCATCAGGGTTCTTCTGGCTGAGACAGGTGATCAGGGAGATCGCAGCAGTGACCACACCCTGAAAGAGAAGAACACCAGAAAACAAAGAACCTTTAACAACAAGGAAACATGCTAATCTATAAATGTGTACATTTTCAATTTAAACGGGCATGTGTATGAACATCATGAGGTTATGTTTCCTGAGCGTCAGACTTACCATGTGCTGGTCATTGAGCAGGTGCACCACTCTAGAGGTCCATTCTCCCATGAGCACCAGGTCTGGTGAGGTCTTATACAGGCGGAGCAAACACAGAGCAGCTGACTGCTTCACACTGTCCATCGTGTCTCTGTCATTAGGATAGGAACTACTTTAGCCATCTAAATTCATCTACTCAAAATTAAAATACTTAGGGCAAGACACTATACGTGAATAGGGTAAAAATTAACACAGATATCGCCATACTTTCCCCAGCTGATTATCTAATGAAAAATGCATAATTTGCATACATTTCCAGAACAGACCTCTGAACACCTGATAAAGCTAGCAAAAATACTGCCAAAAAATTATTTTCACCATAAATTTATTTATAAAGTGTAAATCAGGTAAATGTTATAAGAGAAAACCTGATATGTTGGTGTATGCAAGTGCTACTGAAGTGGACACTCATTTTAAGAAAATGCCCTTTAAAAAACTCCCTGTAATTGGAATCTACAGATGCAAATAGATGCTTAAGAAAATAAACACTTAAATATATATTTTGGATGTTTTATTACTACTAGTCTGAAAGAAGACAAGTTATGGAAGTGAAATTAACCATTGCCTGAAAAAAAACAATGGTTTTAGCTGTAGTGTTTTGCCTTAAAGTATATAACAAATTATAATCTCTAATACTAAACTTAAGAAAGCAAGAAAGTGACACCACAAATACACACTTCCTGTTTTGTTAATCATTTTTTCCCCTTACGCAATTCAGTTCCTTCTTTGTGATGTCCTTCAATTTAAATCACATTAAAGCTGTACAATTCTGGATAAACTGAGAATCGAGAAATAAACTGAGAAACACTCTCTTTGGGTGTTTGAATCGAGATCGCAATCTTTTAACAATTATTCGTGCAGCTCTACCTCCTGCTCAACCCCTCCAGGCCCAAGTTGCTCACCCAGCCACAAGGATGCGCGGAATCTCTCCAGCGAAGGCCTCAGCCATCTCTCTGCTGCCCACGTTGGCGATGCAGTGCAGAGCCAAACACATGAAGGTGGGGTTTCGGCTGGACAGGTCATTCTTGATGGCATTGTTAATAAGTCTGATCAGTTCACTGTTACTGTTCACCAGCACAGAGATGAACAGATACCCCTGGAGAACAAACAAGGAACAAGGAAGGAACAAAAAGAAGCTGACAATTATGCTGCATACACTGATTGAGGGCAAATGAGTGTACAGTAAAGCTGAAATGAAGACAGCGTCACTGAAGAACTGTCATCTTCAAACAAAATCAGAGCAGCATTCCTGCAAGCTTGGTGGATAAGCACTAAACCATGAGAGAGATTTCCCCCCCTCGCTGGACTAATGTTTCTCCCTCACTGCTGCAAGGGCTGAAGCTCACATAAATTGCCTCTTCTCCACTCTCGCTCCATCATGATGTTGAATGTGCTTTTAAAATCTGGAGGTTTGAAGGAATATGTCTTGCAAGATGATCAGTATCAACTGATTTAAATTCTACTACAGTCAAAATTCAATAATTTACTTTATTCGGTGTATATGGACACCATTATAACAATTCACTGAACTTATCAAAAATAAAAATATTCTTTGGATTCTTTATTTTGCTTTCTTAAATGCATTATTTACAAAACTGTTTCAGGAAAACGTTGGTTCTTTTTCCTTATTCTGTGGAGGAAGATGTTGATGCTGAATTTTGTTGCTAAAGATTTCCTTTTTTTTTATTATAGATTTCCTTTTTTTTTTTTAATTTTATTTAATTTAACAATTACAGTAACATCAACTAACAAACAAACAAAAAGTGCTTAAATATATAACAATTAAATTAATATAAAATGAATAAAATTGTGTATGTCTGTATGTATCTCTCTATCTCTATCTCTCTCTCTCTATATATATATATATATATATATATAGAGAGAGAGAGAGAGAGAGAGAGAGAGAGAGAGAGAGATACACATACAGAGATACATACAGACATACACAATTTTATTCATTTTATATTAATTTAATTGTTATATATTTAAGCACTATGTTTGTTTGTTAGTTGATGTTACTGTAATTGTTAAATTAAATAAAAAAATAAAAAAAAGGAAATCTATAATAAAAAAAAAAAGGAAATCTTTAGCAACAAAATTCAGCATCCAAAACATCTTGGCTGAATTTAAAGGGGTCATGAACTGGCTTTTTTCATTTTTTTATACTGTTGTCTGAGGTCAACTTATGACATTCGCATGGTTTTTACATTCAAAAACATCATAATGAATAAGTAATAGGCTATTTTCTACCCTGGTTTTGAGCCTCTCTCATAGAATGCTCGCCCACTGCTATGATTGGATAAGCTTTGCATATTACAATAAGCTTAGGCTTCCTCGTCAGTACACGTGAGGAATTGTTTTGAAAGCGTGTGGGAAAACGGGGCTCGCAAAATGTCTTTATCAAACAAACACAATGATTTCTCTCTCATCCACCCGCAATTAATTGGAATGTTATTTTTTATTACTTGGCCCACCCGATCGGTGGATATAACCGCGAACCGTGCATCACTAACACACACACACGCACGCGCTTCACTGCAGAGTCAGACAAATCAGCATGATCAAAACATCAGCGATTGTATTTTTCCTTCAAATATCGTCAAGAGAGTGAACAACGCACACCAAGAAAAGAATATTACTTCACTATTTAAGATAGCCCGTCACCAGGCCGGTGATACGTTTTGGTAGCCCGTCTGGAAAACACATAGCCCCGGGACGTTGGGCTTTTGCGAGCCCTGGCCGATAACGTTACATGCCCGAGTCTGATCACGAATTGCAGCACAATGAACCAACAACACCTCAAATAAAGGTTTCTCCAGCCTGTGACAGCATGCTAAGTTATGTTCAGTTAGACACGTACACAATCAATAGATATCAAACGATCTGTAACAATGCAATACTATCACATATAAAAAACATTTTTTACTCACATAAGTGTGTTGCTTCATTCAATCATGTAATCTCATCCTGTCTGCAAATCCAGTCTCGTTTACAAACGAATCCGTGGTGAAATGAAGGAACAAACGCGCAATGTCTTACCCACGTGAGCTGGATATTCATTAAAAATAAAGTTCATCCATGCACTCATAATATTGGAATCCGAATGAAGCTTATGCAGCATGTTTATTGCTTGGAAGTTCAATCCGGTTTAGCTCCACGTAGGCCTATGTTATTTATCTATAACATGTCATGCACAAATCGGTGGGTGGGAAGAATCAGGCGTTCTTCTTCTTCGGTTAAGGCGGTGTTTCACCACTTTAACGTCACAGCTTGACACATCGAGCGTTTGCTGGGCCTGGTGTCAATAAAATGAACTTTTATATATCAAAGGCTGAATGAAAAGTTGATTTCTCAATTCATGACCCCTTAAATATATATCAGAAGAGCAGTGGAATTTTCCAGCTAATGGATGCTTTGAAACTGTTAGCTGGAGGCTGTGACTCCTTGTTTAGTTTGAGACACTAAATCTTACCATACAGCAGGCCACTTGGTGACCTAAATCAGGTTTGGAAACTATTTTAAAGCTGCACTATGTAACTTTTTTTGTGCTTAAAATTTACAAAATGTATATAATGAGTGAGTACATCATGAATCCATTTTCCATGCTTAGAAGTCTCAAGAATCATAGGAAACTGTAAGATGCTGTAGTGAACCTGTTTGACTTCTATACAAAGATATTGGTATCCACTAATCATTTGAGTCAAGAAACCTTGCTGATTTTTTGGGCTTAGCTCATGGGAAATGTTTATTGAATATATATGACCCATATGGTAGGAGTAAGTCATCACCACATTCCTCAGCATTATAGTATAATGTCTTGCAGTGAAAAAGACCTTTACAAGAGGCTAACAAGATACAGGACCACAACTTGTTTCTAGTTCACAAGTGTATAAAAGTGCAACAGGAAGAAAAAGATACAGCGTCTTCTGCAACCCCTCTACAATTCATTAGCACTATGTATATTTCATTAATTTTGCCATGCACAAGAACAAATGCTATGGCCATGTGGTGTTTAATGACAACACATGCTGTTGTCTAGTTTGCATTGTAAATGTTATTTCAATGCCTTTCCTTTTCAAGGAAAAATATAAGCTGACTCTGAATGAGTCAGCTTATATTTTTTATATACTCACAGTTGTTGTCCTTTTTTGTACTGAAACATGCTCAGATTCTGCCCTGCTTCTGTCAGTGTTACCCTGCAGAGAGCTGCGTGGCTGATGGGAGTGTGGCTGCTAGAGTGGGTGTTTGATCAGCAGGAGATAATTAGACCTCATGGTAGGTCTACATGGCATGGAGTGCCACTAAGCTTCTCTGACAAGCTAAAAACACATCTGTTGCCCACACTCTACCTACGGCCACGTTCATCAGACATGTCCAAATGTTCAAATCAAAAAAAGAACATTTCCAAAGCGCTATCTAGACTCTACACTATCATTCAAAAGTTTGGGGGCGGTAGAATTTGTAAAATGTTTTTGAAAGAGGTTATGCTCACCAAGGTTGCATTCATTTGACCAAAAATACAACAAAAACAGCAATATTGTGAAATATTATTACAATTTAAAATAACTGTTTTCTATATTAATATATTTTAAAAATGTAATTTATTGCTGTGATGTCAAAGCTGTATTTTCAGCATCATTACTCCAGTCTTCAGTGTCACATGATCCTTCAGAAATCAGTCCAATATGCTGATTTGCTGCGCAAGAAGGTTTTCTTAATATTATGTTGAAAACAGTTGTGCTGGTTAATATTTCTGCAGACACTGTGATTCAGGATTATTTGATAACTAGAAACTTTAAAAGAACAGCATTTATTTGAAACAGAAATCTTTTGCAATATTATTAATGTCTTGTCACTTATGATCAATGAAGCATTAATTTCTTAGAAATTAAAAAAAAAAAAAAAAAAAAAAAAAAAAAAAAAAGACCCCAAACTTTTGAACAGTAGTTTATATTGGTAGTAATACTAAACAGGCTGTTCACACTGCACACTGGATCTGTTTTCCAACAGTGTAGTCAATATCCTGCATATCAGTTGACTTACATGTCTCTCTCTATGCGGATATATGAGAGTGTGTGTCATTAAAAGAGAAAAGAGAACACTGAAAACTGAAAACATTTTGTTGAACTTGCATGGTTTCTGTGTGTCAGATAACAAAACTATTATACGTTCATGTATATGCAGTGTTTGAAACTGCATATGTTGGCTAATTTACCAGCTGATGCATTGTGAATGGATAAATAAATGAAGGCCAGGATAAATAAATTAATTCAGACACTACTGCATTTTGTGCACCCTACATTTTGCAAAATTTGGATGAATAAATCAAAAGTTGGGTGATGTTGACTAGTGTGAATATTAAACAGCAAAAAGGCTGCTATTAAATATGAAGTCTGCATATTCGGCATGTCTATGTGTGAAGTGCGACAAAACTACACCACTCTAATGACAATGTCACCAAGGATAAGCTACTATGTCCTGTACAGTTTTCATACTTTGCATCATTTAGTCATACCTTTGGACACTTCTCTGGCCAAACCTGCCTGTGAGCAGCAGTAAAGTGTGCAAAAACGTACCAAACACATATACACTCACAAAGTCAACAATGGTGCAATTCCCAAAAAAAAAAAATCAAAAAGGCAAACAAAAAAAAAAAAAACATTTCACAACACCTTAACACAACCCATTCAAGAGTTTACTATACACTATACACTAGGGGTGTAACAGTTCTCGGTTTAAAAAAAATTAAATAAATAAATTTCCAACCGTACGGTTCTCCACGCACTTGCACCGCGGTTCATCTCAAATCTGATGACGCATCTATAATATGGTTTCTTGATAACAAGGTGTAAAACAGACAGACAGAGTTAGGCTAATGTATGTTTCTGTCGATGGACACACATTCTGCCTTCCCAATACATTACAACAGCGATGATCAAAAAGCGTGGACAAACAGTCACTCTCGTATGCGAGTGCCGTCTGCTCGATCATGCCCAGTCATTACACCGTCAGCAGGTGAGACCTGAACAGCACACGATGCTATTTGTGTTTAAACTAAACCCATTTAAGCCTTGCCAATTTAAACATTTAAGAGAAAGGCGCGAAAGACAACTCGCACACGCTGAGAGGAGATTTCTGTGTGTGTGTGTGTGTGTGTGTGTGTGCACTCATCTGAAGCGCGCACACGACGTGTTGCAGATAGCGCGCAAACATTGAGTTCTCTTTCAAGTCTTGCACTTGAACGGACAAATTCACACAAAAAATATGTCAACATGCCCGTTTTGGCGAGTATACTTGCAAACATAGTAGGTTGTGTGTCAAGTAAAACGTAAACCGTTGAGAAAGACGTGTTCATGTGTAACAGTATGTACTGGATCTGTGCATTATGTCTTAAAGGGAAAGAAGCCTATTCCTGCTGTCTGTGTTTTTAATGTTAAGCAAACAGCAAATGACTAAGAAATAACTCACTGCTCTTGACTGAATAGGTTTTGTAACTTCAATAATGAATAATATTTATTTAATTTATACAGCGAAGATTATAATATGCAATGTTATTTTATATTTGATTACTTTATTCATTTTCTGTACCTGAAAAATCTGAAAAGCACTGTTTGTTTTATATGCATATTGCTCTATTGTGCTGTTGCTTGTAGTTTGATTATTTGTTCATTTTATTTGACAAAAGTCCTAATTTCCCTGAACATAGCGCATAGCGAACCGTACCGAAACCCTAAAACCGTCATAAAAACCGAACCGTGAGTCATTTGAACCGTTGCACCCCTTCTAGACACAGTGGAATATTTAAATACAGCTCCACTTACAATCTGTTTCTCAGTGTACTTGTTGGAGCTGAGCAGGTTGACAGCCTCCATGTGGCCAAAGTCAATGTCGTGGCCCAGGAGGAAGATGAAGAGCAGCTTGCACACATACTTCTTCTTGCTGTATCCATCCAAAGCCTTGTCTCCTTTAAACTTGGAGCGGATGTTGGCTAACTCTTTATTTATGCGTTTGATCTCTGCTTCCTTACTCTTACCTGAAGAGAGAAACAGAAAACAGGGAGACTCAGGATTTCATTTGACAGTGCAGAGCAATTGGTAATCACTAGGTGATCTGAACATATCAGGGGATAACACAAGCTGACAAAATGCCCAGCTGATGCTGATATCTTGCCTCAAATTGAGATAATTATTTGCATTTACCACAGTACAGCTTAGACAGCTCTTTATAAAAAAATATGCATTTCTCCCTGCCCTTATTTAAACGTCATTATTCATATGCATCAAAATGCTTAATGCATCTTTAGAAAATCATTTTCAAGGATGTTCACAATATCATTCAAATCTAGTATCTTAAAAACAAAGATAAGGTCTTAAAAGTAAAAAAAATAAAATAAATAAAAAACACAGGCCACACTGTTATTATTACCAAAAACCCTGGCATGATTTACACATGAGCATATGGCTGTGTCATTGCAGTTATTATGAAAATTGGTGCATTGAAAGTGAAATGAAAAGAGGGCCAGAAGAGCAGATGATGGTAAATGAAAAGGACAGGAAACCAGGAAAGACGACAGGAAATAGCAAAACATTTTTGGGGGGTTTGGGGTTAAACAGGATAAAGTCTTCAGAAAGATTAAGTGCAGTGTGTAAAAAAATCAAATATCTGCAAAAGCCTAGCAAAATGGAACCAAACAATACATAGCTTAGCTACATTAAATTTCTGTAGTTTGCACCCTTGCATGACAAAAAAAAACATATTCTTGCAACCGTGTATCCAAAAAAAAAAAAAACATCAGCATGCAGGTTAAACTATTTCTTGGTCCATCAGTCATCCTTGGGCAAGCATCAGATTTCTTATTTGCTCCAATGTCACTTGTGCACACTGGATGAATTCACTTTGCTTTTTGTATATGCAATTTTTAAATAAGGGATCTGATGACATTCAAATAACTGCTGCCACATGAGATAATGCTACAGTGAAAATAATACCTTTGCTAAATGCAAAATTAATAAATACAAAATGAATAACTCAGAAACTAATGAATTAAACTGTTCCAAAACGCACTTTTTGATTAATTCATCGAAATGTAGTTTGCAGTGATCATTGGTTTAATAAGAATTGCAAACTAGCCACTATTCATGCAATAATGTTAGCAATGAAGGACTGAATTAGCTTTTATCCACTTAATACACTCACATTCCACCAAAGTAACCTGACATAGCTGCAAGCAGCATGGGTCAACACATTATTCCTACAATTTATGTAACTGTAGATGGTAACCAACTTAAAGTTCAAGCTGTTTAATGGCTGGGTTCTCCGTGCAAAAGCTTGCAGTAACATGCAATCTGATTTCAACTGTAGCCAACACCAATCATTGCTAACTCTTACACAAAACAACAGAATAAACAGTGACAATCCTTTTTGCATACAGATGATAAAACAAAGATCACTAGCATGTTAAAAACATCAAGTGTCTCAGACTGTACAGTCCTAAACACACAAAAGTTTAATACACAACTTTAACCAAAAACTGACTCACCTCAAAAGGCATCAATGACCTAAATCTACAGTTTGTTTGTTATGATTAACTGACTATGACTTCAAAATCAAATATCAGCTAGAATGTCAGCATGTACATTGCATTTGCATATCATTTTCTGATTTAGCATCTGAGTCATTCTCCAGCTCACAATGATGCTAAAATGAAATGTATCTGAAAATAGCTAATTCAAGTCATGTCATGTTCAAATGATGGACACTGCTGAGAATACCAATTAATTGAATTATAAATTGAACAGAACTATTTCATAAATAGCCACAACGCATTCTGATCTTATTTTGGAGAGCACAGAAACTTAAGGGCTGTATCCGGAATCACATACCTACCTACTATATATTGGGCGAAAAACAGTTATAAGTATGTCCGAATTCACAGTACTCATATAAGAGTAGGCAAAAAGTACCCGGATGACCTATTTCTTCCGGTAAGATTCTGAGGTGTTCATACGATGGACACTTTACTATCCCATGAGGCCACAGGAGAGGATTTGTGAATGGCAGTGAAGCAACTGTCCAGATTACATTCATAATATATAAAGAACATACTTTTTTAGCAAACATGAAGTAATTATTCAAAATAAGTACCTATCTACTCAAGAGAGTATGCGATTTCCAATACAGCAGAAGACTTTCTTGACTGTTTTACATAGCTTATCTTATTGCACAAAACAATAAATAGCTGTCATCAGACTATTGATAATCTCATGTGTGACTTGATTTTCTTTTTTATTATTTATTTTTCTATATTATTTATTTTTTTAAAAAGTATATTACTGGGATACATAATTTTGCAATTTTCAATTGCAAAGTTCAATTAAATGTTTGTTTTATTTTTGGGGGGTTGTATTTGTAAGTTAATAAAAAGTATTATATATTTACATAATATCGATCAAAGGGCCCAAAATCTAATCAAATCGTATCGTGGCATGTTTTGAGATATCTGCAAATATCATATCACTGGCTGAGAGAATCAATGTCAGATTGTATCATGACAAAACATCCAATTTACACTGCTAGTGAGCACATCATCTCCACAAACTCGTGCATCACACACTATGCCATGACTCTGACATCTGCATGCAACTTTTTTGTATGGAAGCTATACAAAGTTTTGTGCATAAGGCACTAAAAGAAAATGTGGGTATGAGAAAGTATAAATACAGAACAATACTGAAAAAAGAAGAGTAAGCCAGCATGCCAGAAAAAACAGCAATCTCACAGAACACCTGGAAGTAGGTGTGGTGCCAAAATATGATGTACAATACAAATTACAATACTCAGTCCAAGAGCTCAGAAGTGTAAAACAATTCACTTTCACTTATACGACAAAATTCATCATAAGAAGTTACTTACGAAATTGGATATTATGGATGTTTTAACAGAAAATGTGGATCAAAAAGTTATATCAATCTTTTGGAAAATTATCAATATCACCAATATCAATCTTATTTGCAGCCATTCTTTAAAACCCCACAAAGCGATTACGTAAAAACGAAACTCAAACTCCTACCATGACCCTAAAGAAAGATTTTCAAGATTTTAGAGGTAACATTTGAGGTATAACACGATCAGATGCAGAAGACTACAGACACATCTTAGTAAGATGACCCTCCTATAACGCTTAGCTCAAGGCGACAGCTTGATAACTGGATTATCGTGAAAAACACATCTGAAACAAGTCCTCTTGGCGAGCAGCGATATCAACCGCTATCCAGCTAGTCAAGGTGACGCGAGCAACAGAGACAAGACATGCTGGACAGATCATCTGCAGTGAAACACACGGTTTTCGGTGGCGGCCTAGCGGGCTCTCTAAAGCATCATTCCATCACCGGAGCTAAAGCTAACGGGCCTGGGTGATCGCGATTACTCTCATGACCTCCCTCACCAAGAGCCACTGATCTGACTTGCACCATTTAACCTTTAATTCTGGCTAAAAAGCATCACGGAGCACAGAAGATCACAGGCCATTTGATTCAGTTTAGGGCGTACGTTATATAGGAAGAGTTGAGTGCAGCTGTTCGCATAAGAAAATGACTAATGGTGTATGAGTGTGACAGGGACACTTACAGTTTCTGATGTCCGAAATGAACACCGCTAATCCTCGCATTCCATCTCCCTTCGACACAGCCGGCATGTTTGCAGAGTTTTTTCTTCAAGCCGGCTTCAACACGAAACAAATGACTTTCAGATGTTCAGGGGTGCAGGTTTAACAGGCAAATACACCGAGCTAGCGGGCTAATTACTAACACGAACTCACTAACACTAGCTGCGAATTTAGTCTTGAATTTTAAGCGCTCGTAAAGCACACAAATAATGTAGCAGCGAGAGTGTTTATGATTAAAAGAGGTGAATGCAGTGGGTGAGAGAAGCTGGGGAGTCAGCAGCGCGACTAGTGTTTCCGTTGGCTAATTCATTCAATCCTGTGAACTCTCTTCAATGGGAAAGCGAAGCAAGGCAAAAGCTTACGTTGCGACACTGACTAATTAAAAAAACTAACCAACGTGTTGTTTTTAAATTATGGTTACGCAACTAAATGTCGATGGCGTTAAAATAACAATTGATACCTCTCTGGCTTTGAGTCACGCACGGCAAGCTAGCCAAATAGCTAGCGAGCTGGCTAGCTCTCTCAAATGTTAGAACACATCACCCAAATGACAACGATAGGACAACGAGGAATCCTACTTTTTGACGAACTAATCTGACAGACCTGTTTCTCGAGAAAGAGATAGCTATATGCTATATTTAGCCGTCAATAATGTACGAGACTTTTCGTTCGGTCGGTGTACCCGGACGGAGCTCGTGACAGAACGGGCACTGAGCTTGCTCTAGCGCTTCCTCCCCAGATGTCCCGCCTCTAGTCCGTTTCTCCTAATCTGATTGGCTAGTTGCACTTATGTCCCTGCCATTCAGTGTGTAATTTGTCCGTTTATACGTCAATTAATTTTTTTAAACTATTTTAATTGGGTTGAAAACAAGATCGACACTGTTGAAAGTATCAAAGTACAAGTATGTGGGGATGGTAATAAATTGCCAAAAGAGAGATTACTACTATACTAATTAAATCTGACGACTGGCGTTAGTTAAAACTGCTATTTACAATAGAGCACGATCTATCAATCTTTGGATAAAAGAGTCTGCTAAATGAATAAATGTAAATGTAATCTATCTATCTATCATCTGCCTATTTGTACACAGAATATTTTATTTAGTATTTCACATTAAACCTTTTTTTTTAATCCATTTTTCAGACCGCTTGTAGGGTCACAGGGAAGCTGGAGCTTATCTGGAAACACCCTGGGTGGATGTCCAGTATATCAAAACATCTTTTTCAAATAATTTACAGGTTTTTTTATTCGCTTTGGTACTATTTGGTGTACATTTTCAAAACTCTTAGTACAAAAATCCAAACTGAACACTTGTAACACAGCTAGTCATTCTTTCAAAACCTGATGTAATGCTTTCATTCAGTTGCACATATTTTCAGTCCACATAATCATTGTTTCAAACACAAGATTATTATAATATGTAATGAGAACATTTGTGTAATAACCGAAACACAACAGTATGATCTTCTTTCAATTTAGTAACAATCAGTTCATCCAACAGCAAACAATGCAAGATACATGTTTCAAATCACCCTCGTTGCTGAATTAATTACAGTAACACAGGCTACAGATGCCACATAAGAAAATACACTTACATTACCTAACTTAAGTAATAGAATCCATAATGTTTGTAATAGTATCTATTCAGTGTGTTATCAAAAGGTGTGATAAAGTTATGACACGGCCATGAGGTTCTGGGCTATAGAACAGAGTTTGCTGCTAATTAATGTTCTCACTGTACCATATGACAAAATGCTGTATTTGATACCATCTGTCTCCCTTCTTCTTGCATTTCTGGTCAGTCTGATGTTACACCATCATTGACTATTTTCTCTCCCTTATACTCTATTCTGCTCTATGTTTACAAATGGCAAATCTTTCTGTCCCACCTACCCACACACACAACTCTAGTTCACTATCTTTGTAGGGACACTCCATAGACGTAATGGTTTTTATACTGTACAAACACACAAAACTTTCTGCATTTTTACATTTTCAAAAAAACTCATTCTGTATGATTTATAAGCTTGTTTCCTCATGGGGACCAAAAAATGTCCCCGCAAGGACAAGGTTTTAGGATATTGCCATCTTTATGGGGACATTATGTCCCCATAATGTAGAGTTCACCAGGCCACACACACATAGTGGTTCTAATCGCTTATAATGTAAAAATAATTCATTACATATGGTAGGTTAACCCTATCGGAAATTGCAAACAAAGTAGAAACTATGTCTATAGAATTAATATCTATAGAAATCTATTGGTGTACCAAATGATTCATTGACTAACCATTAAGATCAGTCGGATTAAATACTAGACAAATGTATTAAACTGAACGAGAAGAGATGCAAATCAAAAGTTTGATAGTAAGAGCTTTATGAAAGGCAGTTACTGTGAATGAAACATTATGAAACACTTATTTTGTGTAGTGAAAAGGATACTTTGTGGTTTTGTGTATTGTACTAACACAATTAAAAATATGCTGAAATGTTTGAAAAAAGTGCACTTTTGATAATCTGTTGTGATCTGAGTTTTGAAAATGTACACCTTGTGTACACCTACTCATAATGGGGAAAATGGCCCCTTTCAGTTTTGTGCAATAACAACTAAACTAACAAATGTGTCCATTTATTTCCCCAAATAATATATTGGATGTTGCATCATCATGCTGTACATGGTAAATCATATTTATATTTGTTACAATTTAGCAGTAAATGCACAGTATTCTTAAGGCCTCTTACCCTACTATTATTTTGTATATAATAAAGTAAGCGCTTAGACAATATAGGTTACTCGAGGATTGGTTTGATTTGCCTAATTCATCCAAAAAATAAAAAGTTAATGTTCTCATAATTTTTCTCCCTTTTTCCTGTTTTAGTTTGGTCAATATTCATTCTCTCTGTTGCACTGAATAAATGCCTTCAATCCGTTTCTTGAGCGCATCAGTCACTGTTTGCTAAAACGTTTTTTGTAAGATTATAAATGACATCAGCCCAACTCTCATATCTGCCTGAAGACAATGAATCATAATTGTCAAATAACGTGAAATATAAAATCTGTAGCCTATGGAAGAATAAAACAATCGCGCTACAGTTTGGTCCAATAAAAGTCACGCTTAAAAAGAGCGGAAAAAACGTAGAGAAGTTGAACCTATGACGGAGAGCTGCAAGAAAGAGGGCGGGGCTTTTAGTAAATCACGTGATTGTCGTCCAATCAAATTATTTCATAGTCACAGCAAAGAGGCGGGAGCAATACAAGTGTGTTTTACATGAGCTTTGCTGCAGTCGTGGTGCTGGAATCCAGTTTATCGAAATGGCGGAGACGGCAGACGGAATGGAGGTAAGCTGGAGCGACTCAAGGCCATTTCGCCTAGAACACCTCTGATATCAATTAGCTATTCGCTATAGCAGAATCGATATGGGAACTTTAAGTTCTGGTTATGATTATTTAATCGTTGAACACATTTGTTTGCTGCGTATGTAGTTATCAGGTGGCTAGAAATGTGCGCACACGCATCTTGAGCATCCATTTTAGCAAGCCTCGGATAATTCATTCATTTCGCATCACGTGTCGGCTATTGCTAATTAGCTAAATGAGTTAGTTCTGATAACACTGTTATGTGCAACCTTTAATTTATGGAATTTAATCTATTAGTATGAGCCCTGTTAGCTAGCTCCTCGTTTCGTTTCCATGAGGGTCATTTGTAGCACGCTGGCGGAATGCTTGAATGACTTATTGTTGGGTACAGACCGCATGGGACTGAACACCGCAGCTCGATGGCTATTATAGCTTCTTTGCTAACGTTACTTATTGCAGCTTTGGTCATCAGCCACGATTAATCTGATTTTAATGAACAATTTTATTAGGGTGCTGTAATTGGTGGTGTGGCCATTTTTTTTTTTTTTTTTTTCAGCGACCACGTTTTCCCCTAATGCGTATAATTTAAATGTTCACGAGGTCTTCCGACGCTGTTAAAACGATTAACGGTTATACTGATTTTAAAAGGCTGCATAACATTAGTATAAAAATGTTTTTTCTCATTTAAAATGTTGCTATAAAGAATAGGCTCTTAACTGGTTTAAAGAGGTAACGTTAATGCTGCTTTAGAACTGGCACAAGCTGTATGTACAGATTATGAATCTCTTTGCCAAAAATACTTCGTTCAGTGAGACTAAATGCTATATTTTTTTCGCCGGCTGGTGGCGACAAATGGTTTTGTTGCTAGCGAGTATTGAACTTAACGTTAATTGATTCGTTAAGACAACACCGAGTTATTCGCGACCGAAACAAGTTTTATTTATTGAAATGTGCGTATATGCAAATCAACTAAGAGACTCCGGAAATTGTAGAAGCGCTATACTTAATTCCATACAAATTACAACAAAGCAGATTTGATGACATTTTGGTCTTGTTGATTTTACCCCTTCAGAATATTTTTTAACATACAAAAAAACAGCCAAAACTTAAGTGAAGCCCAGCTCATGCTGCTTTCATAGTGCGTAATTTGATATTTTTTTAATGTCTTTTTGTTTTTTGAGGTGTCCCAGGGAGAGAGCTCAGTGAAACCTGCAGCAGAAGATATGACCTCCAAAGACTACTACTTTGATTCCTATGCACACTTTGGCATTCATGAGGTACAGTCCTATTGCTCCATGTCTTGTGAAAAGTGGTACAATTATTGTCTTCATGTCTGTGTCTAATGTAAACCTATTCTGTGTCCACAGGAAATGCTAAAGGATGAAGTTCGTACTCTGACATACAGAAACTCCATGTTCCACAACAAGCATCTCTTCAAGGATAAAGTGGTGCTGGATGTGGGAAGTGGAACCGGCATCCTCTGTATGTTTGCAGCCAAAGCTGGGGCCAAGAAAGTTATTGGGGTCAGTGTAAATCCTACCCGATTCTGTAAATGTCACCTCATTGTTTTCAACAGTTGAGTTTTTGTTATGGATACTGAGTAGTTTAGATGAATGAGGTAATTGCCCATTCTGTTAAGGTGATGGGTGGGTTATCATGCTGTGCTTTTGTCAGGTATTTCATTATTCTTTTATCATTCGTTCCCCAGATTGAGTGCAGCAGTATATCAGACTATGCTGTGAAGATTGTGAAGGCCAACAAGTTGGATCATAGTAAGTGCTTCTCAGAGCTTTTGACTTCCACATTCTTACAGACTTGATTTGCACAGCCAAGCTATAGCTTTTGTGATCTTTTGAACTGAATGTATTGAGTTATGTTCCTCAAATACTTAACCTTATTTTCCCTGTCTAGTTGTTACCATTATTAAGGGCAAAGTGGAGGAGGTTGAGCTTCCTGTGGACAAAGTAGACATAATCATCTCTGAGTGGATGGGCTACTGTCTCTTCTACGAATCCATGCTCAACACTGTCATTTATGCAAGAGACAAATGGCTGGTGGGTGTATGCTAATGTCCTTTTAAAGCATTGGAGTGTTGGCGCCATTCAATATCGAAATTGTGCATGCTGACTTTAATTTGATTCCATGTTCATATTGCCCTTTTGTTTTTCTTTTTCAGAAACCTGATGGTCTGATTTTCCCTGACAGAGCCACGCTCTATGTCACTGCTATTGAGGACCGACAGTACAAGGACTACAAAATTCACTGTATGTCAATCTCTGAATGCACTTTTGAGGGTTTCAGCTGTCTTGACAGATGACATCCATTTCATTTTTGGATTTTTTTATTTTTATTTTTTTAGGGTGGGAGAATGTTTATGGATTTGACATGTCCTGTATCAAGGAAGTGGCTATTAAAGAACCTCTAGTGGATGTTGTTGACCCCAAGCAGCTCGTTAGCACTGCCTGCCTCATTAAGGTTAGTTTACTCCACCAAAATTTGCTCTCACAATATATAAAGCGTTTTGTTTTTATATAAACCTTGCTTTATTTAACCTATACATTCTCTGTTCATTAGGAAGTGGACATCTACACAGTGAAGATTGAGGACTTGTCCTTCACGTCACCTTTCTGCCTGCAGGTGAAAAGGAATGACTACATCCATGCGCTGGTAACCTACTTCAACATAGAGTTCACTCGCTGCCACAAGAGGACAGGCTTCTCTACTAGTGAGTACTGTTTTTGTTTTTCTTTCCCCTCTCTCTGATACCATTTTCACCATGAGTTTCTTGAAATATAAATAAACCCTGTTGAAAAACAAGTGAAATTTGTCTTTTAGGCCCAGAGTCTCCTTACACTCACTGGAAGCAGACTGTGTTCTACCTTGATGACTATCTGACGGTAAAGACCGGAGAGGAGATCTTTGGCACCATCAGCATGAAACCTAACGTCAAGAATAACGTAAGCCCCATCTGCACTTTAATGTTCTAAAATATCACTGTTACACGAGTCTTGCGTGATAGTGTAGAAAAGTCTATTTCATATCTGTATTGTTTTGCAATTATATAAAGGTTGAAGTTCTAAAAAAAAAAATATACACCAGGGTTTTGCCTTGGTAAGATACTTTTAATATTTTTAAACCACATATTTGATCAAATACAGTAAAGAGTACTATAGTAAAATATATTGCTATTTAAAATAACTTTTCTATGTTAATTTCATCATTTGGAATTTTCAAAATCATCATTGCTCCTAGCTTCAGTGTCACATGATCCTTCAGAAATCCATGAATTTGGTGTGCAATAATTTCTTACTACTGAAAACAGTTATGCTGTTAACTTTTTTTTTTTTTTTTTTTTTTTTTTTTTTTTTTTTATCTTCCAGAGAGACCTGGACTTTACTGTCGACATTGACTTCAAGGGTCAGCTTTGTGAGGTGTCCAAGACATCAGAATACAGAATGCGCTAGATTCCTTTAGCATCAGTGTGTGCGAGGCAACTCAGAGAGCAGTGTATGCGTGTGTGTGAAACATGTACTTTGTTACATGACTGCGCATGACAGACATTTTTAGAGATTCTGTTTTTTCAGAATATTGTCTGACATGGAGAATTGAGTTATTGACCATTTTTAAAGTAACCTTTTTTTTTTTTTTCATTTTGGATTGTGTAGTGCACCACAGGGGACTAAACATGGCAGATTTTTGTGCTTTTTTTTTTTTTTTTTTTTTTTTCTTCATGTGCACAAATTTCCTTTCCCTGCTTTTTTCCAAATTTTAGGTGCACCATCTTGGATGGGATCCATCAAATTTATGCATGCACGCGTGCACACATACAACTGCTCTCTTTTGCCTGTTTGTCTGACATGTCATCCATGTCTGTCTTTATTCTATTTTTTTTTTTTTTTTTTTCCTCCTGCCATGCCAACATGTCTGTGTTGGTCACTGTAAAAAATGCAAATCAGCCATTCGTGTTTTGTTATTCCATCTGATAATGGTAACATCTTCCATGTAGGTAAAACCTGTTGTCATGTTCCACTGTGGTCAGGACCTCTGCCCAGTGATTTGCTGAATGAGCCCATATCATTTTGTATTTTGGCAGTTGGTTTGGACCATCAGTAGAGGGCACCTCCATAATGTGCCATTTGTCTTCTGTGGAGTAACTGTTTTTATTAATGTAGTGCCCCTATGTCCTCGTTTGTTACCCTTGTGTTTTTTTTTTTTTTGTTTTTTTTTTTTTTTTATAAATAAGCTGTGGCAATGACCCAATTGGAGGATATTGTTGTGTTATGGATGAGATGGCATGGTATTCTCTTGTACAACTTGTAGATGGTGTTAATGAGCACTCTTTTAGATCTTTTGGTCTTTTTAATGTCACATAAGAATCTTCATCCAATGGCTGACTGTTTAGTTTAAGCTTATCTGCTGCTCTTTTGCACTATAAGCACTTAACTAAGTTTCTCAGACCCAGAACTACAGTTTAATCCACAGAGGAAAACCTTCAGACTAAATTTTCCATAGAAGTGCTTTTATTGAAGGCTGATGCTTTTCCTGTGTTTGAGTAACTTCACATTTGTTCCATATTGTGATCTCTCATAGTGTTGCTGTGTACTACAGTGTTTTGTCAAAGGGTGCAAGTTCACGTTTTGTCTAGCACTGGTGTGGATTATTACCAGGCAGGCATTTGTCCACTAGGAATTGTCTTTTTTTTTTTTTTTTTGAAATAAAAACAAATTAAACCTGCATTTGTGTTTCAATGGTTAACAGATGCTTGCTTACTAAACTAATTTTTCATTTAGAAAAATGTATGAAAGCATTTTATATAGGCATCTTTAGCTAATGGATTATCAAAGTTACTCAATGTTTAGAAATCTACTTCATGCTTCTTGACAAAGTTGCTTTGAGTTTCTTCTAGATTAAGCAGAGACTTTTAGGAAATGTTGCAGCCATCCCTCCCTGACATTGTTTACTGATGGGTTTTTAAAAAAAAAAATTATTCTACCAACTGCTATTTATGCTGGAGCTATAGTTTTCCTGTGCTTGATTTGTTCTCGTCAAATCTGACCTAAATCAAGTGTTCAAATGTTGCTTACAATTCGAACAGAAGACTTATGTGGTCAGTTCTTGCTCAAAGTTTTTCAATAACAATATTGGCAGACAATTGCTTGCGAATTAAAATTATAGTAATTTATTAGCTGCAATTTTCCAGAAATAAAGGCAAACAAAAGCTAATAGCAAAGTTTCAATCAAATGTGTAGCCTGTGTTTTCTCCTGTTAGCTCTCCTCTTGACTCTTCTCCTTTGTGTCTGTCTCCTTTTTGTCTGTAAAATGTGACTTATCTACAGTATTACATTCCTTAAGCTTTTTTTAATCTAATATATACCTGCTAATAAAAAAAAAGTAACACCACAGTCTAATAGATTCACACACAAAAGGCTGGAGAGAAACTCCTTTAACATGGTTACGTAGCATGTATACATGCATATATAATAGCAATTATATCCATTTTTGTACATAGTTTTTCTTTTCAATATTCCATAATTTCACTACATTATGCGTCATCTTGGATTACGTAAAAATAATAAACAGCGTAATTGCATAATCACTATACATCAACAGTTTTTAATTCAGATTGCTTCCTCAGTTGTTTTTTCAAAGTGAAACATTGGACCTTTAATTTTTTTTCTTATGTGATCCAAAGGTATGCAACTTTGTCTACACAAAAGTCTCACTTTGAATAGACTTTATTACTGTGTTATTCTGTGTTTGCCTCTGAGATGAAGGCATTCAATTTTAAGAGACATTAAAGTTAACTCTCCTAAATTGTATTTATTGTTTTTAACGTGTCCCTGATAGCTCTTGTAGCTTTGAACAATTCAAATTTGAATCATTTAATTTATGAACGCTAACTAATGTGTTAACACCACACAATAGAGAAATAGTTATTGAACAGCATTTATAACATTTTATGAAATAACATTAACATTTTAACATTGTTTATAAAAGATATAAAATAATGTTAAGTAATCTATGAAACTTTTAAAAAAAAAAGTGTAATATGGTCTAAATAGCTTTTATGAAATAATGCATTTGCTTTTCTTTAACATTCCTTCTCTTTCAGCTTCTGCCCAACGGTTCTGTTCTTTCAGCTCGAGTATTCTTGCTTCATACTTTAAAATTTCTTGCTTCTCCTGTTCAAACATCTGCCTCTCTCTCTCCATTCTACGTCTATGCTCATGCTTTTCATTTTTTCTTCTCGTCTTCTCTTCTTGCATGCGACGTTGATAACTCAACCAGTCTTCACTCCGTCGTCGTTCTTCTTGTTTCCTGACATTTTCATCAATTTGCATTTGCCCCATCAAAGAAACCATAGCATTGATGCTGTTCATTTCCTGTTGACTCAATTTTTCCCGCAGTTGTGTTTCTCTCAACCTTTGACACTGCTGCTCCTGTTCCATGAGTTTTATTCTTCTTTGACGATCAGCCTCTCTGATTTGCATCTCCTTTTCAATGGCATCAGCTTCCAGTTGTAACTCAGCTTCTCTTATATTTCTCCATTAGCTGGTATGTTGAGTTGGTGTAGCATTCACCACCATTGTGTTGCACCATATCTTGTATTTTTTGCAGGAGAACAGCCACTTGGTTTTGGCTTTTATCTTTATTGTTGAAAACATGGTATCTGCCATTGCACTTGGAAACCAAGGCTTGAAGATCTTCTGCAGCTCCTTTCAGATAGCTGTCAATGCTTATGTCCTCCAGGTCATCTCCCCTTGTGAACAGAATCACTGTATATCTTGTTGTTCCTTCCCCAAAGACATCCTGTATCTGCTGGACTGTTTTCTTCTCTTCGGCTGTAAAGCGGCCAATCGCCAAGATGAGCAGAAAGACGCGGGGCCCTGGGTATGACATGTCGATGCATTTCACTGTTGCCTGTGTGAGCTCAACCTCAGAGAGCTCTGTGTCACACCAGCCAGGAGTGTCTACAACCTTGATTATCTTGCCGTCAATAATAGCCAGACTGCACTGCCTTGTCAGACTTAGAGCTTGCTGCTTTGTGAAAATGATCTTTTCCAAGGATGGTGTTACCAGTGGCAATTTTCCCCACCCCTGTTTTACCAACTAGGACAATTCTAAATTCTATAAAAGGGGGAAAAAAATAAAATGGTCTTTGCATGAAATAAAATAAGTCTTTTTCACAGACAAAGCCATGAGATTTCCAAATAATCATAATATTTCCAAGTGTTTGTTACTTGTGTCTCCAGTTCAGTTTAGTCTTGATTAATCCCTAGTTAGTTCCCTTAGTTACTAATTACATTCATCTGTCAATCATTATGTCTCCCTGTGTTTTTAAGCCCTTAGTTTCCTCAGTTCTTTGCTCGGGCTCGTCTTTGTATTATGTGGTAGTTATGCTTTATTCCTGGTAATCCTCTGCGTGTTTCCTTTCTGAATTTATTATTAAAGACTGTTTTTGTTCCTACTCATGCGTCTTGCGATTCATCGCAGCCACAACGTGATATCTAGGGACTGTTTTTGTAACTTACAAATATTTACAGGTTAAAAAGGTTCTACCATTTTTTTAAGTCAATTTGATACATATTTAATGTATGCCCTTTAAATTTAAACCTGTTTTGTTGATTATGTTTATTATTTCAAATATGATTTTCCCCCTCGGTCAAAATCGTATTGACGGGGCAGGGCGGTCAGAGGCCTACCAGCAGCATATGAGAAGTGCTGGTACGCAAGAAAAAGTGGGGGTACACTACAGATTCAAATATAAAAGTGCTGGTACTGCATACCGGTGTGTAGCCTACTGGCCCACTTCAAGCACTGGTTATCAATCCTGCAGAACTGGGGTTTGTTTTGTCTTTTCGATGTCGCCCGGTCTCATCAGCCCTCTGTCTGCACCCTGGTCTCCTCTTCCATAGGCTACATCTCTGTCAGTCGTCCCCCTGGGGTCATCAGCCAAATCTCCACCATGGCTCCTTTTTTTTTTAATATATTTTTTTATATGCAACAATAACAAATACAAAAAGAATATAAAACAGTAATGAACAATAATAGACAATAACGAGGGTTACATAACAAAAACCAAACCACAAAGAATATTAAACTAGTTTAAATCTTTTACACCATAACAGAGTCTTACATGCAGTAGTTTTTAGAGTTTTTAGAGCAATTGTGAATAATTTTAATAGAGACTTCAATGACTTTACTAGATAGAAAGAAAAAAAATTCAGAAGAAGCCAGAAATCTTCCCATATTATATCATTAAATTTGTTATTCCAAAAACTTACACAAACAGGTAAAGAAATCTGAGCTCTGTTAAGAATTGAGCAATTTTTTTTTTGTTTGACAAGTTGCTGAGAAGACATTGATCAACAAATAGATTAGTGTTGTCAAAAATAGGAGGAGAGCATAAAAAACCTTTAGGGCCAGATTTGACTAAAGGTTTGACACAATCAGGAATTGCACCAAAAACAATGGCATAGAGTATGTGGAGGGACTGGGAAAGAGAATTCTTGCATAAAGTGTTCATAAGAGAGCAAGACACACCTGTCATCTAAAAGTTGACTCACTAGAAGTATATTTTTATCAAACCAATAAAAATAAGATTTATTTTTATATCTAATATTTTGGTTGTTCCAGATAAAATAGCTATGTGGAAAAAAATTATAGTTATATATTAGGGACCAGGATATTAAAGCCTGTTTATGAAAACTAGAAAGAGTTAAGGGTATTTTAGAGATGTCATAGTTGCAGCGCAACAGAAAATTTAAACCTCCAACTGAACTGAAAATATAATTTAAAACCTTGAAAGAATTATTAAGAGTGGAAAAGTCCACTAACTCAAAGCCACCTATTGTCAGCTATCATAACACTATTTTTTAATTAAGTGATTTTTAGAATTCCAAAACAAAGTCTACTCTAATTCTGTCCAGCGTTCTGCAAATCTCCACAGAAACATCCAGAGCCATTGCGGGATAGATAACCCGAGATAACCCATCTGCTTTGGAAAGCAACACTCTACCTGTTATAGACAGATCACGCTGTAACCAGGAGTTCAACTTACAACGAACAGCAAGGATAAGAGGTTCAAAGTTAAGTTTTCCTGATCTCTACATATAATTATACGTAAGTATTTAACTTCGGGCTTGACTGGAATGTCACAGATTTTAGCATCAGTGGAATGCTTAATAGATAAAAGCTCACATTTGTTATTATTAAGAACTAAACCAGAAGCAGAAGAAAAAAGATTGATTGTATTTAAGGCTGAAGAAACTTGATCTTTATTTTTCAAAAACAGAGTTGTGTCATCAGCCAACTGACTTATTAATATTGATCGGTTTGCAACAGAGATACCTTCCAAATGACTATTTTGAATGTGGATGGCTAATAATTGCATATGAAGCAGAAAAAGATAAGGCGATGTGCAGCCTTGATGGATACCTCTATCTATTAAATCTACGTGTAGTACCATGTTGTAGTTTAATTGAAGCATTGGCATTATTATACAAAGTTTGAATTGCATTGATAAAATTTGGACCAAAACCAAAAATATTCAAAGACTTAAGAATAAAAGGAAACTCAACAGAATCAAAAGCTTTATAAAAATCAAGAAAAAGCAAGAAACTGTCATCGGGGATCAGATCGGAATAATCTAAAATATCAAGAATAAGTCTAATATTGTTTGATATAAGTCTATCTTTCATGAAACCTGACTGATAGTCATGATCTAAAACACAATTAATTCTTTTAGCAAAAATCATAGCTAATATTTTGTAATCATTATTTAATATGCTTATAGGTCGCCAATTTTCAAGTTGAGCAAGGTCCTTTTGAGGTTTAGGGATCAAATTTATAACACCCTGAGTCATAGAGGGAGGGAGAGTTCCTTTATGAAGACTTTCTAAGAAAGAACATTTGAAAATTTCTTATAAAACTCAGTGGTCATGCGTCATTTCCAGGAGATTTATTTAGTTACAGCTTGTCGATTGCCTCAGAAATATCTTTAATTTGAATAGGAGATTCACACAGAATTTTGCCATTATCATCAATTTTGGAAATACGGTTTGAGTCAAGAGAATTAAAAAATAAATCCAAATTTTGTTGAGACTGTCTAGAGTGATAAAGGTTTTTATAAAACTCTTCACAATAATTAGAAATTTCTTTATGAACCTTTAGTGTCACTCCATTTATGTTAAGACTATTAATAGAATTGAGATGATTAAACTTAAAAAAATAATTGGAATTACGCTCTCCCTCTTCCATCCATCTCCTTCTTGAATGAACAAAAGCACCTTTTGCTTTACATACATACAAGTTATCTAATGAGTTCTGCAGTTCAGCTAATTCTGATTTCTGGACAACAGATAGATTTTCAGAGGGGATGCAGGAGAGACAGACAATTCTTTCAACAATGTTAAGTTCCTCTAATTTGTATTGCTTGGCTTTTTGAGATCCAGCTTTGAATAGCATTAACATAATTTTGTATTTTAATAGCTCCCAATTAGAACCAAAATTATTTTCAGCTTGAGCTTTATTAAAAAAGAAATTAATCTTAGATATCACAGATTTCTAGCTTTACAAGTTTCTTCATCCTCTAATAAAGCAGAGTTTAGTTTCCAGTATGAACCATTTGTTCTTGTATATGATGGGTTATCAAAGGACAGGATAATAGATTTATGATCGGATAATGGAGAAGGCAAAATTTCAACCTTAGTAACATAATCAGATAAAGATTCAGATATTAACCAGAAGTCAATCCTAGATCTCAGTGAGCCAGAGCTGTTAGACCAGGTAAACTGTGAAGCATGAGGATGTTTTTCCCTCCAAATGTCAGTTAGACCAAAACGGGAGATCAAATCACAGAGGCCTGATGATCCAAATATGATCTAGGTGGTGATCTATCCAAAGAGCTGTTTATAGTTTGGTTAAAGTCTCCACCCAAGAGAATAAGCAAATTAGAATATTTAGATTTAAAATAGTCTAAATGTGTTTCTATTGAATTAAATAATTTGTAGTTATTTTTTGCAGTGTTAAATCCATAAACGTTACCCAGGACAAAAATAAAATAATTTACAGAAATCAATAAAAAAAGAAAACGACCTTCAGGATCAGAGATTGTCTCTATTATTTTACCCTTAAACTTGTGCTTTAAAGTTAAGACTCCTGCTGAAAGATTAGAACCATAAGAGGAAAACATCTCAACACCCCATTGTGATTTCCAAAACTTAAAATCGCTAGAGTTTGCATACGACTCTTGTATAAAACAAAAATCAGTATTAAGAGATTTAACATGTGGAAAAATAGCTTTACGTTTGACGTCATTACGTAACCCTCTTGTGTTAATTGAGCAAACAGAAATTTTAGGAAATATTTGAACAATTTGACACCAGGGGCCGTATGCATAAAGCCGCTCAGAGTAAAATTTTAGTCTTCAGTGTGTCAAAATTCTAAGAATGATGTAATTTTACTCTTATTCCTAGACTTAAGAATAAGATTATAAAGGTTCCTAAGTGTTAAGACTAGGTCTCAGCTCCTAAATTATTTAAGAGAGCTGGAGAGGTATCCTAACCTAGTTAGGAGTAACAAGATGGCAGCAGAGAGGAGGATACACACACTTTCCAACAAAAATATAATGTATTGGAGTTAAATGGTGACAGGGAGTTGATAAAATGATAAAAGCTTGATCGTCAAGATATTCTTTTTGTAACTGACCTAGTAAGAAACTTAACTTTTTCCACTATACAAATCAATGCTCTAACTGCAGAAATAAAAGTCATAATTACATATTTTGGCAACATGAAAAGTGTAGCAGTGCACCGGTATACAGCACACAGTATACAGGGTCTTAAGTAGCACTATTGTGGCACTGACGACACCAAACATACAGTAGTGGCCAAAAGTGATGTGAGGAGGTTTTTTAAATGACCATACAAGTTTGCTTAAACTATCAAAATATGAGGACAATATTTTTATATTTATACATTTTAAAATATGAGGGGAGAACAAAACACTAAACTTAGTGAAGGTACTTATCTGACAAAATTATTAGGCAAAAAAGGCAAACTACAGCTACAGGTTTTAGAAAAACAAAAAAAATCATTATATATTTAATTGGTCCTTTCTTTTTTTGCATGTGTTCATAATTTCTTTGTATGACAGCCTGGAAAATTATGTCCATACAATTTGGCATGTTTCATTGTGTTATCACAAATAAAACATTTGACTCCAATCACAACAAAGCAATTTGCTTACAAAATCTTTAACACATTTTTAATAATATTTGAATAAAGGGTGAAGATGTACATTTTCCTATGCCGGGCATCACTTTTGACCACTTTTGTATGGCAGTTCATTGACTTCCCAACTAACATTCAAACCTTGCGCAAAAGTAAGACACTTTTACGAGGGTTTCGGGCTACCATGGAGTTGTAGGAACCGTTGATGGAACTCATGTCGCATCATTGCTCCGACTGTAAATGAGGAGACGTATATCAATAGAAAAGGATCCCACAGCATCAATACTAATTCATGATAATTTTGCACAATGCAAAGCAATTTAAAAAAAAAAAAATTTAATATTAAAGTTTCAGTGTCTTAATTAAATAATTTTATTATAAATACATTAAATGATTGGCGTCGTGCTATGAATTCACCCTTGTAGGCTCACTATTGGCTGATTCAGTCGTTAAGGGCGGCCATTTTGCATTGACATCACTGTAGTCCTTAGTTTGCAACACTTACAGTGCATCCGGAAAGTATTCACAGCACTTCACTTTTTCCACATTTTGTTATGTTACAGCCTTATTCCATAATGGATTAAATTCATATTTTTTTCCCTCAGTTCTACAAACAATACCCCATAATGACAACGTGAAAGAAGTTTGTTTAAAATCTTGGCAAATTTATTAAAAATAAAAAAAACGAAAAAAATCACATGTACCTAAGTATTCACAGCCTTTGCCATGACACTCAAAATTGAGCTCAGGTGCATCCTGTTTCCACTGATCATCCTTGAAATGTTTCTACAACTTGATTGGAGTCCACCTGTGGTAAATTCAGTTGACTGGACATGATTTGGAAAGGCACACACCTGTCTATATAAGGTCCCACAGTTGACAGTGCATGTCAGAGCACAAATCAAGCCATGAAGTCCAAGGAATTGTCTGTAGACCTCAGAGACAGGATTGTATCGAGGCACAGATCTGGGGAAGGGTACAGAAAAATTTCTGCAGCATTGAAGGTCCCAATGAGCACAGTGGCCTCCATCATCCGTAAATTGAAGAAGTTTTGGAACCACCAGGACTCTTCCTAGAGCTGGCCGCCCGGCCAAACTGAGCGATCGGAGGAGAAGGGCCTTAGTCAGGGAGGTGACCAAGAACCCGATGGTCACTCTGACAGAGCTCCAGCATTTCTCCGTGGAGAGAGGAGAACCTTCCAGAAGAACAACCATCTCTGCAACACTCCACCAATCAGGCCTGTATTGTAGAGTGGCCAGATGGCACATGACAGCCCGCCTGGAGTTTGCCAAAAGGCACCTGAAGGACTCTCAGACCATGAGAAACAAAATTCTCTGGTCTGATGAAACAAAGATTGAGCTCTTTGGCCTGAATGGCAAGCATCATGTCTGGAGGAAACCAGGCACCGCTCATCACCTGGCCAATATCATCCCTACAGTGAAGCATGGTGGTGGCAGCATCATGCTGTGGGGATGTTTTTCAGCGGCAGGAACTAGGAGACTAGTCAGGATCGAGGGAAAGATGAATGCAGTAATGTACAGAGACATCCTTGATGAAAACCTGCTCCAGAGAACTCTGGACCTCAGACTGGGGCGAAGGTTCATCTTCAGGACAACGACCCTAAGCACAGAGCCAAGATAACAAAGGAGTGGCTACGGGACAACTCTTTGAATGTCCTTGAGTGGCCCAGCCAGAGCCGAGACTTGAACCCGATTGAACATCTCTGGAGAGATCTGAAAATGGCTGTGCACCGACGCTCCCCATCCAATCTGATGGAGCTTGAGAGGTAATGCAAAGAAGAATGAGAGAAACTGCCCAAAGATAGGTGTGCCAAGCTTGTAGCATCATACTCAAAAAGACTTGAGGCTGTAATTGGTGCCAAAGGTGCTTCAACAAAGTATTGAGCAAAGGCTGTGAATACTTATGTACATGTGATTTTTCTCGTTTTTTATTTTTAATAAATTTGCAAAGATTTCAAACAAACCTCTTTCACGTTTTCATTATGGGGTATTGTTTGTAGAATTGAGGAAAAAAATTATGAATTTAATCCATTTTGGAATTCACAAAACATCTTAAGGCTAAAAGTAGCTCCTAACTCTTAAAAATAATGGGCGTGTCAGTCCTAATTTTAGGACTCCTAAATTTTTGCTCTAAGAATATTTCACAAAGCATTTTAGCACTAAAGTGCCTAAATCTCAGAAAAGTTACGAGTAGTCAAGAGGACTCTTAAAGTCACTAAGACCAAATCACAAACAGTCCTAATGGCTGTTTCGGACATTTCTCCCCTTTCTTTCTTCCATTTCGCATCTTGTCTACTCACTGTCCTATCATAACAAAAAGGCAAAAATGCCAAAAACAATAAATATTATGTATTTATTTAATAAATAAATAAGAAAATAATGTCTGATTACCTGTGGCAGTTGTTTCACGAGTTAGAAATGATCGGATAGAGTAAAATAAGCGTATTTGCCGTGTTGTCGAGAGGATCGAGAGCTCCGAGCTGGGAATTTAGCCCAAACCCAGAGTACTCCCCCATATCCCCGGCTGGGCCAAGAGTGAGGAGTCGTGGTGGCGGAGGGATGCAGAAAACTGTCAAGGTAGGTGAGTAGGCTGTGTGTACTGTATATATGTCTCCTCTCGAGCTGATTACTGTAGATAGTGCTCCTCCTAAACTTTGTTTATAAAACATAATTTGTTGCAATCTCTCTTGAGAGGCTGATAATTAGCTGAACATATACTTGTTTAATTAGTGACACTTAGCCTACTTTTTAAAATCGTTATTCGAATATGCCAACATCAATATTGCTTTCTCAACAAGTGGCCAAAGTTTGTTACGCTGCACGCGATCCTCGGGGGACAAATCTTCTGCGAAACTCAAGTGGTGCTTAGCTAGAAATGGAGAGGTCTTCGCAGCTTTTCAGAGCGCGTCGCGAAAATGACACACTGTGAACTGAAGAATAATTCCGCTGGGTTTTTGACCAGAGGACAGAGCGTTGTCGATCCTCACTTTCACCAAACGGTGTACGACATCAATTAACTTGTGTGATTTGCCAGCAAAAGATTGGATAACAGCCTCGCATATCTCCAGAACTTTCTGTCTGACATTTTCTTCTGGTTGTTCAGGAAGACCGTGAGTCGCAGATTCCACCTTCTCTGGAAAGATCCTGTACTTTGTTCTCCAATTCACAGATTCTTTTTTCGCCATTTGTCACCCGTTTATCAACTCGCTCCACTTTTCCCTTTACATCTTTAATTTCTTCTGCCAGAAATTATACATCTTTACCTCCTCGATGCCTTTGTCAAGGATGTCGGCTCTCTCATTGATGACGGATGTTATTATCATCATGGCTAAAGGGGATATCCTCATCATTCCTGCCTTTTTGTGCGTTGGCTCCTTAATTGGAGTTTCAGGTAAACGACAGCACCAGAGGAGAGGAGTCAAAGTCCACAGTAACAGTTCACCGAGATTCAAAGATGAATCCATCGACTTAGATTTGCGTTTCTTATCTTTTGTCATAGCCCAAAAACAATAGGTTACTGTCGTAACCCTGGTTCTCTGAAACATCGAGTGGAGAGATCCACCTATGGGACGGGCATCCGTACCTGACCTCTGCAGAAGCATCCAATTGCAAGTCTGGCAAGACAGACAGAAGCGCGCAGCCAATGCCTGGTAAGGCCCCACCCCTTACCCGTGGGCATGTAAGGCCTGCACGTGCTACTATTAATCAGTAAGTATATTCGCTTCTCGTGCGGTAAGCGGGGCAAAGCTGGTGGATCTCTCCACTCGATGTTTCAGAGAACTGGGGTTACGACAGTAACCTATTGTTCTCTTTCATCATCTCGTGTTTGAGATCCACCTATGGGAGAGACATGGACAGCTCCCCGATTGCCCAATACACTCACAGTAAGGTTCTGTTAGCCAGAGAAAGACGGTCACCCCAAGGGGCTGTGCTTGACACGTCTCATAATCATGAACCTGCCACACCGACGCACACATATAACTGCGGTGTACAAGCAGGGCATGAAACGTGTGTGCCACACACAAGAGAAGGCAGGGTTAAGACGACCCCACCCTCAAAACCGAATGTGCTACCGAGGTTCTGGTGACATCCAGCCTGTAGTAACACACAAACGTATGGGGAGAAGCCCAGCTGCCAGCAGAGCAAATGTCCTGCAGTGATACTCCCCTGAACAGAGCCCAAGAGGCGGCTAAGCCCTTCGTGGAATGAGCTCTGATGTCCCCTGGGGGCTGCACTCCCTTCGATTCGTATGCCAAAATTATAGCGTCCACAAGCCAATGTGAGAGGCGCTGCTTAGATAGGGGATTACCCTTGTGGGGAGGTGCCCATGAAACAAAGAGCTGGTCAAGCACTGGTCCTAGCCAAATACGTCTGTAACGCACAGACCGGACACAGGGCATTCAGCCTTTGATCCTCCGCGGAGGAAAAAGGCGGAGGGTGAAAAGCAGACAGCTCCAACACCTCCGATGTGAACGCAGGGAAACATTTCGGCATAAAGGCCGGATTAGGCTTAAGGAAAACCTTATCTCCACCCAGAGAGAATTTAGTGCATGAGGGATGAACCGAAAGTGCATGTAACTCACCAAGGCCAAGAGCAAAGCTGTCTTGAAAGACAGCAACTTTAAGGAAATATTTCCCAGAGGCTCAAAAGGGAATTGAGACAGAGCCTCCAGCACCATGGAGAGATCTCATTCAGGGGCGAAGAGAGAACTAGGGACGGTATGCGGGGGTTCAGAGAGATGTCCACCCTTCGCAGAGAAAAGTGCTTTCCCTGCAGAGAGAGGACATCTCTCTGTAACGAATTCATTTGATTCGTTTGATTTAATGTGTTTTTTGTGTTTTGTGTGTGTTTTGTGTTGGGGAACACTGGGGCCGAAGCCTTTATTAACTGAGTGAGGGGAACACAGACTGTGCGGTGTGGTGACACTGCTTTTGCACTTTTCCTCACAACAGACCCCCTGGACGTGGGGGATGAACACACATCGTCCACCGAACACATGGGCTGGGCAGCCTCGGGAGGGTGGTGTCCTCCACAAGAGACCCTCCATCTTTTGGAAAGGGGCTCTGGGGCAGGAAGAGAGTCCAAAAAGCTTGCCGCTCGTGAACGTGGACTCGAAGCCCCTATCGGCTGAACATCAGGCAGGCCGCTTGCGCTTGAGTCGGTGGGGGTAGGGTTTGGGGGTTTTCCCGCCGCAGCAGGAGTGGATTTTCACCAGGGCCTAGCAGAGGGTGGGTTGCTCTGCCGTGGCGGGGGTTTGTTGCAGGGGCTTTCCTTGCCCTGATGGAAGTTACGTACCGCGACAGGGAGGTTAGGTAAACGCGCAGGGGGCGCCTGGCGTGGGGCCGCCTTCCTGGGAAGGCATAACTTGAAGGCCTCGTCCTCCTTGTCGTCGCATCGTTGTTGCATCAATGCGACAGCGGGGCCAAAGAGAGCCCGGCCGGGCTCTACCGGGGCGCCCGCGATGCGTCTCTGTTCACTGTCCGGGAGGCCCGACAGGTTAAGCCAGAGCGCACGCTCTCCTACCACAGAAAGCGCCATGGAGTGCCCGCAGTTTTGGACGGCCTGATGAGCGCTACGGAGGACGAGGTCATTAACAGTGATGATCTCCTTCCACAGCGCGGATGAGGGAGACCCCTTGTCCAGCTGTTGACCCAGGTCCTCCAAAATCTCCGCCTGGTATGCGGAGAGGAGGGAGGAGACATTCAGGGCCCTAACAGCCAAGGCCGAGGACTTATAGGCGGCCTGGTGCACCGAGGCAGAAAAACGGTCCATCTTGTTAGGAATGACCGGCTTCGGGGGAGCGAGCAGCCCTCCCTGGACTGGGTTGAGGTGCCTGGCAATCGAAGGCTCGATAGCGGGCGGGTCGCCTATGCCGTGAGCCGCCATATCCTTCACCTCTAGACCCGCGAGACCGTGTTTGAAATCGAGTGGGTCGCTCCAGTAGTGCCTCATGTGCTTCGCGCACGCTGGAAGGACAGGGAAGAGTTGTTTCCTCGGGCCGGGAGGGGCTCCCAGCACTTTCCCGCCATAAATGTCCCTTTCCTGGTCGGTGGCGCTCTGTGGAGCCGGCCACTCAATGTTGAGGCGAACGGCCGCTCGCTCACACACTTCCAGGAGGATAGACTGAGGCAAGGCCGCGGGGGCGCTGGCCTGGGGAATGCCAGAGGGCGGGATGGCCTCCTCGTCCTCTGAGACCCCGAGAAGGCCCGCGTCGTCGTCGTCACCGGACCCGGCCGGTTCGTCGGCGAGCGGGAGGTTGCCCGCGAAGATGTCCTCTTCGGGGAACTCAGGATTGGGCTGGTCAGCCCAGATGAGAGATGTCGCGCCCCGGGAGGTCCCCGGTAGCGCATTGTCATCACCGTGTCCCACATCCGAGTCAGAAAAGTCGAGCTCAACACACTGGGTAGCAGCAACTTTAAGGCGGCGTCGCAGTTTTTTAGGCAGTACCAGGCAGTGACTGCAATTCTCTGGGTTCTCCAAGGCCTTTTCCGCGTGCTTGAGGCCCAAGAAAACCACGCAGAACGGATGAAGGTCCTTCGTGGCGATCAGCGCAGCACAGGCGGCCGGGCAGGCCCGTGAAGAGCTGTTCCCGGGAGGAGCGGCAGAAATAGAGAACGACATACCGAAAAACTCAGAGAAATCCGTGGCGGGCAGCCGTGGGAACAGGTGAGAAGATGCGAGAGCGTGGGTGGCTCCGAGAGCAGACACAGCTAAATAGGCAGAATAGAAACTGTCACGCCTGGTGGAGGCTGATCTGGCGATTTGCCCTCCTGCAGACAGGAAAGCGGGCAGCGTAATCCCAACCGAGCTGTGTCAGTGCAGAGATCGCGAGAAGCGAATGACAACTGATGAACAGTAGCGCGTGCAGGCCTTATATGCCCACAGGTAAGGGGTGGGGCCACAAGACTTGGTGCAATTGGATGCTTCTGCAGAGGTCAGGTATGGATGCCCTTCCCATAGGTGGATCTTGAACACGAGATGATGAAAGAGAACCTGGTTCGAGCACGTAGGTGATGAAGGTGATGAGGGAAAGTGATGTGTTGACTTATGATTGACAGCTTGCCCATCCTGACAGATCCAGGGAAATACTTTTTTTTTTTTTTTTTTTAAATAATACTATTTTCTAACGTTTAACAATTCTTCAATAATTATTTTAAATGTTATTTATTTTGTCATGCATTAGAACTCTATTCTAATATTAATAAAAATATGCTAATTCGTCTCTTCAGTTACGTCACGCCAGTAGTAATGTTATGTTCTCCGCGCCAATATCCGGATTCGATTCCAACTAGCAGCGCCCTTTTTTTGTTATTAAAAACATGGCTAACCATTTATGACACATTTAAGAAAGAAACACGTCTTGACAAAGATGACAGGACGCCATAACACTTTTGTCGTTTGAAAGTGAACTAACAGAATATGATGATATTATCAACATCTTCAATTCAAAACCCAGCCGACTCCGACTTGTCTAGAACAGACATCAGCCATACAAGGTAAACTATGGGTAGGTTTTTAGTCTGGCCCGCCGTGGCATGGCTATGCAATATTTGTGAGCAAGTTTTCTGAAATGTACATAAGCCACATACTGTATTAGCAAAGGCAGGTTGTCGATACAGGACTCAGACATTGTGATTTCTCTTCGTGATATAGTTATCAGGACTCGGGTTGGATCTCTCTCCTGCTTTGTTTTTGTTTTCAATTTTTTCACGTTGCAGCTGCTCACACTCGATCGCACGGAGCTTAGTGTTTAAAGGTGAATTATTTTGTTTCTGCGACACTAGTAGCACCTAGCGGAATTTCAAAAATAAAGCAACCTTGCAAACGGTCCTTCCGCGCTCAAACATCACAAACACAACTCGTACGGGGGCTTGAGAAGGCATCAACATGTAGAAGTAGACTATATTAAAAGACAATAGACAATAAAAGGTCCAACATATGAGGAATACTTTTAGCTTTGTTGCTATGTTTCAATTGGATTTTTGGATTTTTCTTCCAAATTAAGGGGTAATGCGAATGATTCCGGCCCACCTATCATCCACTTTCTGCCTACGCCACTTAGGTTAAAAGACAAATGTTCACGGACTGATTCGCTCACGCTGTTAACTTCACGCCGCCATTTTCCGCCCCACCACCACCGCCATGGCTCCTTCCTTCCTCCCTCCCTCGACTCTGCCGTGGGTCAACGTCCTGGCTATGGTCTGGGTCCCTTCCTGGCTCCTCCGTTATCGCCGCCTTGGATTCTAATCCCTATAGTTAGTTCCCTTAGTTACTAATTACATTCACATGTCAGTCATTATGTCTCCCACCCTGTGTTTTAAGCCCCTAGTTTCCTCAGTTCTTTGTTCGTTCTCGTCTATGCTTTATTCCTGTTAATCTCCTGTGTGTTTCCTTTTTGAATCTATTATAAAAGACCGTTTTTGTTCCTACTCCTGCGTCTTGCGATTCATCTTAGCCACAATGTGACACAATTTAGGTATAGGGACTATTTTTGTAACGTACAAATATTTACTGGTTAATAAGTTTCTACCCTTTTTTTGAGTCCATTTGATATTTTTTAAATGTATGCCCTTTAAATTTAAACCTATTTTATTGATTATATTTATTATTTAAAATATACCATGATTTCTCCACTCGATTAAAATCGTATTCTGGGGGCAGGGCGGTCAGAGTACCAGTACTGTGTACTGGTTATGTACTGCAGAACTGGGGTTTATTTAGTCTTTTCCACCACTTGCCAAGTACACACTTCATAGAATTTTTGTAAATGCTGTTGTCACTACCTGCATTTTTCGAGAGTTGTTTGGTAGTAGAATTCAGTTGTGTACAGAACAACATTAAGAACTAAAAGGGGAATTTAGATGAATTTAGCTGCAGTGTGTACGTGGCCATTAACTAGTTCCGTGTTCTACTGGAATCAAAACCAAAACATAAACGTGTGCACATACCATTCTTATTCCATTTGACTTCAAATTAGGGTGAGAGGGTTAAAATGAGTCATGACCCAATCAATATTCTAAGAAATGTATATATAATAACATGTTACGGCTAAATTGAACAATGTACTTGTATATAAATATGCACATATTTACTCAACCATGGTCTCAAAATAGTCCCTATTTATTGCCCTCATTTATTACTTTATTTCAGTCAACATAATGGTAATTCCTGGACTTGGTGGCAAAGTTCCCTATGACAAAGTCAGCAGCTAACAGGTCACTTTGCATCAGAGCTCTCTGCTTCATCTCATTTAATCTTTAAAAATTCATTTTGTGAAGTATACTGCAAATGTTCTTCAACAATGACAAAAGTGCTTCCACTTCTCTTGTTAAAATTAAAATGTTAATGAAATAAATAAAATTGTTGCTGTGCATACTTTGTTGCGTTATTGGAACAATTTCGGTTGCAACCACTGGCTTGACATTGCCCAGAACATCTCTCTATTTGCACCACATCCATCATTTTAGAAATGCTGACTGACAATCTGATGATAGTGGGTGAAAGTGTTCAGGAAACAAGAGCTTACAGTTAATCACATTGCTGGTTGAATTTCGGGAGATGTCAACAGTACAGTATGCTTGCTGGTATTTTCAACTGAATACAACTGCAATTGCAATGCAGCTCTTGTTTTCATCTTGATGAACATGCATTGTCTCTGTGTTGTGCTGATAATAAATATTAAATATGTTTAAATCAAGCAGTTGTAAGGGTGGTTCGCCTACAGTGGTTCAGGCTGCAGGGTTGCCGAATGACTAAAGAAACGTTATCAGCAAGATGATAGAAAACTGTACATTTCTCGTCTATTACCACCCACTGCTACTTATACCAACGATGGAAATAAGCGCAGTTACAATAGCAAAATATGTGGGAGAGCGTTGCTATAGTGTGACGATATTGTATTGCAATAGAGGTAGCACATCAAAGTTAATACCAAATAAAAACTAGTTAGCAGAGTATTTGTAATTGAGAGGGTTTAATTACAATATCCGGTCATGGTTACACTTAAAATAGTTACAAAATAGATGTATGAGATGATAAAAACTTATACCATTAATCGTACCCAGCATGTATAGAATGTTACCTGAGAGATAGGAAGGGAGAGAGAGAGAGAGGCTTTAGAAAACAGAAGAGAGAAAGAGCCAGAGCCAGAGCGAAGAAGCCCCAGAGAAAAGAAGAGCCAGAGAGCAGGCCTCAAGAAGAGAGAGCCAGATAATCAAGAGAAGAGCCAAAGAGCAGGGCCCAAGAAAAGAGATAGCATAACAGAGCCAGAGCAACAGTTGCAATATTCTTTTATCCCTTCCTTGACCATGTGACTAAAATCCAAATGTGAGACTTCCCCCACTGTACTAAAGGTGTGACACATTTTGGCCTACAGGCCTCGAGGACTATCAACACCTCTGTCTTTAGAAATTCCAAATGGCCCTTGTGGTAAGAAAGAGTGGGTTGAAACAGTAAAGCAAATGTCTTTGTTTTCAAATATCTTTGATTATTTTCAATCCTACACAGTAAAGAATGAAGAATAATTTATTTATAAAATAATTTATTCTTTTATTACAAGAATGCTTCAGTAAGCATTCTAGAATCACCAGAATTACCAGAAGTTGGATGCCCGTGATCTTCGGGCCCTTAGACGGCACTGCATCACATACAGGAATGCTACTGTAATGGAAATCACAACATGGGCTCAGGAATACTTCCAGAAAACATTGTCGGTGAACACAATCCACCGTGCCATTCGCCGTTGCCGGCTAAAACTCTATAGGTCAAAAAAGAAGCCATATCTAAACATGATCCAGAAGCGCAGGCGTTTTCTCTGGGTCAAGGCTCATTTAAAATGGACTGTGGCAAAGTGGAAAACTGTTCTGTGGTCAGACGAATCAAAATTTGAAGTTCTTTTTGGAAAACTGGGACGCCATGTCATCCGGACTAAAGAGGACAAGGACAACCCAAGTTGTTATCAGCACTCAGTTCAGAAGCCTGCATCTCTGATGGTATGGGGTTGCATGAGTGCGTGTGGCATGGGCAGCTTGCACATCTGGAAAGGCACCATCAATGCTGAAAGGTATATCCAAGTTCTAGAACAACATATGCTCCCATCCAGACGTCGTCTCTTTCAGGGAAGACCTTGCATTTTCCAACATTTTCCGACAATGCCAGACCACATACTGCATCAATTACAACATCATGGCTGCGTAGAAGGATCCGGGTACTGAAATGGCCAGCCTGCAGTCCATATCTTTCACCCATAGAAAACATTTGGCGCATCATAAAGAGGAAGATGCGACAAAGAAGACCTAAGACAGTTGAGCAACTAGAAGCCTGTATTAGACAAGAATGGGACAACATTCCTATTCCTAAACTTGAGCAACTTGTCTCCTCAGTCCCCAGACGTTTGCAGACTGTTATAAAAAGAAGAGGGGATGCCACACAGTGGTAAATATGGCCTTGTCCCAACTTTTTTGAGATGTGTTGATGGCATGAAATTTAAAATCAACTTATTTTTCCCTTAAAATGATACATTTTCTCAGTTTAAACATTTGATATGTCATCTATGTTGTACTCTGAATAAAATATTGAAATTTGAAACTTCCACATTGCATTCTGTTTTTATTTACAATTTGTACAGTGTCCCAACTTTTTTGGAATCGGGTTTGTATATAAATATATAAATATGATAATTTTATCATTTTAATTTTATTTACTGTGTAGAAGCCGGTTCTGTGATGATCTTCCTTTGCTTTTATTTGCGATAAGGGAAACAGTTCAGGAGTCATTAGGGTTTAGTCCTGCTGCGCTCGTTTTTGGACATACAGTTCGTGGCTCTTTAAAGCTATTAAGCGAGCAACTTGTTACTGATAATACGCCAATTGTTCCTGTGTCTGAATATGTTAGTTCTATGCGTGAACGTCTTCATAAGGCTTGTGAGATGGCGAAGATGAATTTAGTGGAGTAACAGGCTGAGATGAAGGAGCATTATGACCGTAAAAGTGTCGCTCGTTCATTTCAGCCGGGTGATTCTGTATTGGTGTTAATGTCAGTGCCAGGGTCTGCGCTACAACCAAAATTCTCAGGTCCTTATAGGGTCACGAAAAGGTTGAATGACACAAACTATCTGATTTGCATGCCTGAACGTTGGAGGAAGTCGCGGATGGTTCATGTTAACATGTTAAGGTGCCGTCGTTGTGTCATCAAATAAGGTTGAACAGGATTTTTCTGTACCTTGTGGTCGCCTGTCGAACTCCGTAATTTTGAATGAGTTGGAATCTCATTTAAAGTATTTGGCTGCGAATCAAAGGGAAGATATCGTTGATCTAATTGAAAGTCATCGCTCACTCTTTAGTGACATCCCATCGCAGACTACAGTGCTTCAGCATGATATTGATGTCGGTGATGCGCAACCTATAAAACAGCACCCTTATCGGCTCAACCCGAGGAAACGAGAGTTGATGAAGACTGAGGTCGAGTATTTATGCCAGAATAACTTTGCGAGTCCCAGTCAGAGTGCGTGGAGTTCGCCTTGTTTATTAGTTCCCAAGGCTGATTCATCGGTTCGGTTCTGCACTGACTACCGTAAAGTCAATGCAGTAACTAAACCGGACTCTTTCCCACTTCCACGTATGGAAGACTGTATAGACCGAGTTGGTCCCGCAAAGTTGGTTACGAAGTTAGATCTTCTTAAAGGGTACTGGCAAGTTCCTCTTACCTCTCGGGCCTCAGAGATTTCAGCATTCGTGACCCCTGATGATTTTATGCAGTAGCCTACTCTGTAATGGCGTTCGGAATGCGTAACGCGGCATCAACATTTCAACGGTTAATGCGTATTGTACTAAGTGGAGTTCCCAAGTGTGAGGCTTATCTAGACGACGTTGTAATATATTCTTCTAGTTGGGAAGAACATGTGAGTTTTTTACGTGAAGTGCTTTCACGTTTTGTTGATGCTTCTCTGACTTTAAACCTAGCCAAATGTGAGTTCGCCAAGGCTACAGTGACGTGCTTGGGGAAAATAGTGGGTCAGGGTCAGGTTTGCCCGACTGACGCAAAAATTGCATCCGTCATGGAGTTTCCAGTCCCGGTGAACAAAAGGGAACTGCGTAGATTTTTGGGTATGGCAGGATACTACAGAGGATTCTGTCGTAACTTTGCCAGTGTTGTATCCTCATTGACTGATCTCCTCAGCACAGCTCGAGTTTTTGTGTGGTCCTGCTTGTGAGCAGGCTTTTCGAGCAGCTAAGGATTTGCTATGTCACGCACCTGTTTTGGCAGCGCCGGAGTTTACATGTCCCTTCAAGTTGGAAGTGGATGCTTCTGCTACTGGAGCTGGTGCAGTTTTACTTCAAGAGAGTGAGTTTGAGGTTAACCACCCAGTGTGCTACTTCTCGAAAAAGTTCACGTCATGTCAACGCAGATATAGTACCATCGAAAAGGAGGCTCTTGCGTTATTGTTAGCATTGCAGCATTTCGAGGTGTATTTAGGTGGAAGTTCATTTCCAGTTGTGTATACCGACCATAACCCACTTGTTTTCGTGGCTCGGATGTGTAACTCGAATCAACGCTTAATGCGCTGGTCATTGATAATTCAAGAGTTTAATTTAGATATCCGACATAAAAAAGGCTCGCAGAATATTGTTGCGGATGCGCTGTCCAGAGTTTATGGTGCTGAAGTGTAAAACAACTGCTGGTAAACAGTGTGGTAGATGCAACCTTCCTGTTTGCATCTTTTTGGTGGGGAGGTGTTACGTATGAGTGTTACATTTACTGGTGTGTTGAGGGAGGATGCATTCTTTTGTCTAGTGTGCCCTTGTGTGTTCCTCTCTTTCTTGTCTCTAATCTTCTCGTCTCTACTCTCCTGCTGTAATTACTCACAGGTGGAGTTGCTAACGAGTGCCCTGATTGGCAACAGGAGTGAATGCCGCTGTATTTAAACCACCTGAACCATAGATGTACAGCTCCCCGCTCTCATGGCTTCCTTCACAGACAGACTTGTTCAGTGTGATGTACCTAGTGATTGTTAAAAGAACTCGTACACGAGACATTTGATGTAAACCACTATTTCTTTGAGTTGTGAATTATTTCTGCTAAGTTGAGCTCTATCTTTCTTCCTGACCATTGTTGAATTGGAGCATGGTAGGGAGGTGGGTGCCTTTTCATTTTATGAATCGTTTTCTCCTGTTTATGTTAAATAGGGAGGGAAGCTTTTGTACTTTTCGTTTGTTATCTGATTTCTAGGTTAGTATTGTAAAATTAGTTAGCTTTGTTGTGTTATTTGTTTTGGCTTTGTCTCCTCCTGAAGTTTATGTTGCTCCTTATTTACTCTTGTTTAATAAATTGCCTTGGAAGTGAGAGCGGGGACTCCAGGGATCTTGTTGATCGGATCGGTACTTAATTTGTCTTCCGGGAAACATGTAAGTATCTTCTGAAAAAATTGATATTTAAACAAAATAAGAAAAATTTGCACATCTTCATACTGTTCAAAAGTTTTCACCCCCAGCTCTTAATGCATTTCCTTCTGGAGCATCAGTGAATGTTTCAACCTATTTTTTAAATAGTTGTGTTTGAGTCCCTCAATTGTCCTCAGTGTGAAAAATGGATCTCAGAATCATACAGTCACTGCTGGAAAGGATATTCAAATATGCAAAAGCATGGAAAGCTGGAAAACTGAAGAATTTGCAGGACCTGGAGGATTTTTCTGAAGGACATTGGGCAGTTTAACTGCTGAGGACAAACAAGGGATTCAAGAACAACCATCACAAAACAAAAAAAACAGCCGTGGATCATCCAGGTAACATGTATTACAGTATTAAGAATCAACATAAACTTTTGAACAGGGTAATTTTTATAAACTTTCGAGCAAGACTGTGTATACAGTGGGGAGAACAAGTATTTGATACACTGCCGATTTTGCAGGTTTGCCCACTTACAAAGCATGTAGAAGTCTGTAATTTTTTATCATAGGTACTCTTCAACTGTGAGTGACGGAATCTAAAACAAAAATTCAGAAAATCACATTGTATGATTAAGTAATTAATTTGCATTTTATTGCATGACATAAGTATTTGATCACTTACCAACCAGTAAGAATTCCGGCTCTCACAGACCTGTTAGTTTTTCTTTAAGAAGCCCTCCTGTTCTCCACTCATTACCTGTATTAACTGCACCTGTTTGAACTCGTTACCTGTATAAAAGACACCTGTCCACACATTCAATCAAACATACTCCAACCTCTCCACAATGGCCAAGACCAGAGAGCGGTGTAAGGACATCAGGGATAAAATTGTAGACCTGCACAAGGCTGGGATGGGCTACAGGACAATAGGCAAGCAGCTTGGTGAGAAGGCAACAACTGTTGGCGCAATTTCAAAATCATACAATGTGATTTTCTGGATTTTTGTTTTAGATTCCGTCTTTCACAGTTGAAGTGTACCTATGGTAAAAATTACAGACCTCTACATGCTTTGTAAGTAGGAAAACCTTCAAAATCGGCAGTGTATCAAATACTTGTTTTCCCCACTGTATATATATATATATATATATATATATATACATACATATACATGGGCGACATTTGACTCTCAAGTTAGGGGGGGCAAGTTTTTTTTTTTTTTAGGCCTACCTGCATCAGCAAAGTATTCACAGAAACTAGTTTAATTTGCTTGTTACTTGTTTATTTGCCTTCTTTTTTATTTAAATAATTAATATTTTAGTAATTATTTTATTTAATAATTTATCCTACTTAATTTTGTTATCACGGGAAATTATGCGCTCAATGTAAATCATTGTTTGTCCACCATTTTGCGTGACCATAAAGAAAAATGCCACATCTCAATATTGAAAATATTTGCATCTTAAACCATGAGGGCGGGCCAGTGGATATCATATCACAATGTGCAAACTTTGCGTGAGAGTTGTGCCCGTGAAGAATTTCAAACGCCCCGATCACACGAAAATGTGTATCAATAATATGAGTGTGCAATGTCCTGAAATGTATACGCCAAAATGAGTTTTGGCGTGTATATGGTATGCAGTTTTTGGCATGCATATGATATGCACTTTATTGCGTATTATATGCACGAACCCCCCACCCTCCATCCTACCCAAGAGCGTGTCATATACACGGCATAAAGTGCGTATCATATGCACGCGAAAACTCATTTTGGCGTATACATTTTCACGACATTGCACACTCGTACTATTGATACGCATTCTCATGTGATCGTGTTGGTCAAGTATTCACTACAGAAAGTGAAAGTAAAAACTAACCGAGTTTAAGGCAATCTGACGCTGCATTAACGGCGCATATTCTCTTAGAGACGATGAGAGATTAATCAAATTTATTTTCTTAATATTTCACTTGTGGCCCATTGTGAAAAAATTGTATTTTCGCGAATCGAGAAGTATTTTGTGTTAAACAAGTTTGTTTTTGTTTTTTTTTAAATGAGGAGTAAGCTAATCTAACTAATCTTTATATCATCGCAGCGCTTCGGTTATGCGTTGATGCGCTGTGAAATAATGCGGAGCATATGAATTGTAATAGTAATTTAATAATAAAAGTAGCCTAATCATAATAATATGCCTTGCGTTGCTACTCCACTGTGAAGGGCTAAACGGCGTCCACAGGCACGACATCAAGCGATTAATGTTTAATCCAAATCCACATGAATGGCCCGTTCAATGTTTAGTAGCTTTTACTGCAATGTCCAAGTCTCTCCTGTCTCATGGTGTTTCTCGTCGTGTGTTTTCAGTCGGCGCAAGCAAGAACAATTCTTTCAAACGATGTGGTGTTCATTGGCACAGTCAAGAATAACTTAAAGAGGTTGCCGTTTACTAGACTGTAGTGATGTGACGGTGAGGAAATTTTACCACCAGTTAATCGACGTGTGCCAACACGTTAATACCGGTATCACCGGGAGGGAGGAGGGGGGTTGACGTTGGCGTTTTCCCTCTTTTGCACCTCACTTTTAAATCGTTAATTAAAGCGAAAGTAAAATGCGCACGACTGCACAGGCATTCATAACAGCGCGGAGCAGTTCGAGTGTTTTCAATTAATTCCTTTGGCACCATAAGGAATTAACTGAAAATGCTCAATCTGCACCGCCAGTGGACACACACCATCATGAATGGCCGTGCACATTTTACTTTCACTTTAGAATTAGTGCCAATTCGGGGCGGGTTGCTTGAATGGTGGGTTCATTGTTATTCTTAATGAAAAACACAACAATAAAACAGTGCAATGACAAACTTTGACAAACGCTTTACATTTGGCATTGAAGCCAAATCTTTCGCTGTCATCTTGTCATTCAGCTCCTCCCTCTTGTGATAAATGAAATCTGACTCATGCTGCTGGTCTGTGCTGCGACTCTCGTTTTACACTGCGCGTTCGGTGTTTTTTATTGTAGTGTCTGTTCACTAACTGAACTAAATGATTTTGACGGTGAAACGACGGTGGGGGCGGTGCCGTGGTGGGCAAGAACACCGGTAGTAACACCGTCAACACCGACTATCGCAGCAAAGTACCTAGACTGTAGACTAGCGTGACTCTCTGAACAGTGAGTTTTTCTTGCTTATGCTCTGAACGGGACATTCATGTGGATTTAGATCTCGCTCAGGATGCGCGCTTGTCTGTGGAGGCCTGACTAACCGCTCCAACTTGTAGCGGAGCTGACGGCTCACGGGAAACTCCATGACTACAATAAATATGGGGGGGCATATATATATATATATATGGTTGTAACTTCAGCAGGATTCTTTATTGAGAATGTGTTGTTCGCGGTCGCTGTAGTCATCAAGTCCAACTGGGAGCTGGGAGCTTTATATACATTTAGGGAGCCGTGCTTAGAGACAGAGATAAAGCACCTGGGAGACGACCTTAAACAACGCATGCAAATGAAGTATGCAGGTATAGGAACCCACCCCAGACGCTAACGTTTCACCAGTCCTAATCCAATCAGCATAATTATTCAAAGAATGGGACAGACACATCAAGAGCCATTAAAGACAAAAGGTGAGAGTCTCAATAATCCGGCACATTTGACTAGCAATAAAGAGAAGAGGAACGGGGAGAAACCTCTTGCTAGAAACTTTGCTTAACAGAATCATTAAATTGAGGCCATCATCTTTACCTTAAAGGTGCAGTGTGTAATATTCTGTTACACACATCTGTTGCCAGAAATGCAATATAAAATACATAACTATGTTTTCAGTGGTGTATAAAGACCTTACGTAATGAACCGTTATGTTTTTATTTCCTTAGAATGAGACATTTCTATCTACATACACTGCGGGTCCCCTTACAGTGAAGTCACCATTTTGCGCCGCCATGTTTCTACAGTAGCCCTAAACGGACAAACTGCTCTACAGAGCGCTAGCTACTCTCTGCTGTCTCAGACAATGACATCCTGTGTCGGCCACCGTAGCTTCTCTATGTCCTTCGAAAGGGAGGGGTGAACGGTGGGGAGTTGCAATTCACAACCTCACCACTAGATGCCTCTAAAATTTACACAGTGCACCTTTAAATGCTGAATACAGTGTACTTCACCTCAGTATTTCATGTGTTATGTCAGGACTACTGTCAGCAGATCTTAAACAGATTCTTAAATCCCACGTGCCAAGTTGTAGAATAAATGTTACACAAAATAATGTAAAATATATCGGTTATTTGAAAGTCTTCATGATCTTTCCTTGTGTGTGTGTAATGAGATTTCATGAGTCAATATGAATTTGCATGATAGAAATTTATTGACTGGTGCAAAGCTCTAAATATTGCATTGCAGAAGATAATGTTAAAACAAACGTGTTAAAGATCCAACAATGTTTCTTAATAAATACATTTTAGTTACTATACAAATGTCTTATCAAACTTTGCATGGTCAAACATTTCTATATTTACTGTGCATTTATTCATCAAACAGTATGACTGCATGCAGACCTCTTATATGACTTTTAATTAAAAATGTTGTTTACTTTTGTTGTTGTCTTTTATCTCTGGGGACAGAGTAATCTGGCCTGTTGGTCCAGTTATTTATTCAAGTATATAAGAAAGTGAATCAAATATCTACATCTTCGAAACAAACAATAAAAGGGAAGTTTCGCCATGTGATATTATAAAGAAACATCTCAAATTACAGTACTCACTGCTCTACCATTTTGACTTAACATCCACAATGAAAGAAGCAGAGTACAGCATTTTCACTCTAGCACATTTCAGGTCTCTTCTTGGCTGCCCGGCAGCGGAGAACTTTAAGGAAACTGTCAATTTTGTTGGAGTCCCTGCGGAAGCAGGACAACAGGAAATGGAAATTGACAAGTCGAGAGGTTTTATCCTGGCCAAGGCTGTTGGTGTAAAAAGGGAGAGAGGACAGGTTGTCTGAGGATGAGCCCATCTGTAGAGAAGAGAGAAAGGGACAACATGTAAATCAACCCTGCTTAAAGGTATATTTTAGATTTATGTTTATATCCAAAAATCATTCCGATTTACTTCATATTGCCCTCTTACAATCAACATGCACAATATATGCACTGTGAGCTGTTCCTTAAAGTGCACTTACCTTGTTAACGACATGCTCCAGACCTGCACCCAGGCTGTTGATGTTGTCTTGCAGCTCTTTGGTCTTGCTGTTAATGGTGTTGCGTTCTGGATGTGCCAGGCTGGACGCTTCAGAGGAAAGGAGGGCGAGGGGATCGGACCACGCCAGCAGCAGAGACCGAGCCAAAGAAAGCAACTCATCCTCCTGCAGAAATAATCAGATAAAACTTCATTCATTGCCCATCTGTTCTGCCTGTAATTACACACAGCCCCACAAGAGGGAGAGGTTTACTTATGGTTGTCCCTAGACATTAAAGTTGGTATGAAACAGAAGTTACAATATTGTTATTAATGCTGCCTTCACATGCAATAGGAATTATTGTAAATAATAGTTTCCTAGTTAAAAAACTGGACATGAACGCCCTCTTAAATCCAAATTTGAATGGGATGAGCTCGTAAAACAGACTTCAGAAGTGGGAAGTAGGAAACTTCCGATAGCATTGTGAAGGCAGCATTATATCCAAGTGAAACAGCTTCTCGAACAAGAAAAAATATAGGGTGGAACTTGATTTTGTCCATTGGTGGATTTTGTCCATTGATTGTGTCTCTTCAGAAGACTTAGATTAAACAGCTTGATTCATATGCCCCTGATTTCACAGACAATGCTTAAGTCTAGTCCCAGGCTAAAATACAAGTTTCAACTGTTTTAACTGAAAGCAACTTGCACTGGCATCCTAAAATATGTCAGTGCCATTGTATTATGTCAAGATGCACAAAAGTAATGTTTTATTCTAAGGCATGTTTATAAAAGCTACTTAAATGTCCTAATTGAACTAAGGCCTAATCCTGGTTTAGTCTAAGCCCTGTCTGTGAAACCGGGCTATGGATTCTTTTATGATCTCTTTAAGAATTTTTTGAAGAGTCAAAGTGTTGAGTAAATGGACTTTCAAAAGAGGGACAGAAATCTCTTATATATCTTAATTTGTGTTATGAAGATGAACAAAAATCCTATGGATTTGGAATGACATGAGGGCAAGTACATGATGACAGAATTGTCATTTAATTTGATTTAGTGAACTATTCATTTAAGTTAAAATAGGCTGAAAAAAGTTGGAATATGATGAGACTCTCTGAATAACAAATATTTGCGAGCTTTGTAAAGTATTTATATATAAATATATTATATTAACATCATATATAAATATAATCATGTGTTTTTGTATAGTTTGTTATATATGTTATATAAATTAAAGAATGATTATATAATTATAATTTAGTAATTACAATTAAAATAAGATTATTTATTTATATTATGCTGCATAATATGTAATATTTGTAATTTAGATAGATTTAGATTTAGATGGATGCAGTAATGTGTGCTCTTACCGGCACTTTCAGGGCTTGGTCTTTGTCATTGGGAATTTGAAGGGAGGATGTGTGGCACATCGACGGACGGGGCATCATTACCCTTCCAACAGGAGGAAAGTGAGAATCCTGTGGTCGAGAGGTTAATATCAAACAACCAACATCAAATCTATGAAAAAAATACCTGTTTAGATAAAACTGAAGTCAAAAATAACCCAGTGGGCATGTAACTGTCACACTCACAATGGACTCTGCCTCACTCCTCGCTGCACTCTCACTCACAAACTACATTATCCAGCATCCCTCACGATTCTCACCTGCTTTCACTTGGCCATCAAGCACACCTGGATTCGATCACAGTCTTGTCAATGCACTATAAAAGACACTCACTCAGTTAACTCATTGTCTGGTCACCATTATGACTAGATCCCAACCTAAAACATTACTTCCCTGTTTGCCATCGGCTTCCATGCCTTTTCTATTCCACCCCATCACTGTCCTCTCCTTGTGTGTTCCTGTTTAGTAGGGATGGGGAAATGAAGCCTCATAATGCACTGAGGCTTTCCCCTGACTGTTCCAGGAAAAGTTTCAAAGCTTCTAGAGCAGCGGTTCTTAACCTGGGGGTCGCAAAGAGGTAGCAGGGGGGTCACAGGAAAACTTTATTTTGAACATACTCGCCTAAAAGCACCACCTACTGGCAACATGATATAACAAATTAACGGCTGATTGGAAGTAGTGACATGAGCTTTGCAATTTGTGGTCCATAGCCATCATAGCTGGACTGCTGATTAGACATGGAGCGATTTTTAATTGGTGCTGACAAAAAGCGTCCAGTTGAGAATGAATCAAGAGGAAAGAAAAATATGATGAGAAGTTCTTGGAATATGGCTTCACTCAGACTTGTGGAGAGGTGTTAGTGAAGGAGAGTCTTAGAACTTCCAAAATGCTAAGACACTTGACAACTAAACACAAATCGCTGCAGACAAAGTCACTTGAGTTTTTCCAGGGAAAACTACAGGAGATATGTAGTCAAAAATCACTGCTACAGAAAGCCGCTACGGTGAATGAGAGGACTTCGCGCCTAGATCTCTCATTGGATTGCCAAAACTGGGAAGCCACACAATTTAGGCAAAACTTTTCTCCTACCCTGTGCTAAAAGAGACTGTTTCTGAACATAACATTGAATGGAAGAACTGCAGGAATTTGCTCTGACGGAGCACAGACAATGACTGGCAAACACAGTGGATTGATACAGGCTGTCGCTCCATTTGTAGTGTGGACGCATTGCACGATACATAGACAAACCCTTGCGGCTAAAAAAATGCCACCCGATATGAAACAAGTGATGGATGACGCTGTCCACACTGTCAACGTGATAAAAATGAGCCATTACCATTACTACATACCTGTTTGATCTGGATACATTGTCTTAACTCTATGCTCACCTGTGTCTTTAATAAACCTGCTTTGGGTTCTTTCCATCATCCATTGTCTGAGTCAACGTTACAGATGACCAGACCTACCAACACGATGAACCCAGCAGGGATTGCCAAGTTTTTGCACTCCCTGATTTAGTCCCTGATGAGTTCCTGTTCACCCTCTCTCAAGATGGCCGCCTGGAGGAGTATGTGTATGATTTACTTGAGATCTATCTTGAGTTGGATGAGACCCTTAAGTACATATTTTGGAGTGGGATGGATGACATCCTCGGCCAGATGTTACTGTTGAGTGAGGGTCATAGTTCCTTGGTGGACTTACACCCTGTGTACGAGTATCTCCACCTTGGCTCCACCTTTGCTCCCTCGTCCCTCTGGCTTCACCTTGGTCAACTGTTGCTCTGGCACCGCTTTGGACATTGCGGATCTCCTGCTGCGCCTCGACCTGCAGATCCATTGTCTTACTGGATCCATTGTCTTACCTGTACACTTACCTGTGTTTTCAATAAACCTGCTTTGGGTTCTTTCCATCATCCATTGTCTGAGTCAACGTTACTGTAACAACATACACACATAAAAAAATTTTTACGAGGATGTTTAGTACTGACCAGGTCATTGGTGAGAGAGGTGCTGAGGGAGTGAAGTTTGTCTGAAAGTTGAGAGGCTCTTTCCAGTAAATCATTCAGACCAACACCATTGATTGAGACAAACGCACACATCAGGACAGTCACTGAAAAGAGAAAAAGGAACAGTTAAACAGTATTGTCATCAGGAGTATGAAAAAAGAAAAAAGGCAGATAGAGGGAGCTAAAATCAAGTAAGCATGAACCGAAAACAGAAAAGGGGATGTAACAAGGGAGTAGAGATAAAGTGTAAAATGTGGCGGGGAAAGGTTAAACTGAGGAAGATAAGGTTTGCTTACCTGCAAAGTATAGTCTAGATCCTACAGCCATCATTTTAACTGCTTTCTTTATTCTCTTGCTTGAATCTTTGGAGTCTGCGTTCCTCTCTTGAGCTTTTCATTATATAGACCTTCTCCTTTCATTTGGATATGCAGTAAGTCTTACACTCCAGGTGTATTGTACCTAAACTAGTTCAATCCTGAAACTAATGAAAAACATTGTTTTGAGAGTTTGGTTAATCAATATTGATAAGCTGCTTGAGTACAGGACACAGGAGGGCAAAATTCACCATCAGTCACATGAAGTGCCAAATAAATAAATGTAAAACATTCTTTCTTTTAATTACTGGATGGAGAAACTTTTGAATATAGAGCTTATTTAAATTAAAAAGAGGCATTTGGCGATTTGTGTTTTTGTATTTCAAAAAATGTTTATAGTGTGATGCGATGACTTTTGGATCTTTAGAATCTTCTATCAATTGGAAAGTGAAATGATTTTCATAGACTGCACCACAATGGAGGTACCCATTCTGCACTCTTGCAGCCATGTGCCGTTAAAATAATGTCTACACATTACAGACCCTTCCCCCATGAGAAAACACTCATTTGTCACATCCTGCTGTGGACTGAGAGCTTTTATGCCCTTTTTGTTTCTTTTCTTTTCTTTCCTGGTTTATTTATGTCTGAATGTGCTGGTTACATCCAATTCTTATGAAAGTTTCCTGTTCTATGGCTTTTTCTTTTAGGTTCTCTAAGTTATGAACAAATATTATGAACAAATGTTCTTCCAGTAACTTTAATAGAATGTTCATTCAAAGTTATTTGGTCTGTTCTCAAAACGTTATCAAAAAAACGTTATCTATACATTGTTCATGGAACTTTTTTCCTGAAAAGTTTGTTGGAAGTTTGTTCAGCATTTTTTAGGGGGGGGGGGGGGGGGGTTTGCATAACCAATAAAAACGTTTATAAAACATTTAAAAAAATTTTTATTACAGTGCATGACCTTACACAACCTTGAAATGTAAAACTTCAAGGCCTTATGTAACATTTTATGTAAGATATTTTATGTTATTTTAAAATCATTCATTCATTCTGTTAGCTCAAATTACCTTAAACTATTTCCAAACTGCTCTCATATTTCAGGGAACTTACATTTCACATATATTTTAGGGAACTTATACATTTTAGAATTTAATTTGACCAACCCCTAAAAACCTCATCAGTAGACCCCCACTGCTGTATCATTCATGTATTGAAGGACAATTCCAACAAACAGCTATATAATATTAAAGCGAGAACAGTATAGTATCCCAGTGTGCCCGCTGCATTATGGGGCGTTTCTCCTCCCCAAAGACTCCTAGAGAAGGAGGCGTGGATCCAGTAGTAGGCTACCCAGTTAAACAATATTCATTTTGTTTCCCAGTTAACTCTCGCCAGATCCTTCCGGACTGCAGATCCAGGTAAAGTAATTGGTTGACATTTCATGTAAATTTAATTAAATCACTTTAGCTCGTTGACATCATTGTAAATATACATGAATGTGAGTTGATTGTTCAGAGAACACGGCGTTCTGGTCGCATTTAAGTACCTCCGTCATTTTAGATGCGCATGCTGTCATGTCATGCAAATGATGCAGTCATTTGTTCCTACAGGTTTTATCGCATACTCTTAGACCGTCAGGTAGGCTTAACCAAGCTTAACTTTTCAACTCACCGTTGAGGAGGTGAGTTGTTGCAGAGATCCGCAGAAGTTTCAGATATTTGGAAAGTAATAGGTATGCCTAAAACGTTTCTTTTGTTGCAGTTAAAAGTAGCATATCCACTCCACATGCTCATAGCCTGTGTTGAATGCGTATTTATGACTATTAATGTACAGATAGGTAGTGTTCACGGTTACGAATTTGACATTACTGAAATTTGGTTTATTAAGAGAACATAATGCAATAATAATTAACAAACAAAAAGAGAAATAAACTAAGGTGGAAAAATAGCAATACAAAATTACAAATAATAATAATTCACATAAATATATTGTAAAATAATATATAGCCTATACTTTTAAGTCCTGTAGCATTGATATGATTTATACGTTTACGTTTCTTGATGTGCATCCAACCCAAACTACGTCAACTTGACTTTCGGGAATTTAGTTTATTTGAATGGATTATACGGATTGCTTTTTAACTATTTATTTATTTTTTAAGTTGCCAGCCACCGCCAGCATTTTTGATAATTTCCCCAAACCTTTTATGGCCCCCAGTTGATATATATATATATATATATATATATATATATATATACACACACATACATACACACATACACACACACACATACACATACATACAGGGGCGTAGCACCAAATGTTGGGCCCCGGTCACAGAACCAAAGAGTGGGCCCCTCACTAAACCACACCAAGCGTTGCACTTTGTAGCCAATCACAGAGAAGTCTGTTGAGCGTGTGAATGCAGTGGCCAATCAGAGCTGTTTAAGTTAGTAAGGATCCCCCCCCCCCCCCCCCTGCTCAAAACGTCAGTTTTTTTTGTCAGGGCGAGCTCACTGAGATCTGAACGCTCGCAAATCCTTTCAATATAACCAATGAAAGTGTAGACACAATGTAAATAAGAGATTCATTGTGGTTCTTTGATTATAACGGGAGTTTTGGCAAGATTTCAGAACTGAAAATTAAGTGATTGACAGCTTCAGTGATTAAAAAGGGAGTGCACTTTGCAGGCTTTGTCCCATTCACTATTTCAATAAAAGTTGTGTTGCTAACACAAAAGTTGCATGCTGCTAACACACAATGCACAGTTTCAAGAGTGACAACCACTAAAGTGAATCCACTAAATGATCTCTTCACAGCGCAAACAGGAATACGCATGGGACAGCTTGAATGCAGGTAATACTGTATCAGCGGGTAACTAATAGGGGTGTAAATTGGAAGGTTCATCACGATTTGATGCGATATCGATTCTCATAGCCAGCAATACGATATTTTCAGATACCTCAAAAAGTTATGTGATACGATTACGATACGGTTCGATTCAGGGGTATATCAATCAATATTTCTATATTATATTATGTGCCTATTTTACACAACCAGTTACATTTTTATTAACTCGCAACTGCAACCAAAACATATAATATAAACATTTATTTCAAAATTTCACATCCTGCTCCCTGATTGGGACATCCACAAATAAAACATTTACACAGTAATCTAATGACAGCTTTTGACATGACAACAGTCAAGAAAGTATTTTAGGCTTCTGTGCTAAAATGTGTAATGTCAAAAAACATTATATATAATAAGAAAAAAATTATATATAAATACTATAAAATTAAAAGACATTTCTTTTAAATGTATAGCGCATATTTCTAATGAAGCAACAACATATTATAGGTAGGACAGAACAAGATAGGCTATTAATATTCTTTCATTGTGCAAAAGTATTATAGTATGAAAGGCTCCAATACAGAGCGGCACAACGCACTTATGCGCATCCCGTGTGCAGAATGATGCGCTTGAAGCAACACAGTGTCACAGCGCGCAGAGCTCCTGTGCAGCAGTTTATTGAGCATTTTCTTTAACAGTTTTAAATTTCAGTGTGAAGAACAATTCATAGCGCTCTATTCTCCTTATATGCAAAACCATAGACCTTTATCTACTGAAGCACAAAATAAGTAAAAGACTCAATTCAGTGGCCTATTTGTGCGCTGTTTGAGATGAGTGTGCAAATGATAAACTTTCGTGAAGATTCAGCACTGACCGGATCGGGACAGTCGATGGAACGGTCACTGTCCCGATCCGGTCAGTGCTGAATCTTCACTGAAGCTTCTTTCAGACGCTCTGAAAAGTCATTTAAACGAGAATGCACGCGTTGGCTATAATACATAGACTGACATTGTGTGAAAATGTGGAGAGTGTTAAAACAAATGTGCCTCTTAAATATATAAATAGCCTACAGGGGGGGTCGCTAACATGAGAAGGCACATGGTGCTAGGCAAATAAAGAACTTTTTTTTACATATGGAAAATTGAATCTTGCAAATATTTCTTCCTACTGATAGCATGTTATTATAACTATGTAATGTTGTCATGATAATATTATAGATTATCAATATATCTTTGTGGGCCCCACCCTCCCTGAGGGCCCCTGTTACTGAGTTCCACTATTACCCCCTGTCTGACGCCCCTATATATATATGAAGAGTTCCAATGCAAAAGCCTCTAAAAGCCACCTTTTAGATATAGATATTTGAGATAACGATACTGAGTGAATGCTTTCCATACATAGTATACGTTCATCAAATACTTTCACTTCAAACCTGCTAAATCCCAGCCTCAGCCCATTCAGAAGTACCGGTACTTAGGTAGAAAACTATACATAGGAGCCTGACAAAAATGCAAATTTTAAAGAAAAACGTCAAACGGACTTAGAGGCTTTTGCATCTGAAGTCTTCATATATATATATATATATATACAAACCCGATTCCAAAAAAGTTGGGACACTGTACAAATTGTGAATAAAAGCAGAATGCAATGATGTGGAAGTTTCAAATTTCAATATTTTATTCAGAATACAACATAGATGACATATCAAATGTTTAAACTGAGAAAATGTATAATTTTAAGGGAAAAACAAGTTGATTTTAAATTTCATGGCGTCAAGTTGGGACAAGGCCATGTTTACCACTGTGTGGCATCCCCTCTTTTTATAACAGTCTGCAAACGTCTGGGGACTGAGGAGACAAGTTGCTCAAGTTTAGGAATAGGAATGTTGTCCCATTCTTGTCTAATACAGGCTTCTAGTTGCTCAACTGTCTTAGGTCTTCTTTGTCGGATCTTCCTCTTTATGATGCGCCAAATGTTTTCTATGGGTGAAAGATCTGGACTGCAGGCTGGCCATTTCAGTACCCGGATCCTTCTTCTACGCAGCCATGATGTTGTAATTGATGCAGTATGTGGTCTGGCATTGTCATGTTGGAAAATGCAAGGTCTTCCCTGAAAGAGACGACGTCTGGATGGGAGCATATGTTGTTCTAGAACTTGGATATACCTTTCAGCATTGATGGTGCCTTTCCAGATGTGTAAGCTGCCCATGCCACACGCACTCATGCAAACCCATACCATCAGAGATCCAGGCTTCTGAACTGAGCGCTGATGACAACTTGGGTTGTCCTTGTCCTCTTTAGTCCGGATGACATGGCGTCCCAGTTTTCCAAAATGAACTTCAAATTTTGATTCGTCTGACCACAGAACAGTTTTCCACTTTGCCACAGTCCATTTTAAATGAGCCTTGGCCCAGAGAAAACGCCTGCGCTTCTGGATCATGTTTAGATATGGCTTCTTTTTTGACCTATAGAGTTTTAGCCGGCAACGGCGAATGGCACGGTGGATTGTGTTCACCGACAATGTTTTCTGGAAGTATTCCTGAGCCCATGTTGTGATTTCCATTACAGTAGCATTCCTGTATGTGATGCAGTGCCGCCTAAGGGCCCGAAGATCACGGGCATCCAGTATGGTTTTCCGGCCTTGACCCTTACGCACAGAGATTGTTCCAGATTCTCTGAATCTTTGGATGATATTATGCACTGTAGATGATGATAACTTCAAACTCTTTGCAATTTTTCTCTGAGAAACTCCTTTCTGATATTGCTCCACTATTTTTCGCCGCAGCATTGGGGGAATTGGTGATCCTCTGCCTCTCTTGACTTCTGAGAGACACTGCCACTCTGAGAGGCTCTTTTTATACCCAATCATGTTGCCAATTGATCTAATAAGTTGCAGATTGGTCCTCCAGCTGTTCCTTATATGTACATTTAACTTTTCCGGCCTCTTATTGCTACCTGTCCCAACTTTTTTGGAATGTGTAGCTCTCATGAAATCCAAAATGAGCCAATATTTGGCATGACATTTCAAAATGTCTCACTTTCAACATTTGATATGTTATCTATATCCTATTGTGAATAAAATATGTTTTTGAGATTCGTAAATTATTGCATTCCTTTTTTATTCACAATTTGTAAACTTTTTTGGAATCAGGTTTGTGTATATATATATATATATATATACACACACACACACACACACATATACACATATATACACACACACACACACACACATTTTGAACAAAAAGCTGCGAAATTGCTTTTTTTTTGTCCGAGCTTCACGACCTGTCCAGTAACACATTTTGGCCCCGGGGCTCAAGGTCCGAGGCTATCGGCCCCACACTGCACGTGGCCCCACAGTGGAAAAGCGGACTGTAGTGTGCAACTCACAATAGTTTAAAGTAGTAATAACAGTAATAAGACACATTATTTAATTAATCTGCTTATATGAGCTACATTAGACTAGTATGTGTAAATGTAAATATGGGGAAGGTAAGCCTTTGTTTTTGATTTTTAAAGACAGTTCAATACCTAATATTTGTAAAATGTTAATGTTTTTAAATGTAATTTTAATGTTATTATTTAACCTTTTTTTATTTTTGTTTATACTAATGTACACTCCTGATGTATCTGTAAATCTTTAAAACCAATAATTGAAATATAATAAATTGGATGTAATTTAAATTCTGTTGCTTTTATATGAAAACAGCTGGTGCTTGAGAAGCTGTGAAGCAGTGCACGTCACATGTTGCCATTAGGGGGTGTCCATGCACAGTCCATGACATAACACAACAAGCCGCTTTTCTGTGTCCAAATGCAAGTTTCTTTGCTGCATACTTTCCACTCTCACCGTACTTCATTACTCACTGTGCTTTTAGGTGCAGAAAAAAATCACAATTATTTGTTTTTTTGTGTTTGAAGGACTAAAATTTTTAAATGTTGTCTTTGCTGAGTAAGGTTGAAGCCGATCACCGTTTGATCTCTTGCGCATGTACACATATGTGCACTCTCATGTTCCCCCCTCCTCCCTCCCCTGTGTACTATGTACACTCCCCCTCCCTCTTGCCAACTCTAACTCCCCATTCTCTCTTTTTCTTCTGCACATGCAACCACAGGAGCGCACAGAGCAGGCACGCATTAACCCCAACACCAACACCATAGACCATGTCGGACTCAGAGATTGGAGCTCCTGCCGATACCCCTGTCCCAACACCCTGTGTGGCCATCAAGGCAGATTTAGACAAATGGTAAGTGACTGGGGTTGCAGTCATATATAGCCCGTAGTACTGGTCCATTGCAACCCTGTATGGACCGCATGAATATTTGTTAAATTCTGATTCTCCAAAATGTAGGTTTATTCCCACATAACTTCATTGTAGCTCTTAAATAGTTAGGATTGTGGTGGGATTGATGATATTCAGTAGAATGATGATATGCTGTGTAAATTTTACATTGTGATGGCGATCCAAAATGGAGGGAAGGAAGGACCTTCGCGCAGGGGGATCCAGTATTTCTAATAAGATGTAACTTGATTAAGTTTTGTGAGTTTTTTTAAATGGTTTGATTGGTGTCAGTTTTATTCAAGTTGGCAGCAGCAGTGGGGGTGACGGGGTTGCTCATTAAGAGCATTCTGGGGTTTTTCTTCAACTCACGGCTGATTGGCTGTTGGGAATGTGTCTATGTCATGCTTTGCCTCTCGCTTGTCCTGCCATCCCTGTTTTCCCCTCTCAGTCTTTGCCATTTCTGTCCCTGCAGTCTCCCTGGGCTCGCTTTGTCATGTTTGAGGGTTGACCACTTAAATGAGAGGGAATTACTGATGTTTGCAAATTAACCTTTTCTCCGTTTTTCCTTGCCCTCCCACTTATGGGTTTTGTTGGTTTTATATCCTGAAAATGAAGGGGATTGTGATGGCAAGTGGTGAATGTTCATTTGATATGTTATGTCTTCCCTACTTTTGACCCTGGTGATCATTGACACCAGCCATTGCTTAAACTGTATTTTGACCCTAATCCCCACACCCTCTTACCCACCCAAAAAAATGCAGATTGGCTGCTTTTGGTGTTTGTAGTGTCGACAGGCCTGGGCAGCATGAGAACACAGATAAGGTTGCACATACCCTGACCTTTGGTGTGCTAGGACCTGATAGGGTGAGGGTGTGGGGTTAAGAATTTGGTTGAATAATGTGTCACTGTTCCACTGTTTTGAAGCATGCACTGTCCATCACAATCACCTCCCTTTACGGGATATCAAACCAGCAAAAATCCACTAATCCAGAAATGACTGGTGGACGGGCTGGGAAAATGGAGAAAAGGTGCATTTGCAAATATCAGTCATTTCCTCTCATGTGAGCAGTCAGTCACCACTCAAACATGACAATGGGAGGCTGCAGGGACAAACATGACTAAGACTATCGGGGAAAAAGATGGACTGGCAGGACTGTTAACAGTTAAAACTCTATTAGCAGGTCAGTTTGTCATTGACCTTTCTGTGATAATTTTGACATGTGTTGCTGACTAGCTGAATGTTTAACCTCACAGAAGACCGACGTTTAAGTAATGTACACCACACTGGTATTTATAGCGCACTCGTACATGGTTATGCATAGATGTGTGTCTGTCAGTGTGGCTTGTTCTATTTACTGGATCACTTTACACCTGGTCTAAGCATGTCACAGTGGCCATCTTGTCTGTTTTTTGTCATGCTACTCCACAAAGGGGATTCATCATGGGCTTTAAAACCAGAAGAGGATTACAGTTACAGGTTTAACCCCAGAAACCAGCAGTTATTCATTGGGAGAATGCAAGGTTGTGTGTTGTGGAACATGTGACCTTCAGATCTCTTTTTGCTGCTTTCTGGCAGTGTAAATGTGTGCATAGTGATGACCTTATGACCTTGAGGTGTTCTCTATCTTTTACTGCCTCAGTTTAACGTACATCCATTTTGTTCTAGGGATGTCCTTTCAAGAATTATAATGCAAAGAAAAAGCGAATATTTTACTCTTAAAGCATTTTCCCCCTCTCATTTGTAGCAGTTGGAATGCATTATTCTAGTTTTGCAGAAGCCCCCCTCAGGGTAAACAGTGTTACTCAATCTATCAATAAACAAAGACCTGTGGTTTATAAACCACAGGATGAGTTTTTTCTGTAGGAGTTCCACATGGAAATCTACTAATCAATTCCATATGGATTCAGTAGTTATTAGATTACATTTTTTTTTTTTAGCTCAAGTAAAACTATCCAATTTTTAGAGTACTATTTCCTATTTGTTGTGTTTAGGATCAGAGCACTCCTGAGCCATGCCCTTTTTTCCTTTTGCATTATATATGTGAAGGACTGGCCATCATGTGAATTATTCAGTCTTAATTTGGGGAAGGTGATCATCCTCTTCCCATTTGTCTGTTAATTTTTGCTCTCATTGTAGTTTTACATCCCAGATTAAGGTGTTTCAATATTTGACTCCCAAAAAGCACATTTCAGTTTATTTAATGCACTTTTGGAGTGATTTAACAAATTTGAAAAACAATGAATCTGTCTTGAAGGGATATTGCACCTAAAATGGCTCACCCTCATGTCATTCCAAATTGTTGGTTCTTTCTTCTGCAGAACACAAAACAAGATATTCTGAAGAATGTTGGGAACCAAACAGTTTAGATTACCACTGACTTCCATTGTATGGACCAAAAAAAAAGAGAGAGAGAGAGAGAGAGAGAGAGACGTTTCTCAGAATCTTCTTTTATGTTCCACCAAAGAATGTAAAAGATACAATTTGGGAACAACATGAGAGAGAGTAAATGATTACAGTATGTTCATTTTTGGGTGAACTACCCCTTTAACACCAGCTTTTAAAATTGATTGTGCTTTTTCCCGCCTTTTAAAAGTGTTTCAGTATTTGACTCCCAAATAAAAATGTCTTCAAAAATAACCATGTTCTGGTTCATTTAATGCAGACCAAAACATGAGTGGTTTTCCAGTTGACCTAAAATGATTTTGTGATCTTCAATTATTGGTTGCTGAGGATAAGGACATAATCTGACCCTAATTTTGTTTTTGTCCAATAGAAGGCAGGTTGTCTCACAGTGTTGATTAGTCTTGTTTCACAATGGTCCATTCTCCCCTTGAATTTCCTCTCTGAATCCCAGAAGTATTAAAATGGCTGCCTATGAAAAGGAAATGCCCTTGGCAAGTGCTATCCCCCATGCATCTTTATACCTACGTCACATTAGAACCATGTCTGCATAAAACTCTTAATATTTAAATTGACCAGCTGTATGTTACATCACTGCTCACTGAGGAGAGGGAGTCCTCGCTTATGTCAGCGTGTGAGATGCAGCAGATGATCTGTGGGGGAGGAGACACTGAAATCGTTTTCTAACCAGGGCAGGGGCTCTCTCTGTCACGACATCTCTCTCTTTTAGCAGTAGGCATGTCTCTTTTCCATTACCTGCTTGCTTTGTCACGTGATTCTAGGGCTCTCTTGTTCAGATGGATTATCTGCCCCTCTCTCTCTGCATTTCTTTTTCCCCTTCGCGCTGTTATTCCAACCCTCGTTTTCGCTCCATCAATCTAATACAGTGTGTCAGTGTCTGCCGTTGTTTGGTGTGGAGAGGCTCAAATAATCTTACTCGCACAAATGCATACATACCATCTCATTCAGTCCCAGCAGAATCCGGCCTGTCATGAGCTCACATTTTATATGACTAAAGACACAAAAGTTATGTAATATGTCTTTACAGTGTTTACAGTTTACAGAACCTATTCAGTCTTGTGTGCTTCAGAGTGACAAATCTTATTTTGTCAGCATTTTTTATGTTGTATATGTGATATGTTGATGTGAATCAGTGTGTGTATAGGCCTATGACCATGTGTTCTGTGTGCTTCAGTGTAAAGGAGAATGGCGAGGAAGCGTGTAAGGAGCTGATGGAGGCGTTTGCTGCCTGTGTGAAGAGCAATGCTGAGGCGTCATGAGGAGCACAACATGCAGGAAATGTAATGCATATTAACTTGCTTCATTCCCCTCTACTTTGTCAGATGTATATTTTATTCATGTCAGTTCAGCCGGTGTATCGTGTACGTCACAGTGTTGCATACACGGATATAAAATATATTATTTTCTCCAATAAGATGAGTTAATGTGTTAACTTCATGATTGAGACAACTTTTTTCAAATTCTTTTAAATAATTTTTTACTGCAAATATGCAGTACATACACTCACCTAAAGGATTATTAGGAACACCTGTTCAATTTCTCATTAATGCAATTATCTAATCAACCAATCACATGGCAGTTGCTTCAATGCATTTAGGGGTGTGGTCCTGGTCAAGACAATCTCCTGAACTCCAAACTGAATGTCAGAATGGGAAAGAAAGGTGATTTAAGCAATTTTGAGCGTGGCATGGTTGTTGGTGCCAGACGGGCCGGTCTGAGTATTTCACAATCTGCTCAGTTACTGGGATTTTCACGCACAACCATTTCTAGAGTTTACAAAGAATGGTGTGAAAAGGGAAAAACATCCAGTATGCGGCAGTCCTGTGGGTGAAAATGCCTTGTTGATGCTAGAGGTCAGAGGAGAATGGGCCGACTGATTCAAGCTGATAGAAGAGCAACTTTGACTGAAATAACCACTCGTTACAACCGAGGTATGCAGCAAAGCATTTGTGAAGCCACAACACGCACAACCTTGAGGCGGATGGGCTACAACAGCAGAAGACCCCACCGGGTACCACTCATCTCCACTACAAATAGGAAAAAGAGGCTACAATTTGCACGAGCTCACCAAAATTGGACAGTTGAAGACTGGAAAAATGTTGCCTGGTCTGATGAGTCTCGATTTCTGTTGAGACATTCAGATGGTAGAGTCAGAATTTGGCGTAAACAGAATGAGAACATGGATCCATCATGCCTTGTTACCACTGTGCAGGCTGGTGGTGGTGGTGTAATGGTGTGGGGGATGTTTTCTTGGCACACTTTAGGCCCCTTAGTGCCAATTGGGCATCGTTTAAATGCCACGGCCTACCTGAGAATTGTTTCTGACCATGTCCATCCCTTTATGACCACCATGTACCCATCCTCTGATCCATTCCAGCAGGATAATGCACCATGTCACAAAGCTCGAATCATTTCAAATTGGTTTCTTGAACATGACAATGAGTTCACTGTACTAAAATGGCCCCCACAGTCACCAGATCTCAACCCAATAGAGCATCTTTGGGATGTGGTGGAACGGGAGCTTCGTGCCCTGGATGTGCATCCCACAAATCTCCATCAACTGCAAGATGTTATCCTATCAATATGGGCCAACATTTCTAAAGAATGCTTTCAGCACCTTGTTGAATCAATGCCACGTAGAATTAAGGCAGTTCTGAAGGCGAAAGGGGGTCAAACACAGTATTAGTATGGTGTTCCTAATAATCCTTTAGGTGAGTGTATATATATAGAACAATATGGGACTGATATATTGTGCATCGCTATATAAAATATTTGAGTTCAGTCGCATTGTTGCATTTTGTAATTGTCATTATTATATTTGTGTTTGTTCTCAGGGGTTTACTGCACTGAGTCCTCCACCTTCCCAGCATTCCCTGTAGCTCATGGCACTGGACTAAATGATGGGGTTTGGGGTTTGGCAGCAGAGACCAAACTTGCGTCTCTTCCCTTCTCTACTACTCATGTGAAGCTTACATGTATTCCTCCAACCACCAACCCCCCCTTTTGTGGCTGATTGTATTGATCTGATTTGTTGACAGTTTGGAAGAGCTCACGATTTGATGTAAATGATGTGTCTCAGATACTTACAAAATTGAATAAAGATTTTTTAAATGGTTCAGCCTTTGTAACTGAATTTGTTTCTCAAACAAAAAAGGCTCACATTAACTCACTTAGCAGATCCTAATGAGTCCCTGTGGTTTTGTTTATATACAAGTTCAAACCTTTAAGGTGGCTGCAGTGAAGTGGATTAATTTGTAGGCAAGGATTATGTAGATCTTTGTAATGGGTTTTGGTGAACTAAAGAAGGAGATTAAGCTTCCCAATGTCACTAATACTCTAAATTCCTCACTTTGACTCAAGACACACACAAACACACCTACTCAAATCCCAAACTGCACTGATCTCATCAGTCAATCAATCAGATCTGAGGCATTTTCATGAGCTGATCTATTAGCAAACAAGCAACCTAAAAGTGTGAAGACTTGTTCTATAACAAGAAAAAATCCTCAGGGTTTGGACTATGTTCACACATGCAGTAAAGGCTGGTTTTGTGTCATTTAAATAGTTCAAAACAAGAAATGTGAACTAATTAACAATGTGAAAGGCTTGCCACACCAATTTCACCTCTTGCATATGCAGAGAAAATTCTAAATAGTTGGATGTTGATGTCCATGAAGGACTGCTCAAATGTTGAGATTGTTGTTTTTGAGTTGAATGAAATCATAAAACAGTAGGGTGAATACTGGTAAAGTGGGACACTTTCTGATGTAAGGCCCGCCCAATCGTCCCAATGAAGGCTTACGATTGGTGGGTGAAGGTTTCTTGCGCGTTCGGTCTTTTCAGCGGGGCAAAGTAATTCAATTCCAATTTATCTTTATCTGTTTCCATTTTATCATGACCTCGAATTTAGGTTAGAATGCCGATTGGTTATTAGGTCATTTGTATAACAATTTAACTACACATTTGATTAATCTATTTAACTCTTTATTCTTATTGAAATCATTCATTTGGTTCTCAGAGTCGCACAGGGTCCTCGCACCGGTTGTTATGTGGGCCCACGATCACCCGATGTTATGGCTGAAGCGATTTAACAATGCTGCCCACGCTTGCTATTGTTAAAAAGTACCCATGTAGCCCCCTACAATCGCCTATATAACAACTTAGTTAAAGCTGAAACAGTAACCAAAGGTTATGGCCAGTACCATAAAATAATGCCGTATTATCTCAATAGTATTTTATTTGGCCCCCTATAGTGCGACTGTATAACAACTTAGTTAAAGTCGAGCAGTCAGAAATCTAGAATCTCGTCAGATGTGCCCCATGCTCCATACAATCCGAGATCTAGTATGTATTTAACCCTGGTCGCAGATTTGTTGTAACAAAGGATACATCATAATGCAAATCAAAATAAATCCAAATGTAACAATTTATTAACAGTCAGGTAAATGTATAACGCCAATTACATAGATAATCAATTCAAAGATAATCAATACATAACATCAAATGCTCTGAAGTAAAGAGTAAAAGATGCATACCTGATCTGAAAATACATGAGGCTGAGTGTCCTCAGACACTCTAATTTAAGCTACAAATCGCCCCAAACTTTTTCCCAGCCTCTCTTTAAATATCAGACCAAGACAAAAACCTCTTTCAAATGGAAACGTGTTAACAATGGGAATTTACATTAATCACTGTCCTAGATGTGGGTATTTTACACCTTACAAGGGACAGAGGATGATTTGCATGATCCACTGCAAGCCAAATATCTCTAAACTCTTAAAACCTTTGTTACCTTTTGGTTTACTTCTGCGGGGATGAGACCTTTGTACCAGTCAAACTGAGACATTTTAAATGATACCAAACATGTATAATACTGTATGATACTTGTTCACATTAAACCATATAGATTTTGGGTGAATTTTAGGTGATCTCAGCATGAGAGAGAGTAGGAGTGGGGGGAGAGGGGGTCAGTAGAGAAAGATGTAGATTAGGATGATACTGAGGTGAGACTTGCGTCTTGAATGGTGATGCTAATTTCGTAAGAGACAGTTCAGATGTTAATTTCCAGAAAGTGTTCTTTGTCTTCTCGGGGAGTAATCGTTCCTCAATCAGACAGCCCGGCATTTGCTAGTTTTTTCCAGCCTTACAGTAATTTACATTCTGCATAATTTTTTATTATGATCCAAATGTCTTAGCCCCTCATATTATTTTAAATAGCTTAAGAGCTCTACTATACTATACAGAATAAAAAAGAAAGAAACATTAAACACAGGATGGATGACTCTTCCTCAAACACACATTGACCCCAAACCACATTTTTCCAGGTGCTACTGTCAAACTGGGACACCTTTATTGGCAAACTGGACACTCAACTCAAACACATTAAATTATTATTCAAGTGTAGGCCTAATGAATTAAATACACTATAATAATATAAACAACAATATAACTATATAAACAACAAAAACAACAATAATAAACATCACTTTTTTTAAGGGACAGCAGTTTCACCCCCTCCCTCTCGCCTGCCCACAATATTTTGCATTGGGTTTAATTTATTTCATATAAATTTACATTTAAAAAAAAGAGTAACCTTCATGAACATATCTTCTTATAGGCTAATTAATTTCACACAGGCTAAATTTAATTTCTGCTTCTTGTACGGTTTTGGTTCAACTTTTGCCCTGGCTTCTGGCCTGGCCTATTCTTCTTTGCTTTCCTTATCTTCTTCCTACCTGTCCTCTTTTCTGTCATTGGATTCTGAAATATGACCTACTGTTACATGATTAGTCTGTTTCTGTTGTGTTTTTGCATGTCACATGTTCCTTTGTTAGTTTTCCCGCCAGTCCTTTGTTACCATAGTTACCATAGTTAGTTATGTTCGTTTCAGCTGTGTTAAGTTCATTATCTCGTTTCAGTTTGCTACTTAAGTTCCTCCCTGTTCCTCACTCTTTGTCTGGTCATAAGAGTTATGCTCTGTCTGTCTGTCTGTCTGTCTGTCTGTCTGTCTGTCTGTCTGTCTGTCTGTCTGTCTGTCTGTCTGTCTGTCTGTCTGTCTGTCTGTCTGTCTGTCTGTCTGTCTGCCTGCCTGCCTGCCTGCCTGCCTGAGTCTTCTGCCTGTTCCTGTACACACAACTGTAACACCTACATGCTTATTATCATCATTACTATTATTCTGTCAATCTGAAGTTGGCAAATTAATTATGCTAACTAGCTTTTTTATTTGTAATGCTAACTAGCTAGCAATTAGCATCGCGATTCGCATTAGCATTGTTCAATAAAATCAGTTGAATCCGTCTTTGTTGAAATATCTGGGACAGTGTCAAAATCGCATTAAAAAAAACTATATGATTAATATTAATGTGATTTAAAAAAAGATTCACCATTACATCCCATAACAAAATATATAACAATTACAAATGATCCATGAGTTTTTTTTATTTTTGATAACCTTAACATTATTCACCTCAGAATGCTGTCATTTTACTTACCATCAAGATTCACTGCAAGGTTGTTGAATATGGTAAGCCACACCCCCTGGAAGTGATGTCATAGCCACATAACCTATATTTTTTATCACATACTTGTTAATGATGAGCTCAGTGTTGATTTTTATTAATGGAAGCATATACATGTAAATATAGAAATTATAAAGCTTAACTGTCCCACTTTACCAGTATTCACCCTATATGAATAATTTGTATAGAAAAGAATAGAAGAAATAAAGAAAATATTTTCTATGTTTACCTGCATGTCACCATTAACTTTCATCAGAACCATGCGTGAATATGTGAATGTGCTGTTAAATTATTGAAATAGTAACTTAAAATCTCAAACATTTTAGGACAAAAAGCTTCGGCTGACAAAAAAAGTTATGGAATCCCTGTTCTGATACATGAATTGTGACACTGGAGGGAAGTGTCGATGTGAAACAAGTTTGTTGCAAGTACAAGTTTGTTGTGAATGATGGTAATAAATTTGTTTTGCATCAATAATCTTATTTCAGTCATCTTATGGCGCTATTTACAAAAGAGCTTAATAAAGGCAAATGCAAAGTTAATCACTACCTTTCACGGTTTGCTTTATGCAAAATAGGCTAAATGTTATAGTTTGTTTTCATGCATAGCCAATACACTAAATAAGAACTAGGCCTATATAAAACTACCATATTATTTTCCCCACTTGAATGTGGCTTAGCTGTTACCTGAATGGGGTAATTTTTTAATTAATTTAGCCTACTTAAATTAGGACTATGTTATGTAATTTTTGTCCCATTTTAACTAAATAAACTAACTCCTTTTTTAAACACTTTAAAAAAGTCTTAAATTGTATATTATTTATGATGTAAGCCTATACAAATAATAAGTTAATAAATAACATTATTTATAATCTATTAATTAATGATCTGTTTAATAATGACTAAAATATTATAATAATCTGTCTACCAAACTCTGATAATCTATGGAATATTATATTAATAGATTATCCCAAAAAAAAAACCAAAACAACAACAACAAAAAAAACAATAGGCCAATACATAGGCCTGTGCTTTAACAGCACGTATGTCACCGGCCGCGGTCCCGTAAGCAACTGAAAAATTACAGCAAACTGTCCAGTTCGCATTAAAGGCCCATGCCTATTCATCATTTTGTTATGGGACAGACTCATTGATAACTTTTTTTCACATTCAGCCCTATATTTGGAGAGCCTCTTGCAGCTCATGTTTAAAAAAGGCGGGGCTTTACAGCACTTGATCTCAAGACTATGGAAACAAAGAAGCTAAAAAGCAATCACGCCCAAAATGAGCTTCTCTACTAGTTCTTGGGGAATTGATTTTTTAATAGGTTATTTGATATTAGTATTCTCCACAGCTGTTTATTCAGCTATGTATAGGCCTATGTAAAATATGGGAAAAATCGTGTCGAGTAGCCTATTGGTTTGATTTCCTTAAATATGGGACGAGCCCATGTTTTACGGGACTGGGGTCATAATATCGAATGCCATACTCGGAGAAAGCTTCCCAGGTGCACTTATGCCCTGCTTTCTACGGTTGGCCTACATTCATTTCCATTTTATAGTCGACATGAACACCTGAACACCAATACATTGGCCTACCGAGGAGGAGTGATAACAGAGATATGTTCGGTTGTGATAAGCTAGACTAGATTAGAGGGTGTGCTGTTGCTTGAAGGTCTGCCAGACAGGTAGGAATACAAAACTTCGTAAAGCATGTAGGAAGGTTACTAAATGTGTTTCACCTTGAGAAGATTTGTGTGAGGGAAAATATGAAAGTGCTGAGTTAGTTGAATGTCCAGGTGAATCCTGCCGGAATCACTTGTTGATCGCAATCACATAACACAGTATCAGAAAAAAAACGAATCTAGTCAGAAGATGTGACAACTTTCAAATGTGCACCCTTGAACTGACCCAAGATGCAAAATATACTGAGTTTCATAGAGGTGCAGGGGTTTTCAAACTTTATGATGCCAAGGACCCCCAAATATGATGAACCTTTTATGAGGGACCCCCTAGGCTATATTGTATTTATATGTATGAAAAAACATTTAAACTGTTAGATAAATAGTTAGTAAGTGTGACATTATAAATACAACATATTGTTTCCAAACTTAAATTGGCTATACTTAATTCTGGATGTATAAACCTGAAGAAGAACATTTTAATTAAAAATTATTTGTATAAGCAACTTTAACAATAAATAAGCAGCTTACGTACTGCATTAAGAATACAGTGAGCAAGATAAAGGGGACTATAGTGTGAAAAACTCACTAGAAAGATACAAAGCAAACATACACAAATCTGGAAAGTAGGCCTATGTACAGTGCATCCGGAAAGTATTCACAGCACTTCACTTTTTCCACATTTTGTTATGTTACAGCCTTATTCCATAATGGATTAAATTCATATTTTTTTTCCCTCAATTCTACAAACCCGATTCCAAAAAAGTTGGGACACTGTACAAACTGTGAATAAAAACAGAATTCAATGATGTGGAAGTTTCAAATTTCAATATTTGTGTTTGATATAAAATGTTTAAACTGAGAAAATGTATCATTTTAAGGGAAAAATAAGTTGATTTTAAATTTCATGGCATCAACACATCTCAAAAAAGTTGGGACAAGGCCATGTTTACCACTGTGTGGCATCCCCTCTTCTTTTTATAACAGTCTGCAAACGTCTGGGGACTGAGGAGACAAGTTGCTCAAGTTTAGGAATAGGAATGTTGTCCCATTCTTGTCTAATACAGGCTTCTAGTTGCTCAACTGTCTTAGGTCTTCTTTGTCGCATCTTCCTCTTTATGATGCGCAAAATGTTTTCTATGGGTGAAAGATCTGGACTGCAGGCTGGCCATTTCAGTACCCGGATCCTTCTTCTACGCAGCCATGATGTTGTAACTGATGCAGTATGTGGTCTGGCATTGTCATGCTGGAAAATGCAAGGTCTTCCCTGAAAGAGACGACGTCTGGATGGGAGCATATGTTGTTCTAGAACTTGGATATACCTTTCAGCATTGATGGTGCCTTTCCAGATGTGTAAGCTGCCCATGCCACACGCACTCATGCAAACCCATACCATCAGAGATGCAGGCTTCTGAACTGAGCGCTGATGACAACTTGGGTTGTCCTTGTCCTCTTTAGTCCGGATGACATGGCGTCCCAGTTTTCCAAAATGAACTTCAAATTTTGATTCGTCTGAGCACAGAACAGTTTTCCACTTTGCCACAGTCCATTTTAAATGAGCCTTGGCCCAGAGAAAACGCCTGCGCTTCTGGATCATGTTTAGATATGGCTTCTTTTTTGACCTATAGAGTTTTAGCCGGCAACGGCGAATGGCACGGTGGATTGTGTTCACCGACAATGTTTTCTGGAAGTATTCCTGAGCCCATGTTGTGATTTCCATTACAGTAGCATTCCTGTATGTGATGCAGTGCCGTCTAAGGGCCCGAAGATCACGGGCATCCAGTATGGTTTTCCGGCCTTGACCCTTACGCACAGAGATTGTTCCAGATTCTCTGAATCTTTGGATGATATTATGCACTGTAGTTGATGATAACTTCAAACTCTTTGCAATTTTTCTTTGAGAAACTCCTTTCTGATATTGGTCCACTATTTTTCGCCGCAGCATTGGGGGAATTGGTGATCCTCTGCCCATCTTGACTTCTGAGAGATACTGCCACTCTGAGAGGCTCTTTTTATACTCAATCATGTTGCCAATTGACCTAATAAGTTGCAAATTGGTCCTCCAGCTGTTCCTTATATGTACATTTAACTTTTCCGGCCTCTTATTGCTACCTGTCCCAACTTTTTTGGAATGTGTAGCTCTCATGAAATCCAAAATGAGCCAATATTTGGCATGACATTTCAAAATGTCTCACTTTCAACATTTGATATGTTATCTATATTCTATTGTGAATAAAATATAAGTTTATGAGATTTGTAAATTATTGCATTCCTTTTTTATTCACAATTTGTACAGTGTCCCAACTTTTTTGGAATCGGGTTGTACAAACAATACCCCATAATGACAACGTGAAAGAAGTTTGTTTAAAATCTTTGCAAATTTATTAAAAATAAAAAAAAATAAAAAAATCACATGTACATAAGTATTCATAGCCTTTGCCATGACACTCAAAATTGAGCTCAGGTGCATCCTGTTTCCACTGATCATCCTTGAGATGTTTCTACAACTTGATTGGAGTCCACCTGTGGTAAATTCAGTTGATTGGACATGATTTGGAAAGGCACACACCTGTCTATATAAGGTCCCACAGTTATTAGTGCATGTCAGAGCACAAATCAAGCCATGAAGTCCAAGGAATTGTCTGTAGACCTCTGAGACAGGATTGTATCGAGGCACAGATCTGGGGAAAGGTACAGAAAAAGCAGCATTGAAGGTCCCAATGAGCACAGTGGCCTCCATCATCTATAAATGGAAGAAGTTTTGGAACCACCAGGACTCTTCTTAGAGCTGGCCGCCCGGCCAAACTGAGCGATCGGGGGAGAAGGTCCTTAGTCAGGGAGGTGACCAAGAACCCGATGGTCACTCTGACAGAGCTCCAGCATTTCTCTGTGGAGAGAGGAGAACCTTCCAGAAGAACAACCATCTCTGCAACACTCCACCAATCAGGCCTGTATCGTAGAGTGGCCAGACGGCACATGACAGCCCGCCTGGAGTTTGCCAAAAGGCACCTGAAGGACTCTCAGACTATGAGAAACAAAATTCTCTGGTCTGATGAAACAAAGATTGAACTCTTTGGCCTGAATGGCAAGCGTCATGTCTGGAGGAAACCATTAACCATTTTTGCTGTCTTTTTATTCTCTGAAATTTTCTGGGGACCCCTCAGAACCTTCTGGATGACCCCTGGGGGTCCCCCGAGCCCAGTTTGAAAACCCCTATAGCCTACACAATATCTTAATAAATAAGAGATCAAAATAGCTAGACCAATGCCTCCTGCTTTCTGGACCAAGACTACAGGCAGTACCTAAGACTAGAAGATACTTTTCGCTATGACAAATGTTTCTGGGTAAGATTAAGAAAAAAAACCTGACATAGGCTACTACATGCGCATTAGATTGTTGGGAGATTTTTCAATAACCTATTGCCTGCAGAACACGCCCTATGTCTTTGTCTCTACTGCCACCTTGTGTTCAGACCTGGAACGGCAGGGATGGTGCTTTAATTTTAGTAACAAAAAAGTAGTTTTATTGGAGAACATATAGTTTCCTAATCTAGCATTCTTAAACCTAGCATTATGTAGCCTGCAATGAATATTGTTGGCTCTGTGACGAATTATGTTCCTCTAATGCAAGTCGCTTTGGATATGAGAGTCTGCTAAATACATAAATGTAGGCTACATAACAAGGTTAAGAACTATCGTGTAATGATGGATAGCCTATTCCTGCAAGGATGCGGTAGTATTTAAAAAAAAAAAAAAAAAAAAAAAACGGTTAAAAATGACAGTCCAGTAATATGACAACAAATGATATGAAAACATTTATCTAGCCTATATATATATAAAGACAGATGTGCCCAATGACAATAAAGTGCGGAATGGGTTCAATAATGTGAGGGACGTGCTCTCGGGCGGAAATGGGGTGGGGGTCCATGACGAGCATATTCGATGGGAATCGCGAAAGGGAGGGGACGCAAGCAGCGCAGAACCCGGATGCTGATGCTGCTCGTGTCGGATGGGGAAAAGGAATACAGGGAGCGTGAGAGCTAGAAAACAGAGAAAGGCCCCACTGACAGAGGGATTGCTATCCTTACGGTCACAAGGCAACCGAAGCGAACGGATTAAAGCCAGGCGGTTTCAAGCGACTGTAACTCAAACTCGAGAGAATGACTCCACGCGCGGTAGCCGAGGCGACGGGAGGAGAGAGAGAGAAGATGCTGTGATATGCACATAGCCAGCGCGAGCGGGAGGGAGGGGGAGAGGAGGCTCCTACGCTAGTTAAAGATGCTTGTTTTTTGACCAGGAATGTGTTCCGTATGCATAAAGCAAGGGATTTCTGCGCAAACACTATAGCTTACAATAGCGCGATGTACACTTGACACGCGCACTGTGTGGATTAATAGGCGGATTCATGTGACGGAAGACACTGAGGCTTTCTTTCGCGAAAGGGTGGCTGTTTTCTCCCATATTTCCGGATGTGAGGCCTGGAAGAGACCGTAGTTTATATCAGGCACGGGACGCTCATCCTTCACATCCACACATTGATTCAAATAAGACGAAACACTTTGAAGAGTCGTTGACAAAAGAAGGAGGCACTAAATATTAGACAGAATAATACGTAGGCCTATGAGGTGTCACAAACCGGGTGTGCGGCTATTTCGCAGGATAGATGTGGCCAAGTTTTTAATAAATAGGTCACTTCTAGTTTGACATTAACGGCAGGCTATATGAATATTTATTTTTAAAGATAATATACCGGCGAAAATAAACAGGTGACTGAACCAGGCTATCTAATAATCCCGTTATCTTTAACTGTCCTCAATATTTATAATCATTTTACTGTTGCTCACAGCGATTATCTGATGTAGTCATATAGTGTTAGCCCATATACTGAGAGATTTATCATCATTCTTCCAACAGACACCACAGTCCGTGTAAATCGCAACAACAGCTGTCATTTGGCATATAGGCTCGGCTGGTCGCGCACCCCCTGTTTATTTTTGATATTTTCGAACGGAAAATGTTAGCGAGCGATTTCCAGCAACTTTAAGGAGACGGCAGATGTTTGGGAGTAGGCCACGGCACTGACATCACGCCTCAGCATCCCTGTGTCATCATCGCTCACCGTCGGTGATGTCTGTACGGCGGAGTTATTACGTGAGCAGGACAGGCACCAGTGGATACATTGTGAAAATTCACTGATTTATCCCCATTATATTGTGACACAAAATCGCTGTCGAACGAAATGTCCAGTAAGGAGTTGTCGGGGAGTCAGGCAGCTCAGTATGTCGGGCCCTACCGACTGGAAAAGACGCTGGGGAAGGGCCAGACAGGTAAGAGCATTTCCTCTTTGGGATATTAGTACTCAGTTAATGCATTGGAATACATTCTGCTCTACTTCGCGCGTCTAATTCAAGAATTAATCCATTGAAAGGTTGGTTCGGCAATAAGCAAAGCGGTTAACGTGTGTGCAGGGGTATTTCAGATGATGAAATTAAATGAGGCACGGAAGCAAATGACAGTATAAGGACAGTGATTGAGGGAGGAGGATTATTTGATCTTTCTGGCGTTTTTTTTAGTCATGTGGCCGTAATTAATTCGAACTGTTTCAAAGCCTGAATGTAATTTCTTGTTTTCTCATTTATTTACTATTCTTGTCTCTAGTGCTTACTTTTGCTATCCAGTAGTAACTATATTCAATTTCCCTACTAATTATTCTAGTTATTATTATGCTAGTACTTATCCCAGCCTCCCAGGCATAGTCATTCAATTATTCACTGTGTTACTATTCTTTTGCTTGTAGTACTGTCCTAATAGAGACATATATATTCCTTTGTTACTTGTAACAAATTTGCACATGTTTGCAGTTAAATTCTATGGGAATCTGTGGTTAAGATATTCTGTTTACTTCTGACTAATATGTATTTCCATTGTATTCAACTGTTCAATAGATTCTAGTACTTACTAGTTACTAATCTAGTAGTTAGTAGTATATTTATTCTAGTAGTTTTACTAGTGCAAGTATAAAGTAACTATCCAACATTTTTTTTTCTCACTTGCTACAATTACTTTTTTACCCTGTTGTAGGCAATGACTAGTCATCTACTTTAGTTCACTTAAACAAGTAACAACTTGAATACTGCACATACTAGTGTTTAATAAATAGGCACTTGTGTCTAATCATCAAATTGCAATTTGTTACCAGTAACAAAAAAATAGGAAATGTAACTAAAGAAATTCCAATGTATTTATTGTATACTAGTATAAAAATTTAATAGTAAAATTGAAATTAATTCCAGTTTCTACTAGTAATGTAAACCTGGATACTCGTTATCTTTGAGGAATAACAATGGCTTGCCACAGATCTGTTCTTGATGCAAAGGCCACAGAGATCCTGATTGTCAGTACATTGTAAATTGAATGTGAATGTGCACAAGAGTGAGTGATATAGATCTATGCATTAAGAAGTAGACCAATTTTTGGCAAGTAAAAGAGGGTGTCCCATTAATGATTTATGTGATTGCTTATATGAACAGTATGTACTGGTGTTTTTTAGGATATCAATAGTGTTTTTGGTAGTACTGTATTTATTTTTTTCAGGTGTAAGTGCAAGTTTGTAAATGAGCGTTGATTACAAAACATTGTACAGTGTGCAGTCTGAATGTTGCTGTTATACGCTGCCGACTTTTCAGTTTCTGAATTCTCATCTGGATTTTAATGTTGTCCACTTTTAGAATGCATGTAATGAACAATGACCATCTGTGTTCCTCTTGCAGGTCTGGTGAAGTTAGGAGTTCACTGTATCACAGGACAGAAGGTGGCCATAAAAATAGTTAACAGAGAAAAGCTATCAGAGTCTGTTCTTATGAAAGTAAGTTTTGCATACGAGAAAAATGTATAACTGAAACATTGAAAAGTTTTTCTTTTTCCCAGTCATCTCCCTGCGTATGCACCATTTTCTTGTTTACAATAGCTCTTCAATAACACAGCAGCTGCATAACTCCAACTGCTTTATTAACCACAGTTTATGCTGCATCTGCCCTAATGTTCTGTGCTAAAGAAATGCAGGACTCTCCCTGTTCAGTCATTTTTGTCCATGTCTATTGTGTATTGTCAGACTCTTGTTAACATATTGACTATTAGTTCACACCTAATTGAGAGTGATCATTTTGCTTGGTCTTTTCCTACATTAAAGTTGCTCCTTTTCTCTATTCAACTCTCATTCAATGTCCCTCGCTCTCCCTGTTTCTGCAGGTGGAGAGAGAGATAGCTATTCTTAAACTAATAGAGCACCCTCATGTCCTAAAACTGTATGATGTGTACGAGAATAACAAATATCTGTAAGTACTGCTGTTTCTTCACATGCCTGGTCTTGTCTTGTCTAGACTTACATCCTGCATTCTCTTCTGGTGTGCTTGTGTGGACCATTTCATGTGCATCTACCTCTGTGCATGTGTTTCATAAATGTCTTTCTCTCAGGTATCTAGTGCTGGAACATGTATCTGGTGGGGAGCTATTTGACTACCTGGTAAAGAAAGGCAGATTGACCCCTAAAGAAGCTCGAAAGTTCTTCAGACAAATCATATCTGCTCTGGACTTCTGTCACAGTCACTCTATATGGTAAATGTCTCTTTTTACTTTTTTATTTAATGTGCTGCATACACACGTTCCTTATAGGCATATTTTCCATAATATTTTTGCATAATCAACATTCTGTAGCAGGTGTTGCAACTTTAAGACAACATGGTTGTGTGTTGAGATAAGAACTTGTGGCCAAATGAAGAAGACTAAGCTGACTAGCATTATTTCCATATATGTGCCAGTTTGTATATACACAGATATACTCCTGTTCAAAAAAATTTTTCTTTTCTTTTATTCAGCAAGGATGCATCAAAATTGATCAAAAGTGACAGTAATGACATTTTTAATGTTACAAAAGATTTTCAATCTTCAAAAAAATTCAAATAATTCTGAAAAAATGCATTACGGTTTTCACAAAAATATTAAAGCTGTAGTCCGTAACTTTTTTTGGTTAAATTATCCAGAATCAATTTGAGCAAGTACACAACAAGCTAGTATTCAAAACTATCTCCTTACCTAAGCCCCATTCACAACGCTAAACTTGTAATAATGTGTTATAATTAGAGTGGTATGGTGGATTTCCACGGGAAATTCAAGCATGTCTTTGCGTCATTACATCACATCTGTATACATAAAGGAAGAGTCCGGCTAGTAGTAGTAACGCACGTGAGGAGCATGTTCTTCAGAGGATCATTTAGCCTTTTCTCATAGCAGCTGGAGTAATTAAACTTATCATTTTGATGGCGGATTGTAATCCAGAAAGGCCCAAATGACATCATCAGTGAAAACTGGAGATTCACTCGTAGTCAAAAGCAAAAGATTAGAAATTGAAATCTACAGGTAACGCTAATAAACACTAAATACACGTAGTCACGCAATGCTAATGCTGTTAACATTAACAATTTGAGAACAAAGTATAACAATAATAATAGTTTGCACGGTTTGATGTTATACGAGCGATCGTTAGATTTAATCACCGTTGGTAGCGCGATTTATTGTAATGTTTTGTTCCCAAAAGTGGCAGACATGTTACTTACTTGTTCAGATGACATTTTCCGGTGAAAATTCTTATTTAGGTTATACTCCAAGACGTAGAATCTGTGATTCTGAAGTACAGTATCCACACCGGTGCGGTGGATGAATGACAGCGCACAAACTCCTCAAAACATTAGATTCATCCGCGCTGAGGAGCCGCGCCGACGCACAACTCATGTACAGATGATAACGCCGCAAATAACTGCAATTGCAGGTTTCAAACAGAGATGGCGACACAGAGGCAAAGCTTATGGACTGCAGCTTTAAGCAGCACAACTGTTTTCAACATTGATAATAATAAGAAATGAGCAGAAGATCAGCATGTTAGAATGATTTCTGAAGGATCATGTGACACTGAAGACTGGAGTAATGATGCTGAAAATTTAGCTTTGTCATCACAGGAATAAATTATATTTTAAAAATATATATTAAAATAAAATAAAAAAAAATTCAAATGCAATAATATTCTACAATATTACTGTTTTGACCAAATAAATGCAGGCAAGCATAAGAGACTTCTTTCAAAAACAAAACTTTTGAATGCTAGTGTTCATAGTTTCCAAGGTTTATTTTTTTGTATGTTGAGCGTCCTTTTTACATGAAAGAAATAAACAAACAAATACATAATAGAAAAACGTATTACAAAATTTTGTAATTTATTCTTGTAACATACTGCAGAGTATACAACACAATAAATAGGTCATTCTTATTCTGTAAAGGAATTCTGGTTTTAGATACTTCAGGAAGAACATTACAGTATACAAAAATATATTACAATGCTGTCATTACATCCTTTGTTTATCAGCCACAGAGATCTTAAACCTGAAAACCTCCTGTTGGATGAGAAGAATAATATCAGGATTGCTGACTTTGGCATGGCCTCCCTACAGGTTGGGGACAGCCTGCTGGAGACCAGCTGTGGGTCAGTAGCTTGTGTTTATGTGCTTTTAATTCTGTGAATTCTATTGAAGATGAAGTAGCTATTAATGCTCTGCGTTATGTATCTGCAGATCACCCCATTATGCATGTCCTGAGGTCATCAGGGTAAGGACGATGCTCTTTGAGCATAAGCTCCATATGTTTTATTGTATAAGTCTCATAGATTCAAATCTAAAAAAACAGCCAGTGCTTATTTGTATTTAGTGTTTTTTTTTATTTACAGGGAGAGAAATACGATGGGCGTCGGGCAGATGTATGGAGCTGTGGGGTTATTCTCTTTGCTCTGTTGGTGGTAAGAAGCTTGCTGCATCTTACATTTGTCGTTTCTAAAGGGTTAGTTCACCCAAAAACGAAAATTCTATCATTAATTACTCACCCTCATGTTGTTCCAAACCTGTAAGACCTTCGTTCATCTTCGGAACACAAATGAAGATATTTTTAATGAAATCCGTGAGCTTTCTGACCCCCATAGACTGCAGCGTAATCACCACTTTCAAGGCCCAGAAAGTAGTAAAACATGGTTAAAATAGTTAAAATTTTTGTGCATAAAAAGTGTTCTCGTCCCTTCATAAAATTAAGGTTGAACCACTGTAGTCACACGGACGATTTTAACCATGTTTTACTATCTTTGAAATCTATCTACTACTCCTTGAAAGTGGTGATTACGTTGCAGTCTATAGGGGGTCAGAAAGCTCTCGGATTTTACAAAAATATCTTAATTTGTGTTCCGAAGATGAACGAAGGTCTTACCAGTTTGGAACAACATGAGGGTAAGTAATTAATGGCAGAATTTTCATTTTTGGGTGAACTAACCCTTTAATACCTTCTTTACCTGTCCTTAGCAACTTATTAAAAATATAATGGTTAAGGAAATAAGTGTTTTATAAGTAAAATAAGTGTCTCAAAATTGCTAGCTCTCCTTCGCTTTTAGAAATGTGTGTGAATTGTAACACCTCACAGGGAGCGTTGCCCTTTGACCATGATAACCTGCGTCAGCTGTTGGAGAAGGTGAAGAGTGGAGTATTTCACATGCCTCACTTCATTCCTCCAGACTGCCAGGCTCTCCTCCGTGGCATGATTGAGGTCAACCCTGAGAAACGCCTCACGGTATAGAACATGAACGCAGTGCACCTCTTTTTATATATAATTATAGTATATAATGTATGTTTCCTTTCATTCAAAAGTTTGGGGTCGGTAAAAGGCTGCATTTATTTGATCAAAAATACAGTAAAAAAATAATATTGTGAAATATTTCTATATTTTCTATTTGAATATATTTTAAAATGTAACTTATTCCTGTGATGGCAAAGCTGAATTTTCAGCATCACACTTACACACACTACGGCATCATTACTCCAGTCTTCACTATCACTCGCTCGTTCAGAAATCACAGTGGCTCAGTGGGTAGCACTGTCGCCTCACAGCAAGAAGGTCCATGGTTTGAGCCCCGGCTGTGCCAGGATTCTGTTCTGCGTGGAGTTTGCATGTTCTCCCTGTGTCAGCGTGGGTTTCCCCCACACAGTCCAAAGACATGCAGGTTAAGTGAATTGGATATGCCAAATTGGCTGTAGTGTGTGTAAATGTGATTGTGTGTCCCAGCACTCTCAGTTAGGAAGGGCATCCGGCATAAAACCTGTGCCAAATCCAATGTGTGTGTGTGGATAATTTCGATGAAGCAGACCATGCAAATGAGCGGGACTAACGCTAGGAAAATAAATATCAATGTTGAAAATTTGTGGAGACCGTGATACATACAGTATTTTTCAGGAAAAATTGAAAGTTCAAAATAACAGCATTTATTTAAAATAGAAATCATTTGTAACATTATAAATATCTTAATATTGTCACTTTTGATCAATTTAATGCATCCTTGCAGTATAAAAGTATTAATTTCTTAGTGTATTGCCAAGGCATATTTATGATAATTCTTGTTTTTTCTTTTTTCAGTTGGAAGAAATACAAAAGCACCCCTGGTATCAGTAAGTATCGTGTGAGCTATTTTGAATAGTTTACAAAAGAAAATTTACTCACCATTTGCTGTTTTTTTTCCATTGAATAAAAAAGGAGAATTAAAAAATCTTTGAGCAGCTTTTGTTCACACATTAACAGTTGTGTGACAAACAATATATGTATGTTTGTCAAGCTCAACAATGTTTTGTGTAATACTGAATTTTGTGTCTTTTTTGTTTTGACCTAAATTTTGTGTCCAAATGTCATGTTATGTCAGTGACATCATCAAACATCATGGGTTCTCAAATGTCTCATGATCAAATGTCTTTGCCATATTTAGGAGCAGAAATAACAACTTAAATTTGGGTCTGCTCTTCACACAAAGCTGTCATATGTCTAAAGATCTGGAATATAGCGTACAAGTCATACGAACCACATTTATGGTCTTTTCTCTGTCTGCAAAAATTATTTTGCGTTCCACAGAACTATTCCATTAAATCTGATTTTCTTTTTTGTGTTTTTGTATCTAAAATGTACTCCACATCGATTTGTTTGTATGTCTGTGTGTGTTTCTGTCTCAGAGGGGGCAGGAATGAGCCGTGTCCAGAGCAGCCACCCCCGAGGCGCGTGTGTGTGAAGAGGATTCTGTCTCTTACAGATCTGGACCCTGATGTTCTGGAGAGCATGCATTCCCTGGGCTGCTTCAGAGACCGTGTCAAGCTCACCAGAGACCTGCAATGTGAAGAGTGAGTCTTAACTTCTGTGTGTGTGCTCAAGACATTTCAGCCTGTCATTCAGAAAAGAATCTACTTGTTAAGTCGTGACATAAGGAATGCTGTTTCTGGGCCCAAGTCTCTATTCGTTTCACTTGAGAATACCATCTCAACAGCCATTTATGAGCACTATTTATTCATATTAGACATTTAAGCTAAGCATTTGAGTGTAGTGTACACTACACTCTCTGTTCTCACGGTGTCCTGGAGACAAATTTTTAAACAATTTATAAAAGATGAAAACTGCCTGGCCATCTGGGATTTCGGTATGGAGATAAAGGTTAGGATCATGATTTTTCAGTAGTATTACATCACATTGTGAGTGTATATTAGCACAGTTTGTTGGTTTCTTTTAGCATCTGATCGTTTGGACCTGGAAGTGGTGACACGTGATGTCAGACTAAACAAGTGGATAATGCACAATCACAACATTTTAAACAAGATCCAACTGACCTTAAAGTCACCATTCTTATTTCTTATGGATTATTGCATTGTTTATTATAAATGATTTATCCGTGCACATAATTTTATATTTTTTACATTCATGTGGCCTCATAATCTTTAATCAAAATAATCTTTAGTCAAATTAACTTCCCCTCCCTCTTGCAACGACATCTCTTCTCTTCTCTGATGACATGTTTTTCAGAGTGAGGGCAGGAAAACCTGTCACTCACATGAGGTCTAATAAATTCCCAATGGAAAAAGTCCCGCCCCTACATTTTTTTTCTTGTTCAATAAGCCATTTGACTTGGATATATGTCACAATAGGGAAGAAAAGGCTATCGCAGCTTCTGTTTCATGCCGACTTTAAAGGGATAGTTCAGCCAAAAATCATTTATTATTTAGGGTTTCTGTTGGTCTTAAAGTCTTAAAGTCTTAATTTGACCTTCCACAATTAAAGGCCTTAAAAATGTCTTAAATTGGAGGAGAAAGTCTTAAGTTCAATATCATGGCATTAAATTAGGGCCCTATGGACTGAATTGCAGAATCCATTCATAAAAATGGAATTTACAGTGTCACAGAATTTGTCAAATTTTGGATGAATAAATCAAAAGTAGATCAGTACACTTAAAGTTCACCCAAAAATGAAAATTCTGCCATCATTTACTCACCCTAATGTCGTTCCAAACCCATAAGACTTCCGTTCATCACGTAAAGCGATTGAGTCTCTTCAGAAAATTTGGAATAAACTGCTTGATTTGTATGGATTAATTTTAGGATCTCTTTATGAACTTTTTGAAGTGTCAAAGTGGTAGCTGCTTAGACTGTCAATGGAGGGACAGAAATCTTTCTGATTTCATTTTTGTGTTCTGAAGATGAAAGTCAGTAAAATTTAATTTAACCATTAAAGCAGAGTTTATATTAGTTTAAATTAAAATAAAAAAATAAATAAAACAGATTTCATAGGGCCCTAAATTTAATTGCAAAATTGAATCGCATGCACTGCAAAAAATTATTATTTTTTAAAAATTAAATTTTTGTTTTCCAGTACAAATTCATCCTTAAATCAAGTTGCATTTACTTGACATGCAAAATGAAGAAAATAAGTCTTGTTTCCTGAGAAATTGAACAAAATTAAGTGAGTTTATGCTTAAAACAAGAACAAATATCTGTCACTGGGTATGAACATTTTTATGAACACATTGGCAGATATTTGTTCTTGTTTTAATCATAAAATCACTTTCACAAGATTTCCCAAGATTGTCACTATTACAACTCATTGTGTGCTTTGTTTATATTTAGAGAACATTTTTACGTGTTATGTTCCCTTCAGTTTATTCCTTAAATTTTCTTTAATTGCTCTTAAAAAGGTCTTAAAAAGCTCTTAATTTTACCTTTATAAAACCTGCAAAAACCCTGTTATTCCAGTCCTGGATGACTTACTTTCTTCAATGAAAGAAGATATTTTAAAGAATGATTTTGTCAATACAATGATCATCATTTGGGTCCTCTGACTTGCATCTCTCCCTTCCCAGAGAAAACCAGGAGAAGTTGATCTACTACCTTCTGTTGGACAGAAAGGAGCGCTACCCTAGTTATGAAGATGAGCATCTTCCCCCCAGAAATGATGTTGGTGAGTGAATTTTTGGAGTTCGACCTGAGCTCTGTGTGTGTTGCTGTCTCGTTCAAAGCTAGTCATTAAACACCATGACAGTAGTTGATAACCTAGAAAGCATGCTGGTGCTTTAGGCCTGAAAGTAAGCCAGTTTCATTTAAAGGACTCTAAGGCAAACATCAGTGATTTGTAAATGTAACATATTGAGGGCTTGTTCCCCAAAATAAACAGATCAAGACCAGGACCAAAAAGATTTCAAGGTGGAGAATCATCATCATTAAGAGCTTGACAGGGAAGTTGAAACACATGGTTGTTTTAGGGCAGTGTAGTAGGTGGGAGAACAGGTGCCGCAGGTTGGATCAGAGCGTCGGGACTCTCCTAATGTATACTGAGAAAAAGTTGTCATCGATGCTGACATGATTTTTCACATTTACCATTTACTGGCATAGTTATTTGAAAGGAATGTCTCTCCCTGATACTAGGGCAGCACAATTAATCAAAATAAAATTTGAAATAAGTTTGAAATAATCAAAATAATTAGAGTTATTCATAAGGTGCACTGAGAAAAGCGGCAGATTAACTTTTTTTTAAATTGTAAATGTAAACATGACAAGCAGTTTATAATACTATTCAAATATTACTATTGTAATCTAAAATAAAAAGGCTAATAGTAATTTATTATTATTATTTACGTTAATTGGGACAAAACAAACTTGTGAATGTAAAGTGGAATGAGATTCAAAAGGGGAGAGTTGAGAGGCAGGATCTAACTTAGCGATCCCTTTCTTTTAACAATACAAACTAAATAACAGATAAGCAGGAGCACTGGATCAACGCTGGAGAACAAAATAAATCGTGCAGCCCTACTGCCTGACTAATGATACCTTACTGTCCATCTCGCTGTCATGCCATATCTCGTCTTTCACATAGGCCATGTTGTATGCAGATGCTATTTACCCTGTTGCTAAGAAGCTCTGTCTCTCATCAACACTGAAAAGGACTTCTTTTTCAGCTTCTATGCTAATTTCCCTCCTAACACTGTAATACAGATAATCTCTGCTGCATTGCAGTTGTACATTTTATATATAGTTATATATATATAAAAAAACAAACCTTAGATTCCATCTTGGATATAGTAAGGTTTGTAATGTGACTTGTTCATGAAGTGTACACAGTAGATGTTTGTGTTACAGTGTGTGTGTGTGTGTTGTTGTGGTTGTGTGATCAGATCCTCCCCGTAAGCGGGTGGACTCGCCCATGCTGACCCGTCATGGGCGCTGTCGGCCGGAGAGAAAGAGTCTGGAGGTACTGAGTGTGACAGAGCAGGGCTCTCCAACACCTCCCCGCAGAGCACTGGATACCTCTGCACATAGCCAGAGGTACATGCAAACTGTTTAAGATAACTGTATTACCCTTCATCTAAAAGTCAAGCTTGATGTACCACATGTGTCCTCTGTTCAACTTCAAGTGCCTTCCAAAAAATGTGCAGGTAAAACCTTAAGGGGCAAATTCACAAATGAGTTTCACCACTTTTAAGTATGATATTTTAGTGCAAATTTTTGTCTTATTCAGTAATCAAACACAATCACGGTACACTATAGGTGACAAGTTTTTCTTACAATCTTATATTTTCTTCCATGTTGTTTTTTGACCACAAAAGCTAAATGCTGGTTGTGAATAAATTAATTTCTGATTGGTCAATGAGACATGGCCTCTGTGAAAAGAATCTTTTATGTTGTTTGCAACGTCCCCTTTCTGTTGCTGGCAATGTCTCTCATGTGCCCTCGTAATAATGTTGTAATAATGAGTTCTCAGCACTTGATTGTCAAGTCATGGGAAGTGGGAAACTTACAATTCTAGATGATACCTGAGTTGCCAAACTGTGACGTTGGAAGGGGCGTATCGATTTCAAACATGGTGAAAACAAAACATTAATTTATAATATAGATAAACCCCCGGTTTCACAGACAAGGCTCAAGCCTATCCCAGACTAAAATGCACGTTTGAGCTGTTTTAACTGAAAGCAACTTGCACTGACATATCTTAAAATATGCACACCAATAATGTTTTTTTCTAAGGCACGTTTATAAAAGCTACTTAAATGCCCTAATTTAACTAAGGCCTGGTCCTGGCTTAATCTAAGCCCTGTCTGTGAAACCAGGCCAATATCATATAAACTATCTATATATAAATAGAGATCAGTAAATGGAAAGCAAGTCCTTAGTGAGTGGTGTAAAGTTAGTCATTCCTTTCACAGTTGCTAAGACTTTTATTGTCAATAGAAATGCATATCTAAGTAAACAAACATATCCATGAACATAAAAGGATGTTTGACTGATATGTCTTGGTGTTCTGATAGGTCTCGATCAGTTAGCGGAGCTTCAACCGGCCTCTCATCCAGTCCCCTCAGCAGTCCTCGAGTAAGTTACTCCACAATTGTTGGCCATACTGATATTGGATTAGAAGTAAAATTCCACTATGCAGTGCTCAGTTTAAAATGGTGAAACGTATTGTGCTTGTTGTTGTTATTGTGGTATGAATAGCAAAGTTGAATTGGATTGGATTGAATTGCTCTTTTTATGTTCATCTACCTCATACTGTCTTCATACTGGAGTCATTATTCACACCAAAGACATGCACACACTCACACAAATATATGTAGCTTGTTTTAACTTGCATTTTGCACATTAATTAATGTCCTAACAATTGTTGACTAATTTATACTAGATTTCACATGCTTCTCAAAGAGCTATGCATCATTTTCCTAACTCTTCTCAGTTGAATTCTAATGTTAATAATCATATACCATAGCTTTCATTAACGCTCATGACCATTGCTGTGTCCATCTCTCCATTCCTCTTTCCCTCTCCATCCTTCTATCCTTTCTCTTCCTACCTGTCAGAGCCCAGTTTTCACTTTCAGCCAAACTGAAGTCACCTCTGCTTCCACCGCCCAGTCTAAAGAACCCAAAGCAGGAAGTTCCACCACACCCCGGGCATCCCAACGCGTGGCTGACCAAAAAACCCAGACCCTACCCTCAAAAGCAGCCTCTGACCGTCCCCACCTGCAGTCTATGAAGTCCCTCCCCCTGCAGACTCCTCCGTCTCCTTCGCCTTCCCCCTCTCCGCTCCTGTCCCCCATCCCTCGCTTCTTCTTCCCCACTCCTTCTGTCCTGAAGTCTGTCACTAAGACCATCTATCCTAACTCTGCCCATGTGTCGCAGGTCACCCCACAGGGCTCCCCACTCCCCACCCCTCTTGGGACCCCTGTGCACCATCCCCAGCACCCCCCACCCACCCCGCCCTCCTCCTCCTCCTCCTCTTCCTCCTCACGAGCTGAAGGGGGTGGTGGTGTGGGTGGTGGTTCACTGTCCCTAACCCCGCCCTCCAGTCCTGGGGGAAGTGGTGGAATGGCTGCCAGTAGTTCAGCCCACTGGAGGACACGCCTCAACTCCTTCAAAAACAACCTGCTAGGATCACCACGGTTCCACCGCCGAAGACTACAGGGTGAGAGAAGCGTCAACCAACATCTTATAATTGTTAATCATTTAAACATCATTGGAAGTCTAATGTCACTGTAAAATGTTTTGATTTTCTTGTTTGTTTCAATAGTTCCTACATCAGAAGATATGTCCAGTTTAACTCCAGAGTCCAGCCCAGAGTGAGTATTTAGAGGAATAAATGAGTAAAAAAACATTATCTGATATTAGCCCCTTTCACACAGCAATCCCAGTAAATTACCGTAAAATTACCAGAATGACTTTACTGGCAAATAAACAAATATGCTGTTCACACAAGCAACGGCATTCTGGCTTTTTACAGTTAAGAGACCATTCACACATCAGCACCAAAATACCGGTAAAATTCTGTGATGTCAGTCATCAGAAGTCACCGTTGTCTTCATTTGTCCACATGAGGTGAAGTGCTATCTCTATCTGTTCAATTTGACAGCATTTTTTGACGTCTGAGTGACAGGCATAAGGGGATGATCAAACAATGCGTTTTTGCTCTTAAAAATATGAAATGTGCATAATAGTATCCAACTGCAGAGCCGCAGTGCTGATGAATGGAAAAGAAGGCTGGGTCTCGAGCGTGGCATGTTGAAAAAGCTGCAAGACGTGGTGCAACGGTCAAAGATGTCCACCTAGTGCATATTTACATAGAAAAACTATTAAAAAGCTTACTGTAAACAGCACAGAGTAATCACGTCATCTCTCCATAAAAACTTTATGACTGGCCCAAAGCAGACTTGCGTCAGCGCATTCTGACTTCGTACGTGCTCATTCTGCGTTCACACACAGCATCATACCGGTAATTTACTGGTAATGTTACAACTTCCCTTACTGGTAAATTGCCAGAACCAATTTACCAGTGTTTCTGAAAAGGTCCTATTCAAAAATGTTCACAAATGATCTCTTACCAGTAAAGACTGTATGTGTGAAAGGGGCTATAGTTTTTTTTTTTTCATTTAGTTGTATAGCCATTGTTGAATATTGTTCATGCTCATTTCATGTATGTTACTTTAATATTACCTTTGCCATCATGTAACAATAAATTGTTAACTAAAACTATTAAAAATGGTTCCCTTTCAGTCAGTCACGTTCGACGTACGTCAGAATGTGAACCGACGAATTGGGATATCGCATGAGAGCCCTATCACCTTCGAGTGTGTAATAAACGGCCAATGAACATTTTCGTGCGAGATTTGCATGCCGCACTCCGCCCCGCAGCGCAGGTATAAATAGGAAGTGCCTGCAAACGCACATTTGTCTTGCGTTTCGGAGCCGAGCAGTGTTGCTGTTTCATCCGAGAGTGTGACTTCAAAGCCAGTGTGTGGAGAAGAGTTCCGTGTTGGCGAAAAGGCACTTCAGCGGCGGCCGCAAGCCCACGTTATCTTTAGCTGCTGATTCATCAGCTGGTTGCCGGAGAGAGTGTGAGCGCGCTGTCAGGCTGCACTATCCCCTGAAGCAGCGCCGCGGCTGTTTCCCCTGTGTGCTTCAGCACATTTGAAAGAGCTTTTCCATTCTAAAAGAGTATACGGGCGGACACTGCGTCTTTTTCAAAATGTCATTCCACCCGTGCGTTTCTGGATGCAGTCGTTCCCTATCGCTGGCTGATGGTCACGATTGCTGCGTCACGTGTTTGGGGGTTCAGCACGCTGAAGCAGCTTTCGTGGATAGTTCATGTTCCCACTGCGGGAACATGACTATCGCAGTGTTACGGTCCAGGCTTGTCTACCTCGGTTCTCGAGGTTCACTTAACGGACAAGGCTTACAGAGCCTGTGGACAGGCCACCTCCGCTCTCCATGCCATTGCGTTGCTGCACGTCTACCAGGCCAAGGCACTCATGGACATGGCCCAGGGTGGTCCTGACCAACCGCTCATGGACGAGCTGCACCCGGACGAGCTTCGTCCGGGCGACGAAGGTGACGGCGCGCTCGGTTGGTCAGGCGATGGCCACACTTGTGGTCCAGGAGCGCCACTTATGGCTCAACCTGGCCGACATGAGGGAAACCGACAAGTATCGGTTCCTGGACCCCCCCGTGTCGCCGGTGGGCCTATTCGGCGACGCGGTCGAGAACTTCGCTCAACAGTTCTCGGCCGCACAGAAGCAGACGGAGGCCATCCGGCACATCCTGCCCCGGCGGTCTGCTGCTGCCTCCACTCCGCCTGCTCGTCGCCGAGGGCGCCCGCTCGCCACGTCCTCCGTCTGCAAAGCAGCAGCCTCCACCTAGCAGAAAGCAGGGAGCCAGGCGCGGACGTGGTGCCCAGCCCGGAGGATCGGAGAACTGCTCTTTGGGAGACGGTGAAGGCACCGCTCCCTCCCCCGGAGGAGGGCCGGGTGGAGAATCTTGTGTTCCCTTTTGTTTCTGTTCCACCGCTGGCTCTTCGGAGTCCAGTGGTACCCAAATTGTCAACAAAAGAGCAGTTTCCTATTCCTTCGGGTCCCAAGAGGGCGCGTCTGGTGGTGTGTGACGCTATGCTTTGCCACCCTCAGCCCCCTCTCATATCGCCAGCTGGCAGCGCTGCGTGTGTGCAGGCCACGCTAAACATGCGTCTCACACACCACCTGCCTCACTGTGGAACCAGGGTGCTTCCACCACGCAGACCCCACTTCGGGCCACTCCGTTGTCTGAGTCGGGTCCCTGTGTTCCACCTCGCTGCCCCACTGCGGGTGCGTCTGTTGTGCCATTAGTCCCGCTGGTTTGGAGTCTGGGAGCCTGGCTAGCGCTTCCCAGCCCATCCCGCTGGCTCATCCGCACTATCAGACTCGGCTACGCGATTCTACGCGGGGCATATGGCATCCGCATCCGCAGTAACGCCACTCGGGTTGCTTCATATGAGGCCGCTTCAGCACTGGCTTTACGGCCAGGTCCCGAGATGGGCGTGGCAACGCGGCACGTTCCGTGTGGCTGTCACACCGAGCTGCCGTCATACCCTCACTCGGTGGTCGGACCCTTCGTTCCTGAGGGCGGGTGTCCACTGGATGGGGGGCCACATACAATGGGCATGCAGTTTCGGGTCTGTGGACGGGGCCTCAACTGTAGTGGCACATCAACTGCCTCGAGTTGCTTGCGGTACATCTTGCGCTGGGCTGCCTCAAAGGGTTGTTGCGAGGCAAGCACGTACTGGTCCGTACCGACAGCACTGTGACCGTTGCGTACATCAACCATAAAGGTGGTCTACGCTCCTGTCGCATGTCGCAACTCACCCGCCATCTCCTCCTATGGAGTCAGAAGCATCTGAGATCGCTTCGTGCCATTCATATCCCAGGCGTGCTCAACCGTGCAGCCGACGAGCTCTCACGGCAGCCTCCGCTTCCGGGAGAATGGAGACTCCATCCCCAGGTGGTCCAGCTGATATGGGACCTCTTCGGAGCCGCACAGGTAGACCTGTTTGCCGCTCCGGACTCGACCCATTGCCAGTGGTTTTACTCCCTGACCGAGGGCACTCTCGGCACGGACGCACTGGCTCACAGCTGGCCCCGGGGCCTACGCAAGTATGCGTTTCCCCCAGTGAGCCTTCTCGCACAGACATTGTGCAAGGTCAGGGAGGACGAGGAGCAGATTTTGTTGGTTGCGCCCTATTGGCCCAACCGGACCTGGTTCCCGGAACTGATGCTCCTCGCGACAGCTCCTCCTTGGCCCATTCCTCTGAGGAAGGACCTTCTGACTCAGAGACGGGGCACCCTCTGGCACCCGCGTCCGGACCTCTGGAAACTCCATGTCTGGTCCCTGGACAGGATGCGGAGGTTCTAGGTGACCTACCACAGGGCGTGGTAGACACCATCACTTCCGCTAGAGCTCCCTCTACGAGGCACCTCTATGCATTGAAGTGGAACCTATTCATCGGATGGTGTTCTTCTCGACAGGAGAACCCCTGAACTTTCCTTCCTGCAAGAAGGGTTGGAACGAAGGCTATCTCCCTCCACCATCAAAGTGTATGTTGCCGCTATCGCCGCACATCACGATGCAGTTGATGGTAAGTCCTTGGGAAAGCACGATCTAGTCGTCATGTAACTGAGGGGGGCGAGGAGACTAAATCCGCCTCGTCCTCTCTCTATACCCTCTTATAGCCCACTGGATAGTGGATGCCATCGCCTTGGTGTACCAAGCCCAAGGCGTGCCTTGCCCGCTCGGGTTGACAGCTCACTCCACGAGAGGAGTAGCTTCTTCCTGGGCGCTGGCGCATGGAGCCTCGCTGACAGATATATGTAGAGCTGCGGGCTGGGCGACACCGAACACGTTCGTTAGATTTTATAGCCTCTGTGTAGAAACGGTTGCTTCCCACATGCTCGCCCCCAGTGGCCAGTAACGTTTCTTGTGTCGGCTTGCTGCGCCATTCCCCTCCTCGGAGTGGATAAGTGCGCTATTTTGCTTCAGTAAGTTCCCCCCTGGTGAACCCTGTTAAGCTCCTCCGCCACCCCTTGCGGCTTCAGACATTGCGGAGTGTCTGTTGCTAGGCCAGCACTGAATATGGTTGTGTTGGCTGGGTGCCATATGTTGCGGCCCCTACGGCGGCCCCATATGTGTATTCTTCCACGGCAAGGCTCCCCTCAGCGAGCCCATGTCTTTCCATGGACAGAGTCCACTCTGTCGTCCCTGCCAGATGTTGTCTCTCTCCTATGGCCGGAGCCATCCCAGGGACATTCCATATGTGCTCTGCCCCCTGGCCAGACCATATGTGTTTCACCACATGTACCTCCCTACGGGCAGGATGTGGTCTCCGCAGCGTTCCCTTTGGCACGCTTTCCCAGTGTTATCCAAGTCTGACTGTAATGGGTCATGCGGAACAGCAGTAGACTCTCCTGACATAAGTCCGTCCTATCTCTAGAGACATGCGAAGGAGGTGAGGCTTACGCCAGGCACTGGAAGGGTCAGAAACTGTGGCGTTTTATTAGGGATCCCAATTCGTCGGTTCACATTCTGACGTACGACGAATGTGACCGACTGAAAGGGAATGTCTCGGTTACGCATGTAACCCTCGTTCCCTGAAGGAGGGAACGGAGACGTACGTCCCGTCGCCACAGTTTCTGTGCCACCGCTGAGCGCGGGCCACTTGCTCGTCTCCTCAGCGAAAAACAAATGTGCGTTTGCAGGCACTTCCTATTTATAACCGCGCTGCGGGGTGGAGTGCGGCATGCAAATCTCGCACGCCAATGTTCATTGGCCGTTTAGTACACACTCGAAGGTTATAGGGCTCTCATGCGATATCCCAATTCGTCGGTTCACATTCTGACGTACGTCTCCGTTCCCTCCTTCAGGGAACGAGGGTTACATGCGTAACGTTTTCATTCAGAAGTAAAATAAAAAAATATATATTTGCTGAGAATTTTTTTTAATTGAAATACTGAATACTAACTGAAATAAAATACATTTGTTGAAGTACTAAAATGACTAAAACTGAAATAAAAATAAATAGCTAAAGTTAAATCGACTGAAAATAAAATAATTCAGAATATTAATAAATACTATAATTGTCACAGGTGGCTGCTATAGACAAGTGCACGAAGACAAAGATTCAAACAAAATAGTCTTTAATCCAAAAGTCCAACGAATACAGGAGAATAATGGAGAAACACAACCACATAACTTTGACTACATCGAACAATGAACACAGGGAACACTGGGCTTAAATAACAAGGAGACCTAATGAGATTATGAACAGAACAGGTGAACGGAATCATTAATCAGACACACTGGAAAACTGGGTAAAATGACAGGCACTGGAAAAAATCAGAACACACAGAACAGAACATAACCCTGACAATAATAATACATAAATAACACTAAAATAACACTGTGTTGTGATTTCTTAAATTCACTTGTAAAATTTAAAATCACTGATTTGAGTTTTTTTGCTTAATTTTTTTTGTTGCTTAATTTATTTACACAAAAGACAGGAAAAAGTTGGCACACCAGGGCTCCAAAACATATACAATTTAATTCTAGACTTCCACACAGGTGGTAACGTTTCGAGCACGTAGGCTCTATGTCTGGTTTTTCTTGTTGAGCACCCATTTTGAGCAAAAAATCGTTTTGCCGTTGATGTGCGTGCTTGAGATCTGTTTTTTCTTAATTTATTTACACAAAATAGAATTTTAATGTCAGCCATTTTAAATCAGTTAAGTGTTGACATTTTTGACAATGAACTTAATATTCTTTAATTCTACATGTGCTAAGTTCATTGTTGATACAGCAACAACCTGCTCCTATGATTCAGTGTGTTTGTTTTGAAGCTTTTTCAGCATATTCGGCTGCTTTTCCCTGAACGTGTATAATTCTAGGAATGAAGACAGATAAGACTTATGGTGGCAGTTTTATTTGTGCACTTGCAGAATTAGCTTCTGTATTTTCAAAGATAACACTCTTATATAACCAAATAACTAAGTCCATTAATGATGCTATAAAGTCTCTAATGTGTATTCTGTGTACAATGAGAGCCATGAAACAGTAGCAAAAATGTATTCATCTATATCTTTTGCTATAGGCTGGCAAAGAAGTCGTGGTTTGGAAATTTCATCAGTCTGGAGAGGGAAGAGCAAATTTTTGTGGTGATTAGAGACAAACCACTAAGCTCTATCAAGGCCGACATCGTCCACGCCTTTCTATCAGTTAGTATCTTTTTAGTATGTTAGGTATTTATTTTCCTCTTCAGTTCAAAAATCTGCTTCTTTCTTGAAGATTCAAACTTTGATGTACGTCTCTGTTCTCCTCTAGATTCCCTCCCTGAGTCACAGTGTCATCTCTCAGACAAGTTTCCGGGCGGAGTACAAGTCCTCTGGAGGTCCGTCTGTCTTCCAGAAGCCTGTCAAATTTCAGGTTGACATCGCTTTCTCAGAAGGAGAGAGAGAACGAGAGAGAGAGAAAGAAAGAGAAAGGGAGGGAAGGAGGGAGACTGGCATTTACAGCGTCACCTTCACCCTATTATCAGGTATTTAAAAAGACGAGAGAGCCGGTGTCATGTGTCTGCACAAGCTGTCATTTCTACAAACGTGATAATATTGTTTTGCAGGTCCTAGTCGCAGGTTTAAACGAGTGGTAGAGACCATTCAAGCTCAGCTTCTCAGTACACATGACCAGCCTTCTGTGCAGGCGCTTGCAGGTGAATGTTCCACATCTACACTTCCATCCAAAAACATGCACTCGTTCACAAAACATTAAATGTATACATTCATTTATTTTAATTTGAATTTTGTATTTTAATGTGCATTAGTTTTTACTCTTATCAGTTTATTTATTCTTTATTTTAATTTTCATATTTTAGGGCAGCCAAAGTTAATCTGCTAATGTTACGTTATGATGAAGATGATGATACAGAGAGCATAGTGGATAAACAGCTGAACTTTATTAAAACCAAACAAAAGAGTGACATCCAACATGAAAACAAAACGAAACAGTGTGCTCTAAACACAACAAGACAAGAAAATGTAACTCAATATTAAACAGGTGTGAACTAATCAATCACCGTGACAACAAAACGAAAACAGGAAGGTGTGGACAAGGGTGGGAAGCGGCTCTGCCGAAACCCAGTCTATCAGCCACTCTTCGTCATCCAGCTCCACTAATACTCCCACAGGCACAGATATATAAACCGTCTCACACACCTGGTCAGACTGGATGTCAGGCTTTGTTTCTGGGACAACTAACTGGTGTCATTTAAAAATGTTTAACGACTTGTATCGTTAAATAAACATATAGTGGATTTTTCATGCACAATGCAGGTGAAATGTAAAGGGTTCACATTTTATAATATGTATCAAAAACTACGATTCATTTGTGGCCGTTTTTAGATCTTTTGTTATTTGAATTTCTATCTGTGAAATGTGAAACTTTTTATATTATACTATGTATCAAAATCTAAAACTAAAATTAATTAAATTAGTTAATTAACTTTTATTTGTATTTGAATTAACAATTTTTTTTTTTTCAACCACAAAGCACACTCCCACCCTGATGTTTTCTTTTCTTTTCCCAGATGAGAAAAATGGGCTTTCGTCTCGCCCACCCAGCACACCGACCCGTCAGAACTCTCATCGCTCCGAGGGCGGAGGTGATCGCGGTGAGCGAGCAGAACGCAGCGATCGAGGAGAAGGGAGCAGTATTGGTGGTAGTGCGAGTGTTCTACAAAGGAAGGGGTCTGGCAAGGATAAAGCTCGCCTCCTTTCCTCAAATGGAACCCAGTCTCAGCCCTAAGTGAACTAATCAGACAAGCTGTTGAGTGGGTGGGGACAAACCCCTCCTTTGAATCCCCCCTGACACGACTCCCTCAAAGTCCATCTGCACAGTACACAACAACAGGTATACTCAGCCCTGATTTTCACATCACTTGCAGAAACCCTGGGATCCAACTGCGACAGAACAGTCAGGAGTCTATCCACATGGAAGTGTTCTTACATGCAAATGTTCATCTGAAGAAAAAAATTACGATATCACTTATCCCTTGTAGGAGCAAAGGATTTTAAAAGTGAAAACGAGATGTATCGCTGAATATAAACCATAGCTACAAATTATTTCTTACACTACAAACAAGGGGTTTGACATCCATGGTCATATCAAGCGATCTTATGGCAACAAACTATACAAACCGAGGAACAAACACCAAGTGGGACAGGAAAGAATGTCTCCCAAACTTATCATCTTTATCATAATCATCATCATTATCATAAGGAACGATCCATTAGAAAATCACACTGAGCTGCTTGAGGTAAAGAAAAGCAAACAGAATAGGAAAAAAGTGGGAAGTTCTTCATGCTTATCACCACTTGGAGCACAAAAAAAGGATTTCTAAAAAACTGTGTAAAGAAAAGAGTAGGATTTTTTTTTTTTTTGAACGGAATCTAAATTTTGTAACCCAAAATGCTACTATAGTCCTATGTGACTACAGTTTTATGTTTGAGATGTTAAGTGTTGAAGATATAGGCTATGTTAAACACCGATCCTTATAGATCCTGAACTCTGTGATATGTTGTAGGTCCAAAATCAGTCAGTGTCAGATATGCAGTGGAGAGCTGCCCACTGGAAGCTGCTGTTGGAAACGGTAAAGATTGGGCTGTGGGCTGATCCACCCCACTCACTAAGTAGGGCACAGAGGGATGAGCAGGCATCTAGATTTCCTATGACATGTTCACACACAAACAGAACAAGAGGAACGAAATGGAAAAAAAATGTTAAAGCCACCATCTTCTCATGTGATTCCTAGTAGAACTTCCATCCGTGGAAGTCCAAAAAAGTCTTTTTTGTTTCCTCTTTTATATTTATATTATATTTTTGAGCTGAGATGTGAAATGTTTCCATTAACAAAATGAAAAAGTGAATGTCAAAAAAAACAAAAATAGAAATATTGAATTTTTAATTGATTTATTTAAAGACACATTTATTTATTTATTTATTTATTTATCATTTATTTATTTATTAGTTCTGGTCAAGTCAAAATGACAGGAGGAAAAATTAGCAATTTCGAAAAATGGCAGTAAAACGTCCTATTTGTATTTGTTGTATGCTGCAATGTCCTTTTAAAAGCCATTTCAACAGCCTAATTTTCTCCATCTCATTTTCATTTCATTTTGAATAAAAAAAAAAGCAAAAACTCACAAAGGAGTAAACTGGAGAACAACTTTGAAAAATTAACCAAGCAATGACTCCATGCCTTGGATGTCTCCCACGGGAAAAATATTTCAAAACCCTTAAGGATGTACAATGTAAAGACTGAAGTGAACCTTATGGAAGCAGAGGAACAAAATAGAGGGAACAAGAAAGAGGTCCTCTCTGTTCGCTCTCCATCTTTTCGAATGTTATCCAGACAAGAGCCCAAAGTTTCGGACTCGTGCGTACCAGGCCAGCCCTTTGTACGAAACGCGAGCAGTATTCTGTCTTTTTTCACACATGCGCGCACACACACACACAGACACAAGAAGACTCTCCTTCTTAAAACTGACAATATGAAACAAAATGAATGATAACTGGACTTTGAAACTGGAATGCACTGTCCTAAAAAGAGAATTGTATTCAAACAAATAGTTGTCCCTTTCCTCGCCCACCCACGGGAATCAGTGAAGTGCTCTCTTAAGTGCAGACTCAGGATCAGTGGGGCTTTTTAGCTCATTACATTTGTGAATGAGGGGAACCTGATCCTGAATATCCACTTAAAAGCTCTTTCTTCAATGAGCCTCTGCCCTGAAGCCCAGAATCTGACCGTAATGCTCCTCTCTCTCTGATCTACTCTTTTCCTGACGCAAGGAGCACTAAATGCAAAGCAAGGTTTTGCTCTGGTCCTCCCTCTGCCACCGTCCCGCAGCCATCACGTCCACTCTTGCCCAAAAATAGCATAGCGGAAATACATATACACTGAGCTTCGGACTGCGTAGTCATCAAGCAGCTCCTGCATCACCATGAATTGATTTCAAATAGCACATTGAATATATTTCACTACTGTTGAATGTTTAGGAGCATTGTCCATTAGATATAATAAGGGGTATGTTCTTATTTTAGTACACTCCAAATGCCTTAAATCCACATATACAAAACGGCCAGCATGTGCGCTCTCAAACATGCCCAGTCACTTGCAGAGGAAATGCCAGAGCAAAACCCTGAAGATGTTCTATGTTCAATTCTGTTAGTTCTCAGGCAGGGTAAGTCTGGGAGTGTGCAAATACAGACTGTCTGGACACCAGCTCTGAGTGAATGTGAAATACACTCCACATACTTTCTCTGTGTTCATGACACTCCTGCTCTATATGTCTGTCCCTTCCTCTTCCCCACATTATGCACTGAATGATATTCTGTTTTTGTTACTCGCCTCACACATACAGCACACGTATCACATTTCATATGTATTGTTAGTCTTCACTTATTTACCATACATTATATACCTCATCCTGCTCCTGTCCCCCAATCATAGAATTATACTTTAGACCACCCCTTCCATCTTCTCTCATTATATACATATGCCCTGCCTGCCCCCAATGTATGCTCACCCCTCCCATCTCTGTTCATTGTAAACAGAAAATATTACTCGTATCTTCATTCTTTATCCATTCTATATTCACCTGAGGATTATTGATTATCTTTGTCATCATAACTGATTACTCCTCTTAAGATTGTAAAGCTGTACTCTTTCTTCCCCATTGCGCACAGTAGGAACATTTTTTCATAAGAAATGCAAGTCATTAAATTGGAGGGAAAAAATAATGACAAGAAAATAAATGTCTGTGTTAAAATTTAAAAAATGAAAGTGCACTATTATTGCCTGTGATAAAGAACAATAAACAATACAAAAACTATTCTGCGCCATTGTTTTCTTTATTAAGTTAATCTATTTATTTTTTTATTTACCTCTTGTTCCCATTTTCCATCCTTTTTTGCTGTGGAACTTGCTTTATATTGCAAAGAAGAAACAGCACTGTATTGAAATACAAAGAACATAAAATGAAAAGAAAAGTTAAAAATACAAACAGTTAAACGAAGGACATCTCAATCAATAAGAAAGATACTATCATAGTCCTTAAGAAATGTATTAAGAGATTTTACAGTATGCAGTGTACAGGCTACTAGGCAAACTGTTAAGAAATATGTTCTTGTGAATAAAAATTTGCAATGCAAAACCAAGAAATTAGCAGTAAACATTAATAAACAAAAAGTTTAAATCACATTTTATAAAAAAGAGAATGTATCTATGTAAAAAGAGAATGATTCTCCCAAAGAGAATGTATCTGACTGTATTGATAAAATAAATGGAGCAAAGATTCTTCCCCAGGTTTACAGAATACACGTAAGTTGGAAACATCTGCAAAAGTGGGAGCAAACTGGATAGATAAACAGTATCTGAAAATGTACTTCTTTTATTTTGTTCGAGATGCAGTATTTTTCAGTGAGTAACCATGCTCGTTTCCAGTGAATAGGCTACTGTCAAAAAATTGTTCTAGCAAAATTTACATTTAGGGGATAAAGCTTTGATGATGACAGAGTTAAAAGTCATACAAAGACATAAATTATTCATGCTCAAGAATGCTGACATTTATGCGAGTAGCATGTCTTTTTTTATTTTTTTACGTTTATTTTTTTATTAAGAACAATGAAGCATTACAGATAAAGAGAGAAACATACATTTAAGAAAGAAATATACAAAAGATAGATAACAACTAGCACCATTAGGGAGAACAAGAACAGGAACAACCGCCAGAGGAAAGAGAAGGAGAAGAAAAACAAAACAAAAAAAAAAAAACAAAAAAAAAACACAAGCACCACTAATACAATCAACTACAAAAACTAATACAAGCAAAGATAACCAAATAAAAGGGAAAGAAAATACAAGTAAAATATCTGAGCAATTGCAGCGTGATTAAATTAAATTAAAGGGGGATTTTAAAAAGAACGCAACAAGATCGCTCCTTGCTTGCGAGTAGCATGTCGATCTTTACAGTTGTGCCGCGCGTGATATCGCGTATGTAAATGAGAGTCTCTCTCTCTCTCTCTCTCTCTCTCTCTCTCTCTCTCTCTCTCTCTCTCTCTCTCTCTCTCTCTCTCTCTCTCTCTCTCTCTCTCTCTCTCTCTCTCTCTCTCTCTCTCTCTCTGTGTACACATTTCCTCAGGTATGTGTTGCTGCTTTCTGGAAGTGAAAGGGTGGAGAACCTAAAGTTTACATCTGTGTCAGAAAACTGTTCCCGAACTAACATTCAAACTTGCAGGTATGATTATTTATTTTTTTTCAGACATGTCATAGCCTATTTATGTATGAATCCGAAAATACAGATTTGCTTTAGGTTTGAATAGCTCTTACATTTCTCTACATTAGCAGCGTGTTGTTGTCGTGTCATGACTACAGTGACTACGGTGTTCAGGAATATTCTCGATTGATGAAGGGAGTGGAAAGATGTAATATAGAGAAGCTTTGCTGAGTTCTGTTTTGTTTTGTTTGCTTGTTTGGTAAAGTCAATGATACATTTTCCCCCGCAGAAATTTAAACTGGAGGCACTTAAAGTTTGATAACTCGCCACGCACCCGCACTTACTTAGGCTACTAATGTCCGTATAATAGCCTAAACTAATAATTATAATTACTAATAAACTATTAATACTTTTCCTTGTTCTGCTCAATATGCAAAATAATTTAAAACTTATGACCTGTACTACTAAAGCTTAGAAATGACGCCACACCCAAACATTTCGTCACGGAATCCCCGAGTAGCTTAATTTCTTAAGAGCTCCAGTAAATAATTTCTCGCTCTGGTTGTCGAGTTTCGTTACTAGGCTACCACGTTTTACCAGTTTAACAACATTCAAACCTTTCTCCCAATCTTTTATCTCTTTCTTTATCGCCTCATTCTATGCAATAATGGATAAATGTCTCTGTCTATAGGCCTACTTCTTATTTTTTCCCCTCCTGTCTGTCAGCTTAATATGGATGTTTCAACTATGTGAACTTTTGGCCCCGTTGGCTTTTAAAAAATAAACTATTTTAAAACACGTGTTGTTTTGTTTGGAACTAACAATGTCCAAAGATGGAAAGTCAATTTTGTGATTCTTTTTCCCCCTGAACTGTCATTTCCATCAAATCTGCAATTAGATAGGCTATTGTTTTTAATTGCAGTAAGAAATAATGTAAACATTTTAAACATTATAAAAGTGGGCATATTCTTGTGTGGATGTGTGTTTTCTCTTTTGTTACTATTAAATAATAGAATAAATTCTTATACTTTCTTAATAAACACCTCCTTGGAAACTGAAAAGTGCTCCCTTTTGAATGAAGAGGTTATGTTTTACATCTTCCATCCACTGCATTTGTTAATCCAAAGCAATTCCTAGTGCTGCAATTGTAAATGAAGAGTGGCAGAGCTTTTATTTTCACAGCATAACTGCTTGCTTTGTATAACCTTGTTCATATCAACTGTGCTTGCCCACATAATTTTCATGTTAAACTTGGTCCTGTTGCAAGTGCACCAGGGTTCTCATTCGTTTCCTTTAATATTATGCCATGCTTTCTCAGATTTATATACAAGGACACACACATGACCAAAAAACTTTAAGGATGATCCTATTTATTCTGTGAATACCTGCACAAAAAATGTCAAGGGTTATTTTATATAAATACACCACTAGGGGTCATTGATGTCTTGATTGTAGCCTCAGTTCATGAAGTTTGGCCTTGTATTGCACAAGTACCATTTTTACATTTGTTTACTAGATGTGACTGGTATATTGACAGCAGTTTCCTTCAGTGCCCTTTCTGAAGATATTGTCCAATTTTTTTCGTTCAGTCCCTCATGGGTTTGCAACTTTAGCTTTAATAAAGAATGGAACCTGTTACAATAGAACAAAATTTGGTGCAAAATGTATTTATTTTGAATACTATGACAAAAACAAATACCATGAGTTAATGTACACTGCTTTTTGTGTTTCAATGATCCGGTGTGTGTTTTTGTTTCTGTCGATAGTGATGGCAGAGGCTCACCAAGCAGTAGCGTTTCAGTTCACCATCTCTCCTGAGGGGATCAACCTGCATTTGTCCTACCAAGCCCTTAATCAAATCTACCTCTCCGGACTGCGATCCTGGAAGAAACGCATCAGCAGGATTAAGGTCAGTGACTCGAATGAGTGTGAAAAAATAGCATAAATCTTGAAATCTTTTTGTAATATAAATGGGTAAAAATCTCAATAGGAATATTAGGAGTATGTAAAACACTCAATAAAAATTAAATACAGGACGTTTGTTCTGCCATGTAATTAAGCTCCTTGAAGTCTTGTATAAATACTGACTTGAAGTCAGTATTTATTATAATACTATTGTAAATGATCATTTATAATAAATACTGCAATATTTCATAAAAAAATAATAGTCAGTTTTGATTTCATGGTGACTTCACTAATTGCAGGGTTGGCATTATTTTTCAGTGTTAAAATCCAATTTTATTTAATTTTGTGTCACTATATCCCAAATGTGTAATGTATGTGTTTGTACATATGTTACATTAATACTTATGAACTCTTCTTTTTCATGGACAGAACAGAATCATTAAAGGCGTGTACCCAGCTAGCCCCTCCTCTTGGCTTTTTGTTGTCATAGCAATCATGGCCACTATGTACATGCAGTCCGATCCATCCATGGGCCTCATTGCTAAGATTCAGGCGCACCTGCCCCTCAGGTAACACTTCCTTTTACCCTTCAGTGGGCTTTATCTTCTTTCTAAACGGTAAACAGTTGACTGATAAAATTCAAGCTGGAAAGATTAATCACTATTTTCTATATTTACTATATTTAAGTCATATTTTCACTCTGCTTTTTCCTTTATCCTTTCTAAATAGTTATGTAAACAGTTATTACTGTTCTTAATTAAACATTATGTCCGTTATGTTTATTGGTATTTATTCCAGATGTTTCTCCTATTTTTTTTTTTTTGTTCAGAGAACTGACAAAGTACACAAATAAAGAGAGCTGAGCACGAGTATAGAGCTAGAGAATTTGTTGAGAAATGTTTCAATGAGTTAATATTGAAATCTCTAAAAAAAAATGTTTTGATAGTAGCATCTTGGCAAATCTGTGCACAGTTTGACACTTTTGGTATCTTTTCTGAAACTCCAGAAGATGCAAAAGTGTTCAAGAGTCTTTTGTTGTTCTAGTCAATTTTTCATATGTCCATCAACAACTGACATGATGCAAGCTTGTATTAACTTTAAAGCCTGTGTAAAATGACAACATATGAGCATATTTTTTACAGCATATATTTAATATTAACCTGGAAGCGAGAATGCTAATTTGGTCCACTGTGTTTCTCTCTGTTAGTCTGTCATTGAGCGCTCAAGGTCAGACTATGCTGTCGGCGCTGCTGTTCAGTACTCTGCTGTGGTTGTCTCTCATTCTGGCTCTGAGGTTCTGCCTGAAGCTTCTTCTGTCGTACCACCGATGGATGTTCGAGCAGCATGGATGCATTTCTACCAAGACCAAAGTCTGGGCGGTTAGTGTTTCATTACATTTAGCCTAGCATTGAGGGAAAAAATGCCAATGTTTTTAAATGTTTTTATTTTTCTAGATACAGTGCATCCGGAAAGTATTCACAGCGCTTCACTTTTTCCACATTTTGTTATGTTACAGCCTTATTCCAAAATGGATTAAATTCATTATTTTCATCAAAATTCTACAAATAATACCCCATAATGACAACGTGAAAGAAGTGTGTTTGAAATCTTTGAAATCCTCTCAAGCTCCATCAGGTTGGATGGGGAGCATTGGTACACAGCCATTTTCAGATCTCTCCAGAGATGTTCAATCGGGTTCAAGTCTGGGCTCTGGCTGTGCCACTCAAGGACATTCACAGAGTTGTCCCGTAGCCACTCCTTTGTTATCTTGGCTGTGTGCTTAGGGTCGTTGTCCTGTTGGAAGATGAACCTTCGCCCCAGTCTGAGGTCCAGAGCGCAAATGATTTCTATTTCAAATAAATGCTGTTCTTTTGAACTTTCTATTAATCAAAGAATCCTGAAATCCAGCATATTTGATTGATTTCTGAGAGATCATGTGACACTGAAGACTGGAGTAATGGCTGCTCAAAATTCAGCTTTGCAATCACAGGAATACATTACATTTTAATAATACATTTAAAATAAAAAAACACTCTTTTCAATTGTAATAATATTACACAATATTACTATTTTTACTGTTTTTTTTTATCACATATATTCAGCTTTGCGTATATAATTAAATATTAAGTGTAGGGGAATTTACAGTTAAAGACCCAAGAACCAGATATGTTGAATGAAGACCCGGAGTCAGAGGTTAAATCAATTTTTAGTGAAGAATAGTTTGCAGTTTTGTCAGCAGAAGTCAGCTTCAACACTCACAAGGAGTTCATAGGCCGCTCTGCGTACATTCAATTTTCCACAGCAATTATACCTTATACAAGTCACTCAGCTACGTCATTACTTCAGGTTGAATTATTCTGATTGGCTAAGAAATAGATAATTTAATAAACTTAGAAAATTTACACACATGTACTGATAGACGGAAGCATATTTTCATCGATTATACGGCTGACACCCGGACCCTGGTTTTAGGCACGAAGTGAGCCTCTGAGGTCACAGAACTGTGTTTCTAGGTGCCAGCATGTTGAGGAAAACAAGTCATTCCATCTCCCCAGGGTGCCAGTTGTCCACCTCACCAATACAGGACCTGTAACAAAGAATACTAGCACACACACACAGATACTCAGGAGACCCAGCTTCTCCAAGGTTGAATTTGGTCGAGATCTAACTATAAACGGTGAAGTTTCCCAAAACATACGGATAACATGTTCTTTCTCTCGGTGAGAGGTTCAGACAATATTCATCATTATTCTCTAGTATGGAAGATGAAAAGAAAAGTGAGTGCTTCAACTAAGAATTGGTCATGTAAGCGACAGGCTGAAGTGACCCCAGTGACCTCGGATGTCTTGGTCAGCTAGAAGATTAAATATACACTGAGTGCAGAATTATTAGGCACGTTGATTTTCTGATCATATTTTTTTTCCTGGCACATTTTACCAATTCCAAACCACATTAATCTTAACTACTATTCATTTTGTATTTAATTATTTATAAGTGATATATAATTGTTCATGAAGGCTGGAAATGAAAAACACCTTATATTCAGGTGTGCAGAATTAATAGGCACGTTTAAAAATGATTATTGAAAATGAAATTATTAGGCACTGATAAAATGAGCCAAAAAAGAGATTTAACTCAGACTGAAAAGTCAAAAATTTTTAAATGCCCATGAGAAGGATGCAATTTTAATGCAATACTAGAAATTGCAGTTAAGGCATGACCATTGGACCGTGAAATGCTCATTGGGTCAGCAGGGTCAGACAAAAACAGGTGGCGGAGAAAAGACACATGTTAACTGCAAAAGAATTAAGAATTAAGGTGAAGAATTAAGTGTGAAACCATCAGGAACCCTTTTAGTCTCCAGCGCCACCATTTTCCAACTGCAATTCATTTTTAGTCCATCTCTGCAAAACGGACTTCAGGATAGGAGATGGACTAAAAATGAACTCCCAAAACTTACTGCCAGATTCTGGAAGATGAATTCTTCAAACAGTGGTACAAGAGGATGTGGTGCTGGTCCTTTAAGAGTCACTCTCAACCTATCTGTCTATAAAGCCTATAAAAAACAGTCTTCATGTATTTTACAACACTTCCGCTTGTGATTCTTATTAAGTGGGGGTCATTTTTTAGGATTCTTTACCTAACTTAAGTCTCTGAGATCCTGACACCTTGCACTTCTGGAGACTCCAGGTAGGTTGCAGTTCTGGAAAATGGTGACGCTGGAGACTAAAGGGTTCCTGATGGTTTCACACTTAATTCTTCACCTTAATTCTTAATTCTTTTGCAGTTAACGTGTCTTTTCTTCACCACCTGTTTTTGTCTGACCCTGCTGACCCAATGAGCATTTCACGGTCCAATGGTCATGTCTTAACTGCAATGTCTAGTATTGCATTAGTATTGCATCCTTCTCATGGGCATTTAATAAATTTTGAATTTTCAGCCTGAGTTATAATTAATTTATAATTATAATTAAATAATTAATTTGCATTTTATTGCATGACCTAAGTATTTGATCACCTACCAACCAGTAAGAATTCCGGCTCTCACAGACCTGTTAGTTTTTCTTAAAGAAGCCCTCCTGTTCTCCACTCATTACCTGTATTAACTGCACCTGTTTGAACTTGTTACCTGTATAAAGGACACCTGTCCACACACTCAATCAAACAGACTCCAACCTCTCCACAATGGCCAAGACCAGAGAGCGGTGTAAGGACATCAGGGATAAAATTGTAGACCTGCACAAGGCTGGGATGGGCTACAGGACAATAGGCAAGCAGCTTGGTGAGAAGGCAACAACTGTTGGCGCAATTATTAGAAAATGGAAGAAGTTCAAGATGACGGTCAATCTCCCTCGGTCTGGGGCACCATGCAAGATCTCACCTCGTGGGGCATCAATGATCATGAGGAAGGTGAGGGATCAGCCCAGAACTACACGGCAGGACCTGGTCAATGACCTGAAGAGAGCTGGGACCACAGTCTCAAAGAAAACCATTAGTAACACACTACGCCGTCATGGATTAAAATCCTGCATCGCACGCTAGGTCCCCCTGCTCAAGCCAGCGCATGTCCAGGCCCGTCTGAAGTTTGCCAATGACCATCTGGATGATCCAGAGGAGGAATGGGAGAAGGTCATGTGGTCTGATGAGACAAAAATAGAGCTTTTTGGTCTAAACTCCACTCGCCGTGTTTGGAGGAAGAAGGATGAGTACAACCCTAAGAACACCACCCCAACCGTGAAGCATGGAGGTGGAAACATCATTCTTTGGGGATGCTTTTCTGCAAAGGGGACAGGACGACTGCACCGTATTGAGGGGAGGATGGATGGGGCCATGTATCGCGAGATCTTGGCCAACAACCTCCTTCCCTCAGTAAGAGCATTGAAGATGGGTCGTGGCTGGGTCTTCCAGCATGACAACGACCCGAAACACACAGCCAGGGCAACTAAGGAGTGGCTCCGTAAGAAGCATCTCAAGGTCCTGGAGTGGCCTAGCCAGTCTCCAGACCTGAACCCAATAGAAAATCTTTGGAGGGAGCTGAAAGTCCGTACTGCCCAGCTAAAGCCCTGAAACCTGAAGGATCTGAAAAGGTCTGTATGGAGGAGTGGGCCAAAATCCCTGCTGCAGTTTGTGCAAACCTGGTCAAGAACTACAGGAAACATATGATCTCTGTAATTGCAAACAAAGGTTTCTGTACCAAATATTAAGTTCTGCTTTTCTGATGTATCAAATACTTATGTCATGCAATAAAATGCAAATTAATTACTTAAAAATCATACAATGTGATTTTCTGGATTTTTGTTTTAGATTCCGTCTCTCACAGTTGAAGAGTACCTATGATAAAAATTACAGACTTCTACATGCTTTGTAAGTGGGCAAACCTGCAAAATCGGCAGTGTATCAAATACTTGTTCTCCCCACTGTATAGGGTGTTTTTCATTTCCAGCCTTCATGAACAATTATATATCACTTATAAATGATTAAATACAAAATGAATAGTAGTTATTAAGATTAATGTGGTTTGGAATTGGTAAAATGTGCCTGGAAAAAAAATATGATCAGAAAATCAACGTGCCTATTAATTCTGCATGTGGTGTATGTTTTAACACATGTTGGGTGCCTCTCTCAAAAACATGGAGAGAGCACATTCCAGTAAACAAACAGGTAATTATATGATTAAGTAAAATCTCATAAGCTTGAAGAAGTCATTCAAATCATTTAATATGTAGAAGGATAAATATTAATTAATACTTCGGTTATATATCACTCAAAAGGATATATATAGATGAAACCTTTATAATTTTTTTTCTTGACTGTTTCTTTCTCTTGTACTTCCTGTCAGACCCTAGTGAGGTTGCTGTCCGGAAGAAAGCCATTACTGTACAGTTATCAGACGTCTTTACCGCACCTGCCTGTACCTCCCATTAAAGACACTTTGGAAAAAGTGAGTCGGTACAATATGGATTAAATTGTTGGAGTGTAATGTGCATGAGTGCTGGTTTGCTGGGAAGTGTCGTCTAGATACCACTGAATGCTATCTCAACCATTTTTCTGTTTCAGTATCTTGAGTCAGTGAAGCCATTGCATGATGCGGCTGGTTTTCAGCGAATGAAGAGACTGGCTGCTGAATTTGAGAAAAGTCTGGGTAACCGCCTACAAAGATATCTCAAACTCAAAGCGCTGTGGGCCACAAACTATGTACGTACTGAAATCTGTACAGTTATTTTCTGGTCAATGTCATAACTATCATTAGTCATTAGTCTTATTCATGAGCATGTAGTTGCATTATAAATCATTAATAAAAATGTATGGGTATTCAATGTTAGATGCTTAAAACAACTTTATCAGATTGACAATGACTTTCTAATATGATCTGAAGAGCTATTTGAGATATTTTTTTAATTGGTTGCCAATTGGTATCCCAGCTTTCTGTTAAAGGGTACATAACACACACAGTTTCTGCCAATTTCATTTTAATCCTATAGAGTAGTATTGCATCCTTCATGTTTCCGAAGAGTCTTTAGTTTTATCATATTTATAAAAGACAGATACGCTGTACCGATTCTTTCCGAAAACAGCCAAACTCGTGGAGGCGTGCAGTGGGCGGAGCTAAAGAGTCACATGCACACACACACACACACGCACACACACGCACACACACACACACACAATACATCATGGCATTATCCCTTAATAACTTTTGATTCACTATACATTCGTGTTGTTTACATTATATGCACTTAAGTGCCGATTGCCAACAAAACACAGATATTTGATGCAGCTTCACTCACCGCCTGTGGTTTCGACTCATGACCGGGAACAAACAACGAAGTTCGTTGATGGGCACGCTCTTGCTCTCTCTGGTTGATGTGCGCACGCACTCATTCGGGAGAAGTGCCCATACAAGGAATTCCGCCTTTTATGACGTCATACAGGGCCATACTCGAAAAAAACGTTCAGAAACTTGTTCGAATCCTGAAGGAGTGTATTTCGCACAGAAATACTCCGTCATACATCCAACTCATTAGGGCCCAAACCCTGAAAGGGCTTTTTTCGACTTCTCAGGCACTTTTGGGGCCCTTACCATGCTCGAAAACTCTTGAAACTTTGCACACGTCGGAATCTGCGGCCATCAGGGCCGGGCCAAAGCTGGTACCCTGGCGTGGCAGGGGGGCTCGACAGCGCCCCCTTAAGCTGGGTCGGAAAACTTGGTCCATATATCAAACACACTTGCACGTAGATGTATGAAACTGGGTACACATATAGACCTCATTGGGCCGAACAACTTTCGTGCTCTAAGTTATACGTCAGCCCAACAGGAAGTCGGCTATTATGGGTTGTTCGGAAAACGCATGCTCTGGAATTTGATATACTCCTCCTAGGCGATTCACCCGATCAGTGCCAAACTCGGTCAGCATGAAGTCAAGACATTGAGGATGCTAAATTGCGAGCGGATTTTTGATATCTCGAACGGTTTGGCCGTGGCGAGGAGACGAATTTATGGTGAGAAAAGGGAAACAGGAAGTGTGTTATAACTTCTGCATACATTGATTCATTTTGATTAAACTTCACCTGTGTGTTCGTTGTAAGAGGCCGATCACATGGATGTGACTATTGTGAGTCAAACTTATAGCGCCACCAACTGGCAGCAGGAAGTGTGTCATTTTCAAAATGCTTTGAAATCACCATCTTATTTTTACCCTATTTGCTTCAAACTTCATCAGTATCATGTCAAGACATAGCAGATGTAAACCTGGTAAGCACTTCTTGATATTGTAAATATTGTTGCCATGGCAACACATCAAACTATAATATTCTTTTTCAATGCTTTTGAGACTCTTACAATGCTTCAAATTGCATGAAACTCGACACACACATCAGAGATGCCGTCCAGTAGATACGGGCAAAGACTTAAAAATGGGCGTGGTGGAGGGGCTCAGTAGCGCCATCTTTTGACAAAAGTGGGGGGGTTAGTTTTATCTACAGTCACCAAACTCGGTATATATATTGTTCTCTTTGAGCTGGACAACTTTCTAATTTACAGTCATTAGCTCCGACCAACAGGAAATCAGATATTTAGGGCCCGAGGTGTGAGGACCCTATTATAATTGCTCAGCCTGTTATTCTTCTCCAAAATTAATCACATTTTTGAGGGCCTAAACAGGCTCGAAAACTCATGAGACTTTGCACACGCATCATAAGTGGGGAAAATTTACATCTGACATGGGTTTCAGAATTAGGCGGGGCAAAATGGTTCGATAGCGCCACCTACAAAATTTTAATTAAGCCCCATTCGCGCTACATTTCATGTATGAGTATGAAAATTCGGTAGACGCATTTAACAGCCCAATACCTACAAAAAAGTCCCTGGGTGCCAAATCTGAAAACCCAACAGAAAGTGAGATATTTTGAATTTTCTCTGCAATATTGTTGCAAATTTTGCCATTTCCAGACGTTGTACTTTAACGAACTCCTCCTGGAGATTTAACCAGATCAACATCATATTTGCACAGTCTAATCTAAAGGCCTTGGTGATGTTAAATTGAGAAGATCTTGAGTTTTCCATGAAGGGCGTGTCAGTGACGGCCTGACAAAGTCTGATGTTTCGTCATGAAAGAGGAAGTTGTTGTAACTCAGTCATACAATGTCCGATCTGCCCCAAACTTCACATGTTTGATAAGAGTCCTGGCCTGAAGACATCTACATGCCAATATTCAGTTAGTCATAGCGTCAGTTAGTCATATTTTGAATAATTAGGCTCTGAGTTTTTATAAACTCCTTGTAGGAGATGCATGGAATCGACACCAAACTCAGTCAACATGAAACAAAGACACTGAAGATGCTATATTGAGAACGATTATAGGATATCTCACACGGTGCTGCTATGGCGAGGGATTAAAGTAATGACAAAAAGGGAAACAGGAAGAGTCTCATTTCGTCTAAAATCATTGTTTGATTTAAATTCAATTATGATTGTATGTTTGGTTATTGACCCTGAATTAATTTTAAAATGAATGTACTATATTTTAGATCAATATATTGTTTTTCTTTAACATTTTGTATTTGGAGATTAATTCTTGATACTAAAAAATATTCTCTGAATTAAACATAATTTATTTCTATAAAAAATAATACTAACAATAGAAAAAAAACACATTTGAGTTTCTTTTTCAAACAATGAAGTGTGTGTAATTTAAAAATAAGCAGATTAATGCCTTTTGTTTGAGGACAAAAAAATTAGAGCCAATGTGATATATAGAATAACCAGAAGGTGGGAGTATAGCCTTATTTATGAACCAGGTTGGATAAGTCCTTGAGAACAAAGTTTTAATGATAAAACTATTGATTAGTTTTAACTACAGTCACCAAACTTGGTACATATATTGTTCTCATCGAGCCGGACAACTTTCTAATTTACAGTCATTAGCTGCGGCCAACAGAAAGTAAGATATTTTGGTTTGAGTGTAGATTTTTTGAAAAATCAGCCTCTGAGTTTTTACGTTCTTCTCGTAGGCAATTCATTCAATCTCCACCAAACTCGGTCAACATGAAACAAAGATACGGAAGATGCTAAATTGCGAACGGATATTGGATATCTCAAATGGTGCTGCTATGGCGAGGGATCAAATAAGGACAAAAAGGGAAACAGAAATTGTCTCATATCTTGTAAAATCATTGTTTGATTTAAATTAAATTAAGATTGTATGTTCGGTAATTTAACCTGGATGAATTTAAAATGAATGTACTATTTTTCAGATCAATATATTTATTTCTTTAAAATATTTCTTCTGAATCTTACTCTCTCTCTGTCGCTCCTTCCCCTCCCCCTATCTCTTACTCTCTCAGGCTCAGTCTCTGTGTGTGTGTGTGTGTGTGTGTGTGTGTGTGTGTGTGTGTGTGTGTGTGTGTGTGTGTGTTTGTGTGTGTTTGTGTGTGTGTGTGTGTGTGTGTGTGTGTGTGTGTGGGGGGGGGGGGGGGTCTCTCTCTCACTCTGTGTGTGTGTGTGTCACTGTCTCTCTTGATGGTGATAATTTAACCCTTTCATATCATAGGCTATCACAAATAACTATAACTTTAGTGTGAAAAATAAGTATATAAAAAAATAAATAAAAAAAAAACCTATACAAATACCTTGAATTAAATACTGGCCTTCTGGACTTACAACATTTTGAGCTGCAAAAGATAACTTTGCACATATTTGAAAGTGACCTATTATATCCTATGACATTAAAAATCATCTATATTTAAATGACATCATGGGTGTGGCTTGTGGTCATAGTGGCACCAGCTCCTGCGGTAAATGTGGCATATTCGAGCGATTTTAAAATATTCTCCTGTTTAAATGCATATTGCCTGTCGTGCACAGTTGCCCTGAAGCCACCGGGGTGGTGGTGCCGCCACCGGCTTGGGCCCGTCATCGCTGCTTGCAGCTTTAATTTTTTTTTACATTTTGGCCATGTTTAGCATGAGAATCCAACTCTTTAACAGTGTAAATATGTCAGAATGCATTAAATAGCATTAGACCCCCCCCTTTAAATAAAAACCATTTAATAACAGTTTTGAAGCCTGGAAATTAAAAAAGCATTTTTTTTAAAAGTAAAATTCTGATACTCTCATAGCCAACTGTATGACCATGTAACTGGTGTGTGTGTGTGTGTGTCAGATCAACACAGCAATATCATAATGTATTGAGACCTATAATTAATAATATATATTGTTATTTATAGATGTTTGATTGGGATGTCATATTTAAAGTTTCTTTGTATTTTCCAGGTTAGTGACTGGTGGGAAGAGTATGTTTACCTCCGGAGCCGGAGTCCTATCATGGTCAACAGTAACTATTATGGCATGGTATGTGAGCCTACAGCATTACTCATTGTTTCATATCACCCATATTTTCATTAAACATTTAAGCTCATTATGCTTATTAAGAAATTTACTGAATACTATTGCTGTTTTGGACAACTTGTCCAGCTCTATGTTTTAAAGGGATACTTCACCCAAAAATGAAAATTAACCCATGATTTACTCACCCTTAGTCATCCTAGGTGTATATGCCATTCTTCTTTCAGACGAATACAATCAGAGTTATATTAAAAAATGTCCTGGCTCTTCCAAGCTTTATAATGGCAGTGAATGGCTGATTTGTTTTGAAGTCCATAAAAGTGCTATTTTATTACAGCTCCGGGGGTTAATAAAGGCCTTCTGAAGCGAAGCGATGCGTTTGTGTGAGAAAAATATCCATATTTAAAACTTTAAAAACTAAAATAACTAGCCTCCGGCAGACGGCCTACACAAGTTGACTTACGGCAAAAGAATAACCCCTGACGCGATAGATGATGCAGGATGTAGGAGTATCGCAAGCTTTGACGCCTCTCGCAGTTCAAACAAATAAGGCTGGGCAACAAACTCAAGCCCCTCTTCTCTTATATTGAAATCCTCTGGCATTTCTCTTTAAAAATTCTCATTTTAGACTTATTCATGACCGGTGTTTTGTTTTGCTCTATCCTCTGCGCTTCAACGTTCATCAATACGTCAGGCATCAGGTCAGGGCCAGGTCAGGGATTACTCTTTTGCCGTAAATCGATGCATATGGCCGTCTGTCGGAAGCTAGTTATTTTAGTTTATAACGTTTTAACATGTCCTCCAAAAAAAAACGACTCTATAGGTCGTTTGTCACTTCCCTGAAATACGACCCATAGGAGCGTTTACTACAGTTGCGCCCCTATCGACAACAGGACACTTTCATTTGAATTCATGAAATACGACCCATGGAAGCGTTTACTACAGTTGCGCCCCTATCGACAACAGGACACTTTCATTTTAATGCATTGTTCCCTTTTATCTGCGTCATATTTCAGGTTTTTGGATAGCTCAATTGGTCAAGCATTGCAATATACAGCAACATGTTCTCATGTGATCATGCAATCGTGGGTTCGATCCCAGGGAACGCATGTGCTCATAAAGTGTATATGCACTATAAATCACTGGGTAGATTTAGGGGTGGGGTGGGTGTAGTTGTTAATAAAAAACGATTTTTGCTAAATGGAAATATGACAAATGGTGGTAAAAAGTCCACACATTGCATTTAAATGAACACGCATTTTGATTGGTAACGACAGTCATACGTCATGAAGTGACGTCAGACGTAACACAACACTGTCATTATTTTTACGCCAGCTAGAGGGCGCATGACTTTAAAACGTAAATAAAGGTCGTAATAAGGTGCTTGAAAAACGACCTATAGAGTCGGTTTTTTTTGGAGGACAGTTTGCGTTTTAAATATGGATATTTTTCTCACACAAACGCATCGCTCCACATCAGAAGGCCTTTATTAATCCCCCGGAGCTGTGTGAATATCTTTTATGATGGAAAGATGCACTTTTATGGACTTTAAAACAGAATCAGCCATTCACTGCCATTTATAAAGCTTGGAAGAGCCAGGACATTTTTCAGTATAACTCAGATTGTATTCGTCTGAAAGAAGAATGTCATATACACCTAGGATGACTTGAGGTTGAGTAAATCATGGTCTAATTTTCATTTTTGGGTGAACTATACCTTTAACGTGTATGGTGTTTAAGAAAAAGTGAACCTAAGAATATAGAAATGTAGTCTCACATATGATTGTCCATACTGATGTTTATTAGAAAGTATTTGGAGACTAAAAAAAGCACACTTAATGAAAATGTAAATGTCCTATATATATATATATATATATATATTACACCGATCAGGCATAACATTATGACGGGTGAAGTGAGCATCTCCAAAACTGCAGCTCTTGTGGGGTGTTCCCAGTCTGCAGTGGTCAGTATCCATCAAAAGTGGTACACGGAAGGAACAGTGGTGAACCGGCGACAGGGTCATAGGCTGCCAAGGCTCATTGATGCACATGGGGAGCGAAGGCTGGCCCGTGTGGTCTGATCAAACAGACGAGCTACTGTAGCTCAAATTGTTTAAGAAGTTAATGCTGGTTCTGATAGAAAGGTGTCAGAATACACAGTGCATCGCAGTTTGTTGTGTATGGGGCTGCATAGCCGCAGACCAGTCAGGGTGCCCATGCTGACCCCTGTCCACCGCCAAAAGCGTCAACAGTGGGGATGTGAGCATCAAAACTGGACCACGGAGCAATGGAAGAAGGTGGCCTGGTCTGATGAATCACGTTTTCTTTTACATCACGTGGATGGCCGGGTGCGTGTGCGGGAACACATCTGGGGAACACATGGCACCAGGATGCACTATGGGAAGAAGGCAAGCCGGCAGAGGCAGTGTGATGCTTTGGGCAATGTTCTGCTGGGAAACCTTGGGTCCTGCCATCCATGTGGATGTTACTTTGACACGTACCACCTACCTAAGCATTGTTGCAGACCATGTACACCCTTTCATGAAAACGGTATTCCCTGGTGGCTGTGGCCTCTTTCAGCAGGATAATGCTCCCTGCCACAAAGCAAAAATGGTTCAGGAATGGTTTGAGGAGCACAACGAGTTTGAGGTGTTGACTTGGCCTCCAAATTCCCCAGATCTCAATCCAATCGAGCATCTGTGGGATGTAATGAACAAACAAGTCCGATCCATGGAGGCCCCACCTCGCAACTTACAGGACTTAAAGGATCTGCTGCTAACATCTTGGTGCCAGATACCATAGCACACCTACAGGGGTCTAGTGGAGTCCATGTCTCGACGGGTCAGGGCTGTTTTGGCAGCAAAAGGGGGACCAACAATATTAGGTCATAATGTTATGCCTGATTGGTATATATATATATATATATATATATATATATATATATATTAGGGGTGTAAATCGGACTGTTCATCACAATTCGATACAATATCGATTCTCATAGCCAGCGCTACGATATTTTCTGATACCTCAAAAAGTTCTACGATACGATTCATATTTCGGTATTATGATATTATGTGCCTATTTTACACAACTAGTTACATTTTTATTAACTCACAACTGCAAATAAAATATATAACAAACATTTATTTTAAAATTTCACATCCTGCACCCTGATTGGGACATCCACAAATAAAAAATTCACACAGTAATCTAATGACAGCTTTTGACATGACAACAGTCAAGAAAGTATTTTAGGCTTCTGTGCTAAAATGTGTAATGTCAAAAAACTTTTTTTAAATTTATATTTATATAATTTAAAAATTATATATAAATACTATACAATTAAAGACATTTCTTTTAAATGTATAACGCAGATTTTTAATGAAGCAACAACATATTATAGGTAGCACAGAACAAGATATGCTATTAATATTCTTTCATTGTGCAAAAATATTATAATATGAAAGGCTCCAATACAGATCTGCACAAAGCACTTATGCGCATCCCGTGTGCAGAATGATGCGCTTGAAGCAACACAGTGTCACAGCGCGCAGAGCTCCTGTGCAGCAGTTTATTGAGCATTTTCTTTAACAGTTTTAAGTTTCAGTGTGAAGAACAATTCATGGCGCTCTATTCTCCTAATATGCAAAACCATACACCTTTATGGCCTATTTGTGCTCTGTTTGAGATAAGTGCGCGCTGCTTTTTGCAAGTCTTTAAACACGAGCAAATGATAAACTTTGGTGAAGATTCAGCACTGTCCAAGCGTCTTTCACAAGCTCTGAAAGGTAATTTAAACGAGAATGCACGCGTTGGCTATAATACATAGACTGACATTGTGTGAAAATGTGGAGAGTGTTAAAACAAATGTGCCTCTTAAATATATAAATAGCCTACAGGTATCGATTTTTAACGCGCGGCATCGATGCATCGTATCGTTAGACATTAGATCGATGAATTGTTACACCCCTGTGTGTGTGTGTGTGTGTGTGTATATATATATATATATATATATATACACACACACATACATACATATATATATATATATATATATGTATGTGTGTGTGTGTGTGTGTGTGTGTGTGTATATATATATATATATATATATATATTAGGCTGTCGATTTAACGCGTTAATTAGATTAATTAGTTACGGTAAAAAATAACGCGTTAAAATTATTATAAGAAAAAGCTTAACGTGGCTTACTGTACGAACACAGTGTTATTAATAGACCAAACTCAGGAAACATAATACTAATAAAGTATACTACAGTACATTTAGTACATTAAGCCACGTTAAGCTTTTTGGTTTTCTATGGGAGGAAAACGCTTAATTAAACGCGTTGCGTTCATATTCTGGGCTCATCTGATTTTTTGTACATACTATACTTTATTAATATGATGTTTCCTGAGTTTGGTCTGTTAATAACACTGTCTTAGTACATCAAGCCATGTTAAGCGTTTTAGAATGTCCCTCGTACGGGAAGCGCGTGAGCGCGGGAGTGCACAAAGAACAAACCATGCATGTGCGCGCTCTAGATCACTGATTGCACGCTGCATTCATGCACAGAGACACACAGTACATTCGCGTTGTTTCCACACACACTCGGGAAGGATAATATTTGATCTGTCATGTGTACGTTGTTGTGTTTAGTAATCGTAGGTTTATGCAGTCAAAGGGGTTGATTTAGGAGTTGTTTTGGCGTCTCCATGTGGTCCTGTTCGGTATCGCAGCTTGACTAGTCTAAAATGAAAACAATCTTGTTGTTGTTGCTCTGTACACATACTATACACTGTGAATTCTGTAACGTTTTTTTTCTGTAATTTTTTTTTTTTTTCATGGGTGCTTAGGTGTGTATAAATTTATTATATAATATAATTATATGGACTCCTTATATTTGGTTATTTGGTGTCCTTTTGGAATCTCCAATGATCCTTGAAGCTTACAGAAAATACAGTTTTCTGATTGTTTACTTTGCTGGATATAGAAAATGATGACAAAATGAATGTGTTTAATGAGATAAATGGCGTATGCTTAATTTTACGATAAGTGTGCGATAAATCACGATTAAAAAATGTAATCAATTGACAGCCCTAAAATATATATATATACACACACACACACACATATATATATATATATATATATATATACAGCTCTGGAAAAAATTAAGAGACCACTTAACATTGATTTCTCAATGTTAAGTGGTCTCTTAATTTTTTTCAGAGCTGTATATATATATACACACCCACACACACATGCCTTGTCTTCATTTTGAACACAGTTGTTTTGATATTTCAAACCTAATATTATGTAAATGTCATCTAAATGATTGCTTGAAAAGGTGGTATCCTTTGTGCTTAAAATGTATTCTATCGCTTATATTTTATCTAATGAAATGACATTCAGGCATTCAGATTTGTAGGTGTGGTTTTATGTTTCCTTAGATTTCAGCAGTGTTTCAGTAATCTAACACTATAAAAATTTTGGAAAGGAAAACTTCAGATTTTGGGAAGATACTTTTCTTTTCTAATTGTCTGTATTATTCATGTACAGGATTTCCTGTTTGTGACTCCCACTGCAAATCAGGCAGCTCGAGCTGGGAATACTATCACTGCCTTGTTCCTTTATCGCCGCAAGGTCAACCGTGAGGAGCTCAATCCTGTATGTTACGCACCTCAATGTTCTTAGCAGAATTTGAACCAAACCCCACCCAGCACCACACTCACTTTTTGAATGAGAAACTGCTTTAGTAATCATGTCTCTACCTGTTAACTCACTTAGTCATTTCCCTGGATTTCCTTGATTCCTATTGATTTGTCACTGGCCAGGCATACAAGAACAATGAAGACTAGAGTGTGCTTTAAGTATGCACATGTAGCATATGTTAAATATGCACATTTAAATGTGTATTTGCTTGTAATTGACAGGAAATTCTTTTGCAAGGTGACGTGCTAAACAAATTTTTTTTAAACATAATTTCTAAATTAAAAAAAACTAAACAAAATTATAATTCATGCAGGTTTATTACCTAGTATTAATTGATAGACCACACCGAATATCTGCACTGTTTGTACAAATAAAAAAATGATGTCACAACGCCAGACCATTTAAAACCAACAAGTCACAACTAGTAAATTAGTTGTAAACACAGCAACACTGTCATACTCCTGTATTGTTCAATTCAGAACAATTCTGGACAGTTTTGCTGTAAGTCATTGAGATCCTTTATTCTGGTTTATCTAGAGTCGTATTCCTGGTACGGTCATACCATTGTGTGCAGCTCAGTGTGAACGTATGTTCAACACCACACGCACACCTGGAGAGGAGACAGGTAAACACACACACACATACACACACACACACACATGAAGAGAGTGATCTTGTGTCCTTGACAGTCTCTTGATCTCTCAGATGTGCTGCAACACTGGCAGGACAGCGAGTTTGTTGCCGTGTACCACAGGGGCCGCTACTTCAGGTTATGGGTCTACCGAGCAGGACGCCTTCTGTCACCCAGAGAGATTCAGTATCAGATTCAAAGAATCTTGGATGACCCTTCACCTCCTTCTCCAGGAGAGGACAAACTAGGAGCACTGACAGCAGGAAACAGGTCAGATATTTAGACAATCTGTGTCTGTTTGCTGTCCAGCAGGGAGTGCTATAGGGTTTTATGTCAAGCACAGCTTCCTACAGAATGTATTTACTATATCACATCCATTTATTCCATATTGTCTTCTAGAGATTAAAACTGAGAGAGCCTCTGTGGATCTTTAACATGGTTTATATTATATTTACATATTTTCATGCTGATATGCTGATTCATGCTCCCTGAAGGACTACAAATAAGGATGTTTGGGCTGCTATGTTTGAATTTTTTTGAGCTGAAGACTCCCTAAAGGACTATAAATGAGGAAGGAATGCTACAAACCAAAGTGATGCATCCTCTGGAGACAGTAACAGTTATTGTAGGTATTTTCTAAAGTAATGATTAAAGGGTAATATAAATGTTTTTATATAATATAACATACTATAAAGTTTTTTTTATTATTTATTTGTGTATATAGGGGTTGCTAATGAAATTAGACATCCAGACAAGGCACTGACACTGCATAATTAGTCTGTACCGGCTGAACAAATATACAGTCTTGCTCAAAAGTTTACACACCCCTTGCAGAATCTGTGAAAATGTGAATAATTAACAAAATAAGAGGGATCATACAAAATGCCTGTTATTTTTATTTAGTACTGTCTTGAATAAGATATTTTACAAATATGTTTACATATAGTCCACAAGACAAAAAAATAGCTGAATTTATAAAAATGACCCCGTTCAGAAATGTATGTACCCTTGATTCTTAATACTGTGTCGTTACCTGGGTGATCCACGGCTGTTTTTATGTTTCGTGATGGTTGTTCTTGAGTCTCTTGTTTGTCCTGAGCAGTTAAACTGCCCAATGTTCTTCAGAAAAATCCTTGAGGTCCTGCAAATTCTTCAGTTTTCCAGCATCTTTTGCATATTTGAACCCTTTCCAGCAGTGACTGTATGATTTTGAGATCCATCTTTTCACACTGAGGACAATTGAGGAACAGTCTGCAAACAGTGCCACCATACTTTTTTTCTTTCCTTTAAAAATATTTCACTTACCATATTTGCCATCAATTTAACAATTTGCATGACTTGTCTAATCCTTCACAATGCTGGATAAGGCATAGAGATTGCACTTAGAAATAATGTAATTATTCTCTGACTCACCCTTATGTCATTCAAATCCAGTATGACTTTCTTCTGTGGAACTCAAAATATTAACGCTGCTCTTTTCCATACAACTAATCCATGAAGTGACCAGAGTAGGGTCTCTAAGTTCAGAAAGCAACATAAATTAACCTAACAATAGTCCAAACAATTTGTGTTTTATAATAAAAGTCCTCTGAAGTCATATTATAGCTTTGTGTTACGAGCAAACCCATTTTTTTATTTATTATTTTATTTGTCATTTTGGCTCGATTTGCCTCACTTTAGAAGTTTCTGTTATACCCAAAATGTACAAACGTTTACCACACAAAGTGTCAAATAGTATGACTATGGCATAAAAGATTTTCAAAACAAAATTTCAACCAATTCCTCCTCCTAAATTCAGAGAAGCCGATTCATATAGGATATTAAATTACCACACACACAGCCCTGGGCTTTGTTTAAAAACAGTAGATAATTCCAGGCTGAATGTTTTCCAAGAGAAACAGTCATTTTTGGACGCCATTAATTCACTAGTAAATGCTGAAATTACATCATGTACCCCTGAGAAATAATTGCTGTCCCTTTAGGGCATTTGTAAACTTCATAACTTCTGAAACTGTTTTTTCTTTTCCGCTGACATCACAGATGCCGCATAGGCTTCTGCATAATCGAACCAAAAGTTAAATAGGCATTGCAAAACAATTTTGTATTTGGGTCTGTCTCCATTCTCATATGGAACATCCACTTTTGATCATCAATTAATTCCTAATAGATAAAATGGATAAAAAGTCCTGTACTATGTTTTATCTTAGAATATTATTGGAAGTAAAGTGGGTTGCAAGTGCCGTTTCATTTTGACATTAAAGGTTGGGGATCAAGTGCTTGCAGGAAAATTATTTCATTATCAAGGGAAAGTTTAAATGTGCTGAAAAGAGGTTTTGGGCCTCATTATGATGGCAACACAAAGCACTGCCTCACAGACCCCTGAGGTTTGCCATACAGATGTGCATCAAAGAAAGAGTGTAGGTAGGAAGACCAGGCCATTTGGAACATCAGTGCCTTGAACCTGATGAGGGTTGAACCTGCTTTGGCAGTGTGACAAAGATCATGATGATAAGCACCCACTTATGTATATTTAATGCCACTACTTTCTACATAATATTTAAAGGTCTGTGCATGTTGGAATTTTTTAGATGACGAAAGCCTGACTGTGCATTATGCTCAGATGTTGTGCACTAGATTATAAATGATCTGAAATGACCTTTACTAGAATGCAAAAATCAATGCAATAAAAGCATTTTTATACTATTCACCCTCATGCTTTGATACTGAGTCAGTCTGCTATACTTAACATACTGGGAAGGTTTAATGGACAGCATTTCACATCACCTCTATGAATGTCAGCCTATAGATAAATAATGGGAACATAAAGCCGTGTGTAACTATTAGTATGTATCCCTTACATATCTTTCATTATTTATTTGAAAAGACACAATATCTGTTGTTCAGTAGCAAGATTTGTTATGGGAACTGTTTAAGCTTGTAATGATTCCTTTAATACATTACTAATTCCTTGTTGAATTCTGACCTAGTTTTTTTTTTATGTCAAACTCTTTATTTTACAATAATTTATTTTATTTTATTTATTTATTTATTTATGTATTTTTGTTCATAGACCTCTGCTGGTAGAACAGTGAGCTAGCAATGCTAGCAATGCAAAAAGCTATTTGTCAACATTTTTTTTCATACATATGTTGGGACCTTTACAGTAAATAAAAATTGAAGAGAAGAATGAGAAAATGAATGTTCTTCTTGATTCAAAGCCAGATATGAGCTAACTAACATTCTTAAGATTTTCCCTCTTATTAAGATCTCAGGTGGTTACAAGGAAGTTTTTTTTGTGCCTAGAAGTGTTAGAAGTGCATTTTATCCCAGATGACTCAATAATAATGCTTTAATGAGACCAAGAAGTTGTTTTGTATATCTTGAACTATCTGTCCTGTCAGAACACCCTGGGCTCAGGTGAGGAAACAGTTCTTCAGCTCTGGAGTTAACAAGCGATCATTGGACTGCATTGAGAAAGCAGCATTCTTTGTCACACTAGATGATCAGGAAGAAGGCATGATGGGGGAAGATCCCTCTGTGAACTTGGACCGCTATGCCAAATCCCTCCTTCACGGAAAATGCTACGACAGGTGGGAGAGTAGCAATGGCTTGTTTTTATTGAGAAACTTTGCATCTCAAGGACGTTGTTTTATATCTGTCCTCTTTCTCTCAGGTGGTTTGATAAGTCATTTTCTGTCGTGGTGTATAAGAATGGAAAGAATGGGCTTAACGCAGAACATTCATGGGCCGATGCTCCTATAGTGTCCCACCTGTGGGAGGTGAGTGTGAGAGTCTCACAGCAGCAATAAATTTGGTGGTCATCATAGATCAAATGTCATGGTTCAAGTTTCTGTATTAGTCACCAACCCACCAACCCAACATTTGAACACACAATTAAAGTGTCTGTGGGTGTTTTGTATGGATAAAGACCTCTTTTATCTCCCCCACAGCAGCTTTCTGCAAAAGACATGCCTTGTCTTCCATGCACGCCTCCACACATACTAAAAATGTATATCAAACATGGTGTGTTTTATAATGAACGTTTTGTTGTGAAGTGTAAGCATCATTGTTTGGGAGATGTTTTTCAGATTGTCTCTTTCACTTTCTTAGTTCACTCTGGCCACAGACAGATTTCATTTGGGTTACACTCCGGATGGGAATTGCAAGGGAGAGGTTGAGCGCTCCTTACTGCCTCCTCAACGCTTGAGCTGGGACATACCATTGGAGGCAAGATAAAAAGTTTCCCTTTTCACCAGTTATACTTTCCGTGTTCCTAGCGTATCTTGGTATGTCATTGTTGTCACACAGCAGGTTCTTCATGGAATCTCCAAAACATCTGAGGATGCAAGACGTGTACACACGCGCACACACACACACACACACACACAAAAAAATAATGCCTTCTTCCTTCTTCCTCCTTCATGCTTCATGTTTTGAAGAGAGATTCATTTACAGATTCTGTGTTTATCCACAGTAACTTACAGTAGTGGCCAAAAGTGATGTCTGGAGGGGATATTTGTTTTTAATAACCCTACAAGTTTGATCAAACCATCAAAATATAAGGAAAATATTTTATAGTTTTCAAATATTTGAATGATTTTTATGAGGAAAGAACAAATCACTACACTTGGTTAAGGTATTTATTATAAAATGATTTGGTAAAAAATGCAAACTACAGCTACAGGTTTTATTTTACTATGCAAAAAAAAAAGGTCATGGAAAAAGCATACATTGAAAATATTTTGTTGGTTCTCTTGTTTTTGCACGTGTTCGTAATTTCTTTGTATGTCATCCTGGCCCAAAATGATGTCCACACGATTTCATTGCATTATCACAAATAAAACGATTGTGCTAAATTTATGTTGTCAGAAAGCTTCGGTTTTTGAGACACACTAGTAACAACTTCCCGGCTTACTAGTGCCTTTCCTACCCCTTAATGGAGTGAAGTATCCACCACACCATCTACCTCTGATGGCTTCCGGTGCTACACCAGCCCGCAACCTGGTGTCTTAAACTCACGTTCACGTCATTGGACTGAGACGGCCATGGCAAAAACTTAATTTTGGGTTTTTAAATTTTAATTTTAAAAACCCATTTTTGTGTTGATTTTGATGTTTGATGATTCAGATTTTTTATCTGTTGGTATTTGAAGGAATCCATCAAACACAAGATGTTTGCACCAAACCTATCTGGTGGATTTGATGCCAAAAAGCTCTATTTTTAGTTTCATCTGACCACAGAACTAGTTCCAGTCGTCTCTGACAACTGAATATGCTGGAGTTTGTTTTTGGATGAGTGAGGCAAATTTTTCTTGAATTTTTCTTGCAATTCTCCATCTGTGATACTTGGAGAGTCTTTGGCCTCTCAAACTTTCATCCTCCCCATGCATTAGGACGATATAGACACACGTCCTCTTTCAGGCATATTCGTAACATCTTTAGTTGATTAGACCTTCTTAATTATTGCCCTGATGGTGAAAATGGGAATTTTTAATGATTTAGCTATTTTCTTACAGCCACTTTCTATTTTGTGAAGTTCAATAATTTCAACTAAGCTCAACTATAGTCTTTGGTTTTACTCATTGTGATGAATGATTAAGGGAATTTGGCCTTTGTGTTTCCTCATATTTATATTCCTGTGAAACAAGAAGTCGTGGCTGGACAGTTTCATGTTCCTAGTCACCCTGGTATGCTAAAAATGTAAATATGAATGGGAATATACTTCAGAGATATTTTACTCATAAAAAATTCTAGGGGTGCCAATAATTGTGGCCAATGTGTATTAGAGAAAAATATTTATTTCATGAGATTTCCCCCCACTTTTAATTCTTTTACTTCAATGAAAGGTTGTTTTTTTTGTTAGAATTTTTTTAATGAAAGATCAAAAGGATAAACAATTCAGATTTATTTTTACGGCCTTCTTTGATCATATTTACCAAGAGTGCCAATAATTCTGACCATGACTGTATAATAAATAAATTGACAAACAAATAGACATATTTAAAACACGTTTATTCATGCTTAAATGTTAGGTAAAAACAGCAATAACATTACATTAACTGCTGTAAATGACACATTTAAATTCGTTTTTTAATAAATAATTATTTGCTTTTTGTTTTCTATTTGCTGTTTTGAAAAGCTGTTTTATTTGTCTATTTATTTAATGTTAGGTATTTTTTTTATACACTTTATTTTTGACTTAATACATTTTATTGGTTTCTTTATTTTATTTTTAAATGAGTCTCCTAATGTTCTATAGAGCGATTTAATGAAAGGGAGTGTTACACAACCTTTTTTTGTGCAGTCAGTTTGCAGCCAGGCAGTCTTATCGAAGTGTAATCTGAGAATCCCGTATCAGTGGGAAACCTTTCTTCATGTTTCATATCTTTTAGGGTATGCAGGCCATTTGCCTTTTTTTTGTAAGTTAATTTATATCCCTATTCTTTGTACAGTAATTATAATTACTATAATCTTTCTAATTATAATTTTGATTGCTGTAGCACTGTTCAGCCAAACTCTGCACTGGACTTTCAGTATACTGTGGTACTGGGGAGCTCTGAAAATGTGTCTGTTTGATCAGGGATTTCCCCTCAGCCTCTTCTAAGTGTCAGTAGTTCACTTTCAAATTAGCAATGGGGATTTTTTTGAGAACTACCTTGTGTACATGTACGACAATGGAAGGAATTATTATATATTATTCCTTCCTTTAAGTTCTGGTACACAGTGACAATATCAGTAACAATTTGCTTGAAGCCTGTATGTATAACTTATTATAAAAGTACTCCAACCAAAAATGAAAATGGTCCTAATTTACTCGTTATTCCAAATCTCTATGCATTTCTTTCTTCTGTGAAAACACAAAAGAAGTCATTCTGAAGAATGTGGGGAACAAAATAACTTTGAAGCCCAATCTTCAACATTGAGGCATTGGTTTACTGTAGTGGAAAACATTCCCATCAGATGGAAGTTGCTTAATATACAATATTATTTTCTGTAATAAAATCTGCAAAATAAAGTCTTCTTGCTGAGATTCCAAGTTTGTTTTACAACATCTTGTTGCTGAATTGCTTGCATCCACTGCAATCTTCTTATAGCTTCTTTAAATCAATTGACTTTTAGGAATATTTTTCATTCTAAAATACCAAATCTGAAATATATTTCTCTTCATTTCCATGACCCCATTGCCAACTGTATATGTGTATAATGTATTTGAGTGTTGTCTTCAGTAATACAACATTCAGCAATGTTCTTCGAGGACCAAAATAAATGAAAACCATCACAGGCATACTGATGTCTCCTCTTCTCTCCTCTGTCTTTTTCTAGGTTCAGACACAAGTTTCTGAGTCCCTTGCTGTTGCGCAAGTACTGGCTGATGATGTGGACTGTCATGTGTTTCCCTTCAGGGAATTTGGGAAAGGCCGCATCAAGAAAATGAAAATGAGCCCAGATTCATTTGTGCAGCTGGCCCTGCAGCTGGCTTACTACAGGGTACTTTAACATTTTGACACAAAGGCGAAAGCATTGATTATAAGTATGTATAATTTCTCTATATGCATGTTACACATATTGAATTTCAACATTCCTAAGAGTTCATTTTTGGCCCTGGGATGGAACTTCCTCTTATTTGTCTCATACAATGTGTCCATATTTTCATTCTGCTTGCTCTACAGCTTGAATGAATAAAATGTGTGTGTACACAGGAAGTTGTCTTCTAGACCACCACCTCATTTGTTCTTTGAACTTTAGGATAGAGAAACTTTCTGTCTGACATATGAAGCCTCCATGACGCGTCTGTTTCGTGAGGGTCGCACTGAGACCGTACGCTCCTGCTCCAATGAAAGCTGTGCCTTTGTCCTTGCGCTGGAAACAGGAGAGGTGATGTCAATGCTTTCAATTTTTTGTATAATACTTCCTTCTACCATCCAAACATTTTTTTGAAGAAGGAACTGTTGAAAACCCTATCAGCAGTTCATAATGCACTTTTCACTTTATCAGTATGCCTCAGATGACTTAAAAAGCTAGCTGGAAATTCTGAGATTCTTACAGTTTCTGTCTTGGTTATTGACAGCACTGCACCAATTATATGGAGGACTATGAATGCCACTTAAAAATAACATGAAGGAATCAATTATCAATTTGTCAATTCAAAAATAAAAATGTAATTATTTAAATATAACAGTAAAATAAATTAATAAATCACTTTTCAAATGGTCAAATAAAACTGTCCAATACTTGATTTTTATTAATGGATAAAGAAAATAATTTGGCAAAATAATAAAGAAAATCAATTTGTAAATTCTTTATAAAAATGCTATTTAAAATTGAATGACATGTTTATTAAACATTTAATGAATAAATTAAATTAAATAAGCAGTCTTTTTTTTTTTTTTTAATTAAATACATTGATATTGAAATTCACTTTATTTTTAAGTGCCACAGTCCTCCATAATTGGCACCCTCATTTTTGAGTGACGGTGATTTGCGCTGTCATGTAATATCTCACATGCCAATTCTCTCATTTTGCCTGCTTTTTTTTTCATTTGTAGGACAGAGAACATTGCCGCAAGCTGTTCCGAAAAGCTGCTGAGAAGCATCAGAATCTCTACCGCTTGGCCATGACTGGATCTGGCATTGATAGGCACCTCTTCTGCCTATATGTGGTCTCAAAATACCTGGGAGTAGAGTCTCCTTTCCTTAAAGAGGTCAGTGTGTCTTTGTATTGGGGAGATGTGTGTGTTAATTTTGCAGAGTTAAAAGGATAGTTCACCCAAAAATGAAAATTCTGTCATCATTTAGTCAAGCTCAAGTTGTTCCAAACCCGTATGAATTTCATTCTTCTGCTGAACACAAAGGAAGATATTTGGAAGAAGGTTTGTAACCAAGCAGATCTCGGCAGCCATTGACTACCATAGTATTTTTCCCCCCACTATGGTAGTAATGTGTTATATCTTCCTTTGTGTTCAGCAGAACAAAGAAATTCATACAGGTTTGGAATAACTTGAGCTTGACTAAATGATGACAGAATTTTCATTTTTGGGTGAACTATCCCTTTAAGGATAAGATAATCTTAATAAGCCACCCAAAATGGCTTCATGAGGTTATATATGTTTTTTCCTTAGAGATCTTATTTGACCACTCAAAAAAACACCATTGAGTCTTCAAAAAAGCCTAATGCCGAGTTCAGACTGCACGATTTTCAAACTCGTCAGATCACAGTTCTTTTCACACTGCGTAACTGTCTGGGGCAGCATTCAGTTAGTGCTGTGTTCACAATGCACGATGGATCGGCGACGGGGTTTCAACGTGAGATCACGCGTGCTTCAAACTGGAGTTCTCGCGTGAGACTGAAATTGTTATTAAAAATATAGACTGCAGAAAGCTTGCGATCCAAATTGTCTGTGCGCTGATTTGCAGCGAAAAGGAGAAAAAGAAAAAAGTTGGAGGAAATGGTTGGGGAGACGCAGGGATCAAGGATTGTGTTCTGCAAAGAGTTGGAGGTAAATAAATAATTTTGCAATGTGCTGTTGTTGCAGCTGGTCAAGCAAATGTTTGTGCTTTATTTCTGTTTGATATAATTGTAAATATATCTATTAAAATACTGACATTCTGGTCTATAACTCCTCCCTGAACTTCCCGCTGCCCTGTATCTTGCTCTCTCATTGGCTGTAGGTTATTTTCAGTCAGAACACACTTCACACAGCAGGTTTTTGAATCACCGACAGGTCAAGATATTTAGCATGGCAAATATCTCACGGGCGTCGGCGGTTCTCTCAGATCGGGTCTTTGATAATTCTGACTGCGTGACCGTCACTCGCGTGAACAAGCACCGATTTGCCTATGATTTCGGGCATTTGTCTGCAATTTCGCAAAACCTGTCGGCAAGTCAAAATCAGGGCTAAAATCGGGCAGTGTGAACTCAGCATTAGAAGATGTTTAATAGTGCCAAAAAATAAACTAAAACAAAACTTTACCTAAAATAGTGCTTAAACGTGCAAAACCACATTAATGGGCAGCTAATTGTTTGTTAAAAATGTTAATGTGTGAGAAAAGAGTTGCAAGCGATGCATGCATGTGTGTGTAACGAGGACTCAGGCAGATTGGGATCCATGTGCAGTTTATTAAAATAACACAAATTCACAGTACAAGCAGGCGTGGGTCGGTAAACCAGGGTGAACAGCAGTAGAGGCAGTGCATCAATCGTGGTTTATAACAGGCAATAGGTCAGGGCAGGCAGCAAACGAGAATCAAAGTCCAGGCAAACAAAGATCAAGGGTAGGCAAACACAGGCAGGATAATCACAGGGAATAACGCTCAGAAATGCAGCCAGGGCAAACAAGACTTCACATTGAATAAGTGTGAGAGCAGAGTTTATATAGGCAAGGTGATGAGGAACAGGTGTGCAGTAATCAGTCCAGAGTGAGGGTGTATGGGAAATGAAGTCCGAAATGGAGGTTAGTACTCTGGTGAGGTCGACCTCTGGTGGCCGACGGTGGAATCTTCACCGGCGTTTGTGACAGTGTGTGCGTGAAGTTGTTTATTTATTTGTTGATTTGGCTGTACGTGACATGCAGGTTTTGTCAGAGCCCTGGCGCCTCTCCACTTCTCAGACTCCTGTGCAACAGAAGGAGCTGTTTGATCTGGTCAACCATCCCGAGTTCATCTCGCTGGGAGGAGGCTTTGGTCCGGTGAGTAACTGATCAGCACATACACACACATAAACAGGTAGAAGCACTCCTTTGTTCACTGTGTTTATATTTTGTTCCTGTGTAAGGTGGCTGATGATGGCTACGGTGTATCTTACATCATCATGGGAGAGGAAATGATCAGCTTCCATGTGTCCTGCAAGCACTCGTGCACAGAGACTGTAAGAGCAAAGCATAATTTCAGAACAATTAATTGCTTGCCTTTTTAGATATTCAAGATATTTTAATGTCTTCTTGTTCTGCACTGCAAATAGGCTTAATAACAGTATCCAGTTCAACTAATACATATTATTATAATTTTTATAAAGAAGCCAAATTCTCAGTATAATATAATAATAATTTATATGAAGCAGTTAAACAAGTAAAGTACAAACAACAGGTTGCCAGTGTATCTGTGTAACACAACCTGTGTAACACAACCAGCCCAAAGGCCAACCAAAACTAGCCCAATGACCCTATCCAAATATCAAAACTCAACACATGCCATTCCCATACCTAAAATACTTATTTTACAGTCATTGTTATGTGTTATACACAATTTCAACTTGAAAATCACTTATAGTAGCCTAGTGATCATAAACAGACAAGGCTCCTCCCTCGCAAAACTCATCAGCACAGTTTTATCATTGGTAGAATGCAAACTATTTCAATACAGGCTTTTCAGTCAAATACTATTTATGCAACATGTCAAACCTTTAACCCATGGCAACAGTTTAAAAGCAGCTCAATTCCGTCGGAAAACCACAAACTTGGCAACCCTGAGTACAAAGTACAATAGGGAGGTTATTAAAAAAAAAAAAAAAAGAGTAATACATCTGATAGTCTGATATAGAATATAGCTCAGGTTTCAATTTAAAAAATTTAAATAAAATGTATCTAGAATCCCTATTAAAAATACTTGTTATAATTTATAATCATAATCATTTTCACTGCAGAGCCAAATGATGTCCAGCTCCCTCTCTCTGGACGTACTGGGTGGAGTTATGTTTAGACATAGGGTTAGGGTGTGGTTGGACCGTCTAGCTCCAACCATTAAGTCCAGTGAGGGGGAGCTGGATGTCAAGCTCCACCCATTGACTCTGCACTGAGCAACCTCTCTAAAATTATGCTATTTGACACATAATCCAGAGTCTCTTGTACTCCTTTACAGCATATGAAACTAAAATGCAGTGTTCTATTTTTTCTTGTTCATAGGATTCTCATAAATTTGGCTCTCAAATCAGTCAAGCCATGATGGATCTTATGTCTCTGCTGAACCCAGACATCAAGGAAGCAACAAAAGCCAACCCTGTCAAACAGTAATAAAATTATGACAGGAAAACTAGATGCACATTTGTTTGAAGATGGGTTTATATTTATGTAATTTGTGGATTTTATATTTAATTATTTGATGTCCGTAGGGTTTGAGAGTGCTATATAGTGGAGCTATCCCAGTGTCAATACTGAAAAAAAAACTAGTAGTTTCTGGTTTTGCTAATTGTTTGCTAATTTGCTATCATGGTTTTACAATATAATATTTGTATACAATATATCACTACAATAGGTGTTTTGAGGAATTACATTTGTCTGTCTGATAGTCGGCTCTTTTTGTGTGGGTGCAAGTGTGTTGACATATTTATGTCTTTCCAGGGTGTGGTTATGAAGATAGGCTGTGTGGTTTAAGCTACAGCATTAGCATATCTGGGAGTTAGCAAAAAAAAAATCTCACGGCAGCTTTAATACTAATATGTTCTGTTATTTTTATTCACTGTGAGAAAAAATATGTGCAAAAATTGTGCCTTTTGGTACCTTAAAGGGACATCTTTGTACCTTATATTCCCCTAAAAGGTGCATATTCATACCGTAGAGTAGTTATACAGTGCATCTGGAAAGTATTCACAGCGCTTCCACATTTTGTTACGTTACAGCCTTATTCCAAAATGGATTAAATTCATTATTTTTTTCCTCAATTCTACAAATAATACTCCATAATGACAACGTGAAATAAGTTTTTTTTTTTAAATCTTTGCAAATTTATTTAAAAAAATAAATAAATAATAAATAAAAAAAATCACATGTACATAAGTATTCACAGCCTTTGCTCAATACTTTGTTGAAGCACCTTTGGCATCAATTACAGCCTCAAGTCTTTTTGAGTATGATGCTACAAGCTTGGCACACCTATTTTTGGGCAGTTTCTCCCATTCTTCTTTGCAGGACCTCTCAAGCTCCATCAGGTTGGATGGGGAGCGTCGGTGCACAGCCATTTTCAGATCTCTCCAGAGATGTTCAATCGGGTTCAAGTCTGGGCTTTGTCTGGGCCACTCAAGGACATTCAAAGAGTTGTCCCGTAGCCACTCCTTTGATATCTTGGCTCTGTGCTTAGGGTTGTTGTCCTGTTGGAAGATGAACCTTCGCCCCAGACTGAGGTCCAGAGCGCTCTGGAGCAGGTTTTCATCAAGGATGTCTCTGTACATTGCTGCATTCATCTTTCCCTCAATTCTGACTAGTTCCTGCTGCTGAAAAACATCCCCACAGCATGATGCTGCCACCACCATGCTTCACTGTAGGGATGGTATTGGCCAGGTGATGAGTGGTGCCTGGTTTCCTCCAGACATGACGCTTGCTATTCAGGCCAAAGAGTTCAATCTTTGTTTCATCAGACCAGAGAATTTTGTTTCTCATGGTCTGACAGTCCTTCAGGTGCCTTTTGGCAAACTCCAGGCGGGCTGTCATGTACCGTCTGGCCACTCTACCATACAGGCCTGATTGGTGGAGTGCTGCAGAGATGGTTGTTCTTCTGGAAGGTTCTCCTCTCTCTACAGAGAAATGCTGGAGCTCTGTCAGAATGACCATCGGGTTCTTGGTCACCTCCCTGACTAAGGCCCTTCTCCCCCGATTGCTTCGTTTGGCCGGGCGGCCAGCTCTAGGAAGAGTTCTGGTGGTTCCAAACTTCTTCCATTTACGGATGATGGAGGCCACTGTGCTCATTGGGACCTTAAATGTTGCAGAAATTTTTCTGTACCCTTCCCCAGATCTGTGCCTCGATACAATCCTGTCTCAGACAATCCAGGTCTACAGACAATTCCTTGGACTTCATGGCTTGGTTTGTGCTCTGACATGCACTGTTAACTGTTGGACCTTATATAGACAGGTGTGTGCCTTTCCAAATCATGTCCATCATGTCCATGTCCTGAATTTGCCACAGGTGGACTCCAATCAAGTTGTAGAAACATCTCAAGGATGATCAGTGGAAACAGGATGCACCTGAGCTCAATTTTGAGTGTCATGGCAAAGGCTGTGAATACTTATGTACATGTGATTTTTTTTTGCCGTTTTTTATTTTTAATAAATTTGCAAAGATTTCAAACAAACTTCTTTCATGTTGTCATTATGGTGTATTGTTTGTAGAATTGAGGAAAAAAATAATGAATTTATTCAATTAATTCCATTTTGGAATATGGCTGTAACATAACAAAATGTAGAAAAAGTGAAGCGCTGTGAATACTTTCCGGATGCACTGTATGTATCCTAAAGGTACTACTACCAACCTTTTAGGGGTGAATAAGATACAAAGTTTATCTTGTAGTGTAGACTTGAATGTGTGTGTTGAGTTTCATTGTTTTGTAAATGAATTTGTAGAGAAGATTATTTTGCTGGCAATGAAGATTCCCTCTCTGTGATTTAAGATGATTTGAGAAATGTTGCTGTTGTTTTTTTCTTTTTCTTTTGGAATATCAGATATAAAATGTCTATAGCACCTGTCATATATCACTGAATTGATCATTTGAGGAAATCACATCTGTCTCTTTTACAAAAAAGATCTACAGTACCTGGAAAAAGCTATCAATTAGCATTCTCATTTGTGTCAATGTCCGGTGCTCTGCTAACCCTGTAATTTTGTGGGGCCGTGTGTAGTGTCTAGTAGTGTAGTGTGTGTAATCTGTGTAGTGACTTTACCTGGATAGGCATTCAAATATCAAATTCACTGGTTTAGGAATGACATGACGTCAGTCTCTTGCCAGATGTTTAATAGATCAACTTGCCAAAAGGATAGTGTTAAAGCAGTGGTAATAAATGGATATTAATGGATCTGCTTGCTGACAGCTGATGCAGCCCCGTTTAATTAATGCATTAGAATTTGTGGGAACTGAATTACAGCATAATATACAGTAGTGGCCAACAGTGATGTCCGGAGGGGATATTTGTTTTCAATGACCCTACAAGTTTGATTAAACCATCAAAATAAGAAACATATTTTATATTTTTCAAATATTTTCAGATCAAAACACTAAACTTGATTAAAGTATTTATCTGACAAAATTATTTGGCATATTTTGTTGGTTCTCTTGTTTTTGCATGTATTCATACTTTCTTTGTGTGACAGACTGGCCAAAAATTATGTCTGCACAATTTAGCATGTTTCAATGCACTATCACAAGTAAAACAATTGACTTTCTACTACGCAATAGGATTACACAATCTTTGACAAATGTTTAATAATATTCTAATAAAGAGTGATGTCAATTTTCCCAGGCTGGACATCACTTTTTGCCAGCAAAATATTGTTACCGATTTATAGGCTACTGGTTTTCTCATTAAAGGAGGAACAACATTGAATTGTTCTTGTTTTGTAATATTCAATTATACTGTAATTTATAATTTTCATTTACATTTGCCTTTCAAATCGCGTCTTGTATATTATGAACATCTCAGGGAAACATGAGTAGGCCTATATGTTCGAGTTTGACTTTCTTTTACCTCTGTAGGTGACAGACTTAATTGTTGGAGAGACACTGTAGGTAAATAAGGTCAAATAAAATTCTTTAAATTGCTATGAAATATTAGGTATTCCTGTGACATCTTTCCTACGTTAATACTTTTATACACGTTGCAACAAAAAAAGTTCTAAATGTTTTATTGACATTTAGAAGTCCTACAGCAAACGGTGCCACGAAAGGGGGTGGGGACTTTGCCCATTGCGTTGAAAGTTGCGGTTGGTTTTAAACAGCACTACACTTAGCACAGTAAACCCACGCTACGTAAGAACATCGTTTACTTGGCCTATATATATAAATATACACTGTCATGTTCCACTCGGTCACATTCTCCCGCTTCCTGTCTGGTATCTTGGGGGATTTTAAACTCCCAGCAAACACAAAGGGGCTCGTAGTTTGAGGCAAGAAAGCGAAAGTATGTTGCAGATCAAGACAAGGCGGCTGAAAGGTAAGGCGTATATTTGAGTGCTATTAGATGCATGATTTTCGAACTTCATTTGGGATTATTGTTATGAAATATTAGAAAGAATTACATTTATTTATTTACTTTTTAAATATTAATACAAAATGTAAAGCTAATGTTTCGGTAGTCTTAGCCTATATATCATGTTAATATTCCAGAATTTTCTGTCCTGTTTTGGGGGCTATTTGATATGTAAAGCTGAAAGTATGGCATCTGACGTTTTCACTGACACGCAGTTGACTGCTGCTACACACCTGGTGTCGAGGAGCGTTACGTTTCTGGCTGCAACCGCTGGATTTTTGTGCAACACTAGGTTTTAATCCTTTTTTAGGCAGTAGTAGGCATTTCCCCAATGTATGATGACAGCATCTCTGTAATCACACAGTACTGACGGTCCAGATATATTATTTAAAACATTTGTATGTCTGATATTGCATGTTTATAATATTGAATATAGCATACCTTCAGGAAATGTATCCAATGCAGTAGCCAGCTATGAGGTAATCGAGGTCCGAAAGTCAGTGTTAATATTCAATTCTCTGAATGAAGAATCAGCCGTTTAAAGCTTCTGTTTGTCTGCACGTATAATTCCGTTTTGACCGTTGTCTAAACAGTTCCTGTCTGAACAGTCTGTTCAGTGTCCTGTGTGTGAAAATCACTGAGATCGATTGAATCACGTCGCTGCCGGTGTGTTAACGGGGCTTGCAGCCACTCCCACCCAATAGTCTGAGAGATGATGCTAGTACACTATCTGTAGGACAGGTTACAGTATAAAATATGCGACCACTGACCATAATGAAGGCGAGGCTATTTGTGTTTGTGGTGACAACAAGCAGGGTCGTGAAACAGTTGTTCTCTCCTCGGTGTGGATCATATCATCTGTTGTGGGCCTGTTAATAAATTAAAATATTACAAATTCAAAATAATGACTAGACCTTGGCTATATTATACTATAATTGTCATATAATGGCATACAATGTTAAAGTCACCATGAAATGAATGAAGGCTATTATAAATGATTTATCAGTGCACATCATTATTATTGTAATTCATGTGTATTGTAATTCATGTGGCCCGTAATCTTTAATCAAAGATGCCCCCCCCCCCCAGACCATAGACATCTCTTCTCTGATGATGGGTTTACTGGCGTGAGGGCGGGGCAACCTGTCGCTCACATGACCTCACAGCAATAGCAAACCACAACCATCCGATCAAGTCCCACCCTACATTTTTTTCTTGTTCAAGAAGTCCTTTCACTGGGATATATACACTCACCTAAAGGATTATTAGGAACACCTGTTCAATTTCTCATTAATGCAATTATCTAATCAACCAATCACATGGCAGTTGCTTCAATGCATTTAGGGGTGTGGTCCTGGTCAAGACAATCTCCTGAACTCCAAACTGTATGTCAGAATGGGAAAGAAAGGTGATTTAAGCAATTTTGAGCGTGGCATGGTTGTTGGTGCCAGACGGGCCGGTCTGAGTATTTCACAATCTGCTCAGTTACTGGGATTTTCACTCACAACCATTTCTAGAGTTTACAAAGAATGGTGTGAAAAGGGAAAAACATCCAGTATGCGGCAGTCCTGTGGGCGAAAATGCCTTGTTGATGCTAGAGGTCAGAGGAGAATGGGCCGACTGATTCAAGCTGATAGAAGAGCAACTTTGACTGAAATAACCACTCGTTACAACTGAGGTATGCAGCAAAGCATTTGTGAAGCCACAACACGCACAACCTTGAGGCGGATGGGCTACAACAGCAGAAGACCCCACCGGGTACCACTCATCTCCACTACAAACAGGATAATGCACCATGTCACAAAGCTCGAATCATTTCAAATTGGTTTCTTGAACATGACAATGAGTTCACTGTACTAAAATGGCCCCCACAGTCACCAGATCTCAACCCAATAGAGCATCTTTGGGATGTGGTGGAACGGGAGCTTCGTGCCCTGGATGTGCATCCCACAAATCTCCATCAACTGCAAGATGCTATCCTGTCAATATGGGCCACCATTTCTAAAGAATGCTTTCAGCACCTTGTTGAATCAATGCCACGTAGAATTAAGGCAGTTCTGAAGGCGAAAGGGGGTCAAACACAGTATTAGTATGGTGTTCCTAATAATCCTTTAGGTGAGTGTACGTCACAATAGGGAAGAAACGACTTTTGCAACTTCCGTTTCATGCTGACTTTGACTTTCGCAAACAGCTACAAGTCTCTATTTAAGTGTAAATACATATACACTATAACAGTGGTTCATGGGACCCATATTTTCCTATGGGTGTGCCGCAACACACTTTTTTAGGAATAATATTTGTTTTAAAAAAACAATTAAATTTATTTCACAAAAATTGACACACACAAGTACATTCCCACTTTACACATATATTGAAAGAATATGACTATAATACTGATGATTAAACAGTAGGCCTATTAGGCAAGGCTATTAAATAGCAGTCCCAAACTATTCTTTTTAATACAATAAAGTTGGTAAGTCAGTATGAGCCACCCACAGTCATTTAAAAATGTACAAAATAACACAAAATTTAATTGAAGTGGCATTTTGTGGTTACAGAAACAACCGTTATCATGGTGAATACACAATACTAACATGAACTGTTAGTATTGTGTATTCACCATGGTAAACTGTTCCTGATGAATAGAATGAACATTATACCTGCATGCAAATTCTTCCCAGATAACACATGACATACCAGAAACGTGATTTATTGGTACTTTACTTTTATTTCAAGACTTACTAATTGACAATGTAACTACAACGTTGCATGCCACATTACAATTGTAGAGTTGCGACCCACCAGTTGAGAAACACGGCACTATAGTGTATAAAATGTGTTGCATTTATAGGTGTAATTACAGTACAGTTCTTAATATTCTTTTCACACATGTGATAAAGTTGTTTCTGTGACAGCTCCAGTTGTCTTGTTTATATTGTGCACACAACTGCCATTAATTATTTAAGGCTTAGTGAATGAATAAACAAATGAGTAAGCAATTATGAACACCGTTTTTTCAATATCTAACTTTTCATCCCTAGTGTGCCATAAATGCTTCATGTTTTAGATGTCTCACTAATTAAAGCACCTAAATCAACTCATGAGCTTTTTCGTGTGTTGAATAGGGAGACGTCTAAAACATTCTGGAAGGTTGGGAAACGATGATTTTGAGTTGCATAACTAACCACATGCATGCATTTGGCATTACAGATTTTAATGCTTAAAGTATGTAGATCTTTATACTTGGTTGGCATCTTCAGAGGATTTATAATTGGGTATAAACTCTTTCCAGTTAAGTAATATTAGTGTTTGTTAATACTCTTGACGTTTACATTCATTGCTGTTGATCAACATGCTCTGTGTTTTTTAAGTGTTTTAAGTGAGGCCGCTAGATGTTTTGTTTTTCTCTGTGATACACATTTATTGAGGAGGATCCATTAGTCAAAAAGATAAAAGATACAGTGCATTTGTCTAGATGAATCCATTACATCCATCCATAGATGAGTCCATTACAGAATGAGCTAATCCCATCAGTTGTTGTAATTTCTTAAATACTTTCTCTTTCGCTCTGTCTCTCTTCTATGTTCCCTATGTTATGCATCCAGGAAAGTGAAGAGTTGTCATATGGAGCTAAACTCTGATGGTTAACAAGGCAACGTAATGATTGGGAAAGTCTGGATATTCATCACTGTGAGTTATAATTACTAAGTCTTTGCTAATATGTTAGAATGAAATGTTTAAGCCACTCAGTTAAAGTTTATATTTTTTGGACCATGTTAAAGATGTACATTGTATTACAAGAAGAGCTGGCCTAGTTACAGTGTTTCCAGTCTTACATAAGACAAATGATTTCAAATGAAAGTTGTACAGAGATGGAACTTGATTGCTTCTCTTTCCCTCACAGGCATTTTCATTCATCACGTATGTTCATCATACCCGATCTGCATGTATGCCTAATGATATTAAGACACATCTGGTAAGTCTATCCTTCATAATTTTTGATGTTCATCCAAATGTCTTTCATCTCACACATTTCTGAATTTGTAACTTGGGAAAGTAGCCTCCAATACTGTGCAAAATTGGTCAAATGAGGTCAATGCCATGATGTTACGCCATGTTATATGTCCATAACATGCAACTAACAACCCTCAATGAATGTGTAAAATATTTTATCTTCATGACCCCCATTGGGTGACACTCACTAGGCCATCTTTGGTAGTGAAATCAATAAATGACAGTTGGAAATGTATTTTACTGTTTTGTTAGTAATGATCCACAGTATTCAATAGACACTAAAGCCACAATTAAAATGTATTATATTATATTCAAAACATCAACAGTTGGCTTTTATTTTCAGACTTTGTGAACATGTTTGTTAATTCAGTGAACTACTATTCTGCTCGGACATTCGTCTGAATTTGAGGGGATCTGACTTCATACATCCATGAAAGTGGTTAAAATGAAAATGAAAGAGTGGTTCAGAAAAGTGAAATTAGTTCTTAGAAAGGCTCTAGCATCATTGGTAACACTTTAGTATGGGAAACACATATTCACTATTAACTACGACTTTTGCCTCAATAAACTCCTAATTTACAGTTTATTAATAGTTAGTAAGGTAGTTTTCGTAGCGTTTAAGTTTAGGTGTTGTGCAGGATTAAGGGATGTAGAATATGGTCATGCAGAATAAGGCATTAATATGTGCTTTATAAGTACTAATAAACATCCAATGTCCTAGTAAAATGCATGCTAATAAGCAACTAGTAAATAGCGAGAACTGAGCCCTAAAATAAAGTGTTACCGCATCATTTGTTTGCTGATGCCACTTGGTTTGATATTTTGAGTGTAATGTAATGAAATTGCAATGTTATCCAAATACTTTTTGAGGCCACTGTACTGTACAGAAATATACTGGATGACAAAATAAGCTTAGAGAATTCATACACTAGACAAGTACATAGTGCATGGTCAAATATTGTTGTGTAATTACCACTTAAGTGTAAACTGTTGTCCCTGAAGACCAGTTTCCTACAATGTGCTTGATTCATGTCTATTGTAGTAAATTGTGGTCTTTTTTAATTTTCACAAAATCTAGCCATGTAATAAGATAATCAACAATCATTGTAAAAATTAACCCATTTAAGATGACACAAGATACAAGATGATATCCTGATCACCCTGTCAGATGTTTATTTTATGATTGACTATATATACTGACTGTATGATTCTTTAAATATGTACATTATCTATACATGAACATATGTACTGTATCTTCTGTGAATTCTCATAGGATGATGCGTTGTTGGAAGAGCACATGTTTGAGATTAAGGTATTCTCATCTGAAACAAAGGTATGAGCAAACAACATAAGATGACTTTTATTTACTTATTTACTTTTATTAGTTGTACATTGTATTATAAACAGCATTATGGTTATGTTATGGTTATGATATTTTCCTGTTTAATCAGTGTGTCCTGTGTGACTGTTTTCTCAGGAACATGAGCTTCTTTCAGTAATAAACACTCTATGTTCAACCTGGGTTAAAAACAAGAAGAAGGATAAGGATAAATTAAGTGTACTAATAACTTTTGAAATAATGCTAGATGTGAGTATACTGCTTATTCTATCATATTCTGTCATATCAAATAGAATCATTTCTGACTGCATGATTTTCCTATTTCTCTAGCAGTTTTTTTCAGACAATTTTGAAAGTTTTTGTGCGAATCTCAATTGCACAGATGCTTACACAGTAAGCCGGGTAAACACAACCGTATTTGGTGATATGTATAGAAGATCTTGTAATGGATCAATATCAGGTAAAGACGTTTAATCTTTCATCATTTACCCTGTGTCTTTCCATTTTTTTCCCCAACCTTCATTCATTCATAGTTTGATCAATGGCCACCATAAATCTCATTGGCAAGGCTTCCTTTTATTAATACCTGAAAGCATTTAATAAGCCAGAATGTTTAATAAGCAAATAAACAAAATTGCATGGAGTGGTACATATGTAATGTTATGAATGGAAAATGCAGATTTTGCTCACATTCTCTCACTTTTCTACTTAGATCTGAAATGTCCATCAAAAAGTAAGTTATCTGACTTTGTCTCCCTTATATACACACAATCAAAATTTCTAAAAAGGAGGGTTTTTTTTGTTTACTTGCTGAACCAGATATAAAGCTGAAAATTATGCTGAAGGAAACTTTGTATTTAAACAATAACTGATTATTTTTCATACATGTACACACGCTTTGATTTTGAAATGTTGGGTCATGAAATTTGGTCTGGATGTTTCTAGTAACACTTAGGGCCCTATCATACACCCGGCGCAATGCGGCCATGTGTAATATGCTATGGTTTTTTAATCACATAGGTACAACGATCAGCCCAAACATCACTGCTGCTGAAAGTAAGCCAACTCATTTATTTCATATTCACATATGCAAACACAGATATTTTAACTCATTCACAAGATAATTTTAACAGATCATTAGTTCATGTACATAATGATGTATAATATAAAAACTATTTGAAAGTACATGAACTAAACAACCACTAGTTGTCATGTCTAGTTTTAGTTTTGGTTTTGGCCTTCATGTTTTTTTTTCATGTCTTTTATTCTGTAATCATAGTCCACTGAAGGTGAGCTTGACAAACCCAAGTGCAGTTTATTTCCATCCAAACATGAACAAAATACAAAGTAAACAATGAACTGACTTGAAAACATGAACTAAACATAAACTTGAACATAAACATAGCAGACTCACCAAAAGCAGTTACACAAACAATACTAGAAAAGAGACAATGGAAACATGAGGTCTATTTTTACACCGAGACTAATGCCTAACAAGGAACACCTGTGAACAATTAAGACAATAAACCAATCACAAACATAAGTGAGTATCACATGACAAAAACAACCAATGAGAACATAACACAGCACATGAACCATGACAAACCAGGAAACCAAAACTAGACATGACACTACTAAACAAACCCAATTATTAATATAGTGACAACTAGCCACAAAGTATCTCTTTCTCTGTCTGCTCTTTTCGATAAACATATCTTTTTTTTTAACTTGTTGAACCTCATATGAAGATATGCTTGGATAAAACTTCATATTCAAACAGATTTTTTTTCATATTCAAACAGATTTTTTTCTGAGCACGTCTGGTTTTATATTGTTCTGTTGACGCTAACTGTAATATACTGTAATATAAATCACATAAGGCACCACATGTTTTACAACGGTTGATTCAATCACCACAGCTCATAAAAGTAAGCAAAGTCAGTATAGTATTTCATATTTAAATACTCAACAAAGATTAAAGCATAGATACTTCGACTGTCATGTGAACTGACATCATACCACGTTTTCTAATGCATAGGCACAACATCTTTAACAACGGTCAGCCCAAACATCACTTCTCCTGAAAGTAAGCAAATTCAGTATTGAAGACATCAAATCTGTAGAGTTGCATTAAGACGATTATAATCTTCTTAAATTACGTACATAGATTATTTGCATTTAATACAGTAAGCATTACATCCTGCCTTTGTTTAAAAAAAATAGTACAAATTTGATCAGATTTGAATAAAACAACAGAAATTTAACTGGAAATATGCTTGATTTGCTCATATGTGGAGATCAGTCATTTATGGCATTACTTAATTCAGTTTTTAATTGTGAATATGCAATATCTTGTAGATTTGTCAACAGTTTCATCAGCATCTACAGAAACCAACAGTAAGTTTGTCTCTTGTGAGAGCAGCTTCATCTGTAATGAGTAGCATGCCTTCAGCATTCACTCACAAGCCACTGTAACATGATAGGCCTACAGTAGCATTAGTTTCTTAGCTATACTCTTAGAAGAAAAGGTTCTATATATAACCTTAAAGGATTCAGTTAAGAGCTTCATATATAGAACTTTTAAGGGGGTTCCAATCATAGGATCGTTTTATGGATTTAGTTGCAAGTGATTAATTCATTTTATTACATTTTATGAATTAAACAACTCGTAAGCATACTTTATCAATAGAAAAAAATTTAAATAAAAAGTTAAACATGAAAGTATTATGCAATCATTTAAGACATTTCTTCTTATATAGAACCTTTTTGGCATAAAGGTTCTGTAACATTGAGTCAAGAACCTTAAGATTCTATATAGAACCGCATTAAACCTTTTTCTAAGAGTGTAAAAGGAGTGTAATCCAGTGCGGTCTGGAGTAGGCTATCTGTCATATTGAGCATAGATATGAGAGAGGTTCTTCTGCTGTCTTTGCTATCTATCTTGCTATCTTCCCATCAGTTTGAAGCAGTCTCTCTTTGACAAGGCCTTTCACCAGGCTATCTGGCTATCTGCTATCTGGCTGCTTTTGTTATTGATTTTCTCAAATCGTCATGTTTTGAAATGCCACAGTATGTGCATTGTCACTAATTACTAATCTCACTAATATAGCCATTTACTAATCACTAATAATTTTGTACATTGCAATGATTACTGATATTTTTGTTCAATAAAAACTAATATAGATTTTCTTTCTCCTATTAACCATATAAGATCATCTTTAAAATCAAAAGCCAACCAACCACACGTTTTATAATTTATCATGAATGCCCATATACACTATATCATCTTTTAAGTTAACAATGGCCTCTATATCTCATGTTTTTGTATGGTTTCCCCTTTTATTACAGATGCTCAGAATCTCAGGAGTACGTGTGAGAGCTGTTAGTCTTTCTGACCAATTATTTTTGCTTGCCATTGTTCTCTCTCCCTGCAAATCTCTTTGTAAACCAAAATATTGCTTCTTTTTTATCAAGGTACCATTAAAACATGTTCTGGAGTCCTTGTTGTCTCTCTACTACTGAATATCGTTCTATTCCTGTTGGTGTTAAAGTGCCATTGGAATACCAAGGTAAAATGGTCTAAGCATTAACGTGGCTTGTGAGTTTATATAAAATTAAAGCAGGTTACTTTTTTTTGGGTAAGGCTTATTAACCTCAGATATGCTACTTTTTTGTCTAATATAAAAATTTATTTTTTATTTACAGAAAAATAAGCTTACAGCTGAGCAGGTGAGGCTCTTACTTGCTCTGCATCTCTAAACCAAGATGCTATAACCACCCAAGTTTAGGGGGTTTAGCTGTTTATATCTTGCCTCACACTTTTTCACCATTAAAATGGAAGCGTTGCAATATATGCAATATATGCTTATATTTTGGTGTGTTTGTGTGTAAGAGGGAACATGCAGCATTTACAGTATGTGTGGCATTCTGGGTATCTCAGAATGGTTATTGTATTTTATTGTTTTTTATTGATGCTTCGGTGTGTGTGTGTGTGTGTGTGTGTGAGTGTGTGAGTGTGTGAGTGTGTGAGTGAGTGAGTGAGTGAGTGAGTGAGTGAGTGAAAGTGGCTCTGGCAATTGTTTACTGAAAAATGCACACAATAAAACAAGAAATATGATGTGTATCTTGAGCCTCATTTTAAGGCTCTAAACGTTTTCATTAAAAATTTGAATGACATTTCTTTTTATTTTGTTTTCATTACCAAGATGTAGTTATGTTTGTTTCCTACCATATTATAAATGTTTTGACTCCATATTCTCATGTAAAATCCCTAGTGCTGGAATTCGTGCTTGGCTTTTGTGAAAAGTAAAGCCCACACTCTTTGATTTGTTTGGCTATCTCAACCATTTTGACCATTGACCACCCTAAAAATGTCACTTTTTTCTTAACAAAAAAAAGTGTTAAGAACATGTGTAATGAAGAACAGCAGAGCAGTATCAGGAATATCAGAAATTGGGGGGACAATTTGGCCATATCTGATTATTAAGGGGACTTATCCCTCTCATTATCTATAGAGGTTATGGCCCTGATACATAAAAGAGGATCCATAAATCATCTTAATATTTAAAATTTCATAATATTTCAAATTAAGTAGGCTACATATAGAGTATTTATACATATAACACACTGAGCATTTATTGCTACCTGTTCAGAGAAAAATATAGTAAACCTTTGATCAAATTTGAAAATTAAAATTAACCGAAATATTTGATTAAATGACATTGCAATCTTTTTTAGTATTATTTTAACTTTTTTTTTTTTTTACAGGCAAATCCACATGGAGAGTTGAGGCTTTTAAGGGATAGACAGGTAACACCACTTTGTAGCTTTTGGAAAAGGGTTTCAATGTGCAGGTTACATATCAAGTTTTTACAACTTGGACATTGTTCAGCCATGTACCAATCACATTATAGAGAAGAATGTTTGATTAATCACATTATTCTTCTTTTTCTCTCTTCTATTGTGCAGGAAATGGAATCGCCTCAGTAAGATTTAGTAATTTTAAGCTGCTCTCTTCTATTTTTTTTTTTTTACAATAGAGGTTATGCATATATCTAATCTATTTTTCTGTCAACAGTGTTTGAAAACAGTTAATCAATGCTGTTCACCTGTCTTCTTGTTCCAGTTGATTGTCTGGATCTGTTTTTCCCAGTTTCTATAGTCATCTGTTATTGCTACCACATGTGCATGACACACTGCTGTCTTTGAATTTGTGACTGACAAAGTAATCCCAACAAGTACAGCTTTAGATACTCACACACATCCACACAGCCTGTGTGTTTCCATTTCTAAATCTTGAATGTACCTCCGTAACTGTTATTCTTCATCTATCAAGCACCTCTGCTCTTGGTTTTTGAAGATGCCATTTGTAAGTCGCTTCGGATAAAAGTGTCTGCTAAATAATTAAATGTAAATGACCAAGTGTGCACTGTGATGATCCTGTTAGTTATTTATATTAATTAAAAAAGTACCCTGCCTGTACCCTTCAGTCCTTGAATGGTTGTGCTAGAGAGTTTCTTTCGAAAGGAACGAGGACCAGAGAGAGTATTTACAGCTAAGATACTGCCTCATTAAATTTAATATATCCTGTCTTTTTCAGCAGTTATGCAATATATGCTTATATTTTGGTGTGTTTGTGTGTAAAAGGGAACATGCAGCATTTATGTGCAGCATTCTGGGTATCTCAGAATGGTTATTTTATTGTTTTTTTTATTTTTATTGATGCTTCGGTGTGTATGTGTGTGTGTGAGTGAGTGAAAGTGGCTGTGGCAATTGTTTGCTGCAAAATGTGTATCTTGAGCCTCATTTAATGGCACTAAACGATCATTAAAAAATTTGAATGACATTTTCTTTTTATTTTGTTTTCATTACCAAGATGTAGTTGTGTGTTTGTTATTATAAATGTTTTGACTCCATATTCTCATGTAAAATCGCTAGTGGGTTCACAAAGAAAGAAAGAAAGAAAGAAATTCCCATGAATTCAAACTGACCATATTCCTTGAAATGTGGCTTTGTGCATTAAAAACAAAACAATAAAACACATTTTTCAGTGCAAAATACAAAAAAAAGTGTTCAACAATTTTTGTTGGTTTTGTATGTTTTTTTAATCTAATAATATCAGGCATATGATTTAATTAGGCACAGCACACAGCTCCTTACGTCTTTCTCCTTTAAGGAGTGAAACCGAAGGTACTTTTATTTTGACAAGAAAGGCCTACAAGAAAGGCCCTTGTATCGTCATGCTAAACACATTGATATGAATATTTCGTTTCTTCTTATTGCATGTCTGAGGCGCTCAGTGAGTAACTTTATATCATGCTGTAAACATGCAGTATAGTTTTATAACTGCGTGTTCTACTCCCGTAAGCGCGTGGGTAACGCGAGATTTTAGTGTATATTCATAAGTTAGCATTTTAGCAATGCTGTAGTATCTCACTCTCTGTAACACCTTGGTTAGATAACTGTTCAGATTACATGCTTAACATTTGTGTTTTATGCACTGCTAATTTGTCCTGTGCGTCCATGTGTGTAGTCATGGAAACGGACGCGTCTCTCCTCGGTGTTGAACTAGAGCAGAAACAGCAAGAAGAGCTGTATCAACAACTTTTGCTTCAGGTAACCGCTTTGACACAACTAACCTCAACAATTACATAAGTACTGTGCTGTGTTTCGAAGCAGGTCCCAGCTATAAACATTATTAAACTTAGTGGAATATAGAAAGTCACAGTAAACGAGCACTATTAGGCTACCAATGCGTTGAATTTGTATAGTGCAACAAAAATGCACATTTAGGGAGTTTACCCGCAAATGAAAATGCTGTCATCATTTACATGAATGACTTAGTGACTGACAAGACTCGGTTACCATTCACATTTGCTGTCTGAAAGTGATTGGTGACTGAGTCGGTCAGTCCTCAAACTTTATGCCTAAAAGAACTCTTTTCACATTTTTGGGGTTCGCAGGAGTGGAAGTCATCATAATTGGGTAAACTTCTATAGCGGTGAATATAACGACTTTCTAAAAGAGGGAAAAATATATAGAGACAGTCAGCAGACAGAATAGAGAAAGATGTTAATACAATATATAGCGTTATAAATGTGTATTACATTTTTTAAAAATGAAAATAGGAAAACAAATAGATAAAATATATTTATTTACGTTTTATCATACAATACAGCATCTGTGTGTGTTTCATACTGTAAAAAGTAAATATTTAATTTTTGGGTAAACTATTCCTAAGTCAGAAAGAAATGTTATAAACTTCCAGTTTTTCTGATTAACCATTTTTATTGGAATTTATTAGAATATTTTACTTTCGCATTATCATCCAGATATACTGTATAGAATATAGAGCTTTTTTATCTATGTTCGTAAATTCCAATGCTTTACCTTTAGGTATTTAGTATTTATTTTATGTTCATTGCCTCTTTTCAGTTTAAATTGTTATTTGTTTTTTTCTTTCTTTTTTTCCACCCTGTAAAAAATTCCATCATGAAAAAATTATAAATGCATCATAATATATATATATATATAAAGAAGTAAGTAAGAAAAGTTACTTGCGTATTGAGCTACAGCTCATGCACTGGTGCTAACAAAATCAGATAATGGGTTTGGTTCCCAGAAATATACAGTATGTAAAATATACAGCTTGAATGCAATGTAAGTCCCTTTGGATAAAGGTAACTAAATTGGGGAACTAGTCTCTAAGTCTAAGACAAAAATATTATTTGTTTTGTCCAACATTACAGACCATGGGAAAAATGCAAAATGACAGTGCCCCTTCCAAAGTCATTCATCCACAGCCAGGTTAGTCTGATATTTCAAAACATCTTCTCAGGACTTATAAGAACCAGTATATTTAGAGTGCTTATTGGTGGTGTTTGTATTCATTATATCATTAATCCCATCCAAATTCATCTGAATTTTCTCTCTGTGCCAGGCATGTGTGTGAAGACCTCCTCAGTGTTAGACAAACAGAAGGTCTTTATGAATATCTGTCAGTCACAGGCAGTACCGCCCCCTCCTCATCTGTCCCAGGAAGCACTCGTGAAACTACTGGAGTCAGAGGACCCGACAAGTTACAGAGTGCCCATGAGTCTCGGCGAGCCACACACAGAAGTGGACAACAGTGAGAAACACATTCACATTTTCAAATTTACTCCATTCTCCTTTTATTATTGTTTTCCCTAATCCAATCAAAAATCTATTGTTTCAATGCAAGGACATTTGGTGTCTAATCTGGTTGACATAAATCACCAAAATGGAAGGAAATAAGGCGTCATTAACTGTGAATGGCAAAACAACCTCCTTCATTTGTATTGACTTCCTTTTATGATAAAGCGTTTGATTTGCATTCAGAATATTTTTATGTTTGCCAGGCTCACAAGGCTGTACTGTGTATGATGTCGTGATCAATGATGAGTTCTTCCAGAAATGTCAGGTATGTGAATGTACACATTGAAAGTACCTCAGGAATATGCAACTGCATTTATTGTGCAGGGAACTAGGTTTTGCCAGCCCGCTCATTGGAAGTGTTATTGTCCAAGATGGAAAAATTAAAATGATGGCCCAAATCGCAAATGCACTGTGGTGCAAAAGATGGTGTTTTATTTAAATACAACGAGGGGTAGTTATTATTGCCGAGATGTGACAGTGAGATATAAATAGCTCTCGATACCAACAATCACGTTTAATCTCTGTCTCCTACGCATCTGGACTCATACAACATATATCAACCAACTGGTAATTATACTGAAATGTAAATGTATGTGGTGTGAGATTATTGTAGCGGGACGATGAGCGCGTTTACTTTGAATGAACAAGAGCTATGGGTCTCGTGTGCACCCGGACCATAGCGGTAACAGAGGAGAGGCAAATTAAAATGTGTGTGTGTGTCAGAGCCAGAGCCATCCTGCCGCCTGATCAGGTCTCTCTCTTCACAATTGTCATCACTGTGTATGCTTGTACCCAACAGAAAGATACCCTGTTCCAGCAGTTCCTTATTGCAGTTTCTTTGGAGGGACTGGAAAACAAATACAACCTTGAGTTAAGCAGAGGTACGCCTAAATACAGAACAAATAAATCTGATATTAATTTCTCTGCATGTGTCTACTTCAGAACATGCCTTTTCCATGCCATGTCCACTGATCCTATCAATTTTTTTTTTTAAGATATTAAGATTTTGAAGAACAGGAAGTTCATGGGCTCTGTAGCAGAACAAAACATTCGTACCAAGAGCAAGCCAATTATCCAGGAAATTGACTCAAAGTGAGTTCTTCATCTCTTTGGTGGATTGGGGGTGGTGCTAAAGCAGGTTGTGAGAAGGATTGGGAGATTGTCTCTAATAATACAACTAATATTTATTACTAGGCCTACTCTTTAAATTCTTTAAAATTTATTGGAATCTACAGAGCCCTGCACATGACATGTGGGAAAACATATGTATATTGTGGCCACGAATTAACAATTTGTTCCCACCGTTAGATCGTGCCAAAATGTTAAATCGGATGGATCTCCACGTCAGAAATATCAAATATATTAGATCCGATCCCGGACGCCGAATCCCTGCCAGAAGATATAAGTCTTCTATCAGAGTTTGACTGAGAAAGCCAGGAAAGAGCAGAAGCAGTCAAGTAATCTTTATTTATATTGCGCTTTATACAATATGGATTGTTTTAAAGCAACTTTACAATGATAACAGGAAAATTATGCATTTCGGCTGTTGTTCAGCTGAAGTCAGTTCAGTGTTGATTCAGTTCTATTGTAAAGATTAACTATTAAATTAGTTATTTTCATCTAAAAAACAGTTCTGCAAAAAATTGTCAGTTCAGTTCTCATACAACAGCGTCAGTTGGGGACACTTAATATTAAACAATATTATTGATCTGACTGTACAGTCAGTCTGTACAGATCTGACTGCACAGCTTAGCCCACAGTTTCCGTGGGCTAAGCAAGCCCACGGCAACTGTGGCAAGGAACCCAAACTCTATTAGGTGACAGAATGGAGAAAAACCTGGTGAATGGAGAGAAACCAGGCTCAGTCGGGGGGCCAGTTCTCCTCTGGCCAACAAACAAACATGGTGTCGTTAGCATCACAAGTCACAATTCAGATCGGGATCAGTAGCATTCAAATATTCATCCAGTTCCTTTTGCTTGAAGATCGATTCATCACATCATTCTCTTAACTCCAAACATCCCATCAAACCACACAATCAGATTAAACAATAATAGCAAGCATTACAAGAGCAGGGAAATAAATAAAATAAGAAATATAAAATATAAAAACATAAAAGGGCATAAACGAATAATAAAATAAATAATAAAATGATGAATAATCATTTCATAATCCTGAATAATCCTAGGATCTAAGGTTTGTGGTCCCCCTCAGAAGAATCGCGTTCCGGGGGGACCACATTTGTATTATGTATAATTTTGTATACATAATACAAAATACAAAATTATGTATTTTACATATAATTGGTCTAAACAAAAAATGGCATGCGGGCTGAATGAAAATGCAAATTCACACTTTGTCAGTAGATCTTATGGAAAAGCAGAAATACAGCGGTTACCCCTGTACACAAAGCAGCGCTGTGTCTATAAACACCACTGTATTAGGCATTATACGGATGTAGAACATGCCTTCGAACTCTCTGTTGGTGAAAAGAGAAAGTGCAAAAGTGCCGCTGGTATCTGTGTATCGATACAGCGAAAAATGAGTATTGAAACTAATTATGTATCAATATGAAAAATCTATATTTTCTCATAAGGTGACATTGGTGCATTATAACTATCATTGTATTTAGCTGTTGGTAGCTGGTAAGATGTTTGGTTGAACTTTATCTGGCTTTATAATTTGTGCATAAAAGTATTGATGGATTAATAATAGCGAAAATTCTGCTCACAGCTTTGTCATTGGACAGTAAACAGTCATGATTTCAATTTCATAGTGAATTTTAAGTACAAAATGTAGTACAATTTGTGTACACTGTTTTCTAGATAATGTTATCAGCGTCAGCAATTGAAAACATGCTCTAAAAATGGTGCTATATAGCACTAAAAGTGTTTTTTTGGCTCGTAATCATAGGGGAACCACTTTAAGTGCTGGGTGCTTCAGTGGTTCTTCAGCGGTTCTTTGGGATGACCGAGGTGCTATATAGCACCGCTACCGTATAGAGAACTTGTTAAGCCCCCTGTATGGTTCTTCAGCGGTTCTTTGGGGGGGTTTAGGTGCTATATAGCACCACTGCCATACAAAGAACCTTTTAAGGCCCTTTAAAGGTTCTTTACGAGCCAAAGAACCACTGTTGGTGCTGTTTAGCACCATTTTTGTTAAAGAAATACAATGCAATATGAATATTAATAATAATAATATGTTTATTTTTTATAGCGCCTTTCAAGAACCCAAGGTCGCTTCACAATGTAGTACAGGAGTACAATCAGTTGACAATCAAAATAACAGTCAGTCTGCTCATTATTACAAATAAACAAGCAGATGGAGACAACAAACAACTACAGATAATTAACATAAGAAGTTATAGAATCAAAGAGAACATTAAATACAATAAAGTAGTCATATAACATAAAATAAAAAAATTGTGAGATCACTTGAAGGCAGAGAAGTAGAGAGAAAAATAATTATTTACTGAGCATAGAGAATAGATGAGTTTTAATTTGGGACTTAAATGTCTGGAGAGTAGGTGCGGTACGAAGATTCGGGGACAGCTTATTCCACAGCTTAGGGCCAATAACACTAAAAGCCCTACCACCCACAGTAGAGCGTTTATACTTGGGTACAACAAGCAAGTTATCATTGCTAGATCTGAGGGTCCGGGCAGGAACATATGGTTGCACTAACTCAGCCAGGTATTGGGGTGTAGGGCCATGACTTGCTTTATAGACCAAAACTAACAATTTAAACTGGATACGACTGGCCACAGGAAGCCAGTGAAGTTGGTTGAGGATGGGAGTGATATGTGCAGATTTTTTGTTAAATGTAAGAGCTCGAGCAGCTAAGTTTTGCACCATTTGAAGGCGATGTATTGCTTTGGTAGGTAAACCGCTGTATAAGGTGTTACAGTAGTCCAATCTGGAGGTTATAAAAGCATGAATAACAAATAAGTTTCAGCATCTCTAAAGTTAAGGGAGCGGCGGACACTAACAATATTTCGCAAGTGGAAAAAGCATGATTTAACAGTCTGACCAATATGTGAGTCAAGGCATAACATGGAGTCAAGCTATACTCCCAGATTTCGCACAGTTTTTGAAGGCCTAATCTGGACACCATCAATATCAATATCAATGAAAATGTCATGTCGTGGTAAACTCTGTGATTTAGGGCCAATCAACAGGATTTCAGTTTTATCAGCATTAAGCTGTAAGAAGTTATCAGTCATCCAGGTTTTAAGTTCCTGAAGGCAAGAGTTAACAGAAGCGGGAAGACAAGCTGAGTTGGGTTTAACCGTGAAATAAATTTGAATATCATCAGCGTAACTGAAAGTTAAGACCATGCCGTCTGATTATCTGACCTAGTGGCAACACATAAATGAGAAATAAAAGAGGACCAAGTACAGGACCTTGAGGTACACCATGAGAGATAGGAACGGTACCGGATCGATCTTTACCTATCCTAACAAATTGCTGTCTACAAACCCGATTCCAAAAAAGTTGGGACACTGTACAAATTGTGAATAAAAAAGGAATGCAATAATTTACAAATCTCATAAACTTACATTTTATTCACAATAGAATATAGATAACATATCAAATGTTGAAAGTGAGACATTTTGAAATGTCATGCCAAATATTGGCTAATTTTGGATTTCATGAGAGCTACACATTCCAAAAAAGTTGGGACAGGTAGCAATAAGAGGCCGGAAAAGTTAATTGTACATATAAGGAACAGCTGGAGGACCAATTTGCAACTTATTAGGTCAATTTGCAACATGATTGGGTATAAAAAGAGCCTCTCAGAGTGGCAGTGTCTCTCAGAAGTCAAGATGGACAGAGGATCACCAATTCCCCCAATGCTGCTGCGAAAAATAGTGGAGCAATATCAGAAAGGAGTTTCTCAGAGAAAAATTGCAAAGAGTTTGAAGTTATCATCATCTACAGTGCATAATATCATCCAAAGATTCAGAGAATCTGGAACAATCTCTGTGCGTAAGGGTCAAGGCCGGAAAACCATACTGGATGCCCGTGATCTTCGGGCCCTTAGACGGCACTGCATCACATACAGGAATGCTACTGTAATGGAAATCACAACATGGGCTCAGGAATACTTCCAGAAAACATTGTCAGTGAACACAATCCACCGTGCCATTCGCTGTTGCCGGCTAAGACTCTATAGGTCAAAAAAGAAGCCATATCTAAACATGATCCAGAAGCGCAGGCGTTTTCTCTGGGCCAAGGCTCATTTAAAATGGACTGTGGCAAAGTGGAAAACTGTTCTGTGGTCAGACGAATCAAAATTTGAAGTTCTTTTTTGAAAACTGGGACGCCATGTCATCCGGACTAAAGAGGACAAGGACAACCCAAGTTGTTATCAGTGCTCAGTTCAGAAGCCTGCATCTCTGATGGTATGGGGTTGCATGAGTGCGTGTGGCATAGGCAGCTTACACATCTGGAAAGGCACCATCAATGCTGAAAGGTATATCCAAGTTCTAGAACAACATATGCTCCCATCCAGATGTCGTCTCTTTCAGGGAAGACCTTGCATTTTCCAACATGACAATGCCAGACCACATACTGCATCAATTACAACATCATGGCTGCGTAGAAGAAGGATCCGGGTACTGAAATGGCCAGCCTGCAGTCCAGATCTTTCACCCATAGAAAACATTTGGCGCATCATAAAGAGGAAGATGCGACAAAGAAGACCTAAGACAGTTGAGCAACTAGAAGCCTGTATTAGACAAGAATGGGACAACATTCCTATTCCTAAACTTGAGCAACTTGTCTCCTCAGTCCCCAGACGTTTGCAGACTGTTATAAAAAGAAGAGTGGATGCCACACAGTGGTAAACATGGCCTTGTCCCAACTTTTTTGAGATGTGTTGATGCCATGAAATCTAAAATCAACTTATTTTTCCCTTAAAATGATACATTTTCTCAGTTTAAACATTTGATATGTCATCTATGTTGTATTCTGAATAAAATATTGAAATTTGAAACTTCCACATCATTGCATTCTGTTTTTATTCACAATTTGTACAGTGTCCCAACTTTTTTGGAATCGGGTTTGTATCTGATAGACATGAAGTTAAACACTGAAGAGCAGCACCAGTGATGCCTATTGCAGATAGTCGTGAAAGAAGCGTGGAGTGGCACACAGCGTCAAATGCTGCACTGAGATCGAGAAGAACCAGGATACTGTGTGCACCAGAATCAGAAACCAGAAGGAGATCATTTAGCACTTTTAAAAGTGCTGCTTCTGTGCTGTGATTGGGACGAAAACCTGATTGAAGCGGGTCAAATAGATTGTTTTGCTCTAGCTGTGACTGCAGTTGTGCTACGACTACCTTCTCAAGTAATTTGGCAATGAATGGGAGGTTTGATATTGGTCTATAATTGTTCTGGATAGTATTATCAAGGCCGGACTTCTTTAGTATTGGAGTGACAGCTGCTACTTTTAGATCATGCGGAACATAACCAGTGGCAAGAGATCTATTTATAATATGCGTAATAGGTTGAATAAGTGAAGGCAGAAGGGTTTTTAGAAGGTATGTTGGAATAGGATCAAGAGTGCAGGTGGTAGAATTAGATTTGATAATCAGTTGTTCAACCACAGATGTATTTGTGAGTAAAAAAGTGTCGAGTGGATGACCTATCAGACATGGAGTTGAATAGGAAGAGGCAGTTGGAGAAAAAGTTTGATAAATGTTATAAATTTTTTTGTAGAAAAAATGACTGAAAACTTTCACATAGATCAACAGAGCCAGTATAAGCTACGGGTGAGGGTTTAACCAGTTTGTTTATTTCAGAAAAAAAAGCTTTAGGTTTGCACTTGGCTTTGTTGATGACAGTTGAAAGATAGTTAGAACGTGCAAAGTTAAGTGCTTCTTTTTATTCCACTACTGAATCTGAAAAAGCCATGGAATGCACAGGAAGGGAGGATTTTTTTGTAAAGTCTTTCGAGACGCCTACATTTTGTTTTCAAAACTCTTAGTTCAGGAGTGAACCAAGGAGAGGAGTGAGGAGACGGGACAGTTCTAGTTATTAATGGAGCAAGATCATCCAAAACATTACAAATAGATTCATTATAGGTTGAAACTATCTCATCGGGACTCAAGAGGTTGAGTGAAGAAGGAAGAACAGAGGCAGCAATAGTAGCAGAGAAATTGTCAACAGTTATAGATCTCAGGTTACGGTAAGATATCGTAGTTTTGGTGTTTGGTTTTGCAAGAGGGAGTGAGAAGTCGAAGACAATTAGTTTATGATCGAAATGCCCAAATCATGACCCTGAGCACGCACATTGTCAATACCAACAGTACAAAGCAAATCAAGAGTATGAGAGTGGGAATGTGTGGGAAAATCAATATGCTGAGATACTTCAAAGTAATCCAAAACAGACATAAAGTCTTTTGCAAAAGTACAATCAGAATCAACATGTATGTTAAAGTCACCTAGCATCATTATTCTATCATGCTGGGCACAGGCAAGAGTGAGAAGTTGAATCAATTCAGAGAGAAAGTTTGTATTATATCTAGGGGGTCTATAAATCAACATAATCAGGAGTGGAGCAGGACCAGCAAGTTTAAGTGATAGACATTCAAAACTGGAAACATCAAGAACATAAATTTTAGTCACTTTATAATTGTTCTTAAAGATCACAGCCAGACCACCACCTCTGCGACTAAGTCTAGGTTTTGTCAGGTAACTATATCCAGGAGGGGTTTAAAGGTTCAGTTCAATGAAATCATCAGGAGTTTGCCAGGTTTCAGTCAAGAATAGTAAGTCCAGGTTTCTCTCAGTTGTAATGTCGTTCAGCAGTGCACCTTTCCCAGACAGGGAACGAGTATAGTCTGAAGTTTGCCAATGACCATCTGGATGATCCAGAGGAGGAATGGGAGAAGGTCATGTGGTCTGATGAGACAAAAGTAGAGCTTTTTGGTCTAAACTCCACTCGCCGTGTTTGGAGGAAGAAGAAGGATGAGTACAACCCCAAGAACACCGTCCCAACCGTGAAGCATGGAGGTGGAAACATCATTCTTTGGGGATGCTTTTCTGCAAAGGGGACAGGACGACTGCACCGTATTGAGGGGAGGATGGATGGGGCCATGTATCGCGAGATCTTGGCCAACAACCTCCTTCCCTCAGTAAGAGCATTGAAGATGGGTCGTGGCTGGGTCTTCCAGCATGACAACGACCCGAAACACACAGCCAGGGCAACTAAGGAGTGGCTCCGTAAGAAGCATCTCAAGGTCCTGGAGTGGCCTAGCCAGTCTCCAGACCTGAACCCAATAGAAAATCTTTGGCGGGAGCTGAAAGTCCGTATTGCCCAGCGACAGCCCCGAAACCTGAAGGATCTGGAGAAGGTCTATATGGAGGAGTGGGCCAAAATCCCTGCTGCAGTGTGTGCAAACCTGGTCAAGAACTACAGGAAACGTATGATCTCTGTAATTGCAAACAAAGGTTTTTGTACCAAATATTAAGTTCTGCTTTTCTGATGTATCAAATACTTATGTCATGCAATAAAATGCAAATTAATTACTTAAAAATCATACAATGTGATTTTCTGGATTTTTGTTTTAGATTCCTTCTCTCACAGTTGAAGAGTACCTATGATAAAAATTACAGACTTCTACATGCTTTGTAAGTAGGAAAACCTGCGAAATCGGCAGTGTATCAAATACTTGTTCTCCCCACTGTAGCACCATTTGACAAAGGTGCTGTAGAGCACCTTTAAAGATATGGTGCTATATAGCACCAAAAGTGGTTCCCCTATGATTACGAGCCAAGAACCACTTTTAGTGCTATATAGCAACATTTTTTTAGAGTGTATATATGATGTTGGTTCACTGCTGTGAAAAAAAAATATTGATAAATAATACAAAACCTTCATCACTTATCACAAAAAAAACAATTTACAACAACCTTGTGTATTAAAAATACTCACTCAGAAACAAAGTGTGCCATTTCTCATTTATTTATTCATTTATTAGATGCAAAAGCAAATTTATCAGTTGTAACTTGCTTCGCCAACCATACAGAAAGCCTTCTGCCAATGTTCTAACATGTCTGGTGATACATCACTGAAACACAATGGATAGTTGCTCATACTTGACATCAACAAGGTGTGCCTGAAGGAGGGGTGGGATTTCTATACTTGTCTATAGTAGCAATCTGAATAACAGTATGAATGCATAAGTGATATATTTAGAATCTGCCTGTTGGAAAATATAATTATCTCACAAATTTCTGCACATCGCCAGGCCCTTGTTTGGTTGTATGATAAATATTTTATCAAATGGTTATGCTTTCAGCTACCAATAAGAGTTTAATGCTCATTGTTGACCACATTTTACCATAATGAAATTTATTCCACAGAATGCTGGCAGTTTTGTTTCAGAATCAGTGCCAAAAAAGTCTGCAGATTAAGTTATCAGTGACAATTTGCCTGTATGTTACTGTGTGTGTGTCAGTGTGTGCTGTCCATTTTGTTAACATACGCAACTGCAGCTCATTGCTCTTCTCTACACCTCATCCCATCAGTTGTTGAAATAACTAGAACTATAACTAGAATTGCTCTAATCACTTTGTTCTTTGTGGACAGGGAACCTCACTCCTTGCCTTCATCAACCAAACGGTAAGTTTATTTGGAGTTGTTTGAATGCATTTGTGCATCTTATTGATTTGTAAATATTTTGGGCAAATATTTACCCCCCCCCCCCCCCATTTGTTATGCTCAGTGTGATATATTGTTATTGTAAATAACATAAACTTAATAATTCATGCTTTTATTGTGCTTCATTAATTCCAGTCCAGAATTCAGTTTATTAGTGGAGCCCCCAAGTGGAAATGCAGAGTATCTGATCGCTGAGATCTTGCTTCCTGGAGTGGTGAGGAATGGTTGCCTGGTTTTGTATTACATTCAATCACATGTTAACAAAAAGTAAGAGATTCTAGGCTTTACTGTGTCTTCCTCACTAGATATCTGCTCGCTCTCTTGTTCTGGACTTGGGAGAAGACAGACTAGTGCTGATTGCTCGACCTGCTCTTTTCCACTTGGATATTTTCTTTCCCCAGCTTATTGACCAAGAAAACAGTGTTGCCCAGTACAACACAAATACGCAGGTAAGTTCTGTCAGAATAGTGTGCTTTGCCTCGCTTCCTTCCATTTAAAGTCTTTTTGTGTGATCTTTTTGAGCTCTACACAATTACTGCTCATTACATTTGTGCTGTTGCAGATTTGCAGTATGTCTCACACAGTCTTTTCCTGTCTTCCTTTCAGACGCTCACAGTGACCATGCCAGTAGTGTCTTCATAAAATATATTGCAAGGCTATTATTTCACAATAAACTGACTTCATTTTGTACATGGTGTTGTGTGTTTTTCCAATTTACTCAACAAGATTTAATCGTTAACATAGCTATAAAAGTTATTTACTTTAGAGGTGTAGAATACATTTCTGAAGATGTCTTCTTAGTTGCTTTCTACCTTCCACCAGGGATTTTTATAGAACTTTGTGCTTTAAACAGCAAAGAGAGACACTTTTGAGAAAGACCATCATGTCGAGAGTTAAACTCTTATTATGACAAAACCTGAAACCTATGGAAGAACAATCTGTGGTCTGATGAGTACAAATGCTCTATGTTTGGTGCAAACCCACAGGAAACACCATCTCTGCCATAAGTGGTTTCTCTTCATCTGTAGGAACAGACAGACAGAAAAAAAGTTGGCATGAAAAAAAGAAGGTTGGTATTCTGGATTTGCTCAAATTTGAAGTGGGCAAACACTCAGTTGAAGTTAATTTCCATCATCTAATTGAACAGCTGTGAGTGACACTAGAAGGACTACAGAAAGAAGAAAGAAATGTCTCTCATTCTGATTAAATGAATATTCTAAATATTACAAGACTGCAGGCAAACAATGCTTTGTTTTACTGTTACAGTTTCAAAAAACAACTGAACTGTAATATGTCTGTTATATTGCCAGCCAAGCAAATTTCCAACAACTGCGTGAGTTGAACATGTTGCCTTGAATCTCACTTAACAGCAACTTTCCCATCTACCCATCCTTTTACCTTAAAGTTGTCTTGGCTATTACCATATTTTACTTTGTGTCAAATAGGAAATATGTCTTCTGGGAAGAATTGGGTCTAAATCCCCTGTGCTATTTTTGTCCCCAACTGTCCCTTTGTTTTTTCTATCTCTTTTTATATCCCTGTGTTTGTTGTGTGAGGTCATTCCCCCTGTCTCCCCTAATCCCTTGTGGTGGTCATCTTTCTGTCCCTGGGTTCATTTCTAATCCATCCATGGTCCTATGCCGTAGCTGCTAACACCCTCCATCTGTCCCTGTCCTCATATAAAAACAACTCATTGTCCCGCATTACAAAACTCTCATAATTCACGGGGACTCTCCTCTCATCCTTTGTTTTATCCTTTTCCACTGTGAACCCATCCTAAAAGGTAAAAGTATTTTTGTTACTTCTTAAACAACTGCATTTTTTTTAGTCTGTTCTTTCAATCTGGCAAAAAGTAACTGAATATAATTCAGACAGGATATTAGCTACATTTTATGAAAGCTGAAGGTCTGTTTGTTATTTTTAGTTCTTGTGTGCAGTTATAATAATGTTGTATCCATTAATGTGTTTTAATTTCTTGTACCAGACTTTTGTGCTACTTTAGGAGCAAAAAATAGATGTAATTAAATAACTATGGGCAACATCGGTCATAACTTTCATACTTATTCCTAGCATAAGTTCCTGTAGTTGTCTGTACTGATTTTTGTAGAGTTTGAGTGCGTCCCGGACCAAATGGACTTGGAACTATTAATAAAATTCACTCTCAGAACAATAAAGATTTGTCTTAACTCATGTAATCCTTCCCTGCGTCCTTGGCTAAAATGATCCTATCAGAATTCTGTGGTTAATGCTGCTATGACACCCAATAACGTTACACGTCCTCAAAATGCCCTCTTTGTCTGCCACTTTCCCCATCCTGTTGTCTCAAAATGACTTGCTTCTATTCCTACCTGGGACGATCCAGAACAAGGGGCATCTTTCATTTGTAATTTGATCGTTTGGTGCAGAATTTAGCCAGACTCGTGCCCTTTAGATGCTGAGAATCTCATTAACAAAGTAAGGGCAAACTGTTGAAAGGCTGGTTTTAGATGGGCACTGCTTACAAGCCTTTGTCTGGAGACAGTAAAGTAGGAGTGGAGTGGTGACAGCTACACGCCTCATAAATTCTCTCTGCCAATGAAAATGCAGCTATAAAATTGTTTCAAATAGCAGATATGAAATGGAACTGATATGAAAGACGAGGCACAGGGAGAGAAATCTCTTAGTGGAAGGTTATAGACAGCAACCAAACAGTGTGTGATAGTCATTAACTGCAATTCCTGCAATCAAATCACAGTTCACAGTAAAACTTTTTTTGTTTTGTTTTTTTGTAGAGTTTTCTCTGTTATCTCACAAGCATGCAGGCTGTTTTGTCCACTTACATGACAAAACTAGATGCTTCTTGTTCTCTGAGATCTGAAACGGTAGTAAAGTGCAATTTAAATGGAAGAACTGAGCTGTAGAAAGTGTCAGAAATTGTATCCCACCCTGTCTTTGTCTCCACATTCCCACCTGTTCTCACTCCATCGATCTTCATATGAAGCATTCAATGGGGTGTCAGCACTTTGGAACAATGGAACAATTTATATCTGGTGCTACTTTGTTTTTGTCACTCTCTCCTGCTCTCTCATCCTCTTTCTAAAGTGATTGTGAAATGTTAAGTTATGTGGTTCTGCTTGAACATTCCTTCCTGTCTCACTCTCGCTTTCTCTCTCTCCTTCTGTCATCCAGTTTCATCATGTCTGATGTAGAGGAAGAATATGAGTGAGTAATGTTTCCTTTTTTTAATCATTACTGACTATTTGACTATTAAAGCATTACATTTAAAGGGTATACTGTAATGTTTACTCAGTCCTTTCTCTTCCCTAAATGGCCCGTTAGGGAACAAGCAGAGGGTAAGTCTTTATTTTTTAAAATCTTTTTTTCTTTAATTTTTGCCCAGCTTAAACTGTAGCTTTAGTGATTATCAGTAAAGCCTTGGTGTAATGTGTACCTAGAGGCCAGTTATAGATGCCTCTAGAGGCCCAGCTGAGTTTCACTGATTGGACTGATTGGAGCTACGCACAAGACTGATTGGGTGCTTAGGCTTGTTACCCTGCCTTTTTCTGGAAGGGTTATTATTACACAGTGATCTCATGTTTCTGCTAGCATACATCCCTAACAAATGGTGTACACTTACATAATCCTTTGCACACACTTATTTATATACACACACTTATATTCTTTCCTGATTGTCCTCACGTGCTCTGTCTGGCACATAATTGATATTCACTTATGTTTTCCTTTCATTTATCACCCTGTCATTGTTGCTTGTATATTTGGGAGAAGCAGAGGAGGAGGAGGAGGCTGCAGAAGATGCAGGAGCAGGTAAAATAATACATCAGTGAGGGTTTAAAGCATTGAAGTCTCTTCAAAGTTGATGAGAAAATAAAAGGCCGTACAAAAATAAATATTATGAAATATGAGATTGCATGCACTCATTTACTCAAGCAACGCACCAGCAGAAATAGTGTGAATGTGAGGGAGTAGCTGTGAAATCCAGCAACAACAACAAAAAAAAGGTCACGTGACAGGGGGATCAATGGGATCATTTTCAGCAGGTTCGTGGTGCGCAAATCTAAAACTGTTTCTGTAGGGGAATTACAGTTAAGGCACATAAAAAGACCAGTATGCTCAATGAAGACCGACATTCAATCATTTGAGAGAGTTTACTGAAGCTCTCCACACTTCCGAAGGCCATATTGACCAATAGTGACTAATGGTGCTATAAATCCTAAAAAGAATTATACATGCTAAGTATGCATATGTGTTAGTGGATACATGAAATGTATTGGTGAACTTCATGACCTTAGACACAATTGTCTTACATGTCTCATACAGCTATCATGAGAAGAGCAGAATAAAATTAATAAGAATAAAGTTCAAACACACAATTCTCTTTCTACAAAATATAATTCTTGATTAATTTGGTTGTATGAGCAAATTCGTTAAAAAACAAATACATATTTATTCTGTGGAAGCCAGGGGAAATGAGTAAAAACTGTTTCTGCATTCCTGACATGGGTCAGACCCTCAGTCACCTCTCAGATACCAAATACAGACATTGCCTGTAACTTAAATTAAATTATATAATGCTTATTTAGGGATTGTAAGTCCACCACCTTCAGTTCGACCGGTGGAAATGGACAAACTAATAGACCAAAAACTAATATATTGAATTAAATTAAATATGTCTTATTTTTAAGACATATTTACTTACTTTTTTTGCTTCAATTCAAAGTTTGTAATGCTGTAGCTGGTTGGTTTGGTTCCTGGTTTATAACTCTTTAACAAAGACTTTTTTATAATCCCAATGCAAAAAAAAAAAAAAAAACACTTCTGGAACCACGGGTGCTGGAAAAAGTGGGTGTGCTGTGCACTGTTGCAGTCTATTAGTAATTAAACAACTCGCCGACACAGAGTCATTACTTTTGGTCACATCTGAATCAAACTGAACTTGAAATAATCAGTAAAATTAAAGTCAAATCTCCAGCGACCATTACCTGCAATATACTGAGGATTTATGGTCCAAAAAGGACAAGCAACAGTTCTTAAGTTCACATTTTCATATAATCCTCAAGTGAGATAAAGGTAAATATATCTGGCTTGATGCCAGTGATGGACTATTTAAACAACTGAGGACTATAATTGTAATACTTAATAGAAATAGAGAAGAAGGTAAGCTGAGGTAAGTGGCTGCTTAAATGCACTGTAACATTTGACAGAATTAAATGAACATGACATTTTTAAGGAACATAAAGATGTTAATAAAATTAATGAATTTTTGATTTGTTTTTAATATTAGTATGTTAATATAAACTTAGAAAAATAGTATATTGGTGTCTTGATAGTGGTAAATGCTGATAAATGTTACATGTGTCTGTAACCAAGAGACCATTTAATCAGACAATATCAAAAAATACATTCAAAGACCTAAACGAAGAGAAGAGGGCTTAATTTCCCAAGTCAAAACCCACAGTAGATCAAAACCCATTATTTTTTATCTTGTTAAACAAAAGGACAGAGCATATGGTCATGAGCCTATGAGGTCATAATATTTGTATCACAGTGGCAGAACATTAACAAATCAAAAGTTCTGCATGAGGGGAAATGTCTTGGTTACGTATGTAACCCTCGTTCCCTGAAGGAAGGGAACGGAGATGTTACGTCAGTTACTGACGAAATGGGGGTTTCGCTTAGAAGCCAATCGCCTTTGAGCTCTACAAAACGAGTCAATGGCATGAAGATGCCATGGGTCCACGGAATTTGCATAACACAACCCCGCCCCACCGCGTGGGTATAAAGGGCGTTGCGTGGCAATCTCGCATTATGTTACCTGCTGAAGAGCCGAGGCATGAGCGTCCGGCCGTTCCAGCGGTACAGCAGAAGTGGCATGGGGACGTAACGTCTCCGTTCCCTTCCTTCAGGGAACCAGGGTTACATACGTAACCGAGACGTTCCCTTTCAGTCAGTACACTACGAGTTACATCAGTTGCTGACAAAATGGGGGTCCCAATACAATCTCGCCACGACGGCTGTCTTCCAGCGTCCTACGCTGACCAGGGCTCCCTGCCGTGAGTCTTAGCACAAACGAGGGGCTAGGCTCAACGCCGATACCAAGGTACACTGGAAAGCATATCCCACGTGAAGAAATGCAACACAATGCCTGCCCGAAGGGAGGACTTAAGAATACACATATGACCCCTGTAGGGACTGCATATGGAGCACTCTGGGGTATCCAGCCGCAGGTGGAAAATTTTTCAACCCCAGGTGTGGCAAGGGTGTCTTGCCAAGGAAAGACACATGCTCAGAGAGACTTACCGTGGAAATACACATGTGGGGGTTGCCCAACGGGGGAACCATGCACACGGAGGCACCTAGCCGAACACGAGGGCTGACCAAGCGGGCATGCACTCTGAAGTCGACATCAGCAGTGCTGGAGGAGCTCAGGGCTTACTGGGAAGCTCACCTGAGAGAAAATGCGCACGCATCCAGTCCGTGGAGTAGAATGGCGCAGCAAGCGAAGACACCTGAGCCTGTCCAGTTACTGGCCACTTGGGGCGAGTACACGAGCGGACACAGGCTCCACACAGAGATTATAAAATCTTGCGAATGTGTTGGGTGTCGCCCAGCCTGCAGCTCTACAAATGTCTGTCAGCAAGGCGCCATGCGCTAAAGCCCAAGAGGAAGCAACACTCCTAGTGGAGTGTGCTCTAACCCCAAGGGGGCATGGCATGCCCTGAACCTGATATGCCAGGACAATGGCGTCCACTATCCAGTGAGACAACCTCTGCTTGGAGAGAGCCTTCCCTTTCTGCTGCCCTCCGTAACAGACAAAGAGCTGGTCTGAGGTCCTGAAACACTGCGTCCGGTCTACGTAAGCGCAAAGGGCGCGTACTGGACAGAGCAGTGCCAAGGCTGGGTCTGCCTCCTCCATAGGCAGCGCTTGCAGGTTCACCACCTGATCCCTGAAGGGAGTGGTGGGAACCTTGGGCACGTATCCAGGCCGGGGTCTCAGGATCACGTGAGAATTGGCCGGCCCGAATTCCAGGCACGCTTTGTCAACCGAAAATGCCTGCAGGTCCCCTACCCTCTTGATGGAAGCCAGAGCAATCAAGAGCGCCACTTTCATTGAAAGGAACTTCAGCTCCACAGACTGCAGGGGCTCAAAGGGAGCTTTCTGCAGGGCAGATAAAACCACTGCAAGATCCCAAGAGGGTATTTGAGGAGGAGGAGGAGGATTTAATCTCCTCACTCCTCGAAGGAACCTGCTGACCTACCGTTTTTGAATCCACCAGGTCATGATGAGCCGAAATCGCGGCCACATAGACCTTCAGGGTGGAGGGAGACAGCCTTCGCTCCAACCCTTCCTGGAGGAAGGAAAGCACTGACCCGATTGAGCATTTCGTGGGGTCTTCTCGGCGAGAAGAGCACCAGGTGATGAAGAGGTTCCACTTCAACGCATAGGCCTGTCTCGTGGACAAGGCCCTAGCGGAAGTGATGGTAGCCGCCACCTGAGGTGGCAGGGTACTCAAACCTACCGCGTCCCGTCCAGGTCCCACACGTGTAGGTTTCAAAGGTCAGGACGTGGGTGCCATACTGTGCCCTGTCTCTGAGTAAGGAGGTCCTACCTCAGAGGGATCGACCAGGGAGGGGCTGTCGCAAGGAGTATGAGTTCTGAGAACCAGGTCCGGCCGGGCCAATATGGGGCGACCAAAAGGACCTGCTCCCTGTCCTCCCTGATCTTGCACAGAACCTGTGCGAGAAGGCTCACTGGGGGAAACGCATACTTGCGTGGGGTACATGGCGACCGAGTCGATTTCCATACCGAGAAAAGATATCCTCTGCACTGGGGAGAGTTTGCTCTTTTCCCAGTTGACCTGAAGGCCCAGACGGGCGAGGTGCTGAAGCACCAGGTCCCTGTGTTCGCAAACCTGATCCCGAGAGTGGCCTAGAATCAGCCAGTCGTCGAGATAGTTCAGGATGCGAACCCCGTGTTGCCTGAGCGGCACAAGGGCTGCCTCGACGACCTTCGTAAAGACGCGAGGGGACAGGGCTAGCCCGAATGGGAGAACCGTGTACTGATATGGCAGAATATGTTTGATCGCCTCAGTCTGTTTCTGAGCGGTCGAGAACTGTTGGGCGAAGTCCTGGACCGCCCCGCCGAACAGCCCATCCTGGGAAATGGGAGAATTGAGGAAACAGGTTCGCTCAGATTCTCCCACATCAACCAGGTTGAGCCATAAGTGGCGCTCCTGGACCACAGAAGTGGACATCACCTGACCGAGAGAGCGAGCGGTCACCTTCGTCGCTCGTAGAGCGAGGTCGGTGGCCGCCCGCAGCTCCTGCATTAATGCGGGGTCAGCATTGCCCTCGTGCATGTCTCTGAGCACCTTGGCCTGGTAGACCTGAAGGGTGGCCATCGCATGCAGGGCGGACGCGGCCTGGCCCGCAGCTCTGTAGGTCTTCGCCACCAAAGTAGACGTAAACCCACAGGCCTTGGACGGGTGCTTTGGGTCACCACGGCATGTCGCAGCACTCTGCGGACAGAGTTGCATCGCAACAGAGTGCTCAACAGGGGGAACCCCAGTGTACCCTTTCACCGCGCCGCCATCGAGGGCAGTGAAGGCGGAAGTGGCTGCCGAGCAATCTCGAAAAGTCAAGGGAGACTTCCACGACTTCGACACCTCTTCATGCACTTCTGGGAAGAAGGGCACTGGGGGCTGACGGGCGCCTTCAGCACGGGCCGCCCCCAGATACCAATCATCTAGCCGAGAGTGCTCGGGACATGGCGGAGGGTTCCACACAAGCCCAAGAGCCTCGGCCGCCCGGGAATGCTGGAACCCCCGAAGGAAGCAACACAGCCGAATCGTCATCTCCGGAGGAATCCAGCCCACCTTGTGATGCGGCGATCAACATAGCATCCTCCGCCTGTGCGCCAAATGAAACGCAGGGCCCAGGACGGGAAACACCTGCGCCCTCATCTGGCAACACCACAGGTTGCAGTGTGCTAGAAGGGGGTGTGGCCCGAGGAGGATTCGTCGGGTTGGCCCACACCGTCACCCTCAAGTCACCCTGACCACCAGCCAAAGTATTCCCTCTCGTGGAGGGAATAGATTGGGGTGTGGTAGAGGGGACCCTCCCTCCAGTACGGAGATCATGGAGTCTTGACCGCAACACTGCGATGGCCATGTTCCCGCAGTGGGAACATGACTCATCCATGAACGCGCGCTCGGCGTGCACGAGGCCCAAGCACGCCAAACAGCGATCATGCCCGTCAAACGGAGGAACCAGCCGACCGCACCCAGAAACGGAGCACGGGCGAGACATCTTGAAAAAGACGTGCCGCGTGCAGCTCTTTTAGAGAGGAGTCTTTGCTCTGCAGAAATGCTGAAGCGCCTAGGGAGAACACACACGCTGTGCTAGATCACTGCACAGATCAGACAGGAATGCGGAACTCGCTAGAACGCGCCGTAACACCAACACTCTGGAGAGACACTCGTCTTGAAGAGAGAAAACGCTCAGGCAGTAACACTCGGCTCTGAAGCAGAAACATAATGCGAGATTGCCACGCAACGCCCTTTATACCCACGCAGTGGGGCGGGGTTGCGTTATGCAAATTCCGCAGACCCATGGCATCTTCATGCCATTGGCTCATTTTGTAGAGCTCAAAGGCGATTGGCTTCTAAGCGAAACCCCCATTTCGTCAGTAACTGATGTAACTCGTAGTGTACTGACTGAAAGGGAAATGTGATTATTGAGGAGAACTAAATACCCAGTTTTTCTATATATTGATTTGTTTGACTTAATTTGATTTCATGTTTCTTTTCTGGATCTGTATTACAGAAGAGCAGGAGTATACAGATTATCAAGGTACTTTGTTTATCTTCATAAAAAGAAAAAAGACATGCACAATCAGAACAGCATGTAAAAAAAAAAACCTTATGGAAGGTTGATGGGTAGCATGCTTTTGTTCATGTTTTGAAGGGTGGTGTAATATTTAGTCAGTCAGTCAAATATAGCACTTTATTTTCAACCATATTGCACGTTTGTGAATATAGTGTTTTTTGTAAATGTTTGGCTATACTTAACAATAACGGCTCACTGGAGACATATGGCCACAGTGGGAAATTGGAAATGGAAAAAGAAGATTTGTGCTACATCTGAACAGTATTTTTTTTTTGTTTTTTTTTTTGGAAAGCAATGCATCCACACACATCATCATTTGTCTAATCTGTGATGATCTAATTTTATGTCCATCTTATTTTCACATTGCTCATTGTTCTCTGATTTTTCTTCTTTTATTATTTCAATGTTGTATTCATCAGAGGAGACTCAGGAAGAAGGTGAGTGCTTTGATGAAAATACTTCCTTTAACTCCTTATCTTGATCCCTGAGTTCTGTGCTGTTCATTGTGTTGTCCCATCCTCTGTTTATCACTGTGAAACATTTGTGCCTTTTCTTTTTTCATTGACATGCATGAAACTGAAATTATAATAAATTCTTCATGGTACTATATTTCACATCTGATGTGGCAAGAAGCAGTTTTGAATATATCTGGACTAATGTGTCTAGATTATAAGTAAAAGGTTTTATACTATTCTTTTGGTCTGTTTATAAGTTTGTCTTTCCAGTCAGTTCACACTGTTTTTGTATAAAAACAATAAAACAGTCTAAATATATATTCACACAGTCTTGCTCAAAAGTTTAAAGTAATTTTAACAAAATAAGAGGCATCATACAAAATGCATGTTATTTTTTATTTAGTACTGTCCTGAATGTTTGCATATAGTCCACAAGACAAAAAATAGCTGAACTTATAAAAATGACCCCGTTCAAAAGTTTATTTATCCACAATTGAGGGACTCAAACACGACTATTAAAAAAGGTTGAAACATTCACTAATGCTCCAGAAGGAAACACGATGCATTAAGAGCTTGAATTTGATGATCAAGGTCAAGGTAAATTGTACTTCATTTGTCTTCCGGGAAACATGTAAGTATCTTCTGTTGCTATTTAAACAAAATAAAAATTTGGACATCTTCGTCCTGTTCAAAAAAAAATGTTGTCTTGTGGACTATATGTAAACATATTTTATGTAAAATATCTTATTCAGGACAGTACTAAATAAAAAATAACATGCATTTTGTATAATCCCTCTTATTTTCTTAAAATTATTCACATTTTCATAGATTCTGTAAGGGGTGTGTGTGTGTGTGTGTGTGTGTGTGTGTGTGTGTGTGTGTGTGTGTGTGTGTGTGTGCCTCTCTGGGGATTGCGACCTTGTCGTGGTGGAGAGGCTTGTGTGGTCCAAGAGCAATGCCGCCTGGAGCTATGCTCCTGGTAGGGCCACCCATGGCGGTAAGGTCAAGGGGGAGGTCCCTGACAAAGAGCAATCCAACCAAGACCTCAGCGGTGGAACAGGCGGAGGATGATGGCTGGTCTTTGGGGAGTATCACAATGGCTGGGAAGGCGGACGAAGGCTGCCGCAGAAAAGGCCCCCTCAGTCGTCTTGTACTCAGCATGACCTCACCATCACTAACACTCTCTTTCGCCAGAAAAACAAATTTAAGGCAAAGGACGGGCAGGAGCTGCTGAAGGACCAATATCAGTCTCCACTCAACCAGCCAGCTACCCAGCCAACCATAAAAGTGGACGACACTGCTCTTGAGAACGTGGACCATTTCCCCTACCTCAACAGCCTTCTTTCTTCAAAAGCTGACATAGAGTCTGAGGTTAACCATCGTCTGAGTTGTGCCAGTGGAGCCTACACCAGACTTAGGAAAAGAGTCTTTGAAGTCCGAGACCTAACAGTCCAAACAAAACTCCTGGTCTACAGAGCCGTTGTCCTCCCCACCCTGCTGTATGGTGCAGAGTCATGGACCACCTACAGCAGGCACCTGAAAGCCATGGAACAATACCATCAAAGATCCTTACGAAAGATTCTGAGGATCAGCTGGAAGGACAGACGCACTAACATCAGCGTCTTAGAGGAAGCCAACATGACCAGCATCACCACTACAATAATGCAGTACCAACTGCGATGGACTGGTCATGTCATCCGTATGTCTAATACACTGTCTCCCCAAGCAGATCCTGTACTCCCAGCTGAAGAAAGGTAGTCGAGCAACTGGCGGGCAAAAGAAGCGTTACAAGGACAATATCAAGGCCATTCTAAAGAAATTCCATATCACATCGGCCAACTGGGAACACATTGCACTTGACAGGAGCTCCTGGAAGAAATCAGTGCTGGTAGGTGCAGCACATCATGAAACAGAACTTCGCTGTGCCGCAGAGACAAAGCGTCAGTTTCACAAGGAGAAAGACAAAAAGGCTAACCACCACCAATGATCACTACTCTTCCCTGCCCACACTGCACCAAAGTATGTGGATCGCGGATCGGCCTCTACAGCCATCTGAAGACCCACAAGTAGACCCAACGGAGAGGACAGTCATACTCGTTTCGAGTGACTGCCAATGATGATGATGTGTGTGTGTGTGTATACAGTATATATATCTTTTATCCACATCAGATCAGTATAAACAGATTCTAAATGTGTGATTGAATCCAACTTTTACTGCTAACTTTGTACTAACCACTGACATGCTTTTTACACACAGAATGTTATATACTGTAACTAATGAACTGTAATGCTATAAGTCACTGAGTTTATTAAAATTTGGCCTGTGAAAGTCCATGAAAGAACTGTGTTACAGTTGTGTCCTTTAGTCTCATATTGCTTCAGAGGAACCAGCTTTATTAAAAAGAATTTCCAGATATTTTTAAAATGTGAAAAAAATGCAGAAAAAACTGTGTAATTCAGTATAAGACACTGCAAAGGGCAGCAAGACTAGTGGCATATTGTACGGTTGTGTGTGAACAAGAAGGGTTGAATAATTACATTTGACAAAAACTGCCTTGTTTCTTTTTTCCTTATTCTTTGCCTCTTTTATCAGAGGAGGAAAGACCCCGGCCCAAGTAAGTGTTTGAACACGCAGTGATCAAATCACAGGCACGCTCTGCATTTTCCAGATGTTGGCAGGCCTTTAATCCCAGAAATCTCTTGCTTTTATCACCCTCTCTCACACAGGCCCATGGTTCCACAACTTGCCCCTCCAAAGATTCCAGAGGGTGAGCGGGTAGATTTTGATGTAAGTACTATTTCAATTCATTTCACCAGTTTAGGATGAATTGTAAACTGAATGAAGACTAAGCAGACTGTGTTTGTCTATTATTGAGGCCGGATTAAATTCATACCCAATTAATTACCAAACATAATTAAAAATAACATTCAGCTTGGACTTCATGGAAGTTATGGCTTTCTATTTCTAATCTATATCATTTTATATCTAAGGATATTCACCGAAAAAGGATGGAAAAAGACTTTTTGGAGTTACAGACTTTAATTGATGTCCACTTCGAGCAGAGGAAGAAAGAGGAGGAAGAGCTGATCGGCCTCAAGGAGAGAATTGTAATTCCCAGTGTTGATCTTTACATATTTTTTTTTTTATCTTTCATGACTTATTTACCACAGAGACATTCTGTACTCACTTTTCTGTTTACTTTGTACTAATTTTCTCCATGTTGGCCATCCTGTCCATCTGTCCTCAGGAGCGGCGGCGGGCAGAACGAGCAGAGCAGCAGCGTGTTAGAGCAGAGAAAGAAAGAGACAGACAGACGAGGATTGCGGTAAATTAGAAATCAAACTTAAATCATTGTAAAAAAAAAATGCTCAATTGCTCTTAAAGGTGTCTGTGGAATTTAATACAGAATATCAAAATCAATGTGAATAATGTCTGCGCTCTGTCATCAGGAAGAGCGCCAGAGGAAAGAGGATGAGGAGGCTAAGAAGAGAGCAGAAGACGAGGCCAAGAAGAAGAAGGTTTTGTCCAATATGGGGGCAAACTTTGGTGGCTTCTTGGCCAAGGTAGGTTACTGAGCCTTACCATAAGTACATTAATGTACCATTAATACATGTTTGTACATATATGTTTTTGTGTTTGTGTTTTAGGCAGAACAGAAAAGGGGGAAGCGTTTGACTGGACGAGAGATCAAGAGAAAGACTCTTTCAGAGAGGCGCTCTCCTCTTGGCATCGAAAATCTGCGAGAGGATGGGTTGAGGTGACCACACACATACACATCCATGTTATATATAATATCATATAACATAATATAATATAATATAATATAATATAATATAATATAATATAATATAATATAATTCTCATTATGTCACATGCGGGTTGCAGAGATGAGGAGAAAGAGGATCTAATCGCACCAATGTAAATTTATTAACAAGAACTCAAAGGAAACTCAGAAACAAACTCTCAGGCAGGAACAGAACAACCAAGCTTTGGACAACTGAACTGAACACAGGGCTTAAATACACAGTTAACTAATCAAAGAAACAAGAGGCAGCTGACATAATTACACAATGAGAGACTGATTAGAAGTGGGAACAAAGGAAACAGGGACAGAAAAGAGTGCAAAACCAACTCAAACTTAAAAAGATCAAATATAACCCAGACACATAAAACTTCAATTCATATATTATCTAATGCACTTTTTTTACATCTACAAATGTTGTGGAGAAAAAAAATAGTTGAATTAGTAATTTTAAGCGCTTTACACACTATTCACAATCTAAAGTTGAAACTATTCATCATTTGTAAATATTTATAAATAACGTTTGTGTAAAGGGTTAAGTTTAGCTAAATGCTTGCTAAAAACATAACACCACATAATTGTAATTTGGGTGCAAAACATGTTTTTATTGCCTCAACACTTAGTATACTATATCTTTAAACAGGATATCCCTTGCACTGTTGACCCCTTAACCCACCCATAAACCTACCTATACCACCAAACCTGTCCTTAACCTTTACTCGTATCCACCTCAATGGCAGCAAAAGTGTTTGGCCATAGAACATGAAGATAATGAATAAGTACATTGTACCTAACAATTTTTTTAACGTAAGTACATAGTATTTAAAACACCTAATATAAAGTGGGACTAGTCATTCTTAGTCAGTCATCTGGATCACTCATCGCTACCAAACATGTTTTTTTCCATGCTCCATGAATAATTGTTTTGCATCATCATCTGTTCCTTACTCCCCCCCCAAAAAACAGGAAGCGAGCTCAGGAGATGTGGAACTGGATTCACCAGCTGGAGTCAGAGAAGTTTGATCTCTTGGATCAAATGAAGAGACAGAAGTATGAGGTATGGTGACTTTGTTTGCTGAACTGAGGTTTGAGAAATCTAGGTGGTGGCAACTGGAATGAAACCTGACTGTGTTTGTATTGGAAAATACTAATCTGTGTTCCATTTAGCTAGAGAAAGCAGGATAGAGTGAGTGTAAAAAGTCAAAGTGCAAAGAAAACAGTATTTATCTGAAATATGCTTCCTTCTCAACAGATTGTTGTTCTGCTGAACAGGATTTCTCATGCTCAAAAGTTGTAAGTCACATTAAGTTAATAAGCAGATTGTTTCTGATTAAGTCGTTCTGAACATAACAAATTTATGCAGAAAAATGCGCCTCTTTGCTAAGAGACAAATGAAATGACAAATGAAAACAATATGTGTTTTCTAAAATCTGAGCAAAAGGCATGTAGTGTATTCCACCCCTAAAGAGATGAAAGATCCAAAGATGAAAATTCTGTCATCATTTACTCACCCTCATGTCGTTCCAAACATGTATACATTTCTTTCTTCTACTGCACAAAAGAAGATATTTTGGAAAAAATATTAATAGCCAAGCAGTTCGGTTCCCATTGACTTCCATTGTATTTTTGTCCATACAATGGAAGTCAATGGGAACTGAAACTTGCTTAAGCCCAGTTTCCACCAAAATTACCCAGAACAATTTGTCCCAGGACAATTAAATTTTTTACCCCCAGACCTGTTGCTGTCTGCGTTTCCATCGCGGTCTAAAGTACCGTGAAGATTAGTCCGGTGACATAGGATTGTGTGCGACTTTCGAATTCCCGCTGGATTTCATCCTCTGCATATAAGCTTAATAAAGCCTGAACTTCATCATCAGTCCGTCTGTCATATTTTTTAAACTCTATTGTTGATTCGAATAGCAAATAACTCTTACTGCACGCACCGCAACAGACTTTTAAAAATGGTGGTTGAAATAAAATGCTGCGTGGAGTCAACCAATCAAAATGCTGCTTGAACTCAGCATTGTTGTTCAGCGCACAAGTCCCACTCCTAAAAGTTCCTGAACTTTGAAAAAGTACTACCTCGCGAGCAGGGTCTTTTTGAAGGGGAAATTTTTACCCAGAACTTAATTTAAACCCTGGTCCCTGCGGTCGAAACACACCGTACCACCCCAAAGTCCCTAGTTCCTGGGGAAAGTTCCTGCAGTGGAAACACGGCTTTAGTTTCCAAAATTCTTTAAAAAATCTTATTTTATGTTCCACAAAAGCAAAAAGAAGTCTTGGTGAGTAAATGATAACAGATTTTTTTTTTTTTTTTTGTGGACTATCCCTTTAAGCAAAAATTAGGCTTTGCTTATTTCTTAAGCATTTTTCTTTCATGAAAAAGTCTATAATAATCTGTCTATATGAAAAATTGTCTCTCAGTTGTGCTGAAGTTTCACCTCTTTCTTTATCACAGCAAAAAAGTCCATGGTAAAGGAAAGGTCGGAGGTCGCTGGAAATAAGACATTGGAAAATTCTGAAAAGCCAACATGGATGCTTTTACTTCTGACTCTTCTGACAATTTCACAGCCTCTGCAAAAGAATAACATTTCTGAATATGTTCAAAACCTCTCTCAGATCTGATGTGCTTGGATTAGATTAACCGCTTCTGCTTGTTTTATTCTCATTTGTAAGGCACTGTGGATAAAAGTGTCTGCTAAATTAATAAATGTAAATGTAAACTGTCTGATTCATCACTTATTCACAGACTGACTTTTAGCAAAGTAGACTGGTTATGCAACTGAAACCATTTCACTCTGAAAGGGAAGATGAATGTATGTTTAGGAAATTAAAATAAACTGTCAGGGAGAAGCATCTTTGACGTGATTTAAAAACGTTCGCCTTAATTCATACTGTATAAAACAGTCTGAGAATCCTGTTTTCATGACGCTGCACAAAAATGTTGGTTTTCCGCTCACATGTCTGGCTATTAATAGCAAAAGTCATTTCCAAGTTCTTCCCTAAACATCTTTTGGTCAGTTTTCATTGGGTTTGCCGAAGTAAAACGGAATATTATAAATTGCCAAGGAACCCAAAAGTTTAAACTGTTATGATCAGGTGAAGTCTCTTGTGCTGGAGTGACCTAAAGTAGGAAAAAATTGTGTGAGGGAGTGTTCACCTCTTTCATAAACCATCATGCCATTTAGCTCCCAGCAAATACTTGTGTTTCAATTACAAGTGTAATTGTAAAAGAAAAAAAAGGTGTGTACTCTAATAGCTAAGGCTCCATGAAGGCAATCGGCAGGCCCACAATAACACTATACAACGACTTAATGGAAGCCTAAGCAATAATTTAACGTGGGCTGCATTTTTATACATATAATTAAATTTCTCCCACTTCATTTTAGGTCTTAAGGTTATGGAACAATTTCTGTGGTATGATTAAGTTTAAGGTTGAGTTAAGGGGTCAACAGTATAATAATAGATACAGAAATTAATTACAGATCTAATTACATGCAGGTATACATACCATGTAAAACATGCATGTATACATGTACAGCGTATCAAATCATTAATTTAAATGTTAGTACATAGTAACAACATTATATAAAGTGGGATAAAAAATAGATAATTGAACGGGTTGATCTGATATTGCCATCTGGTGGCCGGTGTATGTTAGTTCACAATAAATTAGTAAGTTTTATGTTCACACTGAAGGCCTCTTGTGGCAAATTTTGTTTTAGAAGTTTGCTGCTTCAGTATTTGTATAATTTGTATTTCAATATTTTTTTCACATGTTCCTATGGTAGGCTGTACTGGGAAACAACGATAAGCATTTCATAAATTTTAAAGGGTTTTATTGGCAAAAACATTCATGCAGAGTCAATATTTACAGTTGACCCATCTACTTCATAACCTCTGCAATTAGCTCTGGCATGCTGGATATCAGCTTCTGATGGGGATCCATTCTTGCCTTATTAGGGCTTGCAGTTGATCACAATTTGTGGACTTTATCTTGTCCACTTGCCTTTAGAGGACTGACCAGGTTCTCTTTGGGTTTAATATCCGGGTAAATGGTTCTTTCAGGTGCAGTATTCTTTGCAGCAATTTCCTTGCATGTGAAGTCATTTTGCTGCAGAGCGACGAAAGGTAGTGGTTGTTTAACGGTAACCATTGCTAAAACAAAAACACAAAGAAAGGAAGCACTTCTTCCCTCCTTTATAGCAATCTGTCTGCTTTTATAATCCAATCAGAATGATAAAGTGATTTAACCTGCCTAGTAAGCTACTCGTTCACACGTTCCCATGTGCTGATGATATGATTAGTGAAATTATGTTAGCTGGTCATTTTGTCCCAGTGCCAAAAAACAGTGAAATTTGGGTTTCAGTGATAAATCCGTGATATATTTGGCTAATGAAGATTTTTGCAGTTATTTAAAATGCATCTGATCACTCTGCACAATAATCTATAAACAATTTGAATCAACAGCACAACAACTGAAGCAGCAAACTGCGGAACACAAAATTTATGTCACTGCCAAAACATTTGGCCATGGATGTAAACTTTGTTGCTGTGTAATAATATAATATAATGTACACAAGAGCCTTTGGGAAGCCGATTTAAAAATCATTCAGTCTAAACTAGTCTAAAAACAGCAGTGTTGTAGCGTGACAATCAATGTAGATTAGCACTCTTTGATTAAGGAGATTTTTCAGCAAATTACTGATCTAAAGCCAAATTTATGACCATATTCTAAAGATATAGACTATTTTGTGAATATATTCTGATTTGTTTGGTTAAGCTCTCTCAGTCATGGTCATTTGCTATCTTGGCTAAATTTGCAATATACTGACTGTTCCATATAGCACATCTCAGTGTGCGTGTTAATCTGTCTGTTTTGTAGTCTTTTTTTACCAATTTATATTTAACCAGTTAACTAACTTTTTATTCAAAACGCAGTCTCTCTATCTGTTCAACCTTCTCCAATCTCTCTCTTTCTCTTTATGACTTTGCCTGTGTGACCTTTCTGGTCTCCTTCATTCTCTCTCAGCACACCCTCCCTTCCCTGGCTCTAATTCCCTGCTCACATGTATGGCTTAGTCCAGCACTGCACTTGGAACACAGCCGGAAACAGCACAAGATTAATCCAGGCTTTCACCTACAACTGGACAACTCTAAATACGGCTGAACCCAACCAGACAATTGCTATTGGTAGACATGTTTACAGACAATAATTGTTTCCATATTATTAAAGCCTTTTCTAGTAGATTATGGTAAATATCTACCATCAGTTAATTACTAGGTTTTACAACTTTTGTGTCAGTTTGTATATATAATGAAAACACATTTTAAAATCTGTTATAATATATCAAGTTGCTGTTTTTATAGTCAACTTGGTTCACAGAAAAAAGACGAGGCAAATCAGGACAGATCTCATACAGTTATAGACATACATACATACAACACTTTCAAACAAAACAAACACTTATCATCCACACACATGCACATTTAAATAAGAAACAATCCAGATGAACAGACAATACATAACATTTATAAAAGTGAATCCTCCTTTGTTTCACAGTAACGAAGGGTACAGGAAACAATGACGTTAATAACTCAACAGACAGAAGCTCCTCAGTGACAGGATGTATGAGATTTAAATTATGTTTTTGCAAAAACTTTTATTTGAGGGGTGGATAAGTAAGATATTTAGCGGATAGGTGCTTTAAGGGCAGCGTCTATTTCCTCTTCAGGCTGAAGGGTGTGCCACTGGGCCACAGGTCGTCTGGGATTGGCCAACATGTCTGACCAGTGTCGCAGACCCACCCCACTAGCACCAAACCCAATCCAGCACTTCCCAATTGCATCATTGCTTCCCAGTTTATCATAGTCATAGACAGTGATCAGCACCTGGATCTTCTGCAGGGACACAGAGGAGCAGAGAAAAATAGGTCAATACGCATTTAATCCACTTTGTTCTTCGGTCCCGATTTATATGAAGTGTCTTTAACTAATATGTACTAACATTTAAATTATATTTTAAAAAATATATGATGTTAGCTGATGTTGGCCAGGGCCAAAAAACAGCAGTGTTGTAGCGTGACAATCGCAGATTCACTTCCTGACAGATATCATGCTAATGTAGATTAACACTGTTGATTAGAGAGATTTTTCAGGTATCTGGCAAATTATTAATCTAATTACTAAGCAAAAATTTATCACAATAATGTAAAGATAGACTATTTTGTTAATATATTTTGATTTGGTTGAAAAAGCTCTCTCAGTCATGGCCATTTGATATAATTTTGGCTAACTTTGCAATGTACTGACTTCTTATTAGCACATCTTAGCGTATGTGCATTTAAAAAATACATGCATATAATTACAGCTGTAATTAATTTCTGTAATTACATCTATAATTACTCTGTTGACCTTCCCTTACATCTTAACCCACCCTTAAACTTACCCATCCCACCAAAACTATCCCTAACCTTAACCGTATCCCACCTCAATAGCAGCAAAAGTGTTTTTCAATACAACATGAACACAATAAGTACAATGTACCTAACAATTATTATTATTATTATTTTTTATGTAGGGTGAATTCAGGTTGATTGGGACACTTTTTGCCATTGAGATGACTGGGGAAAACTGTCCCAATCAACCTGAATTCACAAAGGACATAGTAGTTAAAGACACCTAATATAAAGTGTAACCCATTATGTTGTAGACACAGATGATTTTACTAGTAACATTAGCGCTATAAACGTAGCGTATGTATAGTAAAAAGGTTGCATTGCATTGACAGACCAAAAATGTAAATCTGCAAATGTATTAGAGATGCAAGTATAGTTGTGTTTCAAACAGATACGTTTACCTGAATCTGAGCGAAGGGGATTTCAAAACTGAAACTTTCATTGAAGTAAGGGTTCAGAGTGTTCTGCTTAACTGTTGTCTTCTTCTTCTTGATGCGCTTTCCGTTGTGTTGCAAAACCACTTTCACAAAAGGATCTAAGAGAGAAAGGGAAAGAAAAAAGTAAGAAAGAGAAAATGCCATTGTACATGGATAAAGACAGAAATGCACCTTAGCACCACATTTCCATGAAAAAGAAATGTTTAAAAGTATAGAAGTCTAATTATATTAAAATAAATTCACATTATATGTGTAGAGAATAATTTCATTTTAATATCAAGTACAACACAGAATGTAATCTAATTTAAACATAATGCTTCCACAATCACCTGATAAACCACCCACGTCCATCTTCTTCAGGTTCTTGGCTTCCATGATACAGACAGTCAGTTTACCGGAGGTGGGCACATAGCGCAGGGAGATACAGATGTCTCCAAGCTTTTCTTGCTGTTGGGAAAGAAGAGGAGTGTGTTTAGCTAAAAAGCATTAAAAAAAAAGACTATGGCAGCTAAAAAAAAATGTAAAAGTCTGAAGGAAAGCCTTACTTCCTCTTTCTCTCCTCCAACCAGGTCTTTCCATTCGTGTATGGGCTGGCCCAGGTCAATACTGTTCATGGGGATTTTGATCTCTCCAATTACATCATGTTTACCAAAGCGGTCAAAGTCAAACACCTGCAGGACCAGAGTCTGTCCTGCTAGATCATTGAAGGGGATCTGGAAACAGAAATAAAACATCATATTTGAACACGGACCTAGTACCATTTATGCAAAGAAATTGCATTTGCTTTGTTTAGAAAAAAAAAAAGTCAGTTGCACTTATTCTACAATAAAATCAAGCATAACAGATAAAGTGTACGACAAATTGCCTTTTGTCAAATCCCCCAAAAAATGCATGATTGTACGGGCATAACTGCAATACCTTAAATAGGAATGTCTCATTGAAAACAGGACACAGGTTCTTGCGCTGGACCTTTGTTTCAAACTTTTTCTTCTTGTCTGGTAGCATATAAACTTTGACATAGGGGTCCGACGTTCCACCCAGATCCATGGCAGGAAGGTCTTGTGCTTGCAAGATACCGACAATGAGCTGAAGATTGTGGAAGAAAAGGTTGTGGGTCAGGTGTTCAAAATCAAGAAGCTAGTACACATTCTTTAAAAGGCACGTTTTGCTGATTTGTATAAAAAATTATTCATATCATCTCACAACTAGCATGCATATTATGAACATCCACTCTCAACCAACCTGATTTTCAGTGAAGTTATAGTCCAGAGAGTACTCCAATTTGCCATAATATTCTTTCTCTCCCTCGCCCTCTCCTTCTTTAGGTTGTTCCTAAGAGGGTTGAATATTGAGCATGGGCAGTATAAATTTAAAGTACTTAAAGGGATAGTTCACCCAAAAATGAAAATTCTGTCATCATTTACTCACCCTCAAGTTGTTCTAAACCTGTATGCATTTCTTTCTTCTGCTGAACACAGACGAATATATTTTGAAGAATATGGGGAACTAAATAGTTGATGGACCCCATTGACTTCCATAGTAGGGAAAAAAATACTATGGAAGTCAATAGGGTCCATCAACTGTTTGGTTACCGACATTCTTCAAAATATCTTCTTTTGTGTTCAGCAGAACAAAGAAATTCATACAGGTTTAGAACAACTTGAGGGTGAGTAAATGATGACAGAATTTTCATTTTTGGGTGAACTATTCCTTTAAGCAAACCTTTAAGCCAAACTTTTCCCATTTCTTATTAATATTAAATTAAAATGAAGAATTTGCTCAGCTTTGAGCTTTCATGCTCTCTTACCTCGCCTGCTTCTTCATCTCCCTCCTTTTTCACCCTTCTTCGTCCCCCCTTCCTCTCTCTGACTTTCTTTGCTTTCTTCTTCCCTCCCAAGCACTTCTTATAGATACAGAAAGCAAAGCAGCCAACCAAGGCTAGCACGACCACAACTATGGCACCAATAGCCCACATGGGCACTGTGCAGTAGAGAAATAAACAAAGAAAGTTAAAGGAAAAATCTGAATTATGTAAAGATCACAATTTAAATTCTGTCACTAAAAAAGACATCAATAAATAGATTCATGTTTTTAGAAAAATGCAAAAACAAAACAATAAACAACATCATTTCTGCTAAATTAATATATGGATGGATGGGTGGATAGAGGGCTGACAGAAAAAGACCGGAAAATTGGAACTTACTTCTGATCTTGGGGTCTGTTTATGGAATAGATGAAAACATGAATAATTTACATGGAAATGAAAAAAAGTGGAGGAATTAATTTATCACACACAGTTTAATGGGAATGTATGTTTGTAATGATAATATGATGAAATATAAATTATCCCTGCTGGCACCAGACCAGACGTCAATTTAACATCAGAAAGACATTGGACAGATGTTATATTTTGGTTGAATATTTAAATCAGGTTAACGTCAAAAGCCAACATTGGACAGATGTTATATTTTGGTTACTTAATACAATGAAATATCACCGTCTGATAATGGCATTAGACATTGTTCTGACATTGAATTTTGGTCACACAATGTAGACCAAATATCTATGTCTTATGACGTTGGTGGCCAGCTGAGATAAGATTAAGTGTGGCATATATCTTGACATAAAATTATTACTTACTAGGTAGATGGCCAAGCTCATTGAAGAACTTGTTCTTCATATTTATGAAGTTGTGGGAGTGGTGAGAGGGAGGGGACGGAGGGGGTGGAGCAGGATTAGGCTCCTCCTCTGATTCTGCTGCCCTCCGCCCACGATGCTGCATACTGACCAATCGCATGGCTGATCAGCTAGAGACATAAAACAGACCGTTACTGTCCTGAAATAACCTATATGAACTAAATGCCCCAAATCACATATATCCCCTAGATCGTTCTTGTGTCCTCTAAAGTATTCATTTAATGTCCCTCTTTTTTTATAATGTGCTCCTTTCCATCCCATCCACCACCCCTCCATCTGTCAAGCCCAATCTCTCTCTTTCCCTCCCCTCCTCTTTGTGCCTAGCGTGACTTTTGATAGAGTAAACTCTGATGCTATAGGGCTCCGCATGTCCGTATTTAATCCTTCTGGAATATGCACAACCATGCACGCATAATGCCCACATGTGTTCAGACACTATAATGTGCTCAAAAATATAGTTCACACACATTAACACACAACGGATATGTCTCCACCTGCCCTGCTCAGCTGATCTGACCTCGTCACTCTCAGTAGATGCATAACGAGATTAATTGCCAAAGCTAATCCAAAAATCCTTGGGTTTAAGTAAATCAGGAACAAGGCCCTCCCCTTGCCGCCTCACTTTCACACTTGAGCCTATAACCAACAACATCTTGTCACCAGCCTGACATATAAAAGACTTCAGACTTCAGGAAGCCACTGCTCTTTTTTGTATATAAGAATATGTTGAGCAGTAAGGTCACGGTTGGATTAATGAGGGAAGGACTTTGTGATGATTCTTTTCCTGTATAGCTTGTTTACCCGTCAGCCACATGGACTGACCACAGTGATGAACGATGATGAACATAAAGCTTTTTGTTAGTCACAGTTAAAAGGTTGAAATTCTTTAATTTCTCTAGAGATAGCCCCAAAGCCTGATTCAGAAGTCCATCCCTTCCATACTTGACCTTGCTGGTTCATGATGATTAACAGGGACCCATTTTTCCCACTTTGCATACCCATGATATATAACGCAGCAATAAAATGGTCGAAAAAATAATGACTTTGAATAAATGATATTTCAAGAGTTTTTATACATTTTTATACATCACATCCTGGTGGTCACTTTAATATCTTTTTCTGACACTGGTTAGATTTTTTTGATTTTTGAATTGATTTTTCGTCCATTAAAAATATAATTTAAATTTGTTTAAACTTCATTTTAAAACATTGAAAATGTTATTAGGGGTATATACTTCATGAGTTTGTTGCTTAGAAGCTACAGTTGATTTATATATACGTATACATACATACAGTATATATGTACACCCACGCCTTAGCCACTCATGAGAATATTTTTTTATTTTATTTTTTAAGAACCTTCTAAAAAATTGTTTTTCTACATGAATGAATTTTGAATGAATTTCATATTTTTTCCATAACATAAAGGGTTAAAACAATGCTGATTTCTTATCTTTTCCGAATAGAGCAGATACATTGAAAGTGCTTAATCTGAGAGTTCAGAAACCATTATTTGTGTCACATACAGACAGGACTGCCCTAATCTGGCTAAAGAAGGCCTGTCGCTCAGCGTCACAGGCCATCAGACGGCGTCATACGGCCTTGGTTTTTTTCCTTTTTTCTTCATTGGTACTTTGTCCACCAGCGGGCAGAACTGCTGTATTTTCGGATTACCTAAATCTCATCCAGATACCCTTTTTCGTTGAAAAAAGGATGCTTAGTATACACAGTTGTCTAAGACTGAAAAGCATCTACGCACACATATAGACTAAGCATTAATTTAGTCGAGAAAAAAAAATCTCTTATTGCCAGATCCTATAGAGGAAATATTAGGCCTATACAAAATGTGAAGAAAAAATACAAAACAAAAAACAATTTGCGTGTTGTTTGTTACAGTCACTGTGCTATATTGCATTTTGAATGGTCTTTTTCATTTAGCTTGTGTGTGGACTGGGTTGTATCCCATATAATCTCCATGAATTTAACTGGTGAAAATATTTTAATAGCACTTGTGCTGTTAATTTCAACATGGAGGCATATTTTTAATATTTAACAACTACGTAGGCTACTCTCTTAATTAATTTAATAAAACTGCGTAGATTATATTATGTAATATGCCATAAATAACTAGAAACTACTTTTTTAAAACACTTTAAATGACACTGCTTGACATGTCAATCAACTGCATGATAGTAGTCTAATATAAATGTATAGCAAGCGCGTGAAGAGTCGATAAATAATAATCAAATTTACCTGATGATCTGCAACTGATCCAACTCTCCTATATAGACAGAAACCTGCGCGTTGGATAGAGATGCACTAGCCCTCTCACACACTGCTCTATTTACACTTATCATCCACTTTATCATCTGTCCCTCTCTCTCCCCAAAGCGCATTTGAAGCGCCAAACCCTCTTGGATTAATCGTGCTCTCCCTTCTGTTCACAGTTATATGCCCTGGGTTTTCTCACGTGACAATCTTATTTCATCCATTTCGTATGCCGTTTATCAGTTTAATCATATAATCTCCTGTATGCTGTTTATCCGATTCTAATTTCCAATATAACTTTCGTTCAGTGACCCCTCTGAATCGGTTTATGCTCGGTGGCTCACCGCTGCTAATAGACGAGATTGATATGGCATAGGAAGCTGTGAACTTAATTGGTTTTGAAATTAGAACAAGGCGTCTCCTACAGTTGATGATTACTGATATATATATTGAATACAAATGTTTGTACCACAAAGGGCCTCGGTACTCAGGGTTTATGGTGTGTGATTATAGCCTACGATCAATGTGTGATTATAGCCATACGGAGGAAACACCACCCTCGTGTGGTAAAATTAAATGCTACAATTTTTTACGGTGGAAATTCATGTGAATATTTACGTTTATTCATTTAGCAGACCACGAAAAGGTTAAAGTTAGTATTTGTGTATATTGTGTAGGCTATCATTTTAGGTTTTAGTGTACATTACATTTTATTAAAATACTAATACAAATTTTACTAAAATACTAATACAGTTCTGTCATAATGACGCCATCATCCTTGCAGGATGAAAACTCAAGGGCGGGTTTTGTGAGGTTTGGTGTCCTTGTTACAATCATTTTGTACATGAATCATAGCCTGCCCTACACTATCAAATAGTTAACACTTTTTTAAGGGATCTGCATTCACAACTCCTTCTGCAGGCTGAATATACAGATACTGTCCAATGTACTGTAATATAATAAATACACCCCACTAAATGCATCCCACAATTTTAAATAAAAAAGACAAGGTTATTCAGCTCAAAATGTTTATTTAAATTCAATATGTCAGTCAATGCACATTCAACATAAGCATTGCTTGATGTCAATCACAAGATGACTATTTAATAATTTTACACTGCATAATTTTATAATCGCAACAGGAAACTTAATGTTAACCTTTCAACCTCTTAAACTTTAAAAAAATTACACAAGAGCTATTTGATAAGAACATCTTTAAGAGAATAGTATTTCTATTTACTGTGTATGATATGAGAGCTGCATTTAGCTGCTCAGGGTGTGCTTGTCAAACAGGTACTCCGCCATCCTGTTGTTGCCAGCATCCATCTTGGAAAGGTTGGTGATGTGGTCACCAAGCTTCTTGATGGCCTCAACCTGCTCATTCAGGTAGCGAGTCTCCAGGAAGTCACACAGCTGTTAGACAACACATCAGAAAAGAATTAGGATGCAAACTTCCCAGAAAACAAGTGAAACTGTTTTAAAAATCCATGTATATGGAGGCAAATTTAGAGTCTCAACTTCAACAAATGAAGGTCACTCACATGAGGGTCTTTCTTCTCAGAGGCAATCTTATGAAGGTCCAGCAGAGCCTGGTTGACGTTCTTCTCCAGCTGAAGAGCGCACTGCATAGCGATCAGTCCATTGCCCCACATATCACGCTCGGGCTTCTGGAGAGGTAGATACACAGATCAGTGTGCATGTTACATGGCATAAGGTCATTCCATAACAAGAGGTCTTGAGTCTTTGCTTATGTTACAATGTTCAATGTCAAAAGGCTTCATTCAAAATACTATCAAAGCACCTTTATGTCTTGAAGGGCAATTTTTCCGCCCCTCTTGTTCTGGAACTCCATGAATTTATCAGCATGCTCACGCTCCTCCTCACTGTTCTCCTTGAAGAACTTGGCAAAACCAGGAAGAGCCACATCATCCCGTTTAAAGTAGAAAGCCTGAATAAAATCGGACAATAATAGATGTAACTAACTATATGTTAAGGAACAAGGGAACAAAGAACTACTTTCATCAAGAACTACAGTCATAATCAATTGATCAAACCAAGCACAGAATAAGAGCAAGACTGATGATCAGCAGTCACTCCTAACAACTGTAAACAGCTGTGGATGTTTGATGCGCAATGTAGCTAGGCCTACTGCTTATGGCATTTGTATGATTTAGGAAAGTGATAAAACCAGTAATAGATACTTGCCATTGAAGTGTAAGCGTAGGAAGCGTAAAGCTCCAAATTGATCATCTTGTTGATCAAAGCCTCGCAGTCGCGGTCGTAGTTCTGACAAATCTGAGAAGTCTCCATTTCTGCGGTTTTATTATCACAATGTTGGTGAAAAATAAATAAGAAATTTAAATAGATTTAAATAAATTGCGTCGAGATCGAAGTTCCGTTCAATCACTGTTGAAGCAAGAACCTTTCAGATCTTCCTGAAGCTGTGAGTGAAATGAAGGTGCGCGTTTGTCTTATATACGCAACATGACAACATGATGCGTCACTGAAACTGAAACCAGTAACTGGAACTGAGTAACGAAGTGACTTGACAATCCGCTGTCTTAGGTTAGACAACAAAGACAAGATCAAATATAATGGATAGGTTTTTTTAGTCTTTCCCTTTTCATTATTAATATAATAGTAAATCCAACAGGTTTTTACAATTACGAGCATGATTTGCATTCAGAAATGTTAGCCTACTATAGAAACGTAGATAAATTCTACATTTAAAATTCAACTTTTAGTCCCCCCCCCCCCAACTTTTTTCATAATCAGTGCCTGGTTACGTCATCCATTTAAGTAGTCACATATTGCATTTTTCATCAATAGAAAACTGCATTATAAAGTTCCAGGTTATATCTATGCTGTGTGTGAAGCCTGATAACACTATATTATAGGAGCCTGTGTAAAATATGCCAAATATCATGGGACAATAGCATATTATTCCACTTTGAAGTTAATGCCATTTTTCACTTGGTAACTGCCTACAATGAAGACAGGTGACCATTACGAAGCTTTGTATACCACAAATGGTCCACGAAAGCTCATTCTGCACTCGACAAGTGCAAACTCCCAAGAGCTGACATGGAGCTGCGTCTCTGTGACTCAGCATTTTCTCTCTCATGGAAGATGCGTGTTTGTTTGTAACCTGACCAACTTCCTAGGATACATGTGTGAAACCATCAAATTGTTATAGTAAACCCTATTCCTTTGTGGATTATTTTCATACTTTATTTGTAATCTGTCCATTTATGAATCAATGTACCTGTCAATTATTTATACTCTGTATAATTATTTAGAATTATAATATATACTGTTTGGGTCTATTGTCACAAATATAGTGCATCCGGTAAGTATTCACAGCACTTCACTTTTTCCACATTTTGTTATGTTACAGCCTTATTCCAAAATTTATTAAATTCAGAATTCTACAAACAATACCCCATAATGACAACGTGAAAGAAGTTTGTTTGAAATCTTTGCAAATTTATTAAAAATAAAAAACGAAAAAAATCACATGTACATAGTATACAGTAAGTATTCACAGCCTTTGCTCAATACTTTGTTGAAGCACCTTTGGCACCAATTACAGCCTCAAGTCTTTTTGAGTATGATGCTACGAGCTTGGCACACCTATTTTTGGGCAGTTTCTCCCATTCTTCTTTGCAGGACCTCCATCAAGTTGGATAGGGAGCGTTGGTGCACAGCCATTTTCAGATCTCTCCAGAGATGTTCAATCGGGTTAAAGTCTGGGCTCTGGCTGGGCCACTCAAGGACATTCAAAGAGTTGTCCCGTAGCCACTCCTTTGTTATCTTGACTGTGTGCTTAGGGTCGTTGTCCTGTTGGAAGATGAACCTTCACCCCAGTCTGAGGTCCAGAGCGCTCTGGAGCAGGTTTTCATCAAGGATGTCTCTGTACATTGCTGCATTCATCTTTCCTTCGATCCTGACTAGATCCCCTAACCACACCCTAACCCTACCATATCTCTCCACCCATTAAACAGGTTAAGCTCCACCCTTGAGCTCCAGATGCTCTGCAGCGAGCACTACTTGGCTTCATCAGAGAAAATATCTTTGCTTCAGGTATAAAATGTAGTAAGTATACTAATATCAATACTAGTAGTAAACTTGTAAGAGTACTATTGCAATAATACTTGGGACTAAATTGGTCCCTTTTCTAGTATACACTCACCTAAAGGATTATTAGGAACACCTGTTCAATTTCTCATTAATGCAATTATCTAATCAACCAATCACATGGCAGTTGCTTCAATGCATTTAGGGGTGTGGTCCTGGTCAAGACAATCTCCTGAACTCCAAACTGAATGTCAGAATGGGAAAGAAAGGTGATTTAAGCAATTTTGAGCGTGGCATGGTTGTTGGTGCCAGACGGGCCGGTCTGAGTATTTCACAATCTGCTCAGTTACTGGGATTTTCACGCACAACCATTTCTAGAGTTTACAAAGAATGGTGTGAAAAGGGAAAAACATCCAGTATGCGGCAGTCCTGTGGGCGAAAATGCCTTGTTGATGCTAGAGGTCAGAGGAGAATGGGCCGACTGATTCAAGCTGATAGAAGAGCAACTTTGACTGAAATAACCACTCGTTGCAACCGAGGTATGCAGCAAAGCATTTGTGAAGCCACAACACGCACAACCTTGAGGCGGATGGGCTACAACAGCAGAAGACCCCACCGGGTACCACTCATCTCCACTACAAATAGGAAAAAGAGGCTACAATTTGCACGAGCTCACCAAAATTGGACAGTTGAAGACTGGAAAAATGTTGCCTGGTCTGATGAGTCTCGATTTCTGTTGAGACATTCAGATGGTAGAGTCAGAATTTGGCGTAAACAGAATGAGAACATGGATCCATCATGCCTTGTTACCACTGTGCAGGCTGGTGGTGGTGGTGTAATGGTGTGGGGGATGTTTTCTTGGCACACTTTAGGCCCCTTAGTGCCAATTGGGCATTGTTTAAATGCCACGGCCTACCTGAGCATTGTTTCTGACCATGTCCATCCCTTTATGACCACCATGTACCCATCCTCTGATGGTTACTTCCAGCAGGATAATGCACCATGTCACAAAGCTCGAATCATTTCAAATTGGTTTCTTGAACATGACAATGAGTTCACTGTACTAAAATGGCCCCCACAGTCACCAGATCTCAACCCAATAGAGCATCTTTGGGATGTGGTGGAACGGGAGCTTCGTGCCCTGGATGTGCATCCCACAAATCTCCATCAACTGCAAGATGCTATCCTATCAATATGGGCCAACATTTCTAAAGAATGCTTTCAGCACCTTGTTGAATCAATGCCACGTAGAATTAAGGCAGTTCTGAAGGTGAAAGGGGGTCAAACACAGTATTAGTATGGTGTTCCTAATAATCCTTTAGGTGAGTGTATAAAGGTATACCTCTAAGTATACTTTAAGTGTAACAGTAGTAAACTGAGTAGTCTACACAACTAGTTTACAACTACGTTTTTCGTTTGTACTGCACCTATACTACAAGTTAACTTATATGTATACTGATAGTTTACTAGTCAAATACTAGTTTAGTAGTTTTATACTGCAAGTATACTTGTAAGTTTTCTTTAAGTGAACAACATCATATACTTATAGTTTAATATTTATATATTATTTTTGCACTTTAAGTATACTGCTATGTTCCTATTTAGGTATTAATTTTTATACTTGAAATATACCTTTAACTTTACTTTAACTCTTTCCCCGGCAGTGTTTTTTTCTTAGATATTTTTTGATATCTTCCTTGAACCTGTGTATAAAAAGAAATAAAGTAATCACCTCCAAACAGTCTGTGCAGCAGGTGTCTCATTCTGCCATGCCAAGCTTTGGCTGTTCAAAGAAATTTGTACAAGTGAAACTGTGTGGAAATGCTGTCCCTGTGCAACAGAAGTTGCGCAGATTACCTTTTTCTGTAAGGGATGCTGTGTCTGTGGAGCTGAACCATCTGTTAGCAGCTGACATTTTTGAAAGAGTAGATGCCTTGCCCTGTGTATCGCCCATCGTAGTGACTCTGAAGAAATCTGGAGATATCAGAATGTGTGTGGATCTCAGGGAACCCAACAAAGCAATCGTTGTGGACAGCTATCCCATTCCACACATCGAGGAACTGTTTTCACAGCTGAGAGGCGCTGTGATGTTTTCCCCAATCAATCTTGCAAATGCGTACCATCAGGTTCCACTACACGAGGAAAGCAGAGACCTGACTGCATTTATAACACATGACGGCCTGTTCCATTTTAAGAGAGTCTGCTATGGATTAGCATCAGCCCCAGCAGCATTTCAAAAACTGATGTCTACTATTCTCAGAGATGTTCCTGGTGTCTAGTTTTATCTGGATGATATAATTGTGTTTGGTGATTCTACTGCCAGTCATGATGCCCACCTCAAAACAGTGCTGCACAAACTGCAAGAATCAGGCTTGCGTCTAAATGAAGAGAAATGCAAGTTCCACCAGGAGAAACTCACATTCCTGGGACATACCATTTCCAAAGAGGGGTTGATGCCAGATAACAGTCTCTTGGAGGCAATACAAAATGCCCCAGCTCCTTCAGATGCATCCACACTAAGACCATTTCTAGGTCTCACTGCTTGGTATGCTAAATTTATTCTGAGTTACACAGCAGTTCTTGAGCCTATGAGAGATGTGCTCAGAGAAAATGCAAATTTCACATGGACCACCAAAGTACACAGAAGTTTCCAGAAAATGAAAGAACTGATTGCAGGTAGCCCTGCATTGGCTTTATTTGACCCTGCTTTGCCCACAATTGTTACAACAGATACTTCGGACTATGTCATAGGTTGCTGAGTTTGCTGCAGAAAGCTCCTCCTGCCCTGAGCTCGCCAAACTTCGTCAATATATTGAGAACGGCTGGTCTGCAACATCTAAAACATTGCCTGCTGATGTGCTTCCTTACTCCCCAGTAAGAGATGAACTATCTATCCATGACTCTTATTTGCTAAGAGGAACTCACAGACTGATTGTACTAATTAGCTTACATTCACGTTTGGTCACTCTAGCACATGAAGGCCGTCAAGGAACTGTGAGGACCAAACCATATCTTAGAGACTTGTGTTGGTGGCCTAAGATGGATTTGCATGTACAGTCCACAATTGCAACCTGCGTCACCTGCCAACTTAACGATAAGACAGCTAGAACCACACATCCGGTCGGTCCTTGGTAGAAACTGGGCATTAATGTGGTAAGCCCTGTTAGCTGCAGATATGCCATTACACTACCATGTATGACTACCACTCAAAATGGCCAGAGGTCATATTTTCACCTCACGTGACTGTGTCTATTGTTACCAGTTTTCTGAGATCAGTGTTCAGTCAAAAGGGGAATCCACTGGAGATTGTTACCGACAATGGACCTCAGTTCCTGTCATCAGATTTCAAACATTTCCTGCAAGAAAGAGATGTCAAGTACATTCGCACCTCCATATATCATCCGGAAGGAAATGGAGCTGTTAAGCGTTGGAATAAGATACTGAAGGATGCCATTTTGACTGCAGAGAGAGAGAGGACTCCCTGGACATCATTTATTGTAGAATTCTTGCAAACGTACAGAGCTACACCCCATGCTACTACAGGAATTTCTCCTTTTAAGCTCTTGTTTGGAAGGAAACTGAGAACAAAATTGTCGGTCCTTCCACAGTGCAATCTGAACCCTGCCATGAGTAAACTGAGAACAAAAGTGATGCAAAATCAACAAAAGAATGAAAGCATACCTGGACACAAAGTGTAAAGCAAGGATTCTGAAGCTCAAGGAAGGTGACCTTGTAACGGTCAGAAAACCTGTGCATGTGGAAAGGGAAAAAAAATACTATGCAGATTATAAGGAGAAAAGGAACACACAGTTACGAGCTGAGCGATGGACGAATTTGGAACGTGTCTCATTTAGCACCCCTATATACAAATTTCACTCTGGCTGAACAATCAGCTTCTGCTACATCACAGGAAAGTGTCAACATCCAAGCAGAGAGACATTGTTGTCGAAGGAAGCCAGTGTGGTTGAAAGACTATGTAACTTAAACACTCACAGTAAGCAAGAAGAAAGTAATGGTCAACTAAAAGTGGAAAAAAAAGTTTACTGGTTAAAGTTAAGTTGAACTGTATTGATGCACATATAAATGTTCATGTTGTACATGCTGGGTTACTAGAGCATTGTTCTGCATTTTGTAAAAAGTAAGAGAAAAAACCTTTGAATTAACTGAGTATACTCTTTTGTATCTTTGGTAATGTTCAGGTAAACTGCAGTACAGATGTAATCAATTAAGTCTGGGGGGGGCACTTAACACTGTTGATTGCTAAATGCCCACTAGGGGGAGTTGTTGTATTATATGGGGAACAGATATGCACGTAAGAGGGGAAGAGAAAGTTTGTTTTTGGGCATGCAATGCTTAAGTAAAGAGACATGTTCCTTACCTGAATGTCATCTCTCTTGATTTATGTGATTACACAACACAATGGAAATATAAATAATTAATTATAACTAGTTATAATTCATTTTAAATATTTGGATCAGTTTATCGAACTAACTTGATGTAGCAGAATGAATACCACAATCAACTAACCTGTTCGTCCAGCGAACACTCAGTATTAATTATGTAGTATTTTATTGAAAAAAAAAAAAAAAAAAAACTTTTTTACTATACAGTAGCCTACTACTCAGAGCATGTAGCCAAAATCTGCTTGGGACTCCAGTATACGAGCATGAATCACAAACAACTTTACATGTGACAAGAACAAGACTTTATTAACTAGGCTAAACTAATCTACCATACACACACATACATGCATACAGTTCAGCAATGGAAAAAGCTGCAGTTGATATTTGCTGGTGTTGTCTTGATGAGACAGAACCAGTCGGAGTCCGAGGAGTTTGTGAATGAAAAGACAAGGCCACAGCCTGGCACAAACTTAGGGCTCTACAAGGCTTCTAGCTCAGCATCATCTTCACATCAGAATTTCTCAGAATTGGGAAAAACCTGGGTGATCTTGTGATCCGTGATCTTTGAAGGTGAAGATGTCACACCCTCAGGATTTGAGTGATCCATTAAGTTGTTCCTTTGGCGGGAAACCTTATGACCCTTTTTCCTTCTAGCAGGGTGTGTAATTTTATTGGGTGTTTAAGAGAATAACTTTCAAGATTCTTATAATACTAATGTGTCACAGAGTTAGCAAAATGTAATGTAAATTAACAAATAAGGAACAAAAATTGGAACAAACATGCTACACATGTGATTTTAGTTAAGCATAGTATGCAATTCTGAAACATGAATCCAAAAGAGTTTGAATTCATACATAGGCCAAACCCTATAGAAGGAAAATCATGAGATGGGAAAATTGAATACATGTTTATACATTTCTCAAGTGGTTATATATAGAATATATAGGCTTAAAAGGGTTTATTTGTCCTTTTCAACAAGAGAATTGAGTGAGAGTCAAAACTCTGTAAACTCTCTTGCGACGTAAACAGTCTTAGTCTTCATGTGTCCTGTAACCAGTCACCTGGTTCTGTTAGTTGCAGTTAACTCTAGCCCATGGTTTGCTTGTTGGGTGAGGGATATTATGGATTATTTGTTGAATATAACAAATAATTGCTACAAAACTTTCATGGCCCCCAGAATATGTTGTTGTATGAATAGGCCCTATCTAACCCTTTGAACAAAAATCTAAGAAAATTGCGTTTTTGTTACTACGTACTAAGGAGCCCCGCACATGACATGCAGGAAGTAGGCTAAATCGTGCGCACAATTTATAAATCGAGGGAACGAATTAGTAACTCGTGTGGACGATTTAGCAAATCGAGGAAATGAAATAGTAAATCGTCTGCACGATTTAGCAAATCGAGGGAACGAAATAGTAAATTGTGCGCATGATTTATAAATCGAGGGAACGAATTATTAACTTGTGTGGACGATTTAGCAAATCGAGGGAACAAAATAGTAAATCGTGCGCATGATTTATAAATTTAAAAACGATTAGTAGATCGAGTCCATCAACACCCCCAAAGGTTCACAGTCCTATACCTCTTCCTGGGTCGACATTTCATTCGGTAACGTTAGGCAGTTTGGATATATGCTGTTTAATGTTTGATGATTGAGTGATTTTACTTGTGCATAAGCAATGCTTCTGTAGCTTGTTTCTGCTTCTTTTTCATCTGTGTTTTGATCCGGAGATTCTGCACTGTATAACAGTGAAAACATGGATAGCCAGAAAATTCAGTCAGTGGTGGGTGTTGAGAATTCTCATGGGATCACATGATGTAGCCAGTCATGGGAGGAGCCAGGTCTCATCAGGTGCACCAAATGATTAATAAGTTGCCTTTGTTTGGTGTGTTTGTGTGTGTGCAACATGCTAAAGCAGACTGTCTTTTAGACAGACCTTTCCTTCTCTCCTAAATGAGAGCTTTTTGTAGAGTTGGTGTGCTCCTGAAATTGTAAGCTTATTTGTTTTGAATTGTTTTGTGTTGAATTAGTTGCATTATATGATTAGTAATTTATTGGTTGCGTTTCCATGGTGTTAATTGTATTTAAGATTCTGTTTGTTCTTTTGTTTAGAAACCCTGCAACTCTATATTTGATTCCCATTCCACTCTGTCTGATTCCATGTGACTATGGCCTGATTCACATGCTGATATGTACAGTAAATTAGCATGGATTGAGTACTGGATCAACTGTGTTTTAATGGACACACCATCCTGGTAGCACATTTCCTGAACCAAATCAACTCCAAAAAATTACAGTCGGGAAAGAGTAAAGTTGATTTGAAGTAAATTCCTGTGTACACTACCAGTGGACTACCCTACACAAAAATTCACATACTCAGAATTAGGAACAAATCTGTTTTCTTTATAAATCAATAGTTTATAAGTTTATAAGACAGTATGTTAAACTGTGAAAAAAGTAATGAATAGGCTACTCAATCAAAACATTAAACACAGCTACAAGCCAAGTATACTTAGAATACTTAATTATACTTTATCAAATCTCAATAAATCTTGATCAAAAGATTGAGTACATGTAGGCCAAATATATTTAGTCAGTAATTCAAGTATACTGTACTTGTGTGTAATTTTTGAAAGTATATTTGTGTGAAGTACATACAAAGTAGAAAGTATACTTTCTTATTTTTAGTTCAAAATAAGTATACTAATAGTACACTTCTTTTTTGTAAAGGAGTATTCATTTTGCAGCAAATGTTCACTAATTGAACATTAGCTCAGCTGTGCATTATTAACACTGCATGCATTTTAGGGGGAATAGTTTTGTCTTTGAGATGTGTGGCAGGTTACAACGTAATTTACTGTACTTATGGCACTCATCCTTTTGTGTCATTTAACAAAATACACTATGCAACTGCCTGCACAGTGGAAACTCTATATTATAGGAGCATATAAGGCAAATATCACAAGACAATCCTGCAATAACATGTTGGAGTTGTGTGACTATGCAGTTTTGTACCAGAAATTGCCCCAAACTTCATTCTTTGTCAGCTACAAGAGCAAAGAGCTCCCAAGAGCTGGAGCGGCATCTCTGTGACTCAGCATTTTCTTTCTCATCTCTCTCGTGGAACATGCAAGTATATTTGAAACCTATTTGTAAAGCATGCTGGGTACTACAAACGTAACTGCAGTAATCAGTTCACATACCTTTTTTATTTTGTGCAAAGAAGTTTTAGTAATATTAGAGTGAAATTAACTTGTTTGTAACACTTTACTGTTACATTTTCAATATTGCACCAATTTCTGTTGTTTTTTTGCTCATTGATACTTCAACTACATTTGATTTTTATTGCTTGTTTACATCAAAAATGTTATACCTATAAGTGTAAATAATTTTGATATTTTCATTGTTAATTGACATTTATGGCAAGATGAAACCTAAATTCACTACATGAAGTTCCAAACATATTTGGGAGGAGCCTAATCATTCAGTCCTGTCAATCATCATTATGAGTGTAAGCAGCAGTCATTGCACATTGCAGTCACTCTCCATCTCCTCTATTTCGCTCATTCATACTGTTATAAGGGGGTTGAGCTCACCTTGGGATTGAGCCTCCTTCGAAGACAGCAAGCCAAGTTCACTTACTTTTTCACCTATTAAGACTAGGTGGGCAGGCAACTCATGAAAGTACAGTTTTGAACCCGTGGCTTGTCACTGGGACAGTACCCTTAAAAGTATGCATTTGTGTCTTATATATCTATTCTAAGAGTGTATGTGACTTCATGGCCCTAACCCATGTCTCACCGTTGTAAAAATAAAGACAAGTGAATCCAGCCAATAAAACATTTATTCATCAAATTTACCATGTTAAAACCAGTTAGTGCACATTCAACAGGGAAGCATCGACTTGGCTAGATCATGACTAATAAAAAGAGCAAAACTGCATAATTTTATAGTAATATCACATTTCATTGTAAACAAGAGCTGTGTGATGAGAACATATTGGTTGATGATTTAAGCCTAGTGCATGCAGGTGATCTGCATTTAGCTGCTCAGGGTGTGCTTGTCAAACAGGTACTCTGCCATCCTGTTGTTGCCAGCATCCATCTTGGAAAGGTTGGTGATGTGGTCACCAAGCTTCTTGATGGCCTCAACTTGCTCATTCAGGTAGTGAGTCTCCAGGAAGTCACACAGCTGTTTGACAACACATCAGAAAAGAATTAGGATGCAAACTTCCCAGAAAACAAGTGAAACTGTTTTAAAAATCCATGTATATGGAGGCAAATGTAGAGTCTCAACTTCAACAAATGAAGGTCACTCACATGAGGGTCTTTCTTCTCAGAGGCAACCTTATGAAGGTCCAGCAGAGCCTGGTTGACGTTCTTCTCCAGCTGAAGAGCCCACTGCATAGCGATCAGTCCATTGCCCCACATATCACGCTCGGGCTTCTGGAGAGGTAGATACACAGATCAGTGAGCATGTTACATGGCATAAGGTCATTCCATAACAAGAGGTCTTGAGTCTTTGCTTATGTTACAATATTCAAATAAAATCAAATCACCTTTATTTATATAGCGCTTTTTACAATGCCACTTGTTTCAAAGCAGCTTCACAGTGGTAACAGGAAAATAATGCATCAGAATTTGATTCGGCTGTACAGCCGCTCTGGTGAAAACGGTGATGTCATCCAGCTCATTTCAATTATCATATAGTGTCAATGCGGGCAGATCAGTAATATAGTTGAAATTTAAGTGTCCCCAACTGAGCAAGCCAAAAGCCAAAGGCAACGGTGGCAAGGAACCAAAACTCCTTCAGGGCCAGAATGGAGAAAAAAAACCTTGGGAGAAACCAGGCTCAGTCGGGGTGCCAGTTCTCCTCTGGCCGACGAACAAATAGTGTATGATTATGATTCTGGCAACATTACAGGTCAGAAGTCATATTAGATCAATAGATATTCGTAGGATTATTCGAAAGATTGGAGTCGTCACGCCGGGGACGGGTTTAATGAGGATGTCGTGTCGATGCGGCATTTACAGGGGGGAGTTTAATTGACACGGTCTCTACAGACACTTCAGGGATGCGTTCGTCATGTCCAGGCTAAGGTCCACCATCTGGTCCGGATACTGCCCGGATCCGGCCGACTGCAGTAAACCTCGGGATAAACAGAGAGACTAACATTAGCGTAGATGCCATTCTTCTTATGATGTAACGAGTACATCAGGTGTTATGGGAAGTGTTCCCGGTTCTGGCTGACCTAGTTAATGCAGCCTAAAACAATCATTTAACTGATTTGAATAATATAAATTAAAAATGTTTTATTTGTATGCCATAGTAAAGAGATGTGTTTTTAGTCTAGATTTAAACTGACAGAGTGTGTCTGCTTCCTGAACAATGCTAGGAAGACTGTTCCAGAGTTTAGGTGCTAAACAGGAAAAGGATCGACCGCCTGCAGTTGATTTTGATATTCTAGGTATTATCAACTGGCCAGAATTTTGAGACCGCAAACCATTTAGTGCTTTGTAAATAATCAGCAAGATTTTAAAATGTATATGATGTTTAATAGGGAGCCAATGCAGTGTTGCCAGAACTGGGCTAATATGGTCATACTTCCTGGTTCTAGTAAGAACTCTAGCTGCTGCGTTTTGGACAAGCTGCAGTTTATTTATTAAGCGAGCAGGGCAACCACCCAGTAGAGCATTACAATAATCTAGCCTTGAGGTCATGAACGCATGAACTAACTGTTCAGCATTTTGCATTGAAAGCATGTGCCGTAATTTAGATATATTTTTAAGATGGTAGAATGCAGTTTTACAGATGCTAGAAACGTGGCTTTCAAATGAGAGATTGGTATCAAAGAGCACACCCAGGTTCCTAACTGACGACGAGGACTTGACAGAGCAGCCATCGAGTGTTAGACAGTATTCTAGGTTACTAATTGTGGAGTTTTTTTGTCCAATGATTAAAAATTCATTTTTTTCTGAATTAAGTTGCAGGAAATTACTAGTCATCCAATTTTTTATATCAGCTATGCATTCCGTTAATCTTGTGAATTGGTAAGTTTCGTCAGGACGTGAAGAAATATAGAGCTGAGTATCGTCAGCATAACAATGAAAACTAATGCCATGCTTCCTAATAATATCTCCCAGTGGTAGCATGTACAGGGTGAAAAGCAACGGTCCTAGCACTGAACCCTGCGGTACTCCATACTGAACTTGTGATCGGTGTGACATCTCTTCATTTACTGCTACAAACTGATAACGGTCAGATAAGTATGATTTAAACCATGCCAATGAAATTCCACTAATGCCAACATAATTTTCGAGTCTATTCAAAGGAATGTTGTGGTCGATAGTATCGAATGCAGCGCTAAGATCGAGTAACACTAACAGAGAGATACAACCACGATCGGATGATAAGAGTAAATCATTTGTAACTCTAATGAGAGCAGTCTCAGTACTATGATACGGTCTAAATCCTGACTGGAAATCCTCACAGATACCATTTCTTTCTAAAAAGGAGCATAATTGTGAGGACACTGCCTTTTCTAGTATTTTTGACAGAAAGGGTATATTTTAGATTGGCCTGTAACTGACTAATTCTGTAGGATCAAGTTGTGGTTTTGTAATAAGTGGTTTAATAATAGCCAACTTAAAAGTTTTCGGTACATATCCCAATGTCAAGGATGAATTAATGATATTAAGAATAGGATCTATGACCTCTGGAAGCATCTCTTTTAGTAGTTTAGTCGGTATAGGGTCGAGCATACATGTTGTTGATTTAACGAGTTTAGCCAATTCTTCTTCTCCTATAGCAGTGAATGAATGTAATTTTTCCTCAGTGACACTACAATGCACTGTCTGATGTGATACTGTAGTAGACGGCTGCATGGTTATAATTTTTTTCCTAATATTATCAATCTTACAAGTAAAGAAGTTCATAAAGTCATTACTGCTGTGCTGTTTACAAACATCAGAAGCTGAAGCTTTATCTTTGGTTAATTTAGCCACTGTATCGAATAAATACCTAGGGTTGTGTTTGTTTTCTTCTAAGAGAGTCGAGAAATAAGCAGATTTAGCAGTTTTTACGGCCTTTCTGTATGCAATCATGCTCTCTTTCCACGAAATGCGAAAAACTTCCAGTTTTGTTTTCTTCCAGCTGCGCTCCATTTTTCTGGCTGCTGTTTTAAGGGCCCGGGTGTGCTCGTTGTACCACGGCGTTGGACTATTTTCTTTAATCTTCTTTAAGCGCCGGGGAGCAATTGTGTCTAAAGTGCTGGAAAAGAGAGAGTCAATAGTTTCTGTTGCAACATCGAGTTCCTCTAGGCTATCTGGGATGCTGAGGAGATGAAACTGATGAGGAAGATTATTTACAAAGCAATCTTTAGTCGCAGCAGTGATAGTCCTGCCATATTTGAAGCGAGGGGACGGCTTTGCAGCCTTTGCTAAATTAAGTGTACATGAGACTAGGTAATAATCTGAGATGTCATCGCTCTGCTTCAAAATTTCAATGGTATCAACATTTATTCCATGTGACAGTATTAGGACTAAAGTATGATTACGGCGATGAGTGAGTCCTGACACGTGTTGCCTTACTCTGATAGAGTTTAGAATGTCTCTAAATGCCAATTCCAATGCGTCTTTTTCATTGTCTACATGGATATTAAAATCACCAACAATTAGGACTTTATCTGCAGCCAGTACTAACTCTGATAGAAAATCAGCAAATTCTCTGGTAAAGTCTGTATGGTGCCCTGGTGGCCTGTATATAGTAGCCAGCACAAATGTCAAATGGGATTTATCAATTTCACTACATAACGTTACATGAAGCACCAAAACTTCAAAGGAATTATATTTGAAACTAGACTTCTGAGTAATACCGAAGATATTATTATAAATTACAGCAACACCTCCCCCTTTACATTTCAGACGCGGCTCGTGTTTATAACAATAATCTTGGGGGGTGGACTCATTTAAAGTAATGTAATCGTCAGGTTTTAGCCAGGTTTCTGTCAAACACAGCACATCTAGGTTATGATCTGTAATCATATCATTAACAATAAGCGCTTTTGAGGAAAGGGATCGAATATTCAGCAGCCCGAGCTTTATCATTTGATCATCTGTATTATATCTGTTTATTTGTTGGACATCAATTACATTTTTACCGTTGAATGGTTTTGATGTTTTTTTGTATTTACTAATTCGTGGAACAGACACAGTCTCTATGTGATAATATCTAGGTGAAAGAGTCTCTATGTGCTGGGATTTACCTGACTTCTGTGACGTGAGACAGCTAGCAGGCGGTCGGGTAAGCCAGTCCGTCTGCTTCCTGACCTGGGCCCCAGTTAGTCAAGGTTTAGCTCTAAGACTATGTGCCAAATTACTAGAGAGAAGAGCGGCACCATCCCAGGAAGGATGGATGCCATCTTTTTTCAACGGGTCAGGTCTGCCCCAAAAGCTTTTCCAATTGTCTATGAACCCTATGTTATTTTGCGGACACCTCTTAGACAACCAGCCATTGAGTGATGATAGTCTGCTAAGTATCTCATCACTCCTTTTAACGGGGAGGGGACCAGAGCAAAAAACGTCATCTGCCATCGTACTTGCGAGTTTACACACCTCTTTAATGTTAATTTCAATGTCAAAAGGCTTCATTCAAAATACTATAAAGCACCTTTATGTCTTGAAGGACAATTTTTCCGCCCCTTTTGTTCTGGAACTCCATGAATTTACCAGCATGCTCACGCTCCTCCTCACTGTTCTCCTTGAAGAACTTGGCAAAACCAGGAAGAGCCACATCATCCCGTTTGAAGTAGAAAGCCTGAACAAAATCGGACAGGAATAGATGTAACTAACTACATGTTAAGGAACAAAGAACAACTTACGGAATGGCTTTTCATCAAGGACTTTTATTTTTTTTAAATCTCTCCAGCGAACACATCCAATCAAACTCAAACTCAAGCAGTCACTCCTAACAACTGTAAACAGCTGTGGATGTTCCCATTAGACTGATGCGCAATGTAGCTACTGCTTATGTAGTCTTCTATTTATAGGCTAAGGATATTATATATTTATATAACGTTCCGTATAACGATTGAGGAAAGTGATAAAACCAGTAATAGATACTTGCCATTGAAGTGTAAGTGTAGGAAGCGTAAAGCTCCAAATTGATCATCTTGTTGATCAAAGCCTCGCAGTCGCGGTCGTAGTTCTGACAAATCTGAGAAGTCTCCATTTCTGCGGTTTTATTATCACAACGTTGGTGAAAAATAAATAAGAAATTTAAACAGAATCAAATAAATTGCGTCGAGATCGAAGTTCCGTTCAATCACTGTTGAAGCAAGAACCTTTCAGATCTTCCTGAAGCTGTGAGTGAAATGAAGGTGCGCGTTTGTCTTATATACGCAACATGACAACATGATGCGTCACTGAAACTGAAACCAGTAACTGGAACTGAGTAACGAAGTGACTTGACAATCCGCTGTCTTAGGTTAGACAACAAAGACAAGATCAAATTTATTTTTCATATAATTAATAGCATAGTAAATCTAACAGGTATTTTTTTTTTTTTTTTTTACAATTACAAGGCATGATTTGCATTCTGAAATGTTACTATAGAAGCGTAGAAATTATCATTTAAAATACAACTTTTAGTTTTTTCCCCCAACTTTTTTTTTCATATTCTTATATAGCCTCCCACTTAATTTTGTACCTCATCATCCATTTCTGTAGTCACATATTGCATCTTGCATATATAGACTATAAACATAGGTTATTACTTATTAAATTATTGTTTATGCAGTATAGTTCTGATTAAAATAACATTAATGATAACACTCTCCTATCATTAGCTTTCGCTACTAAAACATTAAAAATGTTAGGTAGCTACACAACATTCACAGCATTAGCAAGATATCACTAGCTAGCATATCACTAGTCTCATTCATCATGCTAGTTGTTTTATTAGGCTACAATTTTTTAGTGATAAATATTGTTTTATTATGATATATAATTGTTTTACTTTAATGTTACATTAAACCAATTTTCTAGAACAACTATAGACCAACTTGTTTTCCAGAGGTAATTTTCTCATTTTTCATCAATAGAAAACTGCATTATAAAGTTCCAGGTTATATCTATGCTGTGTGTGAAGCCTGATAACACTATATTATAGGAGCCTGTGTATAATATGGTAAATATCATGGGACAATAGCATATTATTCCACTTTGGAGTTAATGCCATTTTTCACTTGGTAACTGCCTTTAGATACCTGACACCTGACTGATTAGAAGAGTACAATGAAGACAGGTGACCATTACGAAGCTTTGTATAATACAAATGGTCCACGAAAGCTCATTCTGCATTCGACAAGTGCAAACTCCCAAGAGCTGACATGGAGCTGCGTCTCTGTGACTCAGCATTTTCTCTCTCATGGAAGATGCGTATTTGTTTGTAACCTGACCAACTTCCTAGGATACATGTGTAAAACCATCAAATTGTTATAGTAAACCCTATTCTTTTGTGGATTATTTTCATACTTTATATTTAATTGGTCTATACTTGATTCAACGTACCTGTCAATTATTTATGCTCTATATAATTATTTATAATTACAAAATACACTCACCTAAAGGATTATTAGGAACACCATACTAATACTGTGTTTGACCCCCTTTCGCCTTCAGAACTGCCTTAATTCTACGTGGCATTGATTCAACAAGGTGCTGAAAGCATTCTTTAGAAATGTTGGCCCATATTGATAGGATAGCATCTTGCAGTTGATGGAGATTTGTGGGATGCACATCCAGGGCATGAAGCTCCCGTTCCACCGCATCCCAAAGATGCTCTATTGGGTTGAGATCTGGTGACTGTGGGGGCTATTTTAGTACAGTGAACTCATTGTCATGTTCAAGAAACCAATTTGAAATGATTCGAGCTTTGTGACATGGTGCATTATCCTGCTGGAAGTAGCCATCAGAGGATGGGTACATGGTGGTCATAAAGGGATGGACATGGTCAGAAACAATGCTCAGGTAGGCCGTGGCATTTAAACGATGCCCAATTGGCACTAAGGGGCCTAAAGTGTGCCAAGAAAACATCCCCCACACCATTACACCACCACCACCAGCCTGCACAGTGGTAACAAGGCATGATGGATCCATGTTCTCATTCTGTTTACACCAAATTCTGACTCTACCATCTGAATGTCTCAACAGAAATCGAGACTCATCAGACCAGGCAACATTTTTCCAGTCTTCAACTGTCCAATTTTGGTGAGCTCGTGCAAATTGTAGCCTCTTTTTCCTATTTGTAGTGGAGATGAGTGGTACCCGGTGGGGTCTTCTGCTGTTGTAGCCCATCCGCCTCAAGGTTGTGCGTGTTGTGGCTTCACAAATGCTTTGCTGCATACCTCGGTTGTAACGAGTGGTTATTTCAGTCAAAGTTGCTCTTCTATCAGCTTGAATCAGTCGGCCCATTCTCCTCTGACCTCTAGCATCAACAAGGCATTTTCGCCCACAGGACTGCCGCATACTGGATGTTTTTCCCTTTTCACACCATTCTTTGTAAACTCTAGAAATGGTTGTGCGTGAAAATCCCAGTAACTGAGCAGATTGTGAAATACTCAGACCGGCCCGTCTGGCACCACAACATGCCACGCTCAAAATTGCTTAAATCACCTTTCTTTCCCATTCTGACATTCAGTTTGGAGTTCAGGAGATTGTCTTGACCAGGACCACACCCCTAAATGCATTGAAGCAACTGCCATGTGATTGGTTGATTAGATAATTGCATTAATGAGAAATTGAACAGGTGTTCCTAATAATCCTTTAGGTGAGTGTATACTGTTTGGGTCTATTGTCACAAATATTCCCACTTTAAATGAATTAGGTTATCAGTAGCATTTCTTTACAACAGGTCTAAATTAAGCTTTTTAAGGAGGGTTATTTGAAAAGTTGTCTATGAATGTACAGCTTTAAGTTGAACTGCTATTACCGAGAAACAAGACTAACCATGACCTTTTTTCAGTTTGGAATTACACCAATTTGAAACTTTTTCTCTGCTCACTGAATCAGTTTTTTACTAAAAAATAACTTTAACTGTTAGTTTCACTGAATCCTCTTTTGCTTGTGTTACTCAACAAATGCATGTTATCAAGTGTCTCTAATTTAACAGTTATTTCAGTTAAATAAAATGTCTTTTCTTGACAAATATTTGTTCAGTGAATGTAACATTGGTGAGTGCTGCACAAATTGATAAACAAAATGCAGGATGTCCCTTTGTGCGCACCATAGCTGAGTTGCAACATTTAAAAGACGTTGATTACGAATTTGTATGGAAGCGGCTTTTTCACATCCTAATGTTATTATATTTCTGAGGTTTAAGACTGGAAAACTGTGTGCCAGGAATATATGGAACTCTTTAGGAGAGTTCATCATAATCTGCATTAATTCACTAGATTAAGAAGGCTTTGATTATATAATTTAAGGTAACATGTTTCAAGTGACATGAGGGTCAGGTGGCATTTTTTCAATTAATTAATAAAGTTATCAAACATGATCCTATTCCAGCACTGCACATCCTGGATGTGACCACTGGATATAGACTACTGGATGCTCAATTTAAAAAAAAAAAAAAAAAGACAAATCAATCCAGCCTAAAATGTTTATTCATCAAATCCACTAGGTTAAAACCAATAAGTGTATATTCAACAGTAAAGGCCTGATGACTACTTAAAAATCAAGACTACATTTTATTAAATGACATTTACTAGATGTAACCATATATCTCAGACTTTAAAAATTTGCATAAGTGCAAAAATAAGCTTGATGATTTCTGCATGCAGGTGATCTGAGAGCTGCATTCAGCTCTCCAGGGTTTGCTTGTCAAACAGGTACTCCGCCATTCTGTTGTTGCCAGCATCCATCTTGGAAAGGTTGGTGATGTGGTCACCAAGCTTCTTGATGGCCTCAACCTGCTCATTCAGGTAGTGAGTCTCCAGGAAGTCACACAGCTGTTGGACGACACATCAGAAAGTATTTTAGGACATTTAATACAACAAATTAGGATGGAATAAAAGCATCAAGGAGCAATGTACATGGACTTACATGAGGATCTCCCTTCTCAGAGGCAGCCTTATGAAGGTCCAGCAGAGCCTGAAGAGAGAAACAAACACATGAGTGAGCAAGGACCTCCTTAATTCAGCAGTCCCTTACAATTAGGCATAATGTCATTCCAGAACAATTGTTCTAGAGTCAGCTTTGCCTGTTTAAAACAAATCAAAACAGGGTGAATACTGTTGATAGAATACGATCAAAGCACCTTGATGTCCTGAAGGACAATGTTTCCACCCCTCTTGTTCTGGAGCTCCATTAATTTATCGGCATGCTCACGCTCCTCCTCACTGTTCTCCTTGAAGAACTTGGCAAAACCAGGAAGAGCCACATCATCCCGTTTGAAGTAGTGAGCCTGATTGGAGCGAAACCAAAAGAAAGGACTCAAGTAGTCTTACCAACAACAAAAAACGCATATTTAGCAGCACCACCACTTATTCACTAAGCTAAAAACGCATGGAGTGCGTGCCATATTATATTGTAAAACAAATTTCTACAGGTGCACAACAATGCTGACTGACTGCATCCACATAATTATTCATTAATTGTTCTTTTTCAGTGTAACTTAATTTCTATTTCTGCTATCTTTAAAGAGTGCGGAAAAACACTGATGGTTTGAATGCCACAATAGCTGATGCAAACTTGTGAAAGGGGAAAAGAGTATTTTATGCATTAAGTCAAAAAAGGATTTAATAATTAGAAGAGAGACAACTTGTCACAACCAAGATTCGACATGCAGAAGTTCTGAGAACAGACTAAATAAGAGGTAAATACCATTTAAGTGTAAGTGTAGGAAGCGTAAAGCTCCAAATTGATCATCTTGTTGATCAAAGCCTCGCAGTCACGGTCGTAGTTCTGACAAATCTGAGAAGTCTCCATTTCTGCGGTTTTATCACACCGTTGGAGAAAATTAAATAATTCCGGCGAGATCGAAGTTCCGTTCAATCACTGTTGAAGCAAGAACCTCTTGAGATCTTCCTGAAGCTGTGAGTGAATGAGAAGGTGCGCATTTGTGTTATATAGGCTACGAGCACAACATGATGCGTCACTGGGACTGAAACCAGCCAATCAAAGAACCAGCTGAATGAGCCCGCGACAAGACAGTCAGTTTCTAAGATAACAAAGGCCATATCAACTTTCATAGTTGTGTATTTTATTTCCTTCTTTAAAAAATAAAAATAAAAAATCTTTAGTAGCCTACCTCAACATGCTTATAACTGTATTAAACCTTTATGTAGCTATTAGCTTCAACTAAATTCAGATTCAGACAAATTCACTACTGAACAAGAATTATTCAAAACTTCGTGTCAAGTATATTATGGGAGTTTTGAGTAATATATTATAATATATTCAAATGTAAAATAATTAAAAGTGTGATGTAATGTTGCTCACTCAATTTTCACAACAATTATAGGTCATCCCTGCACGCCTATTATCTGCCTTCATTCCAACTGTTTGGCTGTTTATACTCATGAGCTCGATGGGTCAAAAAAACAAAGTGAAATGTTTACAAGCCATTGACCCATAGGGGTCTCATGGTGGTTTGGTCTGGTTCCAGCTCACAGGACTATCAGGGTGGGCTAAACTCAGGATTTAGGAGGGATGTTTAAATGCTATTATTTAACAAATTGTTTATTTATCTTAAATTTAAAGTAGTTTAGATTTACAAACCCAATTCCAAAAAAGTTGGGACACTGTACAAATTGTTAATAAAAACAGAATGCAATGATGTGGAAGTTTCAAATTTCAATATTTTATTCAGAATACAACATAGATGACATATCAAATGTTTAAACTGAGAAAATGTATCATTTTAAGGGAAAAATAAGTTGATTTTAAATTTCATGGCATCAACACATCTCAAAAAAAGTTGGGACAAAGCCATGTTTACCACTGTGTGGCATCCCCGCTTTTTATAACAGTCTGCAAACGTCTGGGGACTGAGGAGACAAGTTGCTCAAGTTTAGGAATAGGAATGTTGTCCCATTCTTGTCTAATACAGGCTTCTAGTTGCTCAACTGTCTTAGGTCTTTGTCGCATCTTCCTCTTTATGATGCGCCAAATGTTTTCTATGGGTTAAAGATCTGGACTGCAGGCTGGCCATTTCAGTACCCGGATCCTTCTACGCAGCCATGATGTTGTAATTGATGCATTATGTGGTCTGGCATTGTCATGTTGGAAAATGCAGGGTCTTCCCTGAAAGAGACGATGTCTGGATGGGAGCATATGTTGTTCTAGAACTTGGATATACCTTTCAGCATTGATGGTGCCTTTCCAGATGTGCAAGCTGCCCATGCCACACGCACTCATGCAACCCCATACCATCAGAGATGCAGGCTTCTGAACTGAGCGCTGATAACAACTTGGGTTGTCCTTGTCCAAAAAGAACTTCAAATTTTGATTCGTCTGACCACAGAACAGTTTTCCACTTTGCCACAGTCCATTTTAAATGAGCCTTGGCCCAGAGAAAACGCCTGCGCTTCTGGATCATGTTTAGATATGGCTTCTTTTTTGACCTATAGAGCTTTAGCCGGCAATGGCGAATGGCACGGTGGATTGTGTTCACCAACAATGTTTTCTGGAAGTATTCCTGAGCCCATGTTGTGATTTCCATTACAGTAGCATTCCTGTATGTGATGCAGTGCCGTCTAAGGGCCCGAAGATCACGGGCATCCAGTATGGTTTTCCGGCCTTGACCCTTACGCACAGAGATTGTTCCAGATTCTCTGAATCTTTGGATGATATTATGCACTGTAGATGATGATAACTTCAAACTCTTTGCAATTTTTCTCTGAGAAACTCCTTTCTGATATTGCTCCACTATTTTTCGCCGGCAATTGGTGATCCTCTGCCCATCTTGACTTCTGAGAGACACTGCCACTCTGAGAGGCTCTTTTTATACCCAATCATGTTGCCAATTGACCTAATAAGTTGCAAATTGGTCCTCCAGCTGTTCCTTATATGTACATTTAACTTTTCTGGCCTCTTATTGCTACCTGTCCCAACTTTTTTGGAATGTGTAGCTCTCATGAAATCCAAAATGAGCCAATATTTGGCATGACATTTCAAAATGTCTCACTTTCAACATTTGATATGTTATCTATATTCTATTGTGAATAAAATATAAATTCATGAGATTTGTAAATTATTGCATTCCTTTTTTATTCACAATTTGTACAGTGTCCCAACTTTTTTGGAATCGGGTTTGTAGAATTTAAATTTATTTAGCTTTTATGTCTAATAAATAAAGAGGTTACACTTTATTTCAATGGTCCAATTTAGACATTCTACTGCATGTCAACTGTATGTCAACTATAGTAGACTTAGTGTTCGAGAACAAAAGGTTCTTCAGATTATTTAAATGTTCTTCACACTATATGAAAAAACAGTTATTTTAAGAATTGTTCACTAAAAGGTTCTTTGGGGAACCCAAAATGGTTCTTATATGGCATCGCCTTGAAATGCCCTTTTTGGAAACAGTCAGGTGACAATGACAAAGCATTATTGCATCAACACATGCACCTTCAGTGTGTGTCAGCAACAAGTGTAACCACACCTGACACTGAGCTGTGCCCTGAGAACTATGTGAGTACAAAGCAAATTTTACTGGTTGCCCCCAGTAGCCAACACTGATCTGCTGTGGGTGGAATCAGCTGTTCACTAGCTGTTCTCTCCTATAGCAAGGTTGATAATTAGCTCTTATAAGCTTGAAACAGATTTATATTTTTTCCTACAGCTTTTGAGGTCACAGCTCATTCACCAGCAGGATATTCAATAGTGATGCAGCACAGTAGTGGACAAAGGTAAAGTTCGGAGGAGATATTTGCATTTAATGACATTTCAGGTTCTATTAAACAATCAAAATATGAGGAGTACATTATATTGGGAAGAAGAATACACTATAAACTTGGTTAAGGTATTAAAATAACAAAAAGCAGCATATAATTAAATATGGGTTTTAATTTATTGTGCAAAAAGGCATCAGAAGAACAAAAAGCTCAGGAAATAAAGCATATACTGACTACAGTGTAATCATTAATATTTTGTTTAATATGGTTGTTTTTGATTTCAGCCAGGGTACTTAAAATAATACTACGGTAAATGCCCCAAAAAAGCATGATTTGTATTTAAATCTAAATTTTTTAAGAATTAAATATGCACGTTGTTTTATCAGTGGGAGTGCAATCAAAAAATACCCATCCATCTGTTGAGAAATAAAAACTATAGGCAAATTAAATATTAAACAATAAATCTGCTAGCTAATAATTTGTGTCTTGTATGTTTCTTCTATCATTAGAACGTCTATGATGTTAGCTAACAAAACGATTTAGCGGAAACAAATCAATAAAACCCGACTGTGCATTTAATTCTATTCATGATGATACACACTTTCCGTGTCACATAATATGCAGTCGTCAGCAGTGACAAAATAAGATTTTGCAACCTTAGCTGTCATGGTGGTAAATCCGAAGAGGGCCTGGTCTGGTCCCATGATTCCTATATTGTAAAAAGAAAAAATGTGACAATGTCATAAGTTACCCCTAATTTCTGTATATACCCTGTGTTTCTTTGGTTTATATTATTTGTATAAATGTCTGTTTATGTTTCCCATTGTTTGTTTGAATATGATTTTGGTTACTTTTTCTAGTCTAAGGTGCACATTAGATTAAAGAAAAAAGACACCAAGAGTTTTATTTATTTATTTTCTTTATTTAGAATTTATATCATCTACATTTTCAAAACGTACTTTTTATCTCTGGGTTCATGGCTGCAGTATGGTTCCAGGGGTGGGGGTTTAAGAGGAAGTGCGGCCTTCCTGCACATGATTGTATGAACGCTCAGTCTGTCCGCAGCAAATGGAAATGGAAACAGACATGACACAGCTGTATTGCTGTGACTCAGCAATTATGGAACATGTACGTTTGTTACTTGATCAGCTCTCTAGGGACCAAGGGTGTAACCATTAGTTTTACACCTGCCATAACATTTTTCACCAAAATTCCATCTAATTCCATTTTATTGTTCTAATTTAAACAGGATATCTACTATATCTTCTGTTACATTTTATTCTAAAAAAAAACAAACATATGATCACCAACAAACACACAAGAGTGTAACTATTTTCTAAATAAAACACTACAAAACACTATACTTTACAAAACATTTACGATAAAAGACACAAATTTCAAAATGAAAATGCTGTCATAATTTACAACAACAAAACATTTTTATACAGATTTGGATGACTTGAGGGTGAGTAAATCAGTTTTATTTTTGGATGAACTATCCATTTATTGCAAATCATTTTAAAAGTATATATTTTTTTTAATAGTGGGAATAATATTGATATATTGCAATACACTTGATCAATTTCAGAAGTGAATTGCAAACTAAACCACTCCTTCTAAACATGACACGACATAATAAACCCACACGGAAGGAAGACATTTTTCAGGTATCAAGAATGTGGATGTTGCAGAACCACGTCAACCATAATTGTCATTCCGAGAGTGTCATAGAACTGGAACACTGAAATATATACATCAAGTATATTGCAACACAAAACCACTTATGGGCAGATGAACAGGAACGAGTAGGTATTGCACACAAACCAATCCATTCCACCAGTAAAAAATCAAATGCATCAGCAGAAGCAATCTACATAAAAGTTTGCTCAATCGTGTTGGGACTACATGATTCATTTTTGTTGACAACTGAAACTGGACAGTGGATTTCTAATTCCCAGCATGCTTTGTGTGGGAATGTTGAAATGGGTGAAATGTTATTAATTTCCTAGTATTTTTGTATAACCTTTAATTGCAGAAAATTTTCTCAATGTAATGAAATATTTAAGAACATAGTGCTGTTTAGAATACTGAGGCTCTATAAATGGTTTTATTTTAGCACCCTGACATTTTATGTTTGACTTCCCATAGACAATTAGAATTCCAATCCAAAGTTTTGTGCACTGATACACCACAGCTGATATGAGACACTGAAGGCCAATAATCTATGTTATCCCTATTGATTTTATTTTTAATTATTATTTTAAAAGTTTAAGAATGTAAAACATGTAAAAATGTACAAGGGTGTATGGGATTCTTAAAGGAAAGCTTCAGTAATACAGCTATCAACCTGCAACTATCAACTGCACATCGACTGAAGGTAAGCAGGGTTAAGCCTGGTCAGTACCTGGATAATAGAAATCCTTAGGGAAACTGGGGTTGCTGTTGGCACCAATAGTTAGTGAGGCCAGCAGGGGGAGCTCATCCTGTTGTCAGTGCGGATTCTGCTTGATTAGTGATAACACTATAGTCTAAAAAGGCACTGTCCTTGAGACGGTTGCAGAGTTTCTGTGATCAATGTAAACTTGGGTCTCTCTCAGGGTATGTGTACTAGTGACCTATAATACTGAATCAACTGCATCACATCAAAAATAACAAAAATTCTTATCCAATTGATCCATAGTGAATAGTATACTGGAGCCCCACCCAGATCTATAATGCATTTATTCATGAACCCAAGTAGATTCAACATATTTAGGCCACATCCACACGAAGCCAGAGCTTTCCCTATCCGATCTTTTTTTCCCCTCGTCTCAAGAAATAACTGCGTAAACACGAAACCACTGAAACCGACTCAAAACGATGTAGTATATAGTATAATGCAAATACAGTAATTAAATGACGCAATATTGATGTGCGCATGCCCAGTGGCCGTAGCTGTAGTCTTTACCGAGCTGGACGTGGTGTGATGACATCACCGTTTCACAAAATATACGGATTGGCTGTACACACGAAAACGCAAGGGTGTCGGTTTCAGATTTATCCACTCTGGGACCCGGTTTCAAAAAATACCGGTTTCAGGCTCCTAAAACGCCGGATCCGTCTGGACGAAACGCTGATACGATACAAATTTGTTTTATGTATACAGCTAAAAGCGTCTCCGTGTGGACGGGGCCTATATAGTATGGCAAGCCGTTTTATCTTAAATTGTTCCCAGCGTTACTCGTCGTAATTGCATTTTTACTAGTAAGAATTCAATTAGAGAGCTCTACAATTCAATTCTTACTAGTAACAATTCCAGTTAGAGAGCTCTACAAATTAATTTTTACTAGTCATATGTCTCCATTGACTTCCATTCATTTTTAATTACAGAGCTCTACAATTTAATTGTTACTAGTAAGAATTCCAATTAAAGAGCTCTACAATTCAATTCTTACTAGTAACTATTACAATTAGAGAGCTCTCTAATCAAATGATTACTAGTAACAATTATAATTAGAGAGCTCTGTAATTGATTTAGAGAGCTCTCTAATTCAGTTGTTACTAGTAAGCATTGCATTGCAGAGCTCTACAATTAAATTCTTACTAGTAATAATTAGAACTAGAGAGCTCTGTAACTGAATTGTTACTAGTAAGAACTGAATTAGAGAGCTCTTTAATTGTAATTCTTACTAGTAACAATTCAATAACAGAGCTCTCTAATTCTATTCTTACTAGTAAAGATGTCATTTTAGAGCTCTACAATGGCATTTCTTACTAGTAAGAATTGAATTGTAGAGCTCTCTATTCAGTACTACCTCATTATGATAATTAGGCTACGCCTCACGCATATTCTCAAAATGGCCGACTGCACTGCAGGTTGTTCAGTCAAGGCGTTAGAACCGCAGAGGCGCTAATGATCTGTTATCCCGGACAGCAACGCAAAGTTTATTCTGTGCTAATTTGATCTGATATTTAATGTTATATTAAATATATGTTTTTTTTTTTTGTTTTGTTTTTTTGTTTTAATGTTGTAGTTTATGTAGCAAATAAGAATCGATAAAATGATTGAATACATTTTGAGCCAAAGGTCTTGTTAATGTTTTTCAGTTTTGTTCAAGGTAATGAAAGCAATTTTTTTTCCAATAACGGAAGAATATGTAAAAGTAAGGTACTTTGGGTAAAATAATATAAGTAATCATACAGTTTCTGTATTTTTAAAATGAACATAGGCTATTTAAATGGCAGTATATTTATTGAACAAAAATGAATTCTTTTATGTATCAAAAATAGTACAAACTTTGCTAAAGTGATTGTTTTGAACAAGTATAGACATTATTAAAAACATTATTTTCTACAATCATATAATATGGGAATAATGAAAAGCACATTTTTCTTAAGGTATGCCTTTAGCCCTGTTGTATAGGTAGACTACTGTAAGCTGTTTTTAAAGGTGAATTTACACTCGCTCACAAAATATAAATATACCCAGCGATATGCATAGGCTATTTATTTATTGGTTGTAAAATACACACAAAATAATGCTGAGGCAATTTGGGCTACGGGTGTGCAATATTTATCATCTACAATAATATAACAATAATTTAACAAGCTGACATTATTGAGTATGTCACGGACTTTGAAAAAACAGACTTGAGAGTCCAAAAGAATTCACTGCATGATGAAGCCAGTAGTGCCGCTATAATTCCGAGGGCAAAAATATCCCTGTATGAGTTTTTTTAATTTAATTTTAATAACATATAATATAGTTATGTAATACTACACAAGGAAGAATGCTGTTTTATATCAGATAAGCGTGATCATGAATGTGATATTTATTTTATTGTTCAACAAATAAGAAGTTAATATTCAGTGAGTTACATTTTGGACACAATATTGGCAGAACTGTTTTGCGTCACAGTGCAATATATCATACTTGATATGAATCGGTGTTTTAAACGAATCATTTGAGTCAATGATTTAATGACCCATTCATGAAGAAAGTCATTTGCCTTGCTTTTAAAAGAATCAACCGTTTTGAACGAATCATTTGAATTAATTCAATTAATCACTCATTAAGACAGAATTGGGCTGCCACCTACTGGTGGTTTTAGACAGGCCGAAACCAGCCATCATAAAAAAAACGAGCAAGATATCTTCTTATCCTTGTCGAAAAAATCCCCAAAAATATATGTAGCCTACATTTATTGTCAATATTGCATAGGTTACCCCTAATTTGGGTACCTTGGCTACCTTTTGTTTGGTTATTTAGCCATGAGAATAAAAAAAAACTGTTTAGGCTACAAGAAATATACGCAGGAACGATTTAAAGCCAGAATAGCTTTAGCCTAAATATATCTCCTTCCAACCTACAGTAGGCTATTCCGCAGTCCACACTTTTTGGGCGTATATAATATAATATAACATAATATAATATAATAATATTTTTTAATTATTCCTTTTTATATATAATATTTAATAAAAAAAATTGTATCACTATTTCTTTCTCATACTTATATTCCATATATAGTCCTAGTTATTGGGGAATTAAAACAAACATGATGGATAAAAAAAGAGAGAAATACATTTTAAAACTCATGTCAGAGTGACGACTAGCCTAATAATTAGCCTATATGTAGCTCAACATCTGCAAACATGTTACATTGCATAAAAAACACCAAAATGAGATTATATTTTGTCTGGTAAACTTTATCATTACCAGGCATGTTGACCAGCAGCAAGTTTTCTTAGAGGAAACACAGGTGTTTTCTTTGCTCTTTAATAATTTAGTATAAAGTTACTATTTTATTTAGTATTTTATTATAAAGATGTGAATTAATGTAGTGATTAAATATTATCTTTCAATTGCAAAATATAGCTATATACAGTGGGGAGAACAAGTATTTGATACACTGACGATTTTGCAGGTTTTCCTACTTACAAAGCATGTAGAGGTCTGTAATTTTTATCATAGGTACACTTCAACTGTGAGAGACGGAATCTAAAACAAAAATCCAGAAAATCACATTGTATGATTTTTAAATAATTAATTAGCATTTTATTGCATGACATAAGTATTTGATCACCTACCATCCAGTAAGAATTCCGGCTCTCACAGACCTGTTAGTTTTTCTTTAAGAAGCCCTCCTGTTCTCCACTCATTACCTGTATTAACTGCACATGTTTGAACTTGTTACCTGTATAAAAGACACCTGTCCACACACTCAATCAAACAGACTCCAACATCTCCACAATGGCCAAGACCAGAGAGCTGTGTAAGGACATCATGGATAAAATTGTAGACCTGCACAAGGCTGGGATGGGCTACAGGACAATAGGCAAGCAGCTTGGTGAGAAGGCAACAACTGTTGGCGCAATTATTAGAAAATGGAAGAAGTTCAAGATGACGGTCAATCTCCCTTGGTCTGGGGCACCATGCAAGATCTCACCTCGTGGGGCATCAATGATCATGAGGAAGGTGAGGGATCAGCCCAGAACTACACAACAGGACCTGGTCAATGACCTGAAGAGAGCTGGGACCACAGTCTCAAAGAAAACCATTAGTAACACACTACGCCGTCATGGATTAAAATCCTGCAGCGCACGCAAGGTCCCCCTGCTCAAGCCAGCGCATGTCCAGGCCCGTCTGAAGTTTGCCAATGACCATCTGGATGATCCAGAGGAGGAATGGGAGAAGGTCATGTGGTCTGATGAGACAAAAATAGAACTTTTTGGTCTAAACTCCACTCGCCGTGTTTGGAGGAAGAAGAAGGATGAGTACAACCCCAAGAACACCATCCCAACCGTGAAGTATGGAGGTGGAAACATCATTCTTTGGGGATGCTTTTCTGCAAAGGGGACAGAACGACTGCACCGTATTGAGGGGAGGATGGATGGGGCCATGTATCGCGAGATCTTGGCCAACAACCTCCTTCCCTCAGTAAGAGCATTGAAGATGGGTCGTGGCTGGGTCTTCCAGCATGACAACGACCTGAAACACACAACCAGGGCAACTAAGGAGTGGCTCCGTAAGAAGCATCTCAAGGTCCTGGAGTGGCCTAGCCAGTCTCCAGACCTGAACCCAATAGAAAATCTTTGGAGGAAGCTGAAAGTCCGTATTGCCCAGCCACAGCCCCGAAACCTGAAGGATCTGGAGAAGGTCTGTATGGAGGAGTGGGCCAAAATCCCTGCTGCAGTGTGTGCAAACCTGGTCAAGAACTACAGGAAACGTATGATCTCTGTAATTGCAAAGGTTTCTGTACCAAATAAATTCTGCTTTTCTGATGTATCAAATACTTATGTCATGCAATAAAATGCAAACTAATTACTTAAAAATCATACAATGTGATTTTCTGGATTTTTGTTTTAGATTCCGTCACTCACAGTTGAAGAGTACCTATGATAAAAATGACAGACTTCTACATGCTTTGTAAGTGGGCAAACCTGCAAGATCGGCAGTGTATCAAATACTTGTTCTCCCCACTGTAGCTATCCAAGTTGTCTAATGGGGCTTTTTTGAAGTGTAGCACTGCAGGCGGGATTTGCTGAGGGAAATGGGTGTAATCTCAAATCTGTTTTGCATCTAATGAATACAAGTTTTTACTAGTAAGAATACAATTGTAGAGCTCTGTAACTGGAATTCTTACTGTAAGAATTTAATTAGAAAGCTCTAATTGTAATTCGTACTAATAAGAACTGATTTAGAGAGCTCTCTAATGCGATTGCAGAGCTCTGTAATAATAGTTACTAGTAAGAATTGAATTGTAGAGCTCTCTAATTGAATTCTTACTAGTAAAAATGCAATTACGACAAAGTAACGCTAGGAACAATTTAGGCTTTCCATACTATATATAGGCTGTATTGTACGTTAAAAAAACAGATTTGTGCAGGGTGATCTGTGTTCACTGATTTTAATCTACCAGGATGCAAAGCTGTGTTACAAGGGTTAAAAACAGTTAGTCACTGAACAAACAGTCCTAATGTGTGGGTCTATACAAACTTAACTGGATAACATTTGATCTAAATCAGGGTTTAAGGTAAATTTAAGACCAATTAAAGAAAATTTAAGGAATAAATTGAAGCGAACATAACGTTCTCTGAAAGTAAATGTCTAGGAAGCACATGAGTTTAAAAATACAACTTCCAGATCACCAGAACAAAAAAAAAAAAAAAAAAAAAAAAGCCAAAGACAAGTCAATCCAGCCAAAAATGTTTATTCACCAAATTCACTTAAAACCAGTGTACAATCAACAAGTATTGGCTTGATGGTGAATTAAAGTCATGCATGTTATACAGTGACATGTAGCCTCTAAAGTGTTAATGTTTTAATCTTTCAAATTTGCATAAGAGCTGCATGACTTAAGCCTAGAGTATAGCTGGAAGTTCTGCAGCATGCCGATGACCTGAGAGCTGCATTTAGCTGCTCAGGGTGTGCTTGTCAAACAGGTACTCCGCCATCCTGTTGTTGCCAGCATCCATCTTAGAAAGGTTGGTGATGTGGTCACCAAGCTTCTTGATGGCCTCAACCTGCTCATTCAGGTAGTGAGTCTCCAGGAAGTCACACAGCTGTTGGACAACACATCAGAAAGTATTTTAGGGCATTTAATTCAATAAGTTAGGATAGAATAAAAGCATCAAGGAGCAATGTACATGGACTTACATGAGGATCTCCCTTCTCAGAGGCGACCTTATGAAGGTCCAGCAGAGCCTGGTTGACGTTCTTCTCCAGCTGAAGAGCGCACTGCATAGCGGTCAGCCCATTGTCCCACTCCTCGCGCTCAGGTTTCTGGAGAGAAAGAAAAACCACGTCAGTGAGCACGTGATGCCCCCTCCCTCCTCAAATTCAACAGGGCCTTACAAATATTCATAAACCCAGAGTCCATTTTGTTTATCAATGTTCAACGTCAAAATTACACATTTCAAATGCGGTCACCTTTACGTCCTGAAGAACAATGCGTCCGCCCCTCTTGTTCTGGAACTCCATGAATTTATCGGCATGCTCGCGCTCCTCCTCACTGTTCTCCTTGAAGAACTTGGCAAAACCAGGAAGAGCCACATCATCCCGTTTGAAGTAGTGAGCCTGTTGGAAACAAATCGATGGGTAAAGATTAAAAACGCTGAGAGCGACGCGGTCATGCACCGCAGATGACGTAAATGACGAAAGAGTAAACAATTCCAAGCTGCAAGTCTGTTTGAATCTTTGAATACACGTCGCAACCAAGAGGAAAACAAAAGCATGATTTAGCATATGGATTTTTTTTTTAAACTTGAAACTTACCATGGAAGTGTAAGTGTAGCCAGCGTAAAGCTCCAAATTGATCATCTTGTTGATCAAAGCCTCGCAGTCGCGGTCGTAGTTCTGACGAATCTGGGAATCCATTTCGGAGGATTTTTTTTGTCGCTTTATTATCAAAATGACGGTAAAAAAAATTATAAATATGAAATTAGAGTTTTTTTTTAAGGCGAAATTCCAGCGAGATCGAAGTTCCGTTCAATCACTGTTGAAGCAAGAACCTTCCAGATCTTCCTGAAGCTATGAGCGAAATGAAGGTGCGCGTTTGTTTTATATACGATCACAACATGATGCGTCACTGAAACCAGCCAATCAAAGAACGAGCTGAGTAAGTGGTAAAACAGTCAGCTGAGAGTCAGAAGACAATGGAGATAAGATATTTTAACATCTTTTCCACTCTTTTTAATAATTAAAGGCAAACTGAATCCATCAGAAAACGATTTGTCATTCTAGGTAAATGTAAACAGCTATCAAACCTTTAAGAATGGTAAATTCGATGTCATTTTGTAATTAACAAAGGATTTGCCATATTTACATTATATCAGGGGTGTAAATCAATTAATTAAATCAATTAACTATTGTTCAAGCTGACACCTGTGTCACAATTTATTTTCACAGCAAACATTTAAGTTTGAACCTTAAACTATTTACATAAAGGATGAACTGACCCCTGCCTTCATTGCCACACTTGGCTTTGTTCACTCAGGTCAAAATGATCAAAAAGCTGTGTTTAAAACAGTGAAATAAAATAGTTTAATGAGGCTTAAAAATAAGTAATTTTCATCAACATGACGCTAATCATGTTGCTGCGTATATGGCACACTATAGCAACGGAAGACATGGAATGTTAAGTGTCATGGGAGTCTTTCCAGTAACAGCCATATGAAGCCGTTTGTTCACTTGGTAACTGACTTCGGATACACAAGTAATCCATCAGGTGACACTGACTAAGCATTTTGATATTATAAACTGCACACGAAAATTCTGTTTGCGTCAGCAATAAAAATGTACACTCACAACGAGACGTGGCATTGTGCCGTCTCACCGTGACTCAGCAGCATTTCTCCATTTACTTCCTATTATGTATTACGTGACTATACGCTTGAAACTTTGATTAACTCGGCAGGGTGTGGTGGAGTCGTAATTTCACCTTTGTCGGAAACAGCTTTCAGTGTCGGTATAGAATGCCAAATTATTGGTGTTTTAATATGTTTATATATATATATATATATATATATATATATATAAACGGCTTCTAGTAGTTAAAGAGTAAGAGAATAGATCTCTTGTCAGGTGTGCTACTTGTTAAATCTTGGATTGCTATTGCTCTTTCAGTTTAGTAGCACTGAGTAACACCAATAGACCAGTTTTCTGATCATTTCATCTTTTTAATTACAGTTTTCATTTAAGCAACTATATCTATATAATAACAACCATATCAGCGCTAAATGAGGCCCCTCTCATATGACAACAGGGAATTGAAATTCATTGCAATATGTAAGTGCACAATGTGTTTAACAAATAATTGATAGTGCTGTACAATAATGGCAATCTTTTTTTTATTTATTTTTTTACATTGTAATAAAACCTGATTACTGTACTGAAATAAGCAAGTTAGACTAGTTATAACAGTTATTTATTTGTCAGAATACATCCATCTATCATAGGAAACAATCAAAAAAGTAATCTTCCTTATTTTACATGACTTTGTAAAAGTGAAACAAATGTTCTCGTAACACCCACGGCAACTCTCTATTGTCTAAATGGCTTGTGTGAAAACTTCACAGAATCTACTACTGCCCCCTTAACTCCTAAAACTGAATGATAAGTGCTTTTATGCAGTAGGGATCCATATACTTTTCCAGACCACAGCCTTTCTCCAAAGTTCTTCTTGAAGAGAGGGATTTGAGCTGGTCCAGTTTCGGCCTGCTTCCTTCTCCTCTTCCTCTTCACAGTGTAGCCACAAATGTTTAAGGGGACTGATACAGGAGTACTGAAGAAACTGACAGCCCTAAAAAGAGAAGTTTCATATATCCAATAAGACCAGTGCTGACAGAACATGTTCCTTGTTCAAAGCAGTAAAAATAGCATGTATGCTTGTACAGTTCTATGTAACAGAAAAGGAATAATGGAGCTCACCATCTATGCAATATAATGTATCTGCCAAGGTCAAATACACAGTTTTTCCATTCTCTGTATCTCAATGCCTACTTTTCCCATTTTAAGACTGAAGAAAAAAAAAAAAACCCTCACCTCTTTACTTCCCCAATACCAAACGCTTTGAATCACACTGTGGTTGGCAAGTGCCTGGGTCAGTTGATCCCTGCCCCCTGTTATTATACTGACCAGACCGGCAGGGATATCAGAGGCCTGCAGGACCTTTTAGCAAAAAAATAGAGGTTGAACAATTTACAAACATGAAGAACTGAAATGTGGAGATTTATTCTGAAAACTAACGTTAATCGAGGCAGCAGTGAGTTTGATGTGTCTCCTGCTACCACTTTAAAAATACACATATACAAAAATACAGCTTTTTACCTATAAAGCCCTGAACGGTCTAACTCTTCTGTTTAACCGATCTTCTATCATTCTATAATTCCATCACGCTCTTTAAGGTCACAAAACGCTGGATTTTTGATAGTTTCAAGGATTTCAAAGTCTATTAAAGGAGGTAGAGCTTTTTTGAATTTGGCTCCTAAACTCTGGAATAGACTTCCTGATAATATTCGGGGCTCAGACACATTCTCTTTCGTCTAAATTAAACTTGTACTACAATTATATCTGATGAAATAATACCAAATACACCTTTTGCCTAAAATGCTGTGAACAGGCAGTAATTCTTCTCCCTTTGCTTCCCTGTTTCTGCCTTAGGATGCCCATCCTGGAGTAACTACAGATTGCTCTAGCTCTGGTTTGGATCCAGACTTTGTAATGTTTTCAGGAGCACCGACAATTGCAAAGATTTCAGATGACAGCAACAGATGACATGCCAAATTTCAAATATGATCCCATTATTGTAATATAATCCTTATATTGTAATCATTATGAGCATAAGTTGTAATTGCTGCCAAAAACCATCCATGTTTGTTGTGTTAGCTAAATACATGAAGTTAACTAACCACAAAACACATACTATATTATAGCTGTATATTATTGACATATGGACTTCTCTGGCTGATAACAAAATACTTCCTAAATTCTGAAATGTTTTCTGTAAAGCTACTTTAAAACAATATGCATTGTTAAAAGCACTAAACAAGTGAATTGAGTTGTTTTGATTTATTTAAAAAAAAAAATGTAGCAAACCTGTATAAATTCAAGAGCTGGAAGAGGGTATTTTTCACTTGGCACCATGACAACAGCATTACCCATGGCAACAGCTGCCCCCAGCAGAGACACCAAAGAGAGCAGAGGTTTGGAGCTGGGGAGAATCACTCCCAGCACTCCTAAAGCCTCAGGAGATGACAGGGCGGAGCCAGACTGGGGAGGAAACTTTAATAAGATGGATATGTAGTTAGAAAGCAGGCAAATTAAATCTTGGGGTAATCGAATAATCATTCCAATAATCATGTTCTTACTGGAGTTCCACCCTGATCTTTATCACAGCGTGCAGCCCAATCAGAGAGCCTGGAGATGCTAAGCTCCACCTCTTTCTCTGCCTCTTCAAATGAGATGCCGGTTTGAGTTTGGATTGATACAGCCATGTCCCGCCTCCTCTTATCCAGGCTGTCAGCAAGTGAATAAATGGACTGAGAGCGTGTAGCAGGGCTCTTCTTTATCCACCTGCAATGACAGCAGTTCATCACAGTAGTTCTGTCACTATTTTCCATCAAAAAAGGTTGGCTACCATAACTGGTCCATATATTTTATTTTCAAACATATGGAACTTTTCTATATGCTCTTACCCAGGCTGGACTTTAATGGCGGCCTCCACTGCATTCCGGACATCCTTCCTGCCTCCATCTGGGCAGTGAGCCAGAACAGCGCCCCCAGGGGCCAAAACTGACCTGCTGCAGCCCGAGTCAGCTTTATGCAACTGACCACCCACTAACTGTGAGTAAAAGCGAGGGACACTGCGAGGGAGAGAGAGCGAGAAATAAGTAATAGAAGAAGGCAATAGAAGGTCTGAGTTTAGCAGTAATGGTCACTTAGCATGACACCCCATAATCACATCACATGTACAGTGTGGTTTTCGCTAAAATTTGTTTTGCGTTTTAAAAATTTGGAGGGTGCATTTTATTTTGTGATTTGATTTTCTTGACCTGTACTGTTATCATAATTCATTTTGCCTCAATGTTTGGCTTCTAGAAGTTGAAGAGAGTTTTTTACTAGCAGACCATTTATCTTATTTCTATGGTGCAGACAGGAAGTAAGTGAAGTACGGGGAAGTATAATGAACTATAATAAAGGAAGCTGATCAGAAAATGTTTCCAGCAACATCACAATTCATTTTCAAAGAGAGGGGTGAGTGGAAAGTCCCACACAATCTGCTGCTGGTATTGTCAGTAACCGTAACAAGACAATCTGGCTGCACGTGGATGTGTCCACGAAACTCAGCATGGAGCCACACTGAGCCTACATCTCTGATATTGAACCATATACATTCTTAAAAATAAAGGTTCTTTATTGGCATCAATAGTTCCATGGAGAACCTTTAACATCCATGGAAGCTTTCTATTGCACAAAAGGTTCTTTAGATGATTAATATTTTCTTCACTAGGAAAATGGTTCACTGAAAGGCTCTTTGGGGAACCCAAAATTGTTCTTCTGTCACATCACAGCAAAAACCCCTTTTTGGAACCTTTATTTTTTTAAGAGTGTACAGCCTTAAATGAACAAAAAGTTTAAGTAACAGAATTAAAAGGATATTGAAATGCCTTTAATACTTCTTGAGGCACACAAACCTTGGAGAAAAGAACACAAAGAGTGCCATTTCCCATTTTTGAACTGTCACCATTGACATATAATGCAACAAGAGTTGCTAAAGTCAACAGATATTACATAACAAATCTACCAATCTTTGTACAAAAAACAAAAATAATGATGCTGCCATCTTTCTAAAGACCCAACAAAATAGTGCTATTTACAAAATAGTGGATCACTCAGTAAATATTCATCCCTGGCATTTCATATTTTGTCTTTCGTCTTTATCTTCATTTATGCATTTTTTTCACCAGAAAAAACAAACAAACTAATATTTTAGCCGGGGACCTCTGGCTGAGTTGACACAGAATGACCCTATAGAGATGAGTAGTTAGTGCTAAAATCTAAATTCAATTGAAATACTGCCCAGAATAGACCTTTGATCAAATTTAGATGTTTATACCTGGAGCTGGAACAGGTCTGTTTGTGTTGAAATATTTATGACTATCTACAAAACCTATATTAATTTCTCAGTTAACTGTTAAACTATGAGCCACAATACACCCACCTGGAAGGATCAAATCCTTCAGGTATCATGAATTTGGATGCCACAGAGCCAAATGCAGCATAGTTGATAGAGCTGGGACTGGAGCGAGGGAGGGAGGGTGAAAGCGACGGCCGAAGGAACTGATACAGCCCCTATAGAGGAACAGAAATCACTGAGACATTCTGAACTAGACACCAAACAACCAATCAGAAAAATAGTACAAAAAAAAAAACAAAAGAACAGAAAAAAAGGCCTACACACCACGGAAGCCAATTCTTAGCACATGAAATGTCCCTTCCTATAATTCTTATTATATACCTCTCTGCCTCCATCGGTGCAGTTCCCGCTCTCCCTCCGTCCACATAGAGGCAGTGCGGGATCCATTACAGAATGACAGTTCACCCACACCGAACCCAAGCACAGACTATGGGGGAAAAAAAAGAGGGTTTAAGAGAAAAACAGATAAAAGGAAGAGAGAAGAGAGAGAAAGATCAAAATGAGATCAAGACAACAGCCAGATGCCCAAATACGTGACCAGGCATGCACCTCTTTGCAGACTCCAAAGCCAGAGTTAAATCTTCAGTCCAGATGGAGGCAGCCTGACCATGAGGGCTGTGATTTCCTACACACAACCACATATAACAAACCGTTCAACTTTTCACTACATATATAGACAATATATTCTTCATATAAATCAGTTCTTTTTCATTTCAGCCTCACCAAGTGTAACTCCCTCAGCAGAGCTCCTGAAGGATATGAGAGGCAGCACAGGGCCTGGAGGAGGTGAAATCACAGACTCGCAGGAGGGAGCCAGTCCACATAGTACAGTAGGGGGGTAAAGACCACCAGTAGAAGGAGGAGGACATGACTGGATCAGCTAAACAAGAAAACAAAAAATGTGTCCAGTAAATGCTGTAACAATTTGTGCTCAAATATTTGTATTGGTGACATCTACAATTAAAAATCCACACACTGTTGCCCCCTGCTGCTGTGCCTGCTGAACAACAACATCTATAAGGTTCCTGTCAGTTTCAGTGACAAGAGAAACACATTTCATCCCAGCCATTCTCAACTTCAGCCTGGCCACAACACTGCCCAGCACTGACTCCTGCACACAGAGCACCCACTGGAACTGGAGAAGAGAAAGAGAGAAACAGGCAAAAAGATAAATATTATATATTTTCATGACTCATTTTCATGCTGTGGTGGTTTTCGATCTGTGAGCACTCCCAGTGGAGCATGGCGGTACGGCAGGAACACTGTCAACTGGTTTTCTTTTTTTTTAAATAACCACTAATATAAGTAAATTACATGTACAGTAGTATATATTAAATATCAGATATTTAAATATTAGATATTTAAATACATATATAAATACCATATAATATTTTCCCATTTTCTAGGCTGCTGAAATCCTTGGAAACCGGTTAAATATATTTACATATTGGAATAGTTACGATTTTTAAATGTTTTTGAAAGAAGTCTCTTATGCTCTCCACAGCTGCATTTATTTGATCAAAAATACTGTAAAAACAGTAATACTGTAAAATATTATTACAATTTAAAATAACTGTATTTTGTTTGTTCTTACATCTCTCTTCTTCTTAAAGGCCAGCTCTATCACTCCATCCACAGCACTGTCTAGGTCTGCCGAATCAAAGATGATAAAAGGGCACACAGAGCTGTGTGAGAGAGAGAAAGACATGGGGACTCCCCAGCCAGCCGCAGCTTTAGCCACAGCTTCTCCAGTCTGTTTGCATCCACTATAGGTCAGGTAGTTCACTTGTGGATTTTGAGCCACTTTGGCAGCCAGTGATGCTTCACTGCCTGTCACCACATTTAACACTCCAGCAGGGATTCCAGCCTCCATAAACAGCTGAGCCAACAGAAGGGCAGGAAGAGTGGTAGTCTTGCCAGGCACTACAATAACAGCATTGCCTAGGAAATCAATATAGATGGCAAACAAATAATAGTTGGCCCACAGTTTGGTTTGCATAGGATTTACATTTATGAGCAACAACTCATCCTAATGCCATTCTAAATCATGAATTATGATTTTTTTTTAACCAGTAAAAGGTAAACCAATGAAAAAGTAAAAGGTAAACCAATGAAAAACCCCAACATGTTACAGTAACAATGTTCAAAACACTGTCAATACTAATGACAAAAAAAACAAAAACAACATTTATAATTAGTATTATTACCTTTAAATGTGAAACGTAATTTCTGTGCTATTAGTGCCATTAAAAAGAATAGCCCAAATTCTAGTTTACCACTGGTTGAGCCAGGAAATTAAATGTAGAAACATTTCTAATTTTTGAATACTGTTAACTAAATGGTTTAACTGTCTGTGAGATTTATCTTATTTTCCCTTAAGTTGTTTAAATCAGATTCTAGGTCAGGACTATCGGTTTTATGTCCCTTTATTCATTCTGGAAACGTGAAACTGACATGAGTGAAACTTCAAAACGTGAAAGTGTCTTTTTTAAGAAAGACTCACCCATAGAGAGGGCTGGTAAAACTTTCAGCAGAAGAAAATATACAGAGCAGTCATCTGAAACTACCACGGCCACGACACCTAGTGGAAAGAGCAAAACATGACATCATGCTTCCTGCTAATTTTCTCATAAGTCAATTACACAGGCCTGGTCTATGTTTACACGGCAATGATGTACTAAAAACAGAAAAGGTTTTCCTTTGCGTTTTTCGTGTACAGGCAAAATCGCTGTCAAAATGATACCCGTTCACACGTATAAAAAAAACGATAAAAAAACGCTGTTTTATGCTGGCCGTGTCACTTTGTAAAGAAACACTACGCACCTATAGACTGAACAAGTAATACGCATGCGCATGACATGACCGTTTTCACAAATTCTCGTTTTTGTAGTTTACACTGAGATGATAACGGTATCGTTTTCAAAAATTTGCACTTTGAAACCCGTTTTCAGGCCCCCAAAACACTGTTGTCATGTAAATGAATGAACGGCCAAAACGCACTAAATGTTTTTTACGTACATTTTTAGTTAAAAACAGTGTTGTGTAAGCAGCCCCTAATACATTTTCGTTCTCCATCTTTTTCTCTCCGTTTTGGCCTTCCGTCCACATTGAGACAGCATTTTTGTCAACGAAGACGGAGCTTTTTGAAAATGCTCTTCCAAGTGGATAAATTTAAAAATGCAGTTTTCGCATTGTAGTGTGGACTGTGAAAACAGAGGCTTTCGAAAACGATGGCGCATGTTTAGTCATGTGATGCATATTGTACCCCATAGATATATATGGTTATACCGGCATTGTTGTGCCTGCTATATACTTTCATAGTGTTGCTAAAGAGAACTGTTCCTTTGTACAGTGTTCATATTGCATTCCTGCAAAGATGAATATATAGAAAATTTGGTTACACTTTATTTTAAGGTGTCTTTGTTACACTGTAATTAAACATTTAAGTACTAAGTAATATTAAGTAACTAAATGTACTTACTATAAGGTTAGGGTAGGATTAGGGTTTGGTTTATGGTTAGTTGCATGCAATTATGCATAATTTATAATTATTACTATAGTAACTACATGTAACATATATAACAATGACACTGTAAAATAAAGTGTTACCGAAAATTTACTCGCAATTACTGTCCCTCGGCAAAACATGATGACAATTGCGTTTTAGACCATGCGATTTTGAGAGCAACCTGGATGCAACATTGAGTGGTGGGATATTTTTCTAATAAAATGATAATGCTGGAAGAGTAGAGTGAGAACTTTGTTATGTCTGTTATCTCTGTATCATCTTGTGAACTTTTATTATGTTTTACGCATGCACAGAAAGGTGATATATACACTTTTAGATGTTTCAATGTGGATGAGCAACTTTTGGAAAATGCTAGTGTGACTGTACAGGGGGCGTTTTGAAATGAAAACGCTGTTTTCAATCGTATCCGAATGAATGTAGACGTAGCCACATTTTCTCCCTTTTTATATGATTTCTGTCTCTCAGATTCATTTAAACGAATAAACACGCACATACCGTGCGGAGTCCACTCAGGCATGAGTGTGTCTCGTATTTGAGCCCAGCTGGCGTAGTATTGGGCCAGTCTAATGAGCACCGTAGGAGAGGTAGAAGACTGAGAGAGCTCACACAGCTCAGAGACACACTGACTGTGTCTTTGCAGAACACTCGCTAACCTGGGGCACAAAAACATATATTATTATATATTATAACGATGTAAACCTGACAATTATTGTGATAGGTTAATTATTTATGGCATTATTTTGAGTAAAGATCTAGTACTTGAGTAAGACTTTGGCTCTTTGGTAACAGCTCAGTTCACTCCAGGTTTTGAAGCCTCCAGCTGCAGAGGAGACAGCAGACGCAACATCCTCATCTTTAACACAAACAGTGCTGCAGACCACCGCTGCTGTAAAGAGAGAGGAGGGCAGAAGAAGTTATCTTATCATTGCATGGAAGATTGGATAACAGATAAGAACTTCAGGAAATGATCCAATATTGTTCACCTTTGGAATCAGTCACATCCTGGGTCTGCCTGTCTGCAGGGCTGGAAAATTTCCCATCAATGAAGAAACCAAGAGTGCGAGAGTGCTTCTCCAGCCACGACTGAGGGAGAGAATGACATGCAGGAAAATGGACAAAATTGAGAAAGAAATTATGACACTATACTTGAGAATTAGGTTCAACTTATGTTGAAAAAAAATAAAAAATAAAATAATAATAATAATATTCGAATTTCTCTGATAATTTATGCTTCAAACTACAAGCATGTTTGATTGAAGTAAACATACTGTAGGTTGGTGTGTTCCGCCACTTTGAGAGAACGAATAGATTGGCTTGGTGAAAACAGGGTGAAGGTTACAGTAGATCATTCACAAAATACATGAACAGTTAAAAGTTTTGAACTTTGCTCACAATAATGACTAATACTAACCTGTATGACTTTCACTTGGCTTTTTGTAAAGGGTAATATAAGACATACATTGATCAGGCATAACATTATGACCACCTTCCTAATATTGTGTTGGTCCCCCTTTTGCTGACAAAACAGCCCTGACCCGTTGAGGCATGGACTCCACTAGACCCCTGAAGGTGTGCTGTGGTATCTGGCACCAAGATGTTAGCAGCAGATCCTTTTGGCCCTTGTCAAACTCACTCAAATCCTTACGCTTGCCCATTTTTCCTGCTTCTAACACATAAACTTCGAGGACAAAATGTTCACTTTCTGCCTAATATATCCCACCCTCTAACAGGTGCTGTGATGAAGAGATAATTAGTGTTATTCACTTCACCTGTCAGTGGTCATAATGTTATACCTGATCGGTGTATAAACACTGACAGCCTCAGTCACCTTTTATTGTATGGCAAAAAGATGCAATGAAGTGAATGGTGAAGCTGGCAGTTCGTAACCTTCTACCATCTCCTTTTGTATTTTACATAAGAGTCGGATTTAGATGTTGCGGATGAATAAATGACTGAATTTAAATTTTTAGGTCAACTATTCCTTGGAGACATGCATCAAGCAGGACAATCCGCATAGTGTTGTTTTTTTAATGCAATTTTACAGCAAGAGGACCACCAGCATCTTGTCACTTGCTTTTCTCGTGAGCTGTCACATGCATCTTAATGTATACTGTCACATGTAAACCCTTTTCACATTAGGTGTAAATGTGGCAGCATGCTGTGATGCTTGAAATAATACAAAGTTGCCCAAGATACATTTAAGATACAAAGATAATTTTCCCCGAGGAGACAGCGCTTTACCTGTGCTGTTGCAGTGCTCGTGCTGGATGATCCATACTCCATAGTCTGAAAGATTTCATGCACAGTCTTTGTAGAAATACCTGCCATAACAAATTAAAACTAAAGAAATAGCAATTGTTACGGACTTCTAAAAATATGCCAATTCAAAATAAAATAATAATACTAAGTGTGTAGTGATATTCTATATCACTTAATAACTGTACTAATGACAACAAGATGGAACAGACGAAATCTCGATCGCAAAAAACACGTAAATGTTGAAGGAGTCTCACTATTTCAAAAGAACATTCAACGTAAGTTCTGACGTCACGTCCACGCGGGTATTTCTTCCTGGGTTGTATATTGTGTTGCCAGATATTGCACAACAGAATCAAGCAAAATGATCTGCAATAACAAGCGCCCAAAAAGTAAAAGTTTTTTTTTCCTCGATTTTGGAAATCTAAATTATATATTGGAAGTTGTTGTAAAATAGTGTATTTTCAATAATATTTTTTTACAATATACTTGTAAAACAATACAATAGATTAAAAAATAATACAAAAAATTAAATATTTTAATTTATTGATAAAACGCAACCCGCTCCTTCCCACATTTATGAATAGGCCTAACTTTATGAACAAACAATGCCAGGCGGATATGATGATAGTACGTGGACATGGCAACACTGGTAGTTTATGTCAAACTAAACCCCTCCTAAGCAGAGGAACTCATCATTCACAACACTGTATGACATGTAAACAACATAAAACTCAAGAAAGATGAAAACAATTCCCTTTTTAACTTGGTAATAAAATAAATTCAGGAAGGCGTTCATAGTTGCCATCTAGGCATTAGCGCTGTCCCCGACAAATGCGACCTCTAGAGGGCGTAGTCTTCGTCAGAAGCTGCGAGGAAGAAGAAGCTCGTGAAAAAGTTGCGAGTACTGTCCTGAAATAGAGTGGAATCCCCCAGAGCTACATCCAGTCGAAAACATTACCTGAGAAACAAAACAACAACAATAATATAGATATATTTTACTAATATGGCTTGCGAAGTCTCGCAGGGTAAGTGACTGTGTGTGTTTGTGCTCTTCAAGCGATGTTAGATGTTTGTTACATATGTTTCTCTTCGATCTACAGATGATCAGATTGGAGAAGCAATCTTAATCAGGTATGTTTCACTTAGTAAACTTCAAAATGATTTGTTTGTCGCATTATAAGCGTAACGTTTCCATTAATGGTTACTTTCCTTAAATATTTAGTATTTAAAAATGTTTACGTCAACCGAATTTAGAGATATTATGCAAAACTCCAACCTGTCTGGATATAAATTATAACTCGAAAGGATAGAAGCAGCATTGTAGTTCTTTAAAATGTAAAAAACATACAAACACATAAGTAACAGATGCACACATTGTTAACTATTACACACATTGTTAGCTTAGACACACACACACACACAAACACAAACTGTCCTGTGTCACATAGAAGGTTAAATGATGATAAAAACCAATCTATGACAAATAATTCATTATCACCAGTTATGTCATGACTAATCCAATAAATGGCTCTACACTTAGTTGACAGGCAACATAAATGACAATTTCACCATTTTAACATCATTTCAGTGGCTGACCTTGTCTGGCCAACCTTGTTATTTTCTTCATCAGGTAAATGACAAATCTGGAAATATATTTGAATTGAAATCATAAAAATATTGCAAACCGTAATTACCATAGTTGACAGTCAATATTCTCCTATTATTGTTATTGTAGATAGAATATTGAACAAAATGAGAGAACACTTACAATAAAGTGCTCAAAATGTCCACCACAGAAGAAAATAGCATCATATGGTGCTGGTCGTATGGTGTTGTTATTGTTGTGGGGGTTGTTCAGTTAATAACATAGTTGACAGAACTCTTGTGGACAAAATTAAATATTTTCTTAATTTAAAAAATAATAATAAAAACCTTATTTTAGAAATACATTCAATATAGATAATGTTGACTGTAACATTTTTTTATATATTATTTTGAACTTGAGACCCACAAAAAAACGGACACTACAAAATCTGTAATTTATACGGTAGCCGAGAGAGCTCTATGTGCTGCAACTGAAGAAAACACATGCAAATAGGAAAAACGACAGCAAATTAAGAAAACATCAGTTTGACAACACTTGTGCTGTGAATACTCACAACACAACCAAATACAGAAACGTGCTGCAAATAGCACAGACCTCAACAGAAATGTTTCAAGGGGACCCCAACAAGTGACGAACCTGGCTGGGACCGATTATTGTTCAATGTCTACTCGTCAGTGGTGTTGATGACCTGAACAGTGAGTTTTTGGATTATTTTAACATCCTGATCATATGTATGTTGTGAGTATTTGCAGCACATGTCGGACACCGTAAATCTAGGACTCAAGGCAATTACAAGCGAACTGAAACAGGATGCACAAAATATCTGTGTGTGATTTATAATGCTTTCCCCTGTAATAGTAGCTCTAAACATTTGACTCCTATGCAGTTAACATACCGTATTAAATGTCTTTCAGGGTGGTAAGACATGAGGTGATGAACGTGGCAGCCGAAGGAAATGCAGCCCCACCAGACCTTCCCGAAGATCGACCAATAAGCAACAGCCAGGACCAGAAGCTTGTTCAACAGTTGGCGGAGACCATTAAAGTGATCGGCGATAGGCTCGATCAAGATCAAGCATTTAATGAGTCTGTCTGAGATTTGAATCTTTGTCTGTCTTTACTGAACATCACTGGTGTTGTCTATACAGGTTTTTAAAAACCTCTGGTTTCTCTTTCTGTTGTTCTAACCTACAGCATGATTGATGGCTTAGTAAAAGTAGCTGATAAAAGCAGTTTCTGGAAACTTGTGGAAAAGGTTTTCACAGATGGCCAGATCAACTGGGGGAGAATTATAGTGCTGTTCTATTCAGTTGGAAAGCTGTCTTCAAAGGTATTAGATTAGTTAGATCCTATATGTTTTCTGTCCAAATTATGTTAATATATCTTTTGTTTGTAGACGCATATCTTTGTTAATATTTGTACAGTTAATTTGTAACTTCTAAGCTCCTCTTTGCTCTCAATAGATGGTCCTCGCACGCTTACCCAGAATTGTTTCAGGAATTCTGAATTTATGTCTGGATTACTTTAGGAGGAATCTGTTGGAATGGATTCGCAAAGTGGGAGGATGGGTAAGAAATATTTTTACATTATTGTTTCAAATACTGGAATATAAAGAAGCATTTGACTTTTGTTTTATTTTTCTTCTTTAGAAGATGTGTTGAACAGTATTGGTCACAATATCACATCTATAACTTATTTGTTTGTATGTATGCCGTAATACAGATGCACAGTATTCCTGCACTGGCCTGTTTCTCCTTTGAGCAATTTTCTGGTTCTTCGCTGAGAAAATATTTTCCCTATTTTGGGCCGACGTTTGCCTTCACCTGTGGCCTACTGTTAGGTGGCTTCATCTTCTCAAGACTTCATAAAAGCTAAGAGAGAGAATGGAGATACAGCAACAGAAATATCAAGTCTGTAAACCTGAGAGAAACTACGAGGAAATCACATAAGCTGATCTGCAGCATGATTTTGTAATTTGTCCCTTTTTATTGGTTTATGCCTTTATTTTATATGTATTTATACTATTTTGTAAGAAAACATTTAATATGGTAATGTTATGATAATTGAGTTAAATAAAGGTACATGCTCAGGATCAGGACACATTGTACAGCGATAAGAACTGAGCCTAAGTTTTTTTTATTAATAATTGTCATATGACATAGAATAGTGGTTTTCTATGTGTTTTGTCCACTCCCTTGTAAAAGTGCAAGTGTTGTGCATTGAATGTGGCTAAAGTTCCCAATTTCTGAAAATGTTTTTTTTTGTTTTTAAGATAAATATATTATGGTATTGGCAGCTTTTATGCCCCATTGACATGATTCTGCGAGGAAACACACACACACATATAGGCATATATATATATATACACATATATAGACAACGTCTCCAAGACGCTTGAAGAAACCTTCGTGCAAAGCTACAGTACTGTGAGAAGTTTTAGGCACTTGTTTAAAAATGCTGCAAAGGATGCTTTTTAAAACTAATGTCATAAATAGATTTTATTTATCAGTTAACTTCTATTAACTAAATCAAATCAACATTAGTTGTGACCACCCTTTGCGTTTAAAACAGGTTTTGTCCAGGTACACATGCACATACTTTTTCAGGTAACTTTGCAGGTAGGTTTCTTCAAGCATCTTGGAGACGTTGCTGCAGTTCTTCTGGATTTAATCTATCTCAGTATTTTTCTGTTTCGTCATGTAATCCCAGACAGACTCGATGATGGTGAGATCAGATCTCTGTGTGGAGCACCAGCTGTTGTCAGACTGCTTGTGCATACAAAAATCTCACTGGATTATTACAATTAAAGAAATGTAAACTGATATTTCCTACTGACACACTACAGCAAAATATATAAATAACTGGTTTAAAACCATTTTTCTTTGGTGAAAATACTAACATGCCCAAGACCTGCTGGGATCCAGAAATCTTTTTTTTTGTTTTTTGTTTTTTTTCATGTCATTACATTGTTTAGAGCATAAGACACAAATGGGGAGAAAAAAAAAAAAAAAAACTTTTTTTAAAAATTATATTTTATTCATGTTATGCTATGTCATCTGTAGTGGACTCCAGGACACAGTTGTTTAAAAAAATAAAATGACATGTATAGGCAAAAACAATGGGATATTTTTTCATTCACCAATCAATCTTTAGGTTTCAGGATTTTTTTTAAAATCAAACTTGGTTTGATTTCAAACTATATTATGAAAGATATACGGAAATGAATTGATATACCATTTTACTTTATGCAATATGTGGGTAAAATGGCCATACATGGGTTTTCCCAATTAATATAATGTATCTATACACTGTAGCTAATTTGCATATTAATGTGTTCTTGGAGCAACATGTAATGAAAAAAGAAGTGTAATAATGGCAAAATTTTCATAATAATATCTAATATTTCATAGGAATATTGATATGTAATTTCTTTCCCTATTCACTTGTATCTCCAAAATGCCTTATAAACGTCTCGGTTACGTATGTAACCCTCGTTCCCTGAAGGAGGGAACGGAGACGTACGTCGGACGTCACCGACGAATTGGGATCACTTCTGGGAGCCCCTATCAGCTTCGAGTGTATAGAGAACGGGCCAATGGCCACTGGCGTGCGAGATTTGCATCTCGCGCTCCGCCCCGCATCGCGGGTATAAAGCGGAAGCGGATGCCGCGCACATTTGTTTTTCACTGAGGAGCCGAACTAGTGACTCGGCCGCTGCAGTGATGGTACAGCAACTGTGGCGACGGGACGTACGTCTCCGTTCCCTCCTTCAGGGAAAGAGGGTTACATACGTAACCGAGACGTATTGGATAACGCTGGGAAAGCGTGCCCAGGGGGGCCGCTGCGGAAGCCACATCCTACCCGTAGGGAGGTATCATGTGGAATATACATGTATGGACTGGCCGTGGGCAGTACAACATACGGAAGTCCCAGGGGTGGCCCCGGCCAATGCAGGCGGGAGACTACACCGCACAGAGACGGCAGAGCGAGCTCTGCCAAGGGAAAGACACGGGCTCGCCGTAGGGAGCCGTACCGTGGAAGAATACACATATGGGACCGCCGTAGGGGTCACAACATATGGATACCCAGCCTAACACAAGTTCCACCAATGCATACGAGTGTTAGACCTGGCGTCGGACGCTCCGCCACGTCTGACTGCCGCGGGTTGCGGAGGACTCAACAGGGTTCGCCGTTCTGGGGAACTCGACTGGAGCATATCAGCGCACGTATCCGGTCCATGAGGAGGGGAATGGCGCAGCAAGCCGACACTAGAACGGGCCCTTCAGTGTTACTGGCTATTTGAAGCGAGCACACGGGAAGAAACACGGAGCCTACATGGAGGCTATAGAATCTAGCGAACGTGTTAGGTGTCGCCCAGCCCGCAGCTCTACATATATCTGTCAGCGAGGCGCCGTGCGCCAGCGCCCAGGAAGAGGCCACACTCCTGGTGGAGTGGGCCCTTAACCCAAGCGGGCAGGGCACGCCTTGGGTTTCATACGCCAAGGCGATGACATCCACTATCCAGTGAGCCATCCTCTGCTTGGAGACAGCCTTTTCCTTCTGCTGGCCTCCGTAACAGATGAAGAGCTGTTCTGAGGTCCTGAAGCTTTGCGTTCTGTCCACGTAAGTCCGCAGAGCGCGAACGGGACAGAGAAAAGCCAGGGCTGGGTCTGCCTCCTCCGAAGGCAGCGCTTGCAGGTTCACCACCTGGTCCCGAAAGGGAGTGGTGGGAACCTTGGGCACATATCCGGGCCGGGGTCTCAGGATTACATGAGAGTTACCCGCCCCGAATTCCAGGCACAATTCGTCGACCGAAAATGCCTGCAGGTCCCCTACCCTCTTGATGGAAGCCAATGCAGTCAGGAGTACTGTCTTCCAAGACAGGATTTTTAACTCTGCTGACTGCAAAGGTTCAAAGGGAGCCCTCTGCAATGCGGTTAGCACCAGAGATAAGTCCCAAGAGGGTATAGAGTGAGGGCGAGGCGGATTTAATCTCCTCGCCCCCCTCAGGAACCTGATGACCAGATCGTGCTTCCCTAGGGACTTACCATCAACCATGCCGTGATTTGCGGCGATAGCGGCAACATACACTTTGAGGGTGGAGGGAGACAGCCTTCGCTCCAACCCTTCTTGCAGGAAGGAAAGCACAGAGCCGATCGAACATCTTCGGGGGTCTTCTCGTCGAGAAGAACACCACTCGACGAACAGGTTCCACTTCAACGCGTAGAGGTGCCTCGTAGAGGGGGCTCTGGCGGAAGTGATGGTGTCTACCACAGTCTGTGGTAGGCCACCTAGAACCTCCGCGTCCCGTCCAGGGACCAGACATGGAGTTTCCAGAGGTCCGGACGCGGGTGCCAAAGGGTGCCCCGTCTCTGAGTCAGGAGGTCCTTCCTCAGAGGAATGGGCCAAGGAGGTGCTGTCGCGAGGAGCACTAGTTCCGGGAACCAGGTCCGGTTGGGCCAGTATGGCGCAACTAACAAGACCTGCTCCTCGTCCTTCCTGACCTTGCACAGTGTCTGCGCAAGAAGGCTCACTGGGGGAAACGCATATTTGCGTAGGCCCCGGGGCCAGCTGTGTGCCAGCGCATCCGAGCCGAGGGTCCCCCCGGTCAGGGAATAGAACAACTGGCAGTGAGACGTGTCTGGGGCGGCAAACAGGTCTACCTGTGCGGTCCCGAAGCGACTCCAGATCAGCTGGACCACCTGGGGATGGAGTCTCCACTCTCCTGGGAGCACTTGCTGTCGTGAGAGCTCATCGGCTGCACGATTGAGCAGGCCCGGAATATGAGTGGCACGAAGCGACCTCAGATGCTTCTGACTCCAGAGGAGGAGATGGCGGGCGAGTTGTGACATGCGGCGGGAGCGTAGACCACCCTGTTTGTTGATGTACGCAACGGCCGCAGTGTTGTCCGTACGGACCAGAACGTGCTTGCCTCGTAGCGGCCCTTTGAGGCGGCCCAGCGCAAGACAAACTGCTAACAACTCGAGGCAATTGATATGCCATTGCAGTTGAGGCCCCGTCCACAGACCCGAAACTGCAAGCCCGTTGTACGTGGCCCCCCAGCCGGTGGATGAGGCATCCGTGGAGACAATAGCATGCCTGGACACTTGTTCTAGGGGAACTCCTGCCCGTAGAAACGAAGGGTCCAACCACGGACTGAAGGTTTGGCGACACTTCGGTGTTACTGAGACACGGAACGAGCCGCTCTGCCACGCCCATCTCGGGACTCGGTCGTGTAGCCAGTGTTGAAGCGGCCTCATATGAAGCAATCCGAGCGGCGTCACTGCAGCTGCGGATGCCATATGCCCCAGGAGCCTCTGAAAATGTTTCAGTGGTACCGCTGTCCTGCATTTGAACGAATTCAAGCAGTTCAACACCAACTGGACGCGCTGCTCTGTGAGTCGCGCTGTCAGATTGACCGAGTCCAACTCCATACCGAGAAAAGAGATCCTCTGCACGGGGCAGAGTTTGCTCTTTTCCCAGTTGACCCGAAGTCCCAACAGGCTGAGGTGACTGAGCACCATGTCCCTGTGTTCGCACAACCGCGCCCTCGACTGAGCCAGAATCAGCCAGTCGTCGAGGTAGTTGAGAATGCGAACACCACGCTCTCTCATGGGAGCAATGGCCGCCTCCGCAACTTTCGTGAAGACACGGGGCGACAGGGACAGCCCGAAGGGTAGGACTCTGTACTGATATGCCCGTCCCTCGAACGCAAAGCGTAGGAACGGTCTGTGTCGAGGGAGAATCGAGACATGAAAGTACGCGTCCTTCAGGTCGATCGCTGCAAACCAATCTTGGGGACGGATGCACATGAAGATGCGTTTCTGCGTTAGCATTCTGAACGGCAGGCTGTGAAGGGAACGATTCAAGAACCGCAGGTCCAGATTGGCCGTAACCCGCCGCCTTTCTTGGGTACAATGAAGTACGGGCTGTAGAAGCCTGTCTTCATATCGGCTGGAGGGACCGGTTCTATCGCGTCCTTCGCCAGTAGGACTGCGATCTCCGCCTGTAGCATGGGGGCGCTCTCCTTCGACACGGAGGTGAAGTGAACGCCCCTGAACTTGGGGGGCCGCCGGGCGAACTGAATCGCATAGCCGAGTCTGATAGTACGGATGAGCCAGCGGGACGGGCTGGGGAGCGCTAGCCAGGCTCCCAGCGACCGAACAAGCGGGACCAACGGCACCACAGACGTACCCGCAGCGGGGCAGAGCAGCGGAGTGCAGGGACCCGACTCGGACAGCATCGCGGCCCGAAGTGGGGTCTGAGTGCGCAATGCAACACTTACCTGCTTCCGCTGAGGGGGTGCACGGGTGTGCGGAGGCCCTTTTGTGTGCGTCCTGGACACAGCCAGCACCCCCTGCTGGCGATAAGAGAGGCACCGGAGGGTGACAAGGCATGGGAGCGTTGTACACCGCCAAGCGCGCTCTCTTGGCACCCAGAGATTTTAGAAACAGCTCTTTCTTTGAAGTTTTGGGTACCACTGGCCTTTGGGAACAGAACAGAACAGAACAGAATCCAAACAAGAACATAAAATTCTCTCCCGGCCCTCCAGCGGGAGAAGGAGCGGTGCTGTCACCACCTCCTGAAGAGCTGTCTCCTCCATCTCTGGGTGGCCCGTCTCAGGGTCTCTTACGACGACGCTTGCCACCTGGCTTGGCAGCGGCCTGAGCGGGCTGGACGGCCTTCCCGCGGCCGGCTCCACGCCGTTGCCCTGGTGGAGGCTGCTGCTGGGCTGGGGCAGGAGCGGGGGCGGCGGCGGGCGGCCGCCCTCGGCGACGAGCAGGCGGAGGAGCTGCGGCCGGCGGCTGGGCAGCAGCTGACCGCCGGGGCAGGATGTGCTTGATGGCCTCCGTCTGCTTCTGGGCGGCCGAGAACTGCTGGGCAAAGCTCTCGACCGCGTCGCCGAACAACCCAACCTGGGAAATGGGGGAGTCCAGGAACCGATACTTATCGGTCTCCCTCATATCGGGCAGGTTGAGCCAGAGATGTCGCTCCTGGACCACAAGAGTGGACATCGCCTGACCAATGGAATGGGCGGTGACTTTCGTCGCCCGGAGGGCGAGGTCCGTCGCCGTCCGGAGCTCCCGGAGGAGCTCTGGGTCGGGTCTACCCTCGTGCATGTCCATGAGTGCCTGGGCCTGGTGCACCTGGGGCAACGCCATGGCATGCAAGGCGGACGCAGCCTGTCCACAAGCCTTGTAAGCCTTCCCAGTTAGACTGGAGGAGAACTTACAGGCCTTGGATGGGTGGCGTGGGTCTCCGCGCCAGGTGGAAGCGGACGCTGGACACAGTTGCATCGCAACAGCCCGTTCCACCGGCGGGATCCCCACGTACCCCTTGGCTGGCCCGCCGTCGAGGGTAGTGAGGAGGGAGGAGCCACTCGGCCGGTTTCTGGCAGAAAAAGGTGCCGTCCACGGCCTCGTGAGCTCCTCATGCACTTCCGGGAAGAAAGGCACCGGGGCGGGACGCTGAGAACCAGCGCGAGCCGCCCCGAGAAACCAATCATCCAGCCTAGAAGGCTCGGGACACGGTGGAGGGTTCCACACGAGCCCGACCTTTTCGGTGGCCCGGGAAAGCATAGCCGTCAGCTCGGGGTCCGTCTCGGGCAACGTCACTCTCCCAGAGGGAGGCAACGCAGCCGAGCCTTCATCCCCCGAGGACTGAAACTCCCCCTCCGATGCAGCGATCGACATCCTATCGTCTGCTGGAGCTCCAAAGGTCACCGCTGGACCACCCCGAGAGGGGCCAGCGACTTCCTCCGGAAGCTCAACCGGCTGCGGCACTACAGAGGGTTTAGGGGCCCACGGAGGCTGGCTCGGCGGGTGTGCCCTAAACGTGATCCTCAGGTCACCCTGGCTATTCGCCGAAGTAGGTCTATCCTGCTGGGCAGGGATAGCACTAGATCGGGGCATAGGTAAGGGGACTCCACCCTCCAGAAGGTAGGCGAGTCTAGACCTAAGCGCCGAGATAGTCATGTTCCCGCAATGGGAACACGAGCTATCCACAAACGCTGCCTCAGCATGTTGAATACCCAGACATGTAAGGCAGCGATTGTGACCGTCAGCTGGTGACAGGGAACGACCGCATCCAGAAACTCACGGGTGGAATGACATCTTGAAAAAGACGCAGTGTCACACCCGTGTTGCTCTTTTAGAAGAAGCTCTTTTAACGTGCCGAAGCACCCAGGAACAACCGCGGCAAACACAGGAGATAGTGCAGCCTGTGTTTGCACTCACCGTGGAACGCCCCCACCGAACCAACCGGGATGCTATAAAAACAGCAGTTGTTTCACCGATCTCGGTGAGCTCGCGGTTGTCACTGCACGTGCCTTCTCCCCAGCACAAAAGCCTCTTCTCTCGCTCTCTCTCTTTTTCTCTGCTGACGCAGGAACAGTCTTCCATGAACCTGTTTGGCTCCGAAGTGAATGACAAATGTGCGCGGCATCCGCTTCCGCTTTATACCCGCGATGCGGGGCGGAGCGCGAGATGCAAATCTCGCATGCCAATGGCCATTGGCCCGTTCTCTATACACTCGAAGCTGATAGGGGCTCCCAGAAGTAATCCCAATTTGTCGGTGACGTCCGACGTACGTCGAACGTGACCGACTGAAAGGGAACTTGAATTAAGCCCTGGTGTCTACTATTGTGGACATACACTCACCTAAAGGATTATTAGGAACACCTGTTCAATTTCTCATTAATGCAATTATCTAATCAACCAATCACATGGCAGTTGCTTCAATGCATTTAGGGGTGTGGTCCTGGTCAAGACAATCTCCTGAACTCCAAACTGAATGTCAGAATGGGAAAGAAAGGTGATTTAAGCAATTTTGAGCGTGGCATGGTTGTTGGTGCCAGACGGGCCGGTCTGAGTATTTCACAATCTGCTCAGTTACTGGGATTTTCACGCACAACCATTTCTAGAGTTTACAAAGAATGGTGTGAAAAGGGAAAAACATCCAGTATGCGGCAGTCCTGTGGGCGAAAATGCCTTGTTGATGCTAGAGGTCAGAGGAGAATGGGCCGACTGATTCAAGCTGATAGAAGAGCAACTTTGACTGAAATAACCACTCGTTACAACCGAGGTATGCAGCAAAGCATTTGTGAAGCCACAACACGCACAACCTTGAGGCGGATGGGCTACAACAGCAGAAGACCCCACCGGGTACCACTCATCTCCACTACAAATAGGAAAAAGAGGCTACAATTTGCACGAGCTCACCAAAATTGGACAGTTGAAGACTGGAAAAATGTTGCCTGGTCTGATGAGTCTCGATTTCTGTTGAGACATTCAGATGGTAGAGTCAGAATTTGGCGTAAACAGAATGAGAACATGGATCCATCATGCCTTGTTACCACTGTGCAGGCTGGTGGTGGTGGTGTAATGGTGTGGGGGATGTTTTCTTGGCACACTTTAGGCCCCTTAGTGCCAATTGGGCATCGTTTAAATGCCACGGCCTACCTGAGCATTGTTTCTGACCATGTCCATCCCTTTATGACCACCATGTACCCATCCTCTGATGGCTACTTCCAGCAGGATAATGCACCATGTCACAAAGCTCGAATCATTTCAAATTGGTTTCTTGAACATGACAATGAGTTCACTGTACTAAAATGGCCCCCACAGTCACCAGATCTCAACCCAATAGAGCATCTTTGGGATGTGGTGGAACGGGAGCTTCGTGCCCTGGATGTGCATCCCACAAATCTCCATCAACTGCAAGATGCTATCCTATCAATATGGGCCAACATTTCTAAAGAATGCTTTCAGCACCTTGTTGAATCAATGCCACGTAGAATTAAGGCAGTTCTGAAGGCGAAAGGGGGTCAAACACAGTATTAGTATGGTGTTCCTAATAATCCTTTAGGTGAGTGTATATAAAATCAATGCCCTGTTTTGTAACAGAAAATCATATTTTGATTAGAAACCCCATAACATTTTCCTGAGATGTTGATTTATAACAAACTATTTGAAAATGAATCCTATTTAAATGATAATTACGAAATATTATCATATTTCCATAAGCGTCCTAAATTTGATCACTAAATTTATGTCAGTCATTTTTAAACACCAATGAGAAGTTGTTGTCCTGGTGAAACCTCCAAATATTTTGTATCTCTGAAGAGCCCTGTATGTACTCTTAAAACTGTGACGTATGGTGTCAGAGAAATTCACTTAAATATTATGTCCACTACCGTGGACAAAAATTCTATTCCTGGTTCCCAGGAGGACATATTTCTGGATTTGATTTGGTCGACAGATAAAAGGAAATGCAGCAAACAGCACTTGGTTTCGCTTTTATTTTCACTTAGACTGTAGTGCGACGCTAGCAGTGATGCGGAACTGACGCCAATTTTCTAACAGTAGGCTATTGCTGATTTAGACAACAAGACTTACTAAACCTGTTAGAAATGTGCGCTATGTTTTATGTTATGACGTAAAAGCATAAGCCATACATAGATACACTTTCATTTTGTTTTGTGAAGTGACTATCAAAACCTTAGGACCAAAGAAGAAGATCGAAAAAGAAGCGCTCATGGCATCAGGTTTTCAGATTTTACCAAACCGGCCTTTTCCATTATTTATTATTATGAAATCCAGTAATGTGACATTTACTTTTGTATCTTTTAGATGAACAGTTTTCAAAGAATCTTGTACTTCGGTAAGTTTCACATAGGCTATGCCTAGCACATATTGGTTTGTATATCGACATATTTGTTTGATATTGAGCAGATAACTTTATAAATATACTTGATAAATAAATACCTGTATGTAATATTTAATATATATATATATATATAATCCTTTTTCATAATGTCACTTTAAAACGTAGTAACTACATATATTTAGGCTAACTATAGATTCATATTCTCAATGTTATTCGTTGTGCCATTTTTATTAGAATTAATTTTACGCATTGACTAAAGTATCGGGTTGCCATTAGTTTCGTTTCTTTAGAGTTCAAATCAACGATGTTTTCATAATCATGTTTTCAGATCAGTGAAGGACCAGGTACAGAGGGCGGGAACATGTGCACTGTCTCTTCCTGAACCGCAGCCAATGAGTGATGAGCAGGAGCAGCTCCTGGATCAGATGGCTGAACTCATCAGGGACATCGGCGACTATGTCGATCGGGAGAAAAAATTTAAGAAGTTAGTATCGAAAGGTCTTTTTGGTATGCGAGTGTATTATGGTATGTAGCCTAGTAGTAATTATGGAAGTTTGTTTAAAACATGTTAAAATTAAGAGAGTTTAAGAAATAAAGTTAAAAAGTTGCGATTTTTAAATATCACAAAAGAGAAAGTAGCAATTACAAGAAAAAAAAAAGTTGAAATTGTGACACAAAGTTGCTATCTTATTATGGAAGCAGGAATAATGAATTTTATAAAGTAGGGGAGAGCGGGAATTCATGTATCAATTGTTCAGTCTTTTTTTGATTTAATATTGAAAGTAGAAAAATGAGAAAACAGATCGTTTTTCGTTTTTTCATTTTTTCAGAAAAACGAAAAAACGAGATTTCGGCTTGATTTTTCGTTCAGAGGTAGAAAAATGAATAAACAGTTTGAATATTCGATTTCTACACGTGGGCGGAAATTATACGCCTCTTTCTGCTAATTGGTCAGCCGAAGTCCTTCTCTGCTAAAGCTGTACGGATTTTTAACGCGTTTATTGCAACTACATTTCATATTTTTCTCATCAAACAACCAGACGGCTGTCATAGCCTATCTTGGTTAAGTAAATAAAATAAATAAATAAATAAAATATATAAATATTTTAAACACTAATACAAAAAGGAAAGAATAATGCGTTGCAGTTAGACAACGGAGAACAACAGAGATATTAAAATACATACTCTTTTATTTTATGATTTGTGCCTTGTGTTTTATTGAAATTGATTATAATTGATATCTCAAAAGGATGCTTGTGCGCACTCGTACACAGGACTGCAACACAAGATTTTCATCAAAGCCTGTAATAACTTGCCATTTCGGTTTGTTTCTCACCAGAGCGCTTGGAATATATGGCACGAGTTGCATATATGGATTATTTTACGACATATTTGCATATTTGCAAAAAAAGAAAAAGGCAAATGCGCGCAGGACATTTGTGTGTGTGTGTGTGTGTTCCGAAAAAAGAAGGTAATAAGCAGAACAACATCAAGGTAGTTACCCTAGTTCACACAGTTCCAATAAATTGCGATGGGTTAAATAAACTTAATAAACTAAATAAGCAGATAAACGCACCAGTCAGGCGCAGACCATTGAAGTGTTCAGGAAATACGCAACAGTTATTACTTTGAGTTTATTTCATATTGAGTATTAGTGAATTTGTCTACACCAAAATAAATGTCCAATGACCCTATTATAATTAGGCTATAACAGTGATTAAGCCCAAAGTTAATGTGGGTGGGGGTAATGAACACAATATATAGCTATACTGCATCCTATGCATTTTGTAATAATATAGCACATTTTATAATTGACCGTATTTGCCAGAAAAGTCGCACGGAGTGTAAGTCACATGAGAGAGAAACACGCGAACGTTGCATTGTAACTGCATTTTATTATTAGCCTACATTCATAAGTAGTGTAAGGCACCGGTAAATAAAATACAACATTAATATTATAAACACTATTAACATGTAGGCTATGCGTATTTTACTTCCCCTCACTGTATGACAAATCCTTAAATGAATAGTATTCAGAAAACAACAAGAATGAAAAATATAAGTAGCCATATAATAAAAATATACATAGAAGCCTATATAAAAATATTCGGTCCAACGTTTCCATATTATCAATGTAACATTTGGATGCTATTATACTATACTTATGTAAAGAAGGCTTCATACTTCAGTCGAGTCCCATACGCATATAGGCTAAATCGGCATCTTCACATGCAGATATATGAGTTTGGAATAACAGCAAGTACTGACTGGCACAGCCTTAATATTGTATAATAGACAAATTAAATTAAGCAGAATAACTTTTTATATATTTGGTTTTATTTTGATAATGAACAGGCTGCGATGTCAAGTTAGCAATGCCAGAACTGATATGTTATGTGAGCGCGCGATGCGCCATCTCTTGGATTTTTTCCTCATTCCAAACAGTAAAATGTTTATTTTATTTGTGTACATTCAAAATTACTACAAAATGTCATGCCTTTGAAAAATAAAGAAAACGTCTCAGGTTACTGGTGTAACCTATGTTCTCTGAATAGGGAACGAGACGCTGCGTAGACGCTGCGTAGACGCTATGACGCAATGGGAACGCCCCCTGGGTGTGCTGATTGTCTGAAGCCCTTATAGAATCACGCCAATCCATTGGCTGATGGCGTGGGCGCCGCCCCGACACTCTTACGTCGTCATATTATACTGGCGCACGCGCCATCCGCTCCTCAGATTTCTCTGCCGAAAAGGGGGGCCTGTTGGCAGCGCGAGGAGCTTGGCAGCGAACGCAGCGTCTCGTTCCCTATTCAGAGAACATAGGTTACACCAGTAATCTGAGACGTTCTCTTTCATAGGTTCACTCATAGGTTGCGTAGCTATGACGCAATGGGAACGATATACCACACACGCCAAGCTAAGCGCTGCCATATCTGGCTCAAAGAATACCAGATAACAAACATGGCCGGATCAAGTGAATAGAACATGCAAACCCGGAGCCATGTCGAGATCCAAGCTATAGAATCTGACAAAAGTTTGCGGGGAGGACCAACCTGCCGCTACACAAATGTCCTCTAAAAAGTGCTTGAGAGGAAGCCACACTTCTGGTAGAATGCGCCCGAATGCTGAGAGGTGAAGGTAGACCACGCACCTCATATGCCAGCGAAATAGCCTCTGTCACCCAATGGGAAATTCTCTGTTTCGATGCGGCAAGCCCGCGGCGCAGACACCGAAACATACCAAGAGCTGATTTGATTTTCTCCAACCACCAGAACAATCTACATAAAACTTCAACGCTCGGACAGGGCAGAGCAAATTAAGCTTTTCATCCTCTTCAGAGGCGAAAGGAGGGGGGTGGAAAGAGTGAAGGGTGATAACTTGAGAACGAAACGATGTGGACAGAACTTTGGGCACATATCCTGGCCTGGGTCTTAGGGTTACCTTGAACAGACCAGGAGCGAAATCCATACATGACTTGTTAACAGAGAGAGCTTGTAGGTCGTCCACTCGCTTCAAAGAGGTTAAGGCCAACAAAAGGGCAACCTTGAGAGTCAGAATCCGCTCTGGAGCTGACTCCAAGGGCTCAAAGGGAGCCTCCGTTAGCCCCTCCAGGACAACTGAAAGGTCCCAAGAGGGAATACCAGGGGAGCGTGCTGGTCTCAGGCGCCTAACCCCTCGCACAAAAGACGAGACTAACCTATGTTTGCCAAGAGGGACTTCATCCAACTCCCTACGAGCAGCAATGGCAGCGATGTAAACCCTAAGGGTGGTAGCTGCTGCTCCAGCGGCAAACTTCTCCTGCAGGAACTCCAGTACTGAACCCACCCGGCAGCTAACTGGGTCCACCGCATGGGTTGAGCACCATGACTCGAAAACCTTCCACTTGGAGGAGTAGAGTCTCCTAGTGGAAGGGGCTCTCGCACTCGCAATGGTCTCCTGAACATCGGCAGGAAGACCGGCGCTCAGAGCTAACGGCCCTTGATGGGCCATACCCACAGCTTCCAAATCTCGGGACGAGGATGCCAAATCCTGCCCTGAAGCTGAGACAATAGGTCCTCTCTGACTGGAATCTCCCAGGGGGGGGAGTCCAGAAGGAGAACCATCTCTGAGAACCAGGTCTGGGGTGGCCAGAATGGGGCTACAAGCAGGTGACTGACTCCGCTCTCCCTCACCCTGCACAGAACCGCCAGAATCAATTTGATGGGCGGGAATGCATAGAGCTTTAGTCTGGGCCATGGGTGCACGAACGCATCTATCCCCAACGCCACTGGGGAGCTCAGAGAGAACCAGAGCTGGCACTGGGACGACTCTTTCGAGGCAAAGAGGTCCACCTACGCTCTGCCAAACACTTCCCAAATCTGGGATACTGTTTGAGGGTTCAACATCCATTCCCCCGACCTGAGCTTCTGCCTCGACAGAAAATCTGCTGCGAGGTTCAAGATCCCGGGTACATGGACTGCTCTCAGGGACAGGAGTTTGTCCTGAGCCCACATGAGGAGACGGCGCGCATGCCTGTCCAGGGTGCGCGACCGTGAGCCCCCTTGGCGATTCACATGAGACACCACCGTCATGTTGTCCGTCCTGACGATGACGTGGTGTCCCCTGAGAGAGGGGAGAAAGTGCCGAAGGGCCAGGGAGACAGCTCTCAGCTCTAGGCAGTTTATGTGCCAAGAGAGAACCTCCCCCTCCCAGACTCCGCATGCTGGTCTGCCCTCGAATACCGCGCCCCAGCCGGTCAAAGAGGCGTCCGTCGTAATCATTTGACAATGGAAAACAGCCCCCATGTTGACCCCTTTCTGGAGAAAGAGAGGGTCCCGCCATACTGACAGGGCGCGTGAACAACCGCGTGACACCTTCAGTAGGCGAAGAGCCGATCCTGTAGATCAGGCGCCTAAGAGCTTCATCCACCAGAGGAAGGGCCTCATATGAAGCAGCCCCAGGGGAAGCACCGGGGAAGCTGCGGCCATGAGGCCCAGGAGCCTGCGACAGGTACCCACAGAAACATGATGGCCGAGCCTGAAGCGGGCCAAACATGAAACGAGACTGGAAATCCGGGCAGGGGCCAGACGGGCCTGCATCAGAACGGAATCCAGATGAACTCCTAATAAGGTGGTCTGCTGAGATGGGGTGAGAGCACTCTTGTCGGTGTTCTCTCTTAAGCCAAGAGACTGAATGTGCTGAAGAGCAATGTCTCTGTGACAAGTCACCAACTCCCTGGAGTGGGCCAGGATGAGCCAATCGTCCAGGTAATTGAGTATACGGATGCCCTGGAGCCTCAATGGGGCCAGAGCAGCATCCATACACTTTGTGAAAGTCCTCGGCGCCAGGGCGAGGCCGAAGGGAAGGACTTTGTATTGATAAGCCCTCCCTTCAAAGGCGAATCTGAGGAACTTCCTGTGTCGTTGGACGACCTGAATATGGAAGTAGGCATCTTTCAGGTCTATCGTAACGAACCAGTCCCCCGCACGTATCTGAGATAAAATAGCCTTCAGCGTTAACATCTTGAACTTCCCTTTGTAAAGGGAGAAATTCAGACGGCGAAGGTCTAGAATGGGTCGCAGTCTACCGTCCTTCTTCGGAACCAGGAAGTAACGGCTGAAGAAGCCGTGTTCCATTTCCGTTGAAGGGACCTCTTCTATCGCTCCTTTTTGGAGGAGAGAAGCAAGTTCCTGTTGTAGTACAGAAGCCTCTGAGGCGCTGTTTACTACAGTAGGAATAACCCCGTCGAAGCGGGGGGGGGGGGGTTGCGACAGAACTGAAGCGTGTAACTGGACTGAACTGTGCAGAGGATCCAAGGTGATACCCCTGGCAGACGTTTCCACTCGTGGAAGAAATGTGACAGAGGAAGCGGAGTGCTGAGGTGCAGTGGACATACCTGAGATAGGGTGTCGAGCTGATCCTTGAGGGGAGGCATGGTCAACCACGAAGGAGAGCGCTTGGCGTCCTGATGCGGAGTGGGAGATGTCACGGTCTGAGTGGAAAAAGTAGGTCCTACCGACTCCTGGAGAAAACCGAACGTGTCTCCGTCTAAGCGAGCGGCGGATAGCAAGCCAATCGGACGCTCTGCTTTTTCTGACCTGAGGGTCTGGAGCGACTCGAAGGAGCCGAAGCAGAGGGTTTTCTGGGCCGCTTCGGATCAATGCGCCTATGAGGTCGTTGGCGAGGAAATGGGCGACCGCGAGCTCCCCAGATCATGGTGGGTGGGGGATGACCCTGGTCACTCCTCCTACCAGAGAGCTCTTTCCTAAAAGAGGGACGCTCTCTGGACTGAGAGGGGGAAGGGTTGGAAGAAAACGGATGAATCCTTCTCAAACACCGCAAGCCTAGAGCGGAGGGTTTTGAGAAGGAGATTATCGCAGAATTTGCACTTAGAAGAGCCCTGAACCACCTCGTGCGCGTTTGAAAACCCCAAGCATTTAACACACTTACTGTGAGGGTCGTCACTCGCAATAAAGCGAGTGCATGGCGGCAGGCAGCGACGAAACTCCATGACACTTCACCGCAAGGAGAACAAAGTTCCACTATCCGCAGTCGCTGAAGTGCTGGTGACGAAAGTTGTATGAATTCCAATATATTTGGGACAGAAAAACCGAAACTGAAGGGCTAGAAATGGCCGCTTCGTGAAGGCAGAGAAATCTGAGGAGCGGATGGTGCGCGCGGCAGTATAATATGATGACGTAAGAGCGTCGGGCGGCGCCCGCGCCATCAGCCAATGAATTGGCGTGATTCTATAAGGGCTTCAGACAATCGGCACACCCAGGGGGCGTTCCCATTGCGTCATAGCTACGCAGCGTTGAGTGAACCTATGAAAGAGAACAACAGGATGCGCTACTTTAGCGCGTCTCGGTCTCCTTGAACATCTTTCTGGCGCACACCACAAACATGAACTAAATACAGCGAATACTGGACGCGCCTACTTTAAAAAGTCAACATTTCGATTATTTGACGTTAAATGCATTATATCACTTTGTCACTTTGGAATAAATCATGATAAAAAAATTCTGTGACTTTACAGCCCGGAAAATACGCTAGATATAGCAAATTATTTTGCGGACCCCCTGGCACTTTGCTGGTCTAAAATCGCTGGTCTACACAGAAGAAAGCCCTGTCTAGGCTCTGCCCCGGTACGGGTTGTGTTGAGCCATTCATTAGTCTGGTTGTTTGATGAGAATGTGTTGCAATAAACGCGTTAAGAATCCGTACAGCTTTAGCAGCGCAGGACTTTTATTCTGCTGTGCGGAACTGAGGAAGAACTGATGACGGAATAGTTTGATCTTCGGCTGACCAATCAGCAGAAAGAGGCGAATAATTCCCACCCACGTGTAGAAATCGAATATTCATTTTTCTACCTCTGAACGAAAAACGAAAAATCAAGCCGAAATCTCGTTTTTTCGTTTTTCTGAAAAAATGAAAAAACGAAAAACAAGCTGTTTTCTCATTTTTCTACTTTCAATATTAAATCAAAAAACGACTGAACAAATGATACACGGATTGGCGGGGCACAACCTAACGCTTTTTGACTCAGTTTATGTAAATCCACTTGGGGTTCAGAGTATTTATCTTTTTCCACATTAATTTCACACGTCTAGTACAATTATGTGGTTTTGTTTCATTAAAACAGTGTATACTTTTTTTATTATTTAACCCGAAAGAATGGAAGTGAAATGTGACAACATGCCCCATTGGTGGGGTACATTGTAACATGTGAGGGGTACATTGTAACATGACCATATGACAGCTTAAAATGTTATCTTATCTAATCAAAAAAATATCCAAGACAAACTAAAATATTTTGTCAATAAAATACAATTATTACCTTTTTCAAATAAAATAATGGCATTTTTTAATAATTAAAAATAAACAAATTTTTTTAGTTTGACAAAAAACTAGTGCTGGGGAAAAATTAATCGTAATTAATCGCATCCAAAATAAAAGTTTGTGTTTACATAATATATGTGTGTGTACTGTGTATAATTATTATGTATATATAAATACACACACATGCATGTATATATTTAAGAAAAATGTTATATTTTTATAAAAAAATTATACTTATAAGATAAATTATATATACAGTATATACATGCAAATATTTCTTAAATAATAATAATAATATTATTTCTTAAATAATAATTAATAATTATACACAGTACACACACATATATTATGTAAACACAAACTTTTATTTTAGATGTGATTAATCACTATCAATTTTTCCCCAGCACTACAAAAAACACAGCAAAACACAGCTATACAGCATAGTTCAGAACATAATAATAATTAATAATTTCTGAACATTGACTCTCAGTCTTTATTCACCTCTTTCTCATGGTTTCTCAATAGAATTCATAAAAGTATAGAGTAGAATAGCATAGTTCTAATAGGGGCACATTGTAACGCAGTGTGACAACATGCCCCACCTGCACAACTGGGATTTAAACCCGGCTTGTGTCTTCTGCTGGTTAGATCAGCATTAAAGAACTATTTCAACTGTTAAATAAAAGATATAAGATTAAAATAATATCAGATTTGTCTAATTTTAAATAAACAAAAAACAGAGATGAAAAATTAACTTAAGTAAGAAATTTACTTTTGCTATGGTTAAATAAATGTTCAGTGATATCTTCTAAAGATTTTTTTTAATTTTGGCGCAATTTTTTCTCTGTATAGTGTTGATATGGCAATGAGTAAATGCACTAAGTTTCATCATTCTGGCATGTGTGGAAAGTTTAAAAACCATGTGTGTTACGCGTTAGGTTGTGCGCCGCTCACCCCTATGTGTTTAATTTTAGCATGGTTGATGGGTTTGCACGAGTGGCGGACAAACAGAGTTTCCAGAGGCTTGTAGACAAAGTGTTTGTTGATGACATCACCTGGGGGAAAATTGCTACTCTGATCTGTGTTGTTGGAAAAGCAATTGCAAAGGTAGGCCTATGCAGTGCTTTCTTTACTTATGCTGTAATTTGTGTGTTTCAGTGCCCAAAGTGTTAAAGCTTTGTGGCCAGCTATGTGGTTGCACTGCATTTGTGCTTGTTTTTTGTTTTGCATGGATAGATTCTGGCAGATTATGTCTCAGGGATTGTATCTTGGACACTGGATTACTTCAGAGAAAACTTGCTGAACTGGATCTGCAGTAGAGGAGGATGGGTACGATTTGATAAACATGACAACACTTGTTTTAACACAGCATTGATGAGACACAGTCATTGATTAACTCTTTTAAACTCTTTTAAATACCTTCAGATCAATAGTATCTCTTCCTTAGCTCGTTTCTCCTTTGAGCGAGATTTCGGTTCCTCATCCAGCCTGATCTTCCTCTCCTCTGGAGTCCTCTTCATCAGCGGAGTACTGCTGGGTGGCCTCATCGTCTGGAGACTAAACAGATGTGCCTGAGGAGGGTCAGTGGAGGAGTGGTGAAGTGTGAAAAGGGTGGATACAGGGATTTACAGATGCAACTGAATAAAACCAACATGGTTTGGTTACCGAATATAGGAGAAGAGAAGGCTTCTTATAGGAACATCATGCACAAAGTGTGTAAAATATTATAATATATAGTGTATGATCAGACAGGAATTAGACGTACTGTGATAATATTTTGTGCATCTCTCAGTCCATGTGCATGAGGAGGGATAAAAGGAAGATGAAATTTGAGGGCCTTTTTCTTACATTTAAGCACATCCAAAATAGGACAAACAGCAATAACCAGCAAGACTTGAAATGTCATATAAGGGCTGTGCCAAGAGAACTGTTCACTGTAATTTTGATGCTGCTGTTATTAAATAACCTCTACCTCATTTTCATTAGTGTAACTGTTTTAACTCCATGCATTTTGTTGAAACAAACTCTTTTAATAAAACAAAATCTGATCTCATCTGGGCCTAATTAAAATGGATTGGTTGTGGATCAGTGCGTAAAGACAGTGCTTTATAAATAACCCTGTAATTACACAAAATAACTATGTATATGGAGTACAAAAATTATATTGTTATATTTGAAATTTAATTGTCTCAATTTTCACAGTAATGTAGATTAAGAAAGCCCAATGCACTTGCCCTAAAGCCACAATGGTACATGTAGGAAAATTATTATTAAAAATCATTTAAACATTTGCTTAAGAAGCACATGAAAGGAATTAGCCTATTTATTCTGAAATGCTAGAATTAAAAAATAAATCAAATAAACAAAAACAGAAATAAAAATAGGTAAACATACTAATTATTCTGTAAATATGTACTTGGATCCCAGAGTAACATGAAGAAATCACAACATTTTAAGAATCACACAGGACACATGTTGAAAATTTTGGCATGAGCTTTTAACATTTTTATTGACTTTTTGATAACTTTTTCTTTTTAAATTGATTCATTTTTCTAATTGTTTTTTCCCTATCTAATGGAGAAGATTTGATCAGGTAGGTTAGCATTCACGTTCAAACTTTCATACTTTTAGTAATATAACGATTTTTAAGTCTCAGTTTTCACAAACTCTGTTAAATTATTACAGTTTATTAATTTTTTTCTTTATACATTTCAAAAATATAAAAGGTAAATAATAAACATTCCATTGAAATATATTTTATACAGTTCTTGATATTTTTTTCCCTTTTTGTATGACAATAAAATTGTATCCAGCATCAATCTTAATAGCATAGAACTCATCCATTTCTTTTAGGGACCTTCTCTTTCTCACTGGCCTCTCTTTCTCTCTCTCTCTCTTTCTCCCTGTTTCTTAACCTTGGGGGGAGGGGGGTGTATGGTTAGGGTTGCGCTCAGCAGTAGACACAGCAGCTCCATTAGCTGTGATAGTGCAATGAATTTCCCCCCTTTAAACAAGCTACATAAAGTAAAGTATAAAAGGACAAGATACAAAAACAGGTAGTGCATATTGGGCCAAACTACACTATAACAAATGTACAGACACATGCAGTGAAAACTGAGTTCCTGCAGGGTGTTTTGTTGACATCTGCTCTCACAACTGCTGCATCTGTTCCGCTCTGAGTCTGTGGAAGCTCTGATAAATATTTACTACAGGTACACAGACATCGCATTTACAAATATCATCTCGAAAACAATATATAAACATGTTAATAGAGTCTTTTGAAACTTATATTTGGTACGGCTACATTTTGAAGAGAAACTGAAGGGTAAGGAAAACTAGAAACAATATGTTCTTCCTCTCTAAGTGTCTCTGAGAGAGCAGTCGCAGAGTAGAGAGCCCAGGTGAAAGAGATGGTTACCTCATTCTGGCCATTCACAAATTATTCACAAGTTATGTCCTCATTGTACTCCATGCATGCATTATAATTCAACTTCAAACAATATGATAGAAAAACACAAGAACAAGGGATGCAAAAAAGCTTCTTCCTCAAAAATTGAGAAGGAGAGGAAACAGATGAGAGGGAGGAAGGGGATGCAAACAGGAAGTTGAGAAAGCGTGGAGACTGATTCTGGCTTTGTTCTGCTCCTCTCTGATATGTTTTGTATTTGGGTTTCAAGTAAAGGTATGTGAGCTGTCAGCCATCTGGAGGGGTTGTGATCTCATTCACGCTAAGACAAACCCTCATGGGAAGCTTTTGCAGAGAGAGCATCTTCAATTGATGTGGCTGTTTACATACACATTCAGGGAACAGTTTCAGGCACACTGGGATTCCTATTAGGGATGAAATGAACATATCCCCCCAATTTCTGATGCAGACAATGAGAAAAAGGTGGCCATCCATCATTATTGCTCCAAAACACCATCCGATTTGACTTTATGAACGACCAGAGAGGTACACGTTATCTTAACCAGTCACCAAATGTTTGTGAGATGCAATTTAGAACAGAGTACCACATATAAAACAAGTTCTGGTAACATATATATATCCTACTTACCCTCTGAGATGAGTATATGCTTACATATAAATGTATATGCTAACTCGAAAAGTGCATGAGTGTCTTCCTGCACCCTGAAGCACACAGGAAAGACATTGCAGAAGACGTAAAACAGGCCTGACATATTAACCGAGAAGGAAAGGGAATTCAGTGCACCACTAAAGAAAGCGACATGGCTACTACAGCTGCACACATCTGTCGCACCTTCAAGCTACTTGGACCAGCTGCTAACGTTTGAAGTAACACTACATGGTCAGCAGATAACGCTGGCTCTTGTGGTGATGGAGCTGCATCTGTGTCGCTTTCCCTCCCTGGACACACAGCACCGGTAAACAGACACCAGCCAGCTGGCCTGAGCACATGGCATATGTTTGTGTGTGTGTGCGCGCGCGCGCGTGTGTGTGTGTGTGTGTGTGTGAGCTGCTAAGGTCTTGCTTAGGTGTTGCATAGGTAGTTACTAAACTAAGCTTACATCATATTCTGAACTGTGAATGTTGACAGAACACAGTCATGGGGTTTAAAGACAACAAATGACACTTTAAGTGACATAAAACAATGTAAACATACTGTAACACCTAACCAGACTCTTTAAACAAGAACATCAACTTTTGGTGGTTTATATGTTGTTGGTGAAACAAAAAAGACAAGAAAAGTTCTGAACAAACAGTTGCTCACATGTGTAATCTATGATTTAAAAGAGATATTGGTGGAATCATGGCCTCCTCTCACACAGGATAATGCTAATACTAATGCTAATATCAGAAACCTGCCGCTAAGTTAATAAGGAAGTCCATTTTGGTGTGGCATGGCTGGTTTTAGTGGGTGCTCAGCATATGCAAAACATTTTTTGAAACTTTTGTAATAAAATCTAGTAATCCAGAAAAAAATATTAAAGAGTGGGAAAAAATTGTGTAAAAACCTTGCAAAGCTCTGTACCACCCAAAATAATTCAGACAATAAATTATGTAAGTAAATGATAATGTCAACATCTTAAACAATACCAAGACGACTTAAAAACTACAAAACCATGTTCAGCATGTTCTCCTGAGCACCTTTGAGCTCAGACGGTGGCGCTACTCTCACATTATGGCTTCCTGATTGGACAATAGTGCTTTGCGATGTAGGTGCTTGGGTCTCAAGACAGCAATTCACACAATGCTAATATTCACTAGATTGATATTAAGTGGACTCAGGCTCACTTTTGATGGATAAAGCTTTGATTTACCCACAGCATGTGGATGAAATAAAATTAACAAACATTGCAGAACAACCCAAAACTTTCCATCAGGACTCAACTTAAGAAAACTTCACCCACAGCCTTAAAATCCCCTTTCACCTTGCTCTTTAGACCCATAACCGTCAAAAGAAAAGAGCCCTGTAGGTGTCGGAGGTCTCCAGAGGAGCTGTCATGCCACTGCTGGAGGCTGCCATGACTGAGGGAGATCGTGAAGGGCAGGGCAGAGCAGAGAGCCAGGAGAGTTCAAGTAAAGGGTGAAACGGTGGAGAAAGAGAAGGAAAGAAATGTCACTTGAAGCCATGGAGGGAGCAGTAGTATTTGAAGGAGTTTGTCTCATCATTCAGCTAGACTCAGTGGGGTTTGTTTATCTTTTATCCAACAAAATCCTATATATTTTTACATTATTCTTTTTTTTATTCAAAAACAAAATATAGAGCCTCTCTTTTTTTAAATATATTCTTTTTTTTTTCTAAATTTCGTAGCATTTAGCATAAACTTTTATCGTTTCCATTTGATTTCGGTGTTTAGTGATTCCAAGCCCTCTAATTTGGGGTTCAGGGCTTGCAGAAGTCATGCAGTTTAGTCATGCTGGTAAACAAAGTGAGAAAAATGCATTTTTAGTTTTCTCTTTTTTTTCAGCTTTTGTTCATAGTTCATCCAGTCCACTTAAAACCCCTCTGTCCTTTATCAGGTGTCATGCACTTATGTTGTATTTTGTGTTCCCCACTTGAAGGTTAAAGACCTGCATTTTTCATCCGTGACCCCATCCACTGCTCCAGAGTCAACCATATTGTACTGTGCAAACAGAGCGGTCAAGTCTGTGGTTTCCTCTTGTTCCTCTCAGCATGATCTCTACCATCTTTCTCTCTGTTTTGTTTTTTTGTTTTGTTTTCTCATTCATGCCATGCAGTTCATCTACAGTGGAACAGAAATGCTGAGATGCAGAGAGCTGAACTAAGAGAGAGAGAAAAGAGAGAGGCTGATGCTCTTTTCTTCATAGTGGACAAAGTCACCTTTCCGTGGGCCCTGAGAAGGACACTCTGAACAAGATTTCCAATTAGATGAATGGGGAAACTGTTCGTACGATATAGGAATATGGCAGGCTGATGACGCCGCTGTCTATTTTTATTTAAAGCACGTGCAAGATCTCCAAAAGGTAAAGGAGTGGAAAAAGTTTGGCTAATAAACTGTTCAATCGAAGTGCTTGATGAACTCGCTTGTGAATGTGTGGTTGAATTGCATAGCGTTGAAGGGCATGATGGGTGTTTTTCCACACATTATTTGTATCTGAGACTGGATTGAGGGTTTTGTTGTCCACTTTCAGGTGCATTTATCTTGGTGGAAAGCCCCACAAAAATAGTTCTTGTCACTTTAAAATTGCATCCATTTCCACCAGGAAGGGTCTTGCCAGGACATACTACAGTTTGTATGCTGAATCCCACCCTTTTCCCAAGGCTGGCGATCCTTGTAGGAAGAAAATGTGTTCCATATCCTCCCAGGACGCGATATCTTATGCTTATTGCACCTATGCTGGGGGTTAAAATTAATAATGGAGAGATGAGCATTACAGTGTTTTCTTCAAGTCAGTTTAGCGCAGCACTCCTTTCATCTCTCGTTTTCTCTCTTTCGCCGTCTCTATTTTCTGCAGTGACCCTGGGGGTTGCCTCTGGACAGGTTTTGCAGTTGGGGAGCTCGAAAAAAGGGGCAGTTCAGAAGCTCAGCACTGTAGGGAAGAAAGACAGAAAGAGAGGGGAATAGGAAAACGGAGGACAGGAAAATCAGTATCGCATCACACGTTGCATCGGCTCAATACAAACGCATTAAAAGCTACACACCGCTAGAGGCTATCGCAGATGACGGTCGGTTCAGACTGCGCAACTGCGAGAGCCAAAGCTAAAGAAGCCAAACACACAATTTTTTTCTTTTTCTTTGTTTTGGAGTGATGTCCATAGAACATTATTTTCATAGTCTCCTAAATACCAATGTACAAAAATTGAAACAAACAAAAAACCCAAGTGTACTCATAGCAAAGCCCATGTAACATGCGCTCAAAAACAAAATACACAAATGCAAGACTCTTGGAATCACACTCACAAAAAACAAACACACAAAGCTGAATAAAAGTTCCAGTCGTTGAGGGCCACAAAAGCGTGTTTTTAATCTAGGTGAATCAAATCAACGGAATCAATTAATAATCATCGATTTTGTCAGCCCTCTAGGATGGACCAGAACAAAGCAAATTTTCAAAAAAGCTCATCGTACATCAGTGAACTCCTTCACACAAAGGGTGCGTCCCAAAACGACTCCCTATTCCCCATGAAGTGGCCTTTATTTTGATATTACCAAAAAGTGAAGCTGGCATAGGGAATAGAGAGCGAGTGCACCATTTGAACACAGCGCCAAACATTAGAGCGGGAAAACAAAGTGTCACACAATAAAAAAAAAAAAAAAACACTAAGCACACAGTCAGGCACATCACATGAGAACACAGTGTGAGACACAGAACACCATATGCACATTCTTACACTGAGAAGCGTTCAGCTCCCTTCCTCCTTTCTTTGCTTTTTGTTCTTTCTTCCTCAAACTGTCCTCCATTTCACGATGCCTTTCTTCATTTGTTGACAATCCTCCCAATACTCTGTTCCCCAAACACACAATCTGTCCATCTGACCCTCATGCTTTCATGTCCTGATTTTGGTTGCGTCCTGATTCCACATACAGTTATTTTGTAATCCACTTATGGCAGACCTTGTTTGAAAAGTTTTTTTTTTTTTTTTTTTTTTTTTTTTACAAATCACTGATTATTTCTCATAATGTCATCCGGGCTTTTTTTGGTTGTTATTTGGAAGCAGTAAGAGTTTGTAGTTGGGAATAAATGAAAGTGAAAAATGAAATGAAAAAAATAAAGGAAGAGAAGGACACTGTGGAAAAGGAAGACTTGCAATGAGTGTTGGGGTCAAAAATGATTTCATATTTACATAGATGCATGTGTACACGTGGTAACTCATCCGTCTCTCTTTGTTTCGAATGACATCATTTTGGAAGCACTGGTATAGACAAACAAAAAGAGATTTACCTGAGTAGTGACAGGGGAGCGTAAGTCTGACAGAGGCAGAGAGGATACTGGGTAATGTTGCTAAATCATTTGAACTCGACCTGCTCTCCCGGTTTCAAATGCCACATTTGAATCAAACAATAGTTTCTGTGCTGTTAACTCCACATGCAGTCTGTGTACAAGATAATTATTTACATTGTCCTCCGTGATCGCATGCAGCCTCTGCTTACCAGGGCATTTGCTAAACTAAGCTAACTAGTGGCAGGCCTCTCTCTTCCACATCATAATTTCAGGATTGAGATAAAGGGATATAAGTGGAGCTGTTCCATCCACTCTGTCCACCCTGACTATGCATTTACAGATAGACTACACACAACAAAACCACAAAATGCACTAGGATGCTAAGTGCTAGCTATCTTGTGTGGAAACATGCATTGCTGTAGTGAGCAGACTTATTAGCATTAGCATCTTTCTCTCTGCTCTGATCAGTGTTTTTGTTTAGTGATTTTAGTCTTTTAACTCATCACACAAGAGAGAACAGAAAATCCTTCAGGTCCGAGCGTGTTAAAAATGCTTAATGTATCTTTTCTTTAAACTTATATATAACAGGTAAACATTAAGGGCTAAAATCAGTATTCTTAGCCTCTAAAATGACCAAAGAGTGCTAATGATCTACAACACCGAATGCTACGTACGTCAGTTCATCCCTCGTAAAACCAGCAGAGGGGGCTAGAGCTGAGGTAAACACAACAGCAAGGGGAAACAGGACAACTAATCTCCTCATTAATAATGCTAAGATGATGAAAGAAGATTGATGATGTCATGAGATGAGAATACAAACTAAAATGGAGTTGCACAGGAGCTGATACTGGTTCAGGGGCTCAGGTGTTCGTATGTGAATGTTTTTGTGAAGGAAGAAGTGGATTTTCTGTTCTAGTCTTAGTTCACAGTTACTGCTTCTTTTTGCATATATCTGATAAGCACTGGGCTTTCAGAATAGTTCTCTGTGAAAAGATGAAAAAGAATAAATCATAAAATGACCATTTGCAATGCTTTTGATGTCTAACAGAGAAAAGAAAATTAAATCAAACATGTACATAGTTAAAGCACATTCAAAACCCCATATTCAATACAACAGTTGTAATGGTCTCTGCCACCCAATAGCATCTTAGCATGCAAAACTAAGCTCCGCCCCCCACCCACAGCAATCAAGTCAAAAATGACAGATTGGTAAGAAAACAGCAATGAAAAAAAAAAATTTGTACATTTGTTTCATGCAAATCATTAATATGCATGTGCATATGAATATACACATCCATATGTACACACAAACATATACATAAACCTCGTTAAAATACATTTTCTTATAAAAACAGATATATAGACTTATAATTTCCTTATTGCTCGCAATAGAAATCCATGCATGTGGAAATTACAAAGTCAACCTTCAAAACTGTACATTTCATTAAAACCTGAACTGTACAACCTCATAAAGAGCATAAAAACACAAAGGCAAAGAAAAGAGAGATGACGAGGAGGAGAAGGACATGGGAAGAGACACAAGGTGAGAAATAAAACAGTGTTTTGGCTGGACCTGAATCATTCAGGGATTTTAGTCTCCCTCTTTCTCTCTTTCTAAATATACCAGGTCATTTGTCTAAATTTAAGGTAATACATAATGCACACTTGCAGTTGCTTGTTTTACAAGGCACCTTGTAACATACATTTTTAATAGACACCTTTTAAAAGAATTAAAAAATCTATATTAGATCATTTGCTTCAAACAATGCTGCAGTGCAAAGACAAAACGCAGTTATTTTCAAAATTGAGTTATAATCTTGTGATGGATGGGTTTGAAAACTATGAAAATTGTGTTGTGTAATTACTGCATTTTGACTTTGTACGGCTGAATAACCTGCTGGTTCAATAATAATAATTAAAAAAACACTTAACACTTATGGTCTACACTTAAATGTCTAACTGAACACTCCAGTTACACAGAGCACACGTGTGGTGTCACATACATCCAGCAGATGGCCCTCGCTCACTATCCTGAGACCTTCAATGTATATGAAGCATGTACATAAAGCAGTGCAGCGCACATGCAGACGAATAATGATTGGTGATTTACTCATTAAAGCACAGTGCCACACATTTGTTTGTTGCCGCCATGCAGATGCTCCATGTAATCAACAACCTCCATGATTTTCTTCACTCTAGCAGTGAACGTCTTTAACCAAGAAAGAAGAGAGGAGGGAAAGAGGAGTGTAACAGGCAAAAACACATGAAAACAAAAGAAAACTATATTGATTAATTCAAAAGAAGGATTACAGATGAACTGTAAAAATAATAACAAATAATTAGGGTATATATGGGTATGTTGCAAGACAATAGAATCATCTAAATAAATAATGCCACTTTGCTTTCTGATAAAATTGTGTCACGTATACCCCAGGTTTTCTGTTGTTTCACATGGAGAGAAAGCTTTGTGAGCTGCCATTGCAGAGATATCTTCACCAGAGGTGTGTTTTGCATCTGTGCACTCAAAGATGCAGCAGATCGACACAAATCCCCCACACAGTGAAACATATGGCTCATATATCTGCATTACAGAGAGTTCATTTTGTCATCTTTTCTTTTTCTTCTCTTACTGACCGCTGTCAATCCAGCATCCATTCAATGTTCCCTCCTTTATATTGGAACGAAGGTCAGCATCCAAGAGACAGAGCAGGCAAAAAATATATTTAAACAGAGAAAGAAAAGAATGGGACCAAAGAGAAAACTAACTGAACTGATTCAAATACTGCATTCAAATAATAGGAATAACAGTAATCAGAAAGTGATTATAATGAGGGAGGGTAATGCCAGTGATGGCGATGATGAGGATGAAAATGTCCAGCTAATTCTTGCCCTTAGCAGGAAAACTTTGAGGCCACTCTCTGGCTCACCACAGCCCGGGATATGCGAATATGCAGTGAGGAGTGCAGTTCAGCTTGATATGTCTTCATATTTATGAGGAAGTACCATAGGAAAGGATATATTTTAAAGGAAGTTCCTTCATGCACTAGTATACAAATTGGAAAGGGTCCCGAAGAAGTGCAGAAGGTTATAGGATGGCTCCTTCTTATTTTATTTTTTTTGCCATGTGTCCAGACCACTGCTCTTTTGGTTTCGTGGTACTTGGAGTTGAATATGTAGAGAGTCAAAATACAAAAACCAACACATTAATTGTAGATCTCCATGCAACAGCACGATATCCTGTCCTCCCAAAATGTCAACTCAAAGCTGCCCACGCAACTCCAAACCCCAATCCGAATCGCAATGTCCAAATGCTTAGTACAAAAATAGCCTCTTTTTTTGTTGTAATGATCAGTTCTCGGTCTCTCTGTTAAAGTTAATAGTTGCACATAGTAAAGTCTGATGGGTTCATCTTCAGTTCCTCAGTGTCAGAGATCATCATAATAGTTGATATTGCACAAGAATGGTTTAAGCATTTTTCTTTGTCCTAAATAAAGAGCATAATAATAATAACTTTTGTGAATTATATTTTCAAATATTGAGTGACAACAAATGTTGCTGTAGGAAATACTCTGTATGTGAATAATTGAGGCCTATGTGTCCTTGTGTTATAATCATAATACTTATCATGTTCTATGGCCTGAATCACCAAAAACTTCTTCATCACAGTCAAATCATCCATTAATTCTCGACTACAGGGCTTACTTGTAAATTCAAATCAGTCCAGCATACAGTGCGTTCATTTTCAAATCTTCATAGCAGTTAAAGGGAATTGGGAGTTTAGATATATTCTACTTGCCTAACGGACATCTTTTCTTGCATGCACTTGAACTACTTGCATGTTGTCTGTGACCTATGACCTTTTTCATTCCAAGCTTTGATATGAAGTGGATTTTTCAAGGCCTATAATGGTGTATCAAAGCTGATCTCAGCGTCTAGTACTCAATGAATAAGCCTGCTGGATCACAGTCTCGTTTTTTATACAACCAGCAATCAGGCAGGAACGTGTGGGAAAGCCAACTACTGTCATTCAACTACAGGGAAAGATTTCCTACGGGGTACTCGTCGCTGCCTATGGACCAGTGAGGAGTTTTATCCTAATAATATTCAGTGCTTCTTCTTTTTTTATATATCTTCGATAATAAGGCATAATCCGCTGACGTTACAGCATATAATTGTTTTTAGTTGCCTGTCTGAAATATTGCCTGAAGTATATGTGATGAAGTCGTTTTAGTACTTAAAGCTCTAAATCCCTAAATAAATGTATCCCATTCCCTTTGAGGCACGACATATTAAAAAGAGTGGTGTGTACCCCCACCCTGTCCAGTCAATGGAGGAGCAGTGGTGTGAGTACTTAGCATCGTTTTTATGATTATTAATACTATTGCGGTATGAGGTGCGTGAGTGTCTTTTTTTCTGTTTATTTCGTTGCCTTTCCCTAAGATGTGCTACAGAATGGAGGGTATGGGGGATCGGCAGCGCCGAAGAGGGCCAGGGGACTCGTAGGGTTCGTAGGGTGGGTTGTTGATGGGGGTGATGGGGGTAAGGCGCAGGGGGGCCCCTGTCATCCCCGAAATATTATTCAGGCTGCGGGACTTCTCGTAGCCAGCAGCTACAAAAGCCGAAAATCCAGAGGGGATGGATGGTTAATGAATAGATTACATACATCAGAGAAGGATGGATGAATGGAATTATTATGGAAGCAAAAAATAGTTGGATTCATTCATGGTGAGTGACAGAATTGTTATTTTTTAAAGTTCAAAAATCAGGGGAAGGGAAGAGAAGGAGAAAAACAAAATTAAAGGCAAAGAATGACAAAATGAGATGGATGTAAATGACACAGAAGCAGACAGACAGAAAGACAGACAGGGACAGACAGAGACAGAGACAAGGACAAAACAGGAAAATGAGAGTTATGAAATGTCATCAAGTTTTCTTTTCAAATTCTTTTTTTTTTGTTGTTGTTGTTATGGCACAGCAGTAATAAAAAACTCCCTTTAGTCACAGCCACATACAATTTTCAGGGAGAAATAAGAGCAGATGTGTAAAAGAGCAGGTGGATGAAGCACCTGATGGCTGACTCAGACCAATAGTGAGGTACCGAGTGTAGCATCCAGGTGTTTGACCCAGTCTCAGACAGAATACTCTGCGTTCTGATACTAGCACTGGAGTCCAATAGAGGAGTAGCAGAGGAGCTCCGTCTAGTCAAAGCAGCCTCACTCAGCACTGTGGGCCAGGTGAAGCTTGTGCGTTCCAGACTAAATGTCTTTCCATTATTAGCAGCAAATTCGTCTTCCTTCTACACATAAGTGTATTTCTGTAGATTAATAGTGACTTAAAACAGCTTCACGTGACCCGAAAGTGCCTGAAAGCTTTCCTTCCACATCCATTTCTGGCTTTGGTAAACTTCTAATTTTTTTTCAGTCTGGCCAAACTTTCTTAAAGGGTTTGACGTTCCTTCTTTTCTTAAGTCCAGTGTTGTTGTAATTTGGTTACATATTCCCTTTTCAGGTCTCAGTGATCTTTGTAGGTTATAATAATTGATCCAGTCAGATTTCAAACGACTTCAGGAGTTCACTAAAAATGCTATGTGCTAATGACAGTGACAGTGCAAACATGGCAGCAAAAATATGTTAAATGTCATTTTTACGACACAATCTTGCGGGTCAAAACCGAGTACTAGCTAGTGGACGATGCATCAGGATGTGTCGTTCTTTACCAGGACTGTGTTGTTCCACTACTGTGATGAAGGCGTTTTTAAACGCCAGGTTTGTCGTTCCAAACCGGAGTGAATTTCATTCTTCTGTGGAACACAAAAAAAGATATTTTGAAAAATATCTTGAAATTCAATAGAGACCAGTGTTTTTTGGACCCCATTGACTTTCATTGTATGCGCAAAAATATAATTTCAATACTAAATCTTCTTTTATGTTCGACAGAAGAAAGTCATTAATTTGATTAGTTTTTCAATAGGGTGTTAACTTATTTATTGTTTGTTTCTATGTTTTGTATTATTTTGGTAATATTTGTATTTTTATTATTTTATTTATTATTATTAGGCCCTATTATTCAGGTCTGGAACGGCATGAGGACATTACGATAGAATTTCTCATTTTGGGGCGAACTAAAAAGTTTTTCTTTTGAAACTCTGTTTGATTGTCTAAGAGTGAGAACTGGACTCACATATTGCTATATATATATATTTTTTTTTTTGAAAAAGCCAACACAAATTGATATGGAAGGAAGAGCCGGCACATTACATAGTAGACAACCCCCTCCTGACACAGGAGAACTTCCCACACGGACACAAACACAGTGAGTTAGAAGTCTTAACAGAACAAAACAAGAGACAAAAGCTCACAAGGAAGGAAAAACACGGGGTGTTAAGAAGGTCCTACTGTCGTATAGTCGGCAATTCTATCTCCAGTCCCTTGTGTGAGGTAGTTCTGTTAGGAAGTGTGTGTGTGTGTGTGTGTGTGTGTCTGACTCAGAGGGCTGCTGGGACACTCTGGGTGCTGCACAGCCACTTGTCATTCAAAATCTACACCAAATCATTGCCTATAGGAGCTGCAAAGGAAGGCAATGGTAGATAGATCTGGGTCATCATGTTCCTCACACCAGACCACTGGTGCAAGCCAGAAAGTGACTGTTTGCCACAGAGGATTTGAGGAAATATACATATTTAACTATTTGTTGTTTTACACAACAGAGTCAAAAGTGTTCATTTACAAAGAGAAAAATAAATAATGTGTGTGTGAATCTGATGCAAACACTGTACAGATAAGAACACACATTTCCTTCCTATTGCTGGACTTGTCTTTACCTCTCTATTAGCATTTGCTTTATTTAGCATTTATTATGATCAATATGGCTAGGCAGAATGTGTCCAACAGTAATATGTACGCCTTGCAATGTTTCTCTTTCTCTGAACAATTGCAATGTAAATGTGATGATTAAAAAAACATTAGTTGTCCGTTCTTAACATAGCTGCTTTAGGACAATGCCTACATAAAAATAATTGAGTTTGGACACAACTACGCTTTTGGATTCCAGTTCAAAGATATCTAGAACAACAGATCTAGATACCTATAATGCAAACAAAACAAAATAAAGCAAAAAAACAAACAAACAAGAGAATTGAAACAGATAAGAGGGAGAGGGCAGGGTAAAAAAAAAAAAAAAGACATCAACTGCTATTAAAACAAACAATATTTAAGATATATTTATGAATTGAGCTTTTATGGTCATGGAAGTGCAAAAGTCTAATAAAATACCTATGTTTTGTAATTTTCTGTATTTACTAACAGTACAATGATTCCAGCATAATCATTGACCTGTTGATTAATCTCATTATCACCATCACACGCACAGAAACACAACTCCAGCCTTACGCATGCAACACAGAAGGGCTTTGGTGAGAGGTTATGTATGAAGAATTACAACAGTGTTGTGGACTGGTGTAATTCAAACTTAAGCTCGATAGACTCTGTGCTCCTGCAATTCTTTAGCATCTGTGATAGAGATGTGGCGTAATAATTTAATGTGACTGTTACTGTAAGTGCAGTATACAAGGCTTTGTCAAAACTGTCAAAGAGTGAAAATCAAGTTCTCCGAAGGCATGAAACTCAGAGTCTTAACATGATAGCGTCACTGCTTAGCATAGTTTATGGTGGCTAACAATCATGCTAATAAGCCCATGGAGATGATACTACTGCATCCGTATAGGCAAGCCCTTGATCTGACATGGATGAAAGTCCCTCTCTGCTGTGTGCACGTACCTCATGTCAAACTTTAGTGACACTACGAGGACTGTACGAGTGGCCTGGGGGTGGGATGGAAGGTGAGTGTTAGTATGTAGCACAAATATTAACCGCAGGATTGCTTAGATATTGTACAGCAATAAAATTATACTGTGTTGAACACTTTGGTCACAGTTTGGTCTGTTGGAGTAACTAGAACGTTAAAGAAAGTGCATCTTTTTATATGACATTACAATGGTCAAGTGAGGAAAGTTGGAGCTTTCGCATGGTTTTTACTAGTCGGAAATTAATATTTAAGGTTATGACGTGAATGCAGCTAAGCTTCAACAGTGTGTTTGAGTTCATACACAGTATATTATATTTCATCTGTGTAATTCTATCCAGGTTAATATTTGCAATATCCACCAGTGGATATTTTTGTTCTTCCTTTAACATGAACACTGATAGTCACATACATACACATTATATGGCATCTGCATGTATGATTTAGACACCCAATAACGTGTAGACACAGCTCAACATGACACAACAGTACACAGCACAACACAACACGAAATGACAGTACACAGTCATTACACAGCAAAGACACAAACACTGATCATTACAAAAGAATATTTAAAAGAGAGCAGGAATATGTAATGTAAGTAATGACTGCAGTGAGAAGAGAGGGAATAGTTTACATTCAGTACCTGCATATGCAGTACAAGGATGGACAGAACTATAAAATTATATCATTTAACATGGTCAGTGATAAACAATTAACATAGAGCACAGTTCCCAGTAACAGTGTCTGACATCACTGTAGACTGCAGAACAGTATGTGAAATGATATCAATAATAAATAATAAAATATTTAATAAAAAAACGTATGCAGCTAACAGCAGAATCTAAGACAGCAGAGAACACAGCGAAACAGCAAACGCTGAAATAATATTCACAGCACATCCAGATCAAGTATGATATTTTCATACATGCAGTACACCGTCAGTGATGGTGGAAGAGTCACGTACATCCATAAACAAAACATCTGATTTGAACAGTTTGATTGGAAAAAACAAACAAACACTGTTTCTCAAAAACGTACTACATCCTTTTCCTAACCTTTGATAACAACTTAATGAACATAAACCAGTCCCAATTTACCATAAAATGGAAACTGAACTAATACAAATCTTACTATTTAACTATTTTTTTCTCTATTTTGCATGCTTTAAAAATATATAAAAAAAAATATATATATTTTTACTTGAACCAACCATGTTCAGGCTTCAGTGATACTGAAGTAAAATGCAGTGGATCTGCATCTTGATGAATAATTTGCTATGACTCAAATAATTAATAATTTTTAATACAATTAATAAGAAATGCTGCAGAGACAATGGTTGAATCCAGCAGTCTGGCCCAGCAAAAACGATATAATGAATATACGAATGAATATAAAAATAACGATATAAACTTCACTATAAAATTGGCACTCTAGTCACTAAATGAACACTTGCCGTATTTAAAGCGACAGGCAGACATTATGTTTTCATTTCTCCTTACATGGAAGAAATATTAACTATTTTTAATAGCATTTATGAAGGATGTGTTGTAAATAAAACACTCTTGTGACAGGCCCTCCCCCTTGCTCTGTGTCCCTCAAGGGGCAGTGACCTGAACAGAATGAGAGCACTGACCCCTCTGGAAGCATTATCGGCCAGGCCAGCAACCTCTCTGCCATATTTTGTCGCTCAATTTTTACTGCACTGCAGTCAAATTCTCACACCGATGCAACCTGGAACTCTGACAGTTGGCTGTAACGCCTGTGGGAACTGCTGATTGACTAGAAAATAACATGAAAAAGCAGTTGCAATCAGCAATTATGTTAATTTGGTTGTTGGGAATCATTCTGGACTGCCATTCTGGACATATGAACTAATTTATAATATGATTTGATTCATTTCTGCAGACTGTAGCAAATATATGAATATAAACTGATTACTTGCATATACCTGTATATAAAGACAGACTGAGAGAGAAAGCAGTTAAGGTTTTGCAGCAACTTTAAAAATGTATGAAAAGGACATGGATCACTTTTGATACACATAGTGATACATGATATGGTGAAAATGATAATGAATTGGGCTCATCTCATCAAGAGCCCTAGAGAGAGAACCCTCAGGTTCTCCGGTTACGGCAAAGATTCAGAAGTGAGGTTAAATGAGAGTACAGGGGAAAATCAATCAGTCTGCAGAGGAAGAGGAATGGGAGGGAGGGAGGGGGGTGACTGCAGCCCTGCAGTGCAGCACTATTTCTACGCTTTAAGACAATGGCCAGAGTGGAAGATGACCACAATGCCCTCAGTCAATGTGCCAGCATCCAGACTGCAGCGCTCACACATTTAGCCTCACCACCAGAGTCTGTCAATGGCAGGGCCCAAGGGTATGTGTCAAAGCTCTCAGTGTACTGAGTTATAAAACTACATCGAAAGAGCACTTTAGACTGAATAAATGATTGATAAAGGGGGGGGGGGGGAATAAAAGAAACAAGTGCATCTTGGGAGTAAGTGGGAGTCTGAACGTTAAGGTTGTATCCAATTTGCCAGGTTTTAGAAGGCCAAATTTCATTTCTTAGCTTGAACCATCTTTAACCCCTTCATTTTATATTTCACCATGTTTCGCTTAGTCCCAGAATGCTCTCTTCCACTGTTTCCTTGGCAACAGTGGGCAGGAAGGAGTGAGAGGGGAGAAGGTAGAAAGAGAAAAAGGCAGAAGTTTGAGTGGGGAGATAACAGAAGAACACATGATGTGGTGATTTAGGAGGAGAGCGAGGGAGTGGAATATAAAGGGATAGTTCACCCACAAATTAAAGTTCTTTCATCATTTACTCACACACTCACAGACTTTTTTTTCCTATAAAAGAAGATATTTCAGCAGAATGTCCATGCTGCTCTTTTCCATATAATAAAAGTGAAAGATCACAGCTGTCAATGCATGATTTTCAGTGAATTAATACTTACATTTCAGTTTGTTCCTGACATAAAAAATATTCTACAGTCTGACGTCAGAATACTTGGAAAATAGAGCACAAAGGCTGGAATACACTACACAACTTTTGCCCAGATTTTTGCCTTGATTTGCAGTCTAGACAAGTCAACACGTAAAGTCAGAGTCAGTCTATAGATTTTGGGCCATCAGAGTTGACAGATTTCACCAAAAATCGTGTAGTGTATGATGGGCACAGACTCATCGAACATGCTTAATATTTTGAGCTGATTTTAGCACATATTGTTTTCATCTGTCATGCTTCTCCTAGCAATGAGTGTGTGTTTCTGCAAGAGTATGTTGTGTTCGTAATGACTTGTAATGTGTGATCCTCAGTCATTTAGTGTATGATTCCCAGTTTTTCTCTGTAACCACGTTTTAAAATATGTTCAGTTTTTAAAATTTGTGTAGTGTATTCCAGCCTTTAGTCATACAGAGTATGTTTATGTCAGGGGCGGACTGGCCATCTGGAGCACCGGGCGTTTTCCTGGTGGGCCGCTGGAAAATGTGGGCCGGCCCGTTGCTACGTAAATATATATGAAGAATAAATTATGGTAAAATTACGTAGCCTAGGCCTATATCCTTCCGTCAGCCCAGACGAATGGCCCGCGCGGCCCACTTGAGGCAAAACTCTAATCTATTTAGCCTGATCAGTGTCAGTGGTCTAAAAGTGCTGGTCAGTGTCAAAATGTTTGAGATATCCAATCAAATCGAAGGATGCAGGATTTACTGTCCACAAAAACCGAGAAGCACTTGAATGCGAGCCGAGGTAAGATAAACAGCTGAACATGGCGAGTCAATATACAGCAATATTTCCCGACTGTTAACGATTAAAAAAACGTTAAACGACGGAGATTAATTTCCAGGGATGTAAACTACTGCTGACCTTTTCGAATTTCTCAGATTTGAATGCCTTTTACGTTATTCGTCACACAATGCACAACGAAACATTAACGTAGCAGTTTTCAGCATATCAGAGGGAATGTTTGTGTATCTGATTTTCAGGCTTTCTTCAGTAATTTCACAATCATTTGAAAATGATTCATAAAACTCAAAATATAATTCTCAAACGTAGGCCTACACTACATGGTAAAACTGGCAACTTTCATATTCAAGTAGCCTATGTCCCGTGTAGGAAAGTGTCATATACTAAAATAAATATATAATTTGCTAGTTAGTTCACATGCATTATTTTACACACTGGCAATCAAAAGTTTGAAATAATTAAGACTTTTTTTTATTGTTTTTGAAAGAAGAAGGCTGAATTTAGTAGTAAAACCACAAATATTAAGAAATATTAACACAATTTCTAATAGCTGTTTTCTATGTGAATATATTGTAAAATGTAATTTATTTCTGTGATCAAAGCTGACTTTTCAGCATCATTACTCCACACTTCAGTGTCACATGATCCTTCAGTAATCATTTCAATATGCTATGCTGTATTTTTTATATAATTTTTAAACTCTTTTCCACAATTTGCGCTCTATTCCATAAAATGACAGATGTCAAGCTCCTGAAAGGACACATACTATAACCACTAGAAAGGCACTATAAAACAGTCCACATTCTGCACTACATTCTAAGTCTTCTAGACCATAGCATTGTATATGGACTGATTTTATGGTAGGTATTGAACTTAGTGATATTAAACTTCAGTGTATGGAAAAGAGAATTCAAAATTTGTAAAAAAAAAAAAAAAAAAAAAAAAAAATTACTATTTGCCATGTGCACCAGGAAAGACAAATTATAACCTAAAGAAGTATGCCAGTCATTCATTATGATAAGCATTTCAATAAAAAAATAAATATAATTTATATTTCTGTATAAATAGCATCTATATGTTAGTAGGTGGTGTTTAAAATAGCTCTGTACATAATGAGCTGGTGGGTTTATGGTGAGGTGTGTTGCAGATCGGTGTGATGGGCCACTTTGTGCCAGAAAGTCCAGGGCCACTTTTTTGCCCCAGTCCGCCCCTGGTTTATGTCCTTTATTGAACTTGACAGCCCATTTACAAATTGTATGAAAGACAGCAGCTTATATTCTTATATTACATTCTGATAAACATCTCCTTTTGTGTCCCATCGAAGAATGTCGGTGCGCATGACTGACTTTCTTGGGTGAGACAAAAAAGGAGATGAAATTGAAATAACGGACTGAAATAAAGTTGAGTAAATGAATTGTCATATTGGGGTGAACTATTTTAAAACATCTATACCAACCGAACACACTGAAAAGCAATAGCACAAATATAAACTAAAATAACAAAACCCTCAGAAACCCTCACTTTCATACAACATATAAACATATACAACTCCAAACAACCCTATACACACACACACACAGGTCAATATTATGGAATCTATAAAGAAAAAGTGAGAAAACATCCAAAAGAGAAACTTTTGACCTTTCCTGACCTGTGCTCTTCTGCATTAGTCAACAGAACTGAAAGCGTAATTGAAGAGGCACGGTGTAATAACAGTAAAACACACTCTGTGGGCACAACTCAAGCCAGAAAGAGTGAGAAAGCAAGAAACAGTCCCACATTAAAAACAAAAGCCCACTATATGTGGCAATTTCCCCCAGTTTAGAGTCTTAACATATATGGTAACCTTTCAGTTTCCATTCATAACAATAGCATCACAGCACTTATAGTGTCCGGTTAAAATGGCAACAGCCCAGGTATGTCATTACAGCCCTACAGTAACTTACCTGTGTCTGTGGGCATCAGTAATATGTGTTTGCTGAGCTTTTAGTGTCTGTGTTGTGTTTTTTGCATCTTACCTCACCATAAAATTCCCTTTAAATGTCCATGCGTCTTTTTCAAGTCTATCAGACAGGTTTTGTGTATATGTGCGGCAGAATTGTGTCCCTGATCAGTTAGACTACAGGACTGTAGCACACATCCTAACAGCGTCAGTGTTTCAGCACAGCCCTAGACAGCATTTTCAATATTAAAATACTATTCATGGCTAGAATATTGGAGAATATATTCCATATAATGAAAGGTTTTCATCTGCTGGCTGTGATGAAACACTGGTCAGTGGACCCCAGAGTGGAGGGCAGTTCCAGGAGAGAGAAGAAACCAGCTTTATTCAAAAAATAAAACAGAAAATGCAAATAAAACACAACCCTTCCCAGTGACCGTTCACCAAAACCCCTAAGGCATAAAAAGGCATTCCTCTTTGGACTTCTTTCAGGTAGTATATATAGTGTGGGATGGCAATTATACAGCCCTAAAAAGGCAAAACAGAATAACTACACCCACACTGGCTTCACTGATTTTATATGAGTTTCCATATGTTTTTTCTGAATCTGAAGATAGTTGAGCCAAACCTGTTTGTTAAAGGTGAAATCAAAGTTTAACAAATGCGATTTTGGACATGCAACGTGTAGTTACTGCGTTTTGCCTTTGAACGACAGTATAGTGAGCACTGAATCTCTCTACAAAGACCTGAGGGGCACTATACTAAAGTGAAAGGTCACCGCTAGGGAGGAGAAGGAGGAGGAAGAAGTCACAGCAACACCGAATGGATTACAGTGCACACACACGACAACACACGAACAAGGGAAGACATGTGAAACAGTGTAGCAACAAGAGCTGACATACAAACGCATGACACGACACAACCTGAGGAAGGAGATAACACAACAACAGCTCGTCAGACAAGCGCACCTCAAAAACACACACATCAGAGAATACAACATCCCCAAACACACACAAATTAAGCAGAAATCACACATATAACCACCTGTCAAAACACATTTAACATTTCAATTTCTTCCAATCTGTGGGTGTGTGAACTTGAGTGTGTGTTGAACTATACTAGCCTGAGGGTTAAAAGTGCAGCGTTAACTTGTGTCTGGTGCTCAGTTCAGTCAAGAGAAAAGAGTGTGAACAATGTATAAACAGGATGAAGGAAAAAAAAATTGAGGAAATAATCAGAGGCAAAAACAATTAGAATGACAAAAGTTTACTTTTGAGGGTAAAATGAGAGTGACTGAGAAAGACAGAGATGAGGGAGATAGTGCTGTAATGGCATCACTCATATATTGTAACGCTTAGCCTTTGAGATATATGTAGGCTAGATATATAGTGGAGGTTTCAAAGCTAGTCCAAGCAAACACTTATTAATTTTCGAGTCAGAGAGACAGAGGATATATTGACTCTAGTTTATTGTGAGTGGCTCAGGACAAAGTTACAGAAATGCTCCTGATATTTAGAAGAAAAAACTCCCATAGTGATTTTTTCTATTTTCTAAAATGTAATACGATTCATTATATTGAATTCTATGTATATCTCGGGATTAGTATGAAAATACAAGCGGCAATTATTTTAAATTTGTATTCTAGCATTTATTGGGTTAAGACATCTTTGGACTACTCATTTCTTCATTTATTTTATATTTGATATAAATTATAAAAAGGAACTTGATGCTGTTTTTATGGGGTTAGAAATAAAATTCCCTCATTAAAGGTTAAAAAAATAAATTAATTCATTAATTCCAGGGGCAAACTGAAAAAATAAATAAATAAATAAATAAATATATAAATATATATATATAGCCCATTAATACAAAAGTGAATTTCTGATGCTGCTGTGATTGATGCTACTGTGTGAATTTAGTACATGCAAATATTAAATACTCGAGTTAGATCAGTGTAATATGGTACAAAATTGTCAAACACATAGACAGAACACATTAAAGGCAATATCCTCCCTGACTCAAATGCATATTGTTCCTGTTAAACTTAGTTTAGTAGTGTGTACTTTAGTACTGAGTGTGACTAGTGATGTTTGTGTTTCATATCTATAGTTGCTCTAAAGTATGAATGTGCTAAATATAGTACAAATACTAGTAAATATGTCTTTCTGAAATATAAACATAATTCCCAGTGAAATAGCAGTATGCTGTATGGAGTAAATATTGACCATTTTTGTACTCAACTAATCTCTATGCTGCATCACAGGTGGCTTTTTTAAGTGTTACCTCTTATTCATTATGGTTTGATCCAGGAAGAGGCAGAATTGGCATTGAGGTCCTGCTGTAGCAGTGGCCCTTCCGGCTTGAACCATTCCTCTCCTGGGTTGGCGTCTGCAGCTTCTAGTGTTTTTTTGGGGGGGTTGTAGGATTTGGTTGTGTAGACGGGTGTATTTAGGATACGTGGAGGTTAATGGAAAGGTGCAGGAGTAGGAAGGTATAGTATAGAAAGGAAGGCAGTAGATATTAATCATGCCGTTGCAAAAAAGTAAAAGACATGAACAGACATAAGAGGATGTTTCACAAAAAGCATGAGGTTCAGAAGATTGGGAGAAAAGAGGGCAAGATGAAAGGATGGAAAGAGGGAATAAGACATGGACAGAGTCAAGCCAGGGAGGGAGGCCAGGAAGAGAAAGAGAATGAAGTAATAAATCGATGAATGAGAGCAAGAAAGAGCAAATGCAAGCCTGATAGATGATAGATAGATAGATAGATAGATAGATAGATAGATAGATAGATAGATAGATAGATAGATAGATAGATAGATAGATAGATAGATAGATAGATAGCATTTGAAGAGCTTGTTGACCATACGCAGTTAATTTGCTTGATAAATCTGTTAATTTAAATTGTGTAATTTGAAAAGATTACTTTCACTGAAAAGTCCTGATTTTATCAAAGATTAAACACTATTATCAAAGATACGAATTATTACTGCGTGTGTGATAGCAGCTTTGCTAATGATGAGCGCCCTTCAGAATGATTGATGTGGTGAATTATGAGGAAAAATGCAAGAGATGGTGGGGAGCTATGCTGTTAGTATGGATGCAGGAGAGTATGTTTTAATGCGTATACCTCTGATGTACTTTGTGAAGTGCATCTCAGTGCATGTATATTTGAGTATAGATGTGTATAATTAAAATATCTGTATGTATAAATAGATATATCGCTGCAGTCATTTTTTTGTAATATATGTGTTTGCCCTAATATGCAATAATAAGCATTTGAACATTTAACTTACCTTTCTTTGTAATGTTCCCTGAAAATATGAGTATAATAACATGTTTGTTTGTGGGTGCCGCATACCTTTCCTGACATTGCTGTCTGTGGTGCGGAACTCTCCGGTACTGAGAAGGAAGCAGGCCCTATCGTGGGGGTAACGTTCACGCCCCGTGCCTGTCCCCAACCCACCAGTGGCCGGACTCCTGTCATCTGGCCCCAGCACCTGATCTATGGTGGGACAGTCCTCATTAGCCAGAGCTGCGTTTGCAGCGTCCCCATTCTGCTTTGAGTCTGAAAGAAAGAAAGAAAGAAAGAAAGAAAGAAAGAAAGAAAGAAAGAAAGAAAGAAAGAAAATGACTATTAGCGGGTGATATTAGAGAGAGTCATAGTAACATGAAAAGAAAAAAGTCAGGGATGAAAAGGGATGAATAAAAAGGAGCAAAAATAGAGATGTGCTACAAAAAGAGCATCAGCATCACTTGATTAAAATGGTACAGGGGGATTCAGAACATCACATGCACACACACACACACACACACACAACATGAATGCGTGTGTCTGAAAGACTGAGATGTGCGCACACTCAGACAAAGAAGCTGCAGGGGCACTTGTTCTTATAGCTTCCGACACAGCTGTCAAATCTAATCTGACGTGAGTTACTCAACAATTTACAGAAATAAGCCAGGGGGCAAAGCCTGCTAAAGACATGGAGAGAGATAGAAGGAAAAGGAGAATGGGAAGGCGAGGGAAAACATGGCATAGAGACCGGTTATGTAATTTGACCTCATTCGAAGGAATTACAAATATTTATCTGTGAAGACTGCAGTCCATATAACTTTGAAATCTGGGAAGATGATGAAGATTCACACTGGAGTGGTGACAAAAGGGTGATGAATGGATGTCACAAAAGTCTATAGCAAAGGTCATGACATAAGGTTTGCTACACCAGATATAACTCACTTCCCTGACAGCCATTAAATTACAGTCATTAAACGGATCATAAAAATACTTATAATACGATAAATGTAAATAAAATACATTTATTCACCATGTCTTTAACCTTCATGTTGTGTTCGATTCTCTTTTTCCAGAAAATGCTAGTTAATGTTATCGCATTGGACTAAAACTTACTGACTTTACTCACCCAGGGTATAACTTCACCAAATTTTTGTACATTTTTTTCCACCTTGTCACACTTGTGGTGTTCCCGGTCAAAAATGAGTGGCCTACAAAATTGCTTGTAAATTTCTCATTACTCTTTTTCTCATTACTGTTATCACCAATATTGAATTCAATCTTTTTGTCAACTTGTTTTCTTTCAATTAGGCCAGGTTTTGTATTTCTTTTTGGATCTGATTGAACATATGACTACTTTATCTGAGCTTTTGCACCTACATTTTTTACCAAAAAAGCATTATTTGTGTGTAATTTTGGCAATATTGAATAAAATATAAAAATATTCTCTGCTTTAATGTTTAATGTTTTGTACAAAATGGCACAAAGTCACACTTGTGGTGTTCCTGGTCAAAAACGAGCGGCCTACAAAAAATAGCTTATAAATCGCTTGTTATGCTATATTATCACCAAATATTGGATTCAATCTTTTTGTCAACTTGTTTCAATTAGGACAGGTTTTGTATTCATTTACTTTGAATTGACTGATTGTAGGCCTCATTGATCTGAGCTTATATTGGTTGAAAATGACCATCCATTGAAAATGAATGGGGGAGATCGAAAATAAGAGAAACATTTAGTGTTCAGGAGCATGTTCATTATATTCATGTTCACATATTTATATGTGTGCTTGCAATGATAAAGGCTTCGGACCTGTGCATGCTTGGACACATGCACACTCATGCTACCGTGCAAAGACACACACACACTCACTCACGTTCATGTACACAAACAAATTATTTTGAGTATTACAGGCTTTCTTTTTCACAGAGACAAACTTTATCCTCAGATTAATGAGGCCTACAACCAATCAGATCCAAAAAGAAATACAAAACCTGTCTTAATTGAAAGAAAACAAGTTGACAATGAGCTATTTTTAAAAGGCCGGTCATTTTTGACCGGGAACACAAAAGGTGTTACAGGGTTTTCAACACAGCGTAAGGACTAAATATCCACATGAATTTAGTTTATCTGTGGAACACAAAAGAAGATATCTAGTACAATGTTCAAGCTGCTCTTTTCCATACAATGGAAGTAAATGGCAACCATGGCTGGCTTTTGAGTGCATAATGAGTCAATTTCTGCCTGTTCCTCATATAAACCTATTGTATTGCTTAGACTAATTTTATTATATTTTATATAATAATTTTTGAAGCTTGACAGCCCTTGGTCCCTATTCATCTTCACTGTATAGAAGTGAGCAGCTCGACATTCTTCACAACATCTCCTTTAGCTTTCCACTGAAGAAATACAGTCATTAGTGTTTGGATTGACATATGGGTGAAAAATGATGAGATTTTTAATTTTGGGTGAACCTTTTAAAAATCTCAAGTATAAAAATCAAGCTACAGAATCAGAGCATCTCTCACACATCCCAAAAAAACACAATCATACATGGGGACGGGGGACAAACAAATGACGAAATATTTTAAGTTTTATACTTATAGTTTTACACTACTTAATAAAACTTCATTAACAGTAAACATGATGGATATTATGCCAGTATAGTAGGTGTCAAGGGCATGTGGGATTTGAAGCTACAGGAGGGCACATGTGCTAAAGCGTTTCTTCACAGCAAGTGTCTCAGGATGTTTATGCTTCCTTTTATTTTCCCCGGGAACTTCCAGCTGTGAGAACTCCAAGAAAGAGCAAAACAAAGAAGAGAAGCTGAGAACTACAGCTCTCATTCACTTAAGAGGCTGCTTGTTCTAAAAATGTTATACTTTTTATGAAAAACGATCCAAGTTATCCTACTTATAAGGATGCTATGCCAAGTCTATTACACATCTGGCATAATCTGTTTCTTTGGTTTTGAAATCAGATGAAATCGACAGAGGTAAGCAGAGTGCTGTTGATTTGAAACCTTTTGCTTGCATTATAGATCAAATATAGCATATGCTAATCTGAGGGGCTGTGACTCATTTGCCTCATGTTAATCTTAGCATGGGGTGTGTATATCTGTGTTCTGCACAGTAATGACAGACGGAGCTCTCTCGGCTGCATGAACTCACTGGCTCAACCTGACTGACACCTTCACATGCAAAAAACACACACAAACTCATAGCGGAAAAATATTTTCTTAAACAGTATTTTGATCTTGTTTTACACTAAAACATCTTACAACAAGAACAACTACTTGAGTAGCAAAATTGTTTGAGAATTGCTTGAGCAATATTATCTTCTACTAACCGATAAGGTTCTTTAATATCAGGTCTACCAATAAATGGCACCATTTGGTGGGTCATAAATAATAATAATTACTATTAATAAATAGTGAAATATTCATAGTGCATGGTATGCTTTTCATTAAATAAAATATTTTTTTATTAAAATAAAAATAATAATCAGTTCAGCAAATAACTCAAGTAACAAAAATATGTTCTAAGGTTTTGCTAACGTTCCCATTAAGTTATAAAAATGTTATTTGAATGTTTTAAATGTTTTGGTTAAGGGAACATTCCATTTTATAATTTTGCAAACATTATCAGAACATCACTTTGTTTTGAATGTTCTTTGAACATTCGGAAACAAGTAGTAACATTTAAAAAACGTCAAAAAAGCTAAAACGTTTCAGAAAAAAAATTCCATGAATGATGTATAAATAACGCTACTGTGCTAACATTTTAAGAACATTATTAAGGTCCAGATAACTTTGAACGAACATTGTTTTAAATTTACTGGAATAATGTTTGTTCATAACTTTGAGAGAACCTTCCCAGACTGTTAGTCAAAATTCTGAGAACCAATGTGTATTGGTATTGTAAAAACCATTTGCCCAGTCTTCAGTGTTACATTCTAATATGCTGATTCGGTGTTGACTAAACATTTCTTATTATCAATGTTGAAAACAGCTGTGCTGCTTTTTTTTCAGGATTCTTGGATGAATAGAAAGTTCAAAAGAACAGCATTTATTTGAAATAGAAACCTTTTGATAAAATTAATGTAGATTTGATGAATTTAATGTTTTAATTTAAAGTAGTTTGTGTGAATATATATTTGGATTTTTTTTTACTGGAAAACAAGACAAATATAATGATTAGGAAAATGAGTTTGTGCAGTGAGTGTGCAAATAAACTGCACACACAAATAGGACAGTAAACTCCATGTCAATCATCTACCAATAGCTGTTTGCTAGATTCAGGATCATATTCCCTTCCCTTCTGATTGGCTGCGATGTTTCCTAGTAGTCTAAGAAACTGATTGGAACGCATGAAACATAATCCTGCTATAAATTTAATAACATCCCTGTCCTCCGTCAAACTCAGCCGTGACAGCCCAGTTTCGCATATTACTACTCTCAAACAGTTTTTGAGATGTGTATGTGTGTACACAAGATTACATAAAAGACCCAGTTTAGGCGATGACAGTTCATTATAAAGATCTTTAAGTGATGGGCACAGGCAGAACTTTCATGATGGGTGAGATGGAGCTAGCTGACATCACACCCAAAATACACTCACTTTAAGTGGTGTTTGTCAATAGCATTCTTTTGTTGGTAATATAGCAATTATTTGGTTTATTGTTGGAAATGTAAGCTATTAGTACAGAGAGACCTCACACACACAGACATGTAAACACATGGGTACACTCACACGCACACACACCTGCTCTGTTAATCTCTATGATTTCCTCCTGTGCAAGAGGACAGTCTCCTGCCATGCTTCCAGAGCCCACCATACCGCCCAGCACATTACCCATGATCCTGTGCGGCGAGGCAGTGGCCATGGCCAGGGCATCTGGCTTACAGTAGTTGGGCGATCCAGGCTGCGGAGCCCGCGGGATGTGCTTGTTCTTTTTCTTGGGCAGCTTCTGCTTGGCCATGGCCAGAGAGTAGTACATGCCGAAGTTGTTCACAATGACGGGCACAGGCATGGCGATGGTCAGCACGCCTGCCAGAGCACACAGGGCACCCACTAACATACCAGACCATGTTTCTGGATACATGTCACCATAGCCCAGTGTTGTCATGGTGACTACTGCCCACCAGAAGCCAATGGGGATGTTTTTGAAGGTGGTGTGGGCGCTTGCCGTGGGGTCAGCTGGGTCAGCGCCAATGCGCTCAGCGTAGTAGATCATAGTGGCGAAGATGAGCACTCCAAGAGCAAGGAAGATGATAAGGAGCAAGAATTCATTGGTGCTGGCGCGGAGCGTGTGACCCAGCACTCTCAGCCCCACGAAATGGCGAGTAAGCTTGAAGATTCGCAGGATTCGGACGAATCGCACCACGCGCAAAAAGCCCAGCACGTCTTTCGCCGCTTTAGAGGAGAGGCCACTCAGCGCCACCTCCAAGTAAAAGGGCAGGATGGCTACAAAGTCAATGATGTTCAGCGAGCTCTTGAAGAACTCGGCCTTGTCCGGGCAGAAGATGACACGGGCGAACACCTCGATGGTGAACCAGATGACGCATACGCCTTCCACGTAGGTCAGCCAGTTGTCAGTCACTACCTCATACACAATCTCCTCCCGCGTGACGTTCCCCACTGTCACGTTCTCTGTCTTATTGTAGATGGTGTTGAAGGCCTCGTGTGTCTCCAAGCAAAATGTTGAGATGGAGATGAGGATGAACAGGAGCGAGCCGAACGCCACATACTGAAAACAGAGAGAGGAAGACACAGAGAGAGACAGGAAGACACAAAGAGAGATGAGAAGATGAGCACAATTATATTATACAGAGAAATCAGTGAGATCACTATTGGAACACTATTTAAATTAAGAAATGTTACAGTGTCATTTCTATGGCAGAATTGCAAAAATAATGACAGTCTGATCATCAACATGATCTAGATCAGGGGTCTTCAACAGGGGCTCCGGCAATTATTGTTTTATACCAAACTAAAGTTGTGTCCCAAATGACATACTATGCACTATGTACTCTACAATTTCACATTAGTGAAATTTCACGGACTATAGACCCGATATAGTTTGGCTTTGAATAACCTACTTCTAGCCAAAATAACCTTGACTTTGGTTACATGTCGTTTTTGCCAAAATAACTTGCGAGATGTATGATATTCCATCATGTAAGCAAAGTCAACAGTGATTACAAGGTGTTTGGTTTCATTTCTTGGCCATGTTCATGTTCTAGATGACTAGTCTATTCTTGGGCTATGGTTAGACGTCTATTAAATTTTCACTGACAGTCCAAATTTTGCCTTGTTTTAGCCTAGACGTCAGGGCTGTGTTTGGACGGCTATTAGACATCTTTTAAACACAAAATTGCTTGCTGGGTAGCGATGTATTAAGCATGTTTGTCAATGTGGTGAATCCGCAAACTCTGCATGACTAACTTGCGAAATCTGCGGTGGGAAATCTTTTGCCCTCACGCTAAATTCACGCGGATGAGAGGATTCCTATTAAATTGACTTGAATTTCGCCTGCATAACAATGGGGCCGCAGCTTAATATATGAATTTTAGAAGATTATTTTCTCGTCCAGCATCAGTCTGAAAGCCCTTCCCCTTCCGCTACGTAAAAAAAAGCAGTTTCAGTTAAAAAAGGGCATCATTCAAGTATTTTACTTGTTGGTATTTTCAGTGGACACACTATTACTGTATACTACAAAATGGTTACAAGTACGCAAATTGGGACGCACCTTAAATTTAGTAATTTTTTAAGAATTACCTTAAGATACCTTAATACCTTTCCACTAAACGTTTCATTGTTCCTCCCACATTAAATATACTATGTAAAATTTAAATGCAATAATAATAGTTTTTTTAATCGCTTTGCAACTTAAGTATCATAAAGTATGTGAATGCATTAATGTGAAACAACACGCATTATTATAGGCCAGGCTTAAAATGCAACACTCAATTTTAAACAATATTTAACAGAGGGTCCCTGCTTAGTCTTTCTATACAACAAAGGGTCCTTGGACTGGAAAAAGGTTGAAGACACCTTTTCTAGATATAAATAGCATGCTGGGTTTCTCTTTCTGTGCTTCAAACCATAAGGCATCAGGTACACAAGAGCATTGAAAACAAGCACTTGAAAACAGATATGACAGAATAAGCTCTTTAACATCCAGGGGCTGCTGTGATGCAGTTTGGACCACTGCAGAGGTCCTTCTCAATCAGAAAGAGACGTACCACAGATAGAGGGCGCCAAATACTACAACAAAACAGCAAAAGTGCTCTGCGAATTGTGGGGATGGTGTGAATGCAGCAGTCTCATTGACACGCTGCACTGAGGAAACACCACAGAGGAAGAAGACGGGGGTAAAGCAGACTCTGTGAAATGAGTGTGAAGACGAGGAGAATAGATGATGAAGGCTGTGAAAGAGAGAAGAGATGGGTATGTATACAAAGAACTGTAATAGAAGGGAAGAAGGGAGAGAAAAAATAAATGTATATTAAGAAATAAAAAAGCATAAGGAAATATGGAAGAGGGAGAAAAGGGGAAGCGAGGGGCCAGTGAATTATAGTGGTCACCATTCTGAAAACAGAGATGTCATGTTGTCTCTCCTGTAGATAGATGTGCATTGATTGGCTAGGGCACGTCTCTTGTTAAAGCCCACAGCCTCTTCTCCTATCACCTGCAATCAATATAATCTGTTTATCTCAGTCCACCTCAGTGCCAGCATTCATACTATGATTTTTTTTTTTTTTTTATGTAGCCCATCATTAAAGCCATTTATTTGGAAGTGTAGGTGTGTGTGTGAAACACTGCTGCTGCCATTCCCCTCTGCAGTGCTCACATTATTCTCCCCACTCCCCGCTCCTCATTTCTCCCCCTCCTCTCTGTCCGTCCACACTTGCCCCTCCTCCCTTTACTGGGGTAAACTATTCCTTTTGCAGAGGAATATCTCTCCACCTCCTTGTCTGCCTCCAGTCTTCTGGCTTCTCTGCACTGACAGTCCTCCTACCATGTTTTCAATTTTTCTGTCTCTGTGGCTTTCCTGCAAGTTGCCCAGATGTCCCACACATTTCACAATGGCATGGCAGACATTTACAGTGCAAAAATAATTTTCATAATCAGTGTTTTAGCTTGTTTTTTTTAACAGTAAAATATATAAACTGAATTTATATAGCCTACCTGAGAAGAAAATGTGTGTAAGATTTGTTTTCAGAGAATATATTGTGAATAAAGTTTATTTATCTTACACCATTGCCAAATAGTTTTTTAAAGAATGAATATCACTAAATTGTGATGAAACAAGAAAAATAAAAAAAAAACTTGCCAATGGGGTAAGAACAATAAATTTAATATGTATTCTCTGAAAAGAAGACTAACTATTTTTATCATTATTTTGTTTATTAAGAGTTGAAACGGAAGTATGGAGAGATCTTTTCTTTCGTATTGTGACGTTCATCCGAGTGAAACGAATTATGAAAAATAAAAACAAATGTAGGATGGGAACTTGGTTCTATCAGTTGTTGACTGGATTTTGAGATGTGGACATTGCACTTAATGAATTAAATATTACATTTTGATTAAACATTATGAGGTCAAAAAATGTAACAGAAAAAAATAAAATGCAGTTGCAATCAAAATTATTCAACCCCCGGAGACTGTAATAATTTACAAATGTAAGCTTTTCTAAACATACAGAGTTTTCTATAACAGTTTAGTAGCAAATAAAAAGTGATAATGTCAATATATAATGTAGTGCTTTTTAATTATAGGATTTTTTTGTAATGCAGCTATGTCGTAATTGTTCAACCTCTATTCAACACTGCTGTTTTTAAGTCACTTATTCATATGGTATGGTTCAAAATTGTGTTAAAACAATTAAGCATTTGGAAACTCTATATCAAAACTGAATTAGCTTGTGCTGTTACACATACATACATTTAGACCATGCATGTGCTAAAGTTGAGTAGCAAATATGGTCAAAAGTCAAAAAAGCTCTCACAAAAGCTATAGCGAACAAATTGTTTTATTACATTAGAAAGTCTATGGCTACAAGAAGATTTTCAAAACACTAAAAGTTCCTAGAGACACAGCTGGCAGCCTTATTCGTAAGTTTATAATGTGTTGTACCAGAAAACCTTTGAAGAAAAAGCACAATATCATTAAGGGGAATAAAATGTTTGATTAGATCAACTGAGAAAAACCCTTAAATTTACTGTCAAAGCCTTGCAAGACGATCTGATGAAAGGAGGAAAAAAACATTTCAATGCAGAGTATAAGAAGAACACTAGACACGAATGGACTTCATGTTGGGACATCTTGACGAATGCCACTCTGGGCCAAGAAGAACATAAAAGGCCCACTTGAATATGCTAAAATCCATTTGGATAGACCTGTGGAGTTCTGGAAGAATGTTTTATGGAGTGATATGACCACACTGGAACTTTTTGGACCCATGGATCAGCGGTATGTCTGGTGAAAAAAAGGCAAAGCTTATGAGCAGAAGAACACCACCTCCATGGTCAAACATGGAGGTGGTCCAGTCTTGTTATGGGGGTGCTTTGTTGTTGCGGGAAGTGGAAATCTTGACTGAATGAAGGACATCATGAATTCTTTGAAGTATCAAGCCATTTTGGCAAAGATGGTGATTCTTTTGGTGCACAGACTGAAGCTTGATGATTAATGGACTTTACTGCAGGACAGAGATCCCAAAGTATACATCCAAATCTACTTAAGCTTGGTTCAGGGATCAGTTGTAGAATGTTCTTGAGTGGCCTGTACAATCTTCAGATTTACTGTGAATCTCACTGAAAATATTTGGTGGAATTTGAAGAAAGTGATGTGAAAACCAAAGATTATCAGTGATCTGGAAGCTTTTTCAAGCGAGGAATGGGCCAAGATTGCAGAAGAGAGGTAACACAAGCTTCTAAGCACTTACAGGCAGTTTATTGGAAGTTATTAAGAATAAAAGATTCTGCACAAAATTTGACTTTTGGGTGGTTCAATTATTTTGTACATGAATGTTTAGAGCCAATTTTATTTTATTTTTTTTCATCTTTACGTTCTCAGAATCACTCAAATGTGTATTAATAAACATTCTATAATACTTTACTGATGCCTTTGTTGAATTGTTTTCATAAAATTTTGTTCTCGGCAGCAAAATGTCTTGCAGGTCAAGGGGGTTGAATCATTTCGATTGCAACTGTAAGTAAAAAATGAAGCATACACAGTACATTCACAATAAGATCTACAACATACATCAAACATACTAATCAATAAATACTAAAACATGACATTGATGTATATTGAACGTCAAACATATTGGCCTACATATACATTAAACCAGTTTCACTGTGGGATTAACTTCCTATTTTCACCTAATTACCACTGGAAGAAATTGCCGTAAAAATGGAATTTAAAAGTCTTGACGTCAAATTGATATCAAGGTGCCCGCTGGGAACATGCATTTACAAAATAGATAGGGTGAATTTTAATTTCATGCTAGGGTTGCACGAAAAGATTGTGATCTTGATTCAAACACCTTGATTTTATTCCTAAATGACAACGATTCGCCTATATCTATTAAACTTTTGACAAAATCACACCAGACCATTCAAATCTGTGTGTCGGCGCTGCTGCTGAGCCAGAGAGAGCAGTTTCAAATAACGATTGAATCAATGACATTGTTACGCCACTAGGTGGCGACAAATGCCTTTTAAAAATGTATTCATCATTGAATCATTCATTCAAAAACGCTGATTCATCCAGTAATGAAACAAGTAAGGTGTGTTCGATTTGAAGTGGTGCTGTGCCATAGACCGATCAGTGTATGACATCAAAGCACCGCGAGAGGGCTTCGACAGCATATGGAGCCGTCTGCTCTCTAATCGCTCTCACAGTACTTTGACGTCATACACCGATCAGTCTGTGCAGCACCGCTTCAAGTCGAACACACCTGTAAAGTATTTATGAGTGAGTCATTGAATCATTCATTCAAACTGATTTTTAAAAATTAATTCAAAAATAATTAATTATTAAATAGACTATCAATTAGCATTTTGTCAGAACCTCTAGTAGTTTACATGTTATTTTGTCTAGTTGTCTGTTCAGAATCGTGATCTCTATTTGAAAAAAACAAAAATTTATCTCAATTTATCCAGAAACGTGGATACACAGATACACCACTTTCAGTTCTTTTGAGTACCAATAAAAAACAATAACAAATGAAGAAAACAGATAGGCTACAAACAAAACAGTTACTTAACCATTTAAATTAAGACACCTAAAAAACAGTTTTAAGGACATCTCTCAAATAGCTGCAGTCAGGTCAATCGTCCCACGATGAACGAGGAGCAGTCAAATGAAGGACTGAGGCATCCTGGGAGAATTAACTAATTCCCCAACCCGATTAGCATGGACTAATTTAACGAGCCCATCTTGTCGTGCCCTCAAAATCCTGATGAGGGACCCGTTTGTGTGTCAAGCAGACACTCCACCACGCATGATGTCACCAGCGCTCCACACGTTCTGCTCCAGATACAAGCGAGCTGCAATCTCTCAACCTTCTGATCACAAATGGGATGTACTGATGGTAAAAAAAAAACAGTCATACTGTTTTGAAAAGAAATCAGTTTTTTAATATTCTGGAGAGGAAAGTGTTTGTATATAAATTGCACCAGTGCAGAGTGCATCATACCATGGGCAAGAACATCAATGAATTAAGCTAACTCACTCTGAATGGCAACAATTTCTGATACAGACGTATAGGCCTATAATTTTATGTCTCTGTTTTGCCAACACCCGACTGCAGTGTCTGACAAGTCTTCACAGCAACTGGTAGTCGCCACTTATTTGCATAAAGTTAAACTTCTTTCTCAACTTTGTCGTCATGTCGCTTGACTCAAATCAACAAAACTCAATTCGCTCAGGTGACTAGAAATGGCCAATTATCTTTGAAAATGAACATCTTTCAGTTGGCTTTCACACTGCAGAGCACTGTATGAGTGAACACCCCCTTGATTCTTGACGGACACAAAACCTCAGTGCTTATGCAAGAATAGAATTGAGATTTTTTCGTATCACTGCAGTCTGGCTCCACAGTTGTGGAACGAAGTCTAAGAGCATCACTGTTTAAAGATTTCGAGCATGAATAAGGACTCCAGCAGGAGACACTCTCCTGGAATGAAGTAACTCTTCACCATAATGCCTTAATGCCACTCCTGGGAGTGTAGACACGCTCCTAATGGCTGTTTGCTGCCCACATATCTGCTCTTGTTCCTGTATTCCATTACAAGATCCACAGCATGTTTGTAACCATCATGACCACCTTTTTCTGTAAGAAAGGCTGCATGAAATATGACCCCTTGAGATGGTGCCTGCTGACTTGATACAGCCAAACTTTCTAAGAATACGCTGAAACATACTATGCAAAAAGTTCATGCGATAAACGACTTACACAAACTTAAATGTGCGTGCATCTAAAATCAACCTAATAAGAGTTAATGGTGTGTAAGACACCAATATCTGAACTGTAGAAGAATGAGAATGGATTTTACACACTGTACAGTGTACAGTATAACCATCCCCTAGCGCAATAATGATGATCATGTAAGTTTAACATAGAATTTCATACCGTTTTTTGGGCCCTTTATATTTAAGTGTGGGTATAAATGTTCATATTCTTGAGTGAAGTTTATAAAGGGAACAGGCTCAGGCTGCAGTTCTGCAAAGACTTTAGCCTACTTGTCAGAAAATGAATATGAGTGTGAAGCTGCCACCATGAACCATAAGCTCATAACCTTAATGCATTTTTACATCTAAATCTCGCCCACCAAGAAAAAAAAAAGAACTATTTGGAACTTTTTGTATATTATTATTTTTCATTGTGACATTTTCAGGATAATTAAGCACATTTAAATGATGTTTGCATTGATTTTTAAAATTAAATCAATTGTTTTTAAAGGCAGAAAAATCCTGTGAATAAATAGTTTAATATTAGTTAATATAGTTAAATAATTAAATAATAGTTTAATATATTAATATTTTCATATTGTCATGTTAATAATGAGACTGTATATTGCATTAGATTAATGAAAATTAAAAAGAGAAAACTGAGCTCAGTTGTCTATAAAAAAAATTGTCACAAAATAGTTTTCCTACTTTAAGCAATATGTAATACATAGCATAAGATCATCAAGTGTATGATTCCAAATTATTTCAACAACTAATTGCATATTTATATTTATATTGATACTATATGTATATTTACAGTGGAGTGCATTCACAAGACCAAGTGAAAGCCCACATTCCATATAGGATTAGTACAATCATCATCTTTCCACAGAAAATTGCAGAAACTGTTTCAGAAAGCTCAGGAGATCCTTCACTATTACTTGGCTTGAGAACGGTCGAGTAAGTAAGTAAAGCGAGCTATTCCAAGAGGAGCATTTAAGTGTTGCTTTTCCCAGAGATACTGTGTCAGCTCTGTGGGACACGCCCGCTAGATTTCTGCAGGAATTGCCTGCCGAGCAAGTACTAAAAAACATGCTCTAGCAAATCATAAGGCCTGATGAGATCAAAAACCAATGCATCATGTCTTACAAAACAACAATATTTTGTTGTATCGTGCAGAACACTGCATAGAACACAGAACTGCACATTCTTTGAAGCACAAAAGGTCAAAGCTTTGGTCTTAGATCCTTCTGAACATTGTTCTCAGATCAGCAGTGTGTGTGTGTGCTGCATAGTCACACCGTGTCTACATCAGACGCGACCAAGACTTTAGACAGTGAGATAAAACAAGTCCACAAGTAAAACAAGTCAAATGAATATAGGCAATGTTGTGTATTTGATTAGTGAGCAGCACATTACAGCTGCCAGTCATGTTTTAGGGGCCTTGTGTATAAAAAACTTTTAAAGTGGGCATGAAACGAAAGTTGTGATAGTCTTTTCTTCCCCATTGTGATGTATATCTGAGTAAAATGGCTTCTTGAACAAGAAAAATGCTTGACAGGACTTGATTTTGTCCATCGGGAATAGATTGGATCATTGTGCTGTGATCTCACGTGAGTGGGGGGAGGGTATTTTGATTAAAGATTATGAGGGTACATGAATTTTAAAAAATGCAGTGCAACAATCTCGAAATTAACCTTTAAAAGTTGAACTTCTTTTAACTTTACGCAGCGTTTAAAAATTAGAAATTAAAAGATCATACGTGAGGCGCTGTCCAAGGCGTCTGTGCAGTGCATGTTTACATAGAAAAACTAATCGTCTGTCATGCGCGTCTCGTGTGTGTTGTGTGTTTTCAGTAACTCACAGTGATTTGTATATAACTGTGTCACCCGGAGGTTTTAAATCTTTTTTGTGGTTCAAATACTGCACTTCAAACTTAATAAAAATCTATTCAAAACTATTAAAATAGTGCCACCTGTGCTATGGACACAATCCCCCACTTCTTTATAAAGGTGATTCTGTCCCCCACACTTTTTTGACACATTGCCACCATTATCGCCATTGTTGTCTGGTTTTGGTTACTTGCAGTAGGTTTGAGTGAACTATCATTCAACCTATCACAGGTGCGTGCATCTGTTCAATCTCTTATTCGTTGTCATTTTGCTGGCAGGGAACTTTATATTAAATGTACTGCTGTAAAAAAAACTAGGAAAATAATGTCCTTCTTTCAAACACACCGTGTAGAATGTATTTCGCAATCGAATTTCTACAATATGATTTGAGGTAACGCTAGTTCCTTCCCCATTAAAGAAAAACAACTTCTTTTGCACTGAATACTTTATTTTTATATCAGCTTTTAGTTCATCACTGCAATGTTCTTATTTTAACTTGTGTGTAGGAAAGGCAGGCTTTCTTATCTCCGACAGAGCCGTACTTAAAGTTACTGATGTATTAGATTGATAAAGAAAAATGCATGATTGAGAAAATAAAGTGAGGTGTGTGCTTGATGTTAAAGAGGTACTTCACCGCTGGCAAAATAGGCTTTAAAGGGGTCCTATAATGCCCCTTTTTACAAGATGTAAAATAAGTCTCTGATGTCCCCAGAGTGTGTATGTGAAGTTTTAGCCCAAAATACACCACAGATAATTTTTATAGCATGCTAAAAATTGTCACTTTTTGAGGATGAGCAAAATCGCGCCATTTTTGTGTGTCCCTTTAAATGCAAATGAGCTGCTGCTCCCAGCCCCCTTTCTAGAAGAGGGCGGAGCTTCAAGAGCTCGAGTTAGCAGTCGGTCAATGATGCAGAGACTCAAGAAGAAGTGACAGCATGTAGAATGCAACAGGACATTTCTGAATATGGAGCCAAATCAGTCTCAATAATTCCCGCGAAAAACACGATGCACACATGCGTAGCCAATTTCACATGCATGAAACCAAATTCACGTGCACAAAAAACAATTCACGTGCGCAAAATAAAATTTGATATTCATAAAATACATTTCACAAATGCAAAACACAATTCGTAGATATACAACTGTGCACAAAACTTTCGAATGTTTAAAATGTACAAGTTCATCCTTGAATGTGAATGTGCAAATCGTCATTCGCGTGTGAATTGCCTTGGATTTGTGTGTGTGTATTTTTGAGACTTTCCTGGCAGCGCTCTCCTCCCACCCGGATCAGTCGCACTCTTTAGCCAATCAGATTTAAGCTTATCAATCGACCAATCATAATCGTATGAGGGCGTGCCCACCTGGGTGTTACGTCATCAGCTTTCGACCACAGTTCAAGTCATGGCTGAGCAGAGGTATGTGCAGTTTGATCGGTTCATTTCTGTGTTTACTGAAACTAAGAAGTTAGAGATCAGTTGAAGCAATAGTTTATTAACTGCTGTTTAGTCCACGTGTGAAAATAAACATTTATTTTAAGTATTGATGGATTCTTATGTTTACTTCATAAAGAATTATTCATGTGCATACCATACAATGTTAGGATTTTAGATTCATAAACTCCATAGAAAGCATAACAATGGCTTGACTGATGAGAGATGGTGTATAAAAATAGACGATTATGAAAATATAACATTTTTGGATATTTCGCACGTGGTCTCGTACTATTTTTTAATAAGGATAGGAAAGAGCAGTCACAGCAGTGTGTTTGTACGTGCATGTCATGTCCACCACACATTCAACTGATGATGATAATTTATGTAATGAAGTGCATACATTGGAGACCATTTACGTTTCATCTATGCTTTGTTTTAAGCTGCATATATATGCAGTTTTATTGTTTCAGATTTCCAAGACAGATGATGTATGAAGTTGCAGAGACAACCAGTACCTTGACCTTACCATTACTGTAATTCTTTCAAAACAGTCATGTTGCAAGCCATCCATTTTGACTGTTGTTTCAACAAGAGGTTGAAAGTCATGCATCGTTATTTGTATCCTGTTGACTATATGTACACACTCAAGGAATAAAGCCCTGTTATGCATTATTAAATGTTCTTGTTTTATGTCAGAATTAAAAGATTCAAAGACATTTACTACAGTTGATGTATACGTTTTATTAATTTGAAAGTTTCTGAATCCTTTGGGAATAAAACCTATATGAAATGACGTGGCCATGATTAAAGGGATAGGTTCACCCAAAAATGAAAATTCTGTCATCATTTACTCACCCTCAAGTTGTTCCAAACTTCTTTGATCAGCTGAACACAAAGGAAGATATTTGGAAGAATGTTTGTAGCCAAGCAGATCTCAGCAGGCATTGACTAACATAGTGGGGGGAAAAATACTATCATAGTCAAAGACTGCCGAGATCTGCTTGGTTACAAACATTCTTCCAAATATCTTCCTTTGTGTTCAGCAGAACAAGGAAATTCATACAGGTTTGGAACAACTTGAGCTTGACTAAATGATGAACTGACAATCTCAAGTATGAAGGAGCACAACATTTAGGACAAAGAAATATATATGTCTCTTCTATAGTTGTGAGATTGGCTGACTAACAGTTTGAAGCTGGGTTACAAGTTCTTCAGTCACGGGGCATTTTATTGGAACCACAATGTCATTGCATGGCTGGGCAGGGATGTTGGTAGTGTTCCAGTCAGAGTCTTCTTTTCTTTTAAAGTAGATAAATGTTTATGGCCAAATTATAAATTTAAATGCAATACATCAGGTGAAAAGTTAACAAATGAAATGTGTTCAATCTAGTCATCACTAGACCTCTCTCTGTCAGAACATATCAGATTTTGGTTTGATATTTAAAGCAGTCAGCACGTAGTACAAGAGGTGCAGACAGAGGAAGAGCAGGAAGCAGGAGATTAAGTGATGATAAAATAATTTAATATAGTTTACGGAGTAATCTTAGTTCCATGATGTTAATTGCATCTCTATGATCAGTATGCCTTTGTCTGATCAGCATAAAAACTGCTTTTTTTACCAGGCAAAGTAAAATTAATGCTTCACAACATTGTCCTGTGACATTAAAAACCTTGAGATGACGATACAGCACAGAACATGAAAGTACATGTATTGAATAGATTAAGACATTAATACAAAGTATAAAAGAGAATAAAGAAACAACATGAATTTAGATGTTTGTGACTGCTATCCAGATGTCACGCCAAAGGTGTGTAATCCTGAAAAATACAGGGGAACAATAAGTGTGTAATAATAATTTAACACTGTGTACTGTTGTACAAATGACAAAATATCTTCATCACTAAACAATGAGTGCTCATAAAAATATTTTTTTCACTATGTAAAAAACAATCTTGATGAGGCCAGTGCAATAAGTGGGTGCTATTGGCCACCCAGATGATTGTTTTGCAATCATTTGCGTGATTGCAACTGAGAGAGCTGTCTGAGGGGCTCTGTACCTGCAGCTAAAATACAACAAAACAAGCATAATTTCCTCTTCATATGGGACATCTGATTACCACAGCAGTTGCTTACATCGGTTAATAGTTAATAAACAACTGATCTCTAACTTCTTAGTTTCAGTAAACACAGAAATGAACCGATCAAACTGCACATACCTCTGCTCAGCCATGACTTGAACTGTGGTCGAAAGCTGATGACGTAACACCCAGGTGGGCACGCCCTCACACGATTATGATTGGTCAATTGATAAGCTTAAATCTGATTGGCTAAAGAGTGCGACTGATCCAGGTGGGAGGAGAGCGCTGCCAGGAAAGTCTCAAAAATACACACACACACAAATCCAAGGCAATTCACACGTGAATGACGATTTGCACATTCACATTCAAGGATGAACTTGTACATTTTAAACATTCGAAAGCTTTTGTGTACAGTTGTATATCTACGAATTGTGTTTTGCATTTGTGAAATGTATTTTAAGAATATATAATTTTATTTTTCCGCACGTGTTTTTGTGCACGTGAATTTAGTTTTATGCATGTGAAATTGGCTACACGTGTGCATTGTGTTCTTCGCGTGAATTATTAATGAGACTGATCTGGCTCCATATCTGAATGGTTAATCGATTAATTTATGTAGCTGATGTGGAGTCATTGATTAGCATATTCTGTCAGGATAATCTATAAATCGCTCGTGTGGGAACTGTTGTAAAATGCACAGAGCCAGAGAATATATGCTGCATGAAAATAGAACAGGTATAGTTTAGTTTAATTACGGTTATAACTTATGTTGTCATCTTGCTTTTATGACATGCTATTGGATTTGTGTTACGTACTGTATAGCAATAAATGTGAAAAGACGGATGTGACAGCTTGAGCAGACTCCTTAATGTGCTCTATTACAACTCTTGGCCCACTTTGTTGCGTGTTCCCGGAGGCAGGGTTTATGTAAATTTTAGGGTTAGTGATGTCACTAACCCGTGAATAAGCTCTTTGTAGTCCCTACCAGCCGTTTGTTGTAGTCCTTAAAAAGCGATTTCTTTAAAAGAAAACATCTCCCTTTGCTTTGAACTTTGAGCGTCGTAATTTTGCAGATGTTGTTTATGCTCAAACAGAAACATTACACACGAACTAAAGTTAAAAAAGTTAAATCATAATCAACCACCCCTTTAATAAAACTTGGTTGCCTATAGAGTAGAAAGGTGTAAAAAGGCTGTTGTCTTCCCTTTTGCCAAAAATTTAAGAAAACTTCAACACCCATAATGCACTGGGCATGTTGCTGTCCAAGGCCACTCTCACCAGTCCGCTCTGGATACACTTACCAGAATCAAATACCAACACCACCTTGCTTTAATAGGAAATACTTCTTAGCAAACTTTTAGTCATAATGGTGTCGACTCTTATTGTTCCCGGGTGCAAGAATTCAAAGAGTAAACGTTTTCCAGTGAAAGATCCAGCACGTTGTAGGTAGTGGCTAAAGGCTGCAAGGAATCATAAATACGGAGAGAATGCCGTGATGAACATCAGAAAAACCTCTGTGTTTGTAGTCAACATTTCAAACTGGATGACCACAAACACAGTGTTTTAGGCCAAACGAAGAGGAAAAAACTGAAAGAAACTGCCGTTCTGTCAGTTCCAATGCCAAGCTCCACACATTGACTCTCTTTAAAGAGTAGACATAGTACGATATAATTTTTAGTGATAAAATAATATCTGTTCAATATCAATATCTCTTTTGTTAATAAACCTCTATCGATCTGATCGATCTATCGTCTGTGGGCAGGATTTCTTCTCTCTTATTTCTTATTTCTAAATCCCAAAGCTTTCCCAAAGATTTTTTATGTGTTCTCAGACAAACAAATGCTGCAGTACAGCATTTAACATCTTGTCTTAGCCAACACGTTGCTGCACCACCGATAAGGCACTACAGAGAGGGCGAGTAACCACTGAAATGAATAGGAATTGTCCATGGTATGCAAAGCTAAAACCACAGCTGAATAATTTTTTCTATCATTAATAAATCATCTACAGTTGGTGTTTATGAATATACATAGGCTCTGGGCTAAAAATAGAAGTCTAGATTTGTCTGGTGTATTGGAAACAGAAGGCAGAGTCTCTAGTAAAAGGAGCAATCTGGCCACAGGCGCACAAGTTTAAAGAGCAGATGACTGGAGAGGAGATAGGAAGTAGATACAATAGAGGAGGCAGATGTCGTAGTTTAAAGAACCAGAACTCTATGCCATCTATCACATCCCTCCACTACTCACATATGCATCTACAAAATGTTCTGATCTTCTCTAATCTGTCGGAAAAAAATCCCTCCTTTATATTCCAGCAATTTCTGTATCCTCATTCTCTTCACCCTCCTTCTTCATGTCTCTGTTTTCTCCTCTAACCACATCTTTCATTTGACATGAAGTGACCTAATTTTTATTAGCACTGTGCTGTACACCCTAAATATTACAGAACACACTGTCTTACGCACATCATAGTTTGCAGGACTACCAATTCTCACTTAATCTTGCTGTCATATTCTCATTGTTATTCTCTTTATCTCTCTTCTCTGTCCATCCCTTTGTTTCTGTCTTCTTTCATCATGAATAATGAATACAAGTGTAAATAGGCCATATCTGACTAAACACACTTAGCATTAGCCAAACGCCTGACCTCTTAGACAAAAGACCACTCAGCATAATTTTCAAAAATTATGCTTTTTTTCTTTTTGTTGTCTTTAAAGCATAATTTTTTACTTGAATGCTTTTTTTTAACCCATGTCCCAAAAGCAGACTTCCTGTTTTAATGCAAATCGATCATAAAAATATGAATTATAATCTAAACAAAGAGTGGAATACACAAAACATTTTGATATTTTTTTTGCACAACTTACTGTTTCTCAGTTGTTGCATTTTTATCATGACCAACAAATCTGTAACCCAATAAAGTTTTCTTTAGAAGTTAGTGTAGAATACTTAATCAACCAGAACAACACTGTCAGTGAATAGCAGCTTCAGATGAAATATGAAATGTGACAAAAATAAAGACAAATGAAGGCAAATATCGCTTGTGAACAAAATATTTTAATTTATGATTCATTTGCAGTCACACTGCCAGTGTCAAATTACGCAAAAAGTGTGAAAGTAGTAATTCATTATGTGTATTTGGATGCTAGCTATGATATAAGCCTTAGGTCTTTCCCACCACAGAATGCAATAGTTAACAATAATATTCAAGTCCACAAGGCCAAATGTGCCCATAGTTGAAGAAACACCCAAGAGAAAAATACAAAGAAAGGTGCAAAGTGTGTTTGTCAGTCAAAGATAAAAAGTGGAAAAGAGAAGTGCAAGCATGATGGAAGAGTCAAGAGAAGTACAGTAGGATTAAGGGAAGGAGAAACAGCATTTCCAACTGAAGATTACAACAGACTATTAGCATCAATTAACTGGGATGTATAAAGCCCTACAGACAGGTCTATACTAATCAGAGCCCGGTGATGCTTACGTGACCTAACTATGCCACAGAGATAGTGATAGTGACACAGGAAAAGAGAAAGAGAGAATGTGAGAGAAAGAAACTAGCAAAAGCAGGGCAGGAAGCGAGTACATCAGAATTCATCAGAACAGAACATAAGAACATAAGAATGTTAATTCATAAATGAGAATGCACAGAAAAACCCTGCCTTCATAAAAAGCAGCATTCAGATCCCAAATGTACAACACACTATTGAGTCAGCTTACCTGCTCTTTCTCTACACTGTATACAAAGGAATGCTCTAGCAGCCATAAAAACAATGTCATTGTTACATTTTCAGGCAACATTGCTATTTTAGGTTTAATGCACATGGATGCAAGTCTCATTGTGTATTTTTCAGAAATAAGCTATTCAGTACAGTGATTGCTTAAAGGAACACTCATTAAAAAGTTTAACCGGTGAAGAAATGAAAAAAATTATTTAGTAGCCTAATAAACGTTAAAATGTTTTATTTTACACAGAACAGGGCCAATTCACATTCCAAAACAATTTTCCATATACTGTGATGTACCTTCCTAGTTCCTACCTCACACAGTAAACAAGGGATGGTATTTACAAGAGAACAGAGAGACACAGTAAAATAAAAATTAATTTGCTCTGTAGGAAACGTTCAACTATATAGATGTTATGTTTGCAGTTATATGAATGTGACACCTTGGAATATGAGACAGTGGATAGGCTTTATGCATTAAACTGTAGCATTCAAAATGATTTACACACTAGTAGATCATTTAATACAAACAAAAGCAGATAATTTACATTTAAATAAATCCTTTACTTAAATTTTCTCAAAGAGCTTAATTTAGGCTTTTTTTTCAATCAGTAAATTGGCTTTTATGATCTCAAACATCTGTTTGGCTTAATCTGTTTTTTCCCTGCACACCATACAGTAAATAGCATGTAAGTGTGAATATAATCGCAGTGTGTAATGGTGTGTAGCTCCCTGAGGTCACATAGCAGTTGTCTGTTTCTGCAGTGACTGGGAAGTGTGTGTGTGTACATGTTGCTGCAAGCCACAAATTCTGCATTCACTGCAGAGATATAAGAGTATCAGAAAGAAAGCGAGAAAGATGGAGTGGAACTAGATACTGGGGATGTTTATAAGGTTCATATAAAAAGCGCCCTCTTTATGTCAGAGGTGGAAGTGCAGGTCTCCGAGATCTGGCATGGGAAAACTGAGGACCTGCTGTTCTCCCCATACAGCGATCATGTTTCTGCCTGTTGTTGCTCCCTGCACCCCAGGTCTGTTCTATTCATATCCAGCAGCGCTGTGTGTGTGTGTGTGTGTGTGTGAGAGAGAGAGAGAGAGAGAGAAAGAAAGAGAGAAAGAGCGAAAGAGAGAGAGAGAGAGAGAGAGAGAGAGAGAGAGAGAGAGAGAGCACGAGCAAGAGAAAGAGAAAGAGAAAGAGAAAGAGAAAGAAAGAGAGAAATCCTGCGCTAACCTAATCTGCTATATGCCAGTGCACTGCAGCATTTGCCTGATGCAACTGCACATACGGACAAGAATATTGTAAATCACATCTGCAAAATAAAAAAGCATACACACGCAGGTTAAGACATATTAGGAATCATTAGGGAGCGCGGAACACAGTGAGAGAACACAGACAAACAGTCACCTCTGTCAAGCAGGGTCATGTCCGCCAACATTACAACACTATGCCAGTGGCAGACACAACAACAGCAACGGTTGTGCAACATTTCCATAGCAATATGGTAAAAAGCTTAGATCTCAAATAGGTTACAGGTAAACGTGTTTATATTTCCCCATATGAAATTATATTGGTACATCATAATGAAATTTAATGCATTACATTGTTTATTTTATCATAAAAAATGTATGGGAATCAAAACTATGTCAAAACGTATAAAATTGTTTTATGCACTTGGTGTCTGTCTATTTATATTTGTCTATTTATACTCTTATATATAATATTTGTACGTAATCTTGTATATAATCATTGTCCATTCAAAATTCCCATTAAACCCTTCACTGAGTAAACATCACAGCATATATGCGGACTGAAGTTGCTGTTTCAGAAAAAAACGATTCAAGCTTATGGCTATGTCAAGCTAAAGTATTTTATTATCTAAGCACAAGTATAAGAAAAAAGTATAAGCTAAAGAAGAAAGTATAATTAACCCTTAAATGCATGAATGTTTTGCCAATCATTATTACATATTCGGGTCTTTAGCGACCCGGATCTATATCTAACACACGGATGGATCTTTGCCTGTTGTGATAACATAAAACTCTCCTGATATTAGAGTGACAATTACAGAAGAATAAAATAAAGCATATTTTGTTACCTTTTGGAGCTTGGAAAGGTTCAATTTGAGCAGATGTTTTATACCATCATCACTGTCCTCGTCAGAGCTCATTTCCCAGTATATACAGCATCTGGCTCATATTCGCAATCTCAAACATATTCTCAAAACTATAATTTTCAACATCTTCAAAATAAATATTTTTATCAGAATAAATATTCTGACAGCTTCTTCAATAGCTCCACCATCAAGTGACAGTGACACTAATATTTGATTGCGTTCAGCACTTGCTCTGCAGTAAATCGCTCAGCCATTTCATGTTTTGCTGATGATTTTTCCTATTGTTTTGCTTTCTGCCTGTGGTAACTATGAGTGAAACGTCACTTCATCATTGTGTATCAGACATTGCCACCTTGTGGAATAAAGGTGAATTGCACTTATTCAGTCATCAAAGATTCAATTATTGTTGTGCAGAAAAAAATATACTTACTGTTACACACCTCGGGTCGTTAGCGACCCTATACAATTTTTACAAAAATTAATGGGAAAACAGGCATTCTTTTATAATTGTATTATTTTTTCTTGTTATATTGTTTATGAATAGATTGAGGAATTACTAAGAAAGTTGATGTCTAACTTTAAAAAATTAATGAATGACGTCCAGGGTCACTAAAGACCCAAGGTATGTGTTTAAGGGTTAAATCGCATAACCAGGAGGCTAATCCGGTGAGTCTTAAAATCTTAAAAACTTCCGAAAACATGTCATTTAAAAACAAAATTATGATTTTAATGCATGAAATTATTTAGACTGACATTTAAAATGGACAAATAGCATTTGAAATTCTACACACCACCATAACGTAAATCAAAACTATGTACTGTATCAAAGCACCTCTAAATAAACTTGTTTCAGGTTTAATGGACTTGATGTCTATTTATATTACGATCTTTAATGTGACAGAAAAAGGCACTTTTAGAAATGCATTCTTCACCTACAAACACTGACCTTTCAAAAACTGTTCCCACTATTCACTCCATTCAGTAAAAGAGGCCAACGACACAAAGAGGCCATTTCTGCATTCCATCTTTACTAGAGGAGCACATGATACCTAAACATATGGAAAAATGTAAAATTAAAACAATACAACTAATAAAATTCAAATATTTAATTGTGCATAGTTTGGATAGTAAAAAAAAAAATCTTGAAATTTTCCAAAAGAGGAGAAAATGTCTTTTGTTGTTGATGTCAAAGTCTGTCCATCCAATAAAAATCACTGTCACGTGATAAAGCAAACACAGTGTTTATCTTAGTATTTATTCCATGGCTGGTAAATAACACTTCTGATTTTGTTCAATATTGCTATTTAACCTAAGGGTGCAGTCACATGTACCATTGCTCTGTGAAATTGTGCATGCAAAATCCAGTCATTTTAATAGGAATCTGGAATTTTGCACAAGGGCGAAAGATTTTGCATCAGGTTAAATTTTTTTCATGCAAATTTGCTGCATTGATCAACAGAAAGCTGCTTGGTTTGAAAGTGACTTCTGTGTGATCGTTGCTTTATGAATCGCAACACTATTGTTTGCTTTGTCTAATAAACCTGCCATTGTATATTACGAATATCGTTGGCTCTGTGACAAATTGCTTTTGTTCCTCTATTTGGATAAAAGCTTCTGCTAAATGCGTAAATGTAATTGTATTGACAAAGGACCTTTTTTGCCCACAACATTTCGCCAATATGATCACACCTTAAGTCATGTTATTATGCATATCATTAAGTCTATGCAGCAATACATTTTGATACATGATTTATATTTTTTGGGCATTTTTGCCTTTATTGGATAGGGCAGTCAAGGAGAGACAGGAAGCGATAGGGGAGGAGAGAGTGGCACAGGATCGGGAAAGGACCATGAGCCGGGACTCAAACTCGGGTCATCTGAATTGCTGTTGCGTGATATGTCGGAGCACTGCCTACAAGGCTATGGCTCCGATGATACATGATTGTAAAGAGAATTTTGTGTATCTCTGTGCAATAAACACTTTTGGTATTGCGTTGGCTCATCCAATATAAAATCTGGATCCTTAAGCAAAACCAGTTGAGAATCACTGATCTAATCAAGTGCATGCACATCATAAACACGTATACACACGCCTGTGTGTGTGTGTGTGTGTGTGGGGGGGGGGGTTATTGGTACCACTCAGTGCTTGCGGCTGATCACTGTACTGAATCAGCATGAAAAAAAAAATCAATAGGATAATTTAAATGAAAAACAGAGTGGTGGAGAGGATTTCATTATAAATCAATTGATAAATCCATTGACTAAAAGCATCTCATTTAATTTGTCAAAAATGTGCAGCCTTCTGCTATTACGCATACCAGAAAACACACAGGGGCTTACCGGACAAAATATCATACTTGGCCACTAATGTAATCTGCTAAGCAAGCATGTTAGCGAGACAGAAAGGGAAAGGTAGAGAAAGAGGGGGAAAGCGTTCTGAAGCGTCACAGTAATGTATCGCCTCAAGCTCTCTCCCTCTTTTGCCTTACTGCACCATAACGACACGAACCAACGGATACCCAAGGTGGAAAACAGATGGAGGAGGGGCACAAGAAGAGAAATGGGTGGGAGAAAGTAAAAGAAATGGGAGAGTGGGATGCTGAAACGGTCGTTTGCTAAAGAGAACCCATCCATAATGCAAAAACAACCTATAACCGGCATCAAACCCACTTCAAGTGTGTGTGGAGTTGCATAAAGGGGTTAGCGGGTGTGATGATGGAAACAACAGAAGAGCACACCGCTGATGAAAAGACATCAAATGAATGTCGAGGGGGAGACGGAGGGATGTGAAATGCAGAGGAGGGAACGGCGATACGGGAGGAGGGGGAGAAGCGAGTGGCGGCTCGTTCTGCTGTGCAAGGAGCAGCTCTGTGTGCCGAGCACTGATTGGTTGGGGATTCTGTGCAGTGGCTGGTGCGGAACTCTGTAAAAATGACACGGACACCTGCCAGATCCTCCTCCTCCTCTTTCCTGCAGCACACAGCCAAGGCCGTACAGCACTAGACTGCCAAGCTGAGATCCTCCCGATAACGTCAGCGAGAGCCTCTGGTGCAGGGATGCTGGGAGCACCGTCTCACACACACCTACACAGCACAACGATATAACAGCTACAATGGGAGGGATGAGAAAGAGGGTTTAGGGAAATAACTGGCAAGCGCGAGGTTGTACTGTAGCGTGTGGATGCATACTGTATATGTTGCTTCAGCTAACCATGAGAGCTTATGGCTACATCATACTGTAAAAAATGTGGTAACACTTATAAGGTTCAATTTGTTAAAATTAAGTTAATGGACTAGGTACATGAACTAACAATGACCAATTCTTTTAAAACTTTAAATAATTTAAACCAATGGTTCTCCAATAGGAGGCCTCAGCAAACCTCTAAGGGGGGTTCAAGGTGAGATTTACGTTTTATGAATATACAATACATACACATTGATTTCTCTTTGCGCTTGAACAAACAATAACACAGAATTATGTAAAATATTTGGGTATTCTCATAAGAGAATGAGTTAAATAACGTCTTAAATGAACTTAAAGAGTTGTGAGAAAATGAGATGCACGTGACAGCGTGTCAGATCCGCGTCATGTTCGGCAATGGCAGATCTCAAAGAGACAGCGGCCTAATAAACCAGTTGCTGTGATGTCTATCACTATTGTTAATCAAAGAACAAAGGTAACAGAGAAAATTGTATCAGTGATACTGGCCTCCATTCATAAAAAGATGCCATTAAACAAATATTCAAAAATCTTGTCTTTAAGTTGTTTCTACATTCATTTGGAGAGTAACTGAAAATATTAAAAACTATTAATTTTTATTAAATTTAAATGTAAAAATTATGTCAAATTTTAATTTTTTAAAACATAAAATTGAATTTGGTCCAAGGAAGGAACAGTGGTGAACCGGCATGAGGGTCATGGGTGGCCAAGGCTCAGTGATGCACGTGGGGAGCGAAGGCTGGCCCGTGAGGTCCGATCAAACAGACGAGCTACTGTAGCTCAAATTGCTCAATCCAATCAAGCATCTGTGGGATGCGCTGAACAAACAAGTCCGATCCATGGAGGCCCCACCTCACAACTTACAGGACTTAAAGGATCTGCTGCTAACATCTTGGTGCCAGATACCACAGCACACCTACAGGGGTCTAGTGGAGTCCATGCCTCGCCGGGTCAGGGCTGTTTTGGTGTTTTGGCAGCAAAAGGGGGACCAACACAATATTAGGAAGTCATAATGTTATGCCTGATCAGTATATATATATACACACACACACACACACACACACACAGTTATGTCAAGCTCTAAAATATTTTATTAGGTAGAAATTTTGAAACAACGCGGGGCCACTGGTTCTGCGTCAGGCCTAACAATACCCCTTGGCTGTTCTAAAATCACTGTAATTTCCAGCAAAATTCGTCCTGACAGCTCTAAAATATAAATCATTATTTTAGATTTATGAAAGTGTATTTAGGTGAAGTAAAAACATGGTTTGCAAGATGTATTTGCACTCTATCATTAATAACGTTTTGTTATTTTTTTCTTTAAAAAAAAAAAAGAAGAAAGATGTTGTAGCTTTAATAATATAATATATAAAAAAATATGCTGCACAGTCTATATGCCACATATCACGTTTCCACAACTTAATATGTTGTGGACCAAACATACCCCTTCCTGGTCATAAGTTCATGAGACCTAATGCATTAACTAATGTTAATGTATAGACCCTTATTGTTTACCTAAAATGTTTTGTCAAATTATATTTAAAAAACACACTTCATGTGGTAACATCTAAATCATTTCAATATTTAATATGACTGAATCAAATTTATTGCTTTAGGTTACAGCAATAAACATTTTTAAAAGTCAGATCAGGTAGAAAAATATCTTAATCCGTATTCACTTTCTACAGTGCATTAAGCTTTATCTGAGTGAAATTCAGAAGTAGATGTAGGGTAAAACGCTATTAGACATCTCTTAGTATAAAACAGGCAGGAATGCCTCTCACTGTGAGGTGTACGTGTGTGATGTCATCCTCTACGGAGGCCATTCTCATAACGCTTTTCATATTGATCTGCTGTCAGCTGAACTGCTGAGTTTACATGAACGAGCTGTGCGAGAGCGTGTTTATGTGTGATAGTGTTTGATTAGAGCATAATGTGATTGAATGAGAAAAAAACAGTAGATGAATGAAACAAGATAAGAGAAAAAGTGGACAGTGAGAGAGAGGGAGTTCTGCCGCAACAGCCATCTGGGAAGAGAGCAGGACAAGCTGTGCTCCACCCTCAACCCATCTCCATGTCCCTCTCTCTCAAAATCTGGCAGGACACCAGGGTGGGGAGAAGGCCAGAGCCCTGGAACCCCAATGGATCAGCATCTGGTACCTCCACCACCCAGAGAAAGAGAGAAAAAGTGAGAGAGAATACGTCTGAAAGAGAGTGAGAGAAAAAGTAGTTGTGCCATAAATACATCTACCTTTCATCAATCCTTTCACATTTTAAAGGGTCTTAAAAAAATATTTCTATTGTTATTTTTCCCCTGAGGTCCACTTAAGGCTAATGGCCAATGGCAACAGACACTTTGTCGGATCAGTTTGTTGCCAGCGTCTGTTGCCGCTTGTTTTTGCCAGTTGAACATGTTCAAAAGGCATTTGTCGGGTCGTGGAATGTCTGAGAAGTGACATACTGTAATTTGGTGATTGTTCACGTTGGTCGACGTCTGTTGGTGCAGTGTGAATTTGGCCTTTATGGGGGTTTTTTTCAGCAAAAACAGTCCCTCCCTCTCGCTGAAGTAGCCACTTTTTTATTGCTGTGCCTTTAAGACACGATCCCTTCTCATGTAAAATGAGCACATGCACTTTTTCTCTGCCAAAACTAAGGGGTCAAGGTTTGTCTGATTAGCATATTAAAAATACATATCCATAATGTGTTTCTAACATTGGGATTCTTCTGAAGAATATGCATGTACCAGGAACAGTATAAAGTTTTACAAACTTTTACACATTTTCGTCAAATCGTTAGTTCTTTTGGTGTTCAGGAATAAAATCATCTGTCTTTCTCCTGATATTACCTCACCATGATGGGCCACGTTTCTGATCGCCCAATCAGAAATCTGAAAGTTTAAATCAAGTCTTATTCAGTGTTGTTTTTGTTTATTAAAATGAAGCTAAAAATATATATAAATAAAAACTTTAAAAACTTAATAAAAATGTTTTTTATTAAGTTTTTATTTATATATATTTTTAGCTTCATTTTAATAAAAAACAACACTGAATAAGACTTGATTTAAAACGTAAAACATAAAAACTTTAAAAGACAATGAAAATTTGAAATTAAATAAAATCAGTAAAAGTATTAAAATTACTCAAACTAAAACTGAAATAAAATAAATATTTAATATTTATTATTAAATATATTTATTTTTATTTATTAATATAAAAAAAATTAATACAACTGACAAAAGCAACAAACTAAAAATGTAAATAAATACTACAATAATATATAAATGATATATATAACTGATCTTATTTCTGACTAGTAGGCCAAACTACAAGTTACAGTGGGTTTTCATAGTACATTACTTTTGTCTCAAAACAAGCAAAATTTGATTATTTGTGAAATGACCCCTTTATCAAACTCAAAATCAAGCTTCATATAGCTGTGTCCTAGCGGTTAGTGCATGTGCTTCAGACGCACTGCGTCTTGGTACTCATACAGGAGATGCATTGATTTCCCCTTTTATTCTTCTTTTATCACCAATAACTTCCTGTGCTCTCTACTATCTTTGCCAAAACAAAAAAAGTGTTAACAGAATCAAGAAGAGTACAGTGCTTTTGGAGATTTATAAACCGACCTAAACCACAACTAACTATCTAATATGCCTTCTGAGTGCAGGACGCTAGAGCGCAAGTCCAGGTCTCCAGGAATCCAGTTACAGACAGAAACAAAGTCAAACACTGAGGTCATGGCAAGCGGCATGTGTGCTCTGGATCCTCCTGATAACCACCACATGGACACATATAATGAGAGAGGGCAGAGGCTAAAGTAAATTTAACAAGACGTTAATGGCAGCATACAATGACTTGGTAAGTACATATCATTTGGAATAAATGAAGGATAAAAGGGTCCAAGTGAAGAGAAAAACAAACAAACTATGGCAGGAACTCAAGTCTTTCACTCAAAACGCACGCGTACTGCACAGAAACAATAAAAAAAAAAAACAATAAAACATGAACATAATAATTGTCAATCACTGGTAATGTTTTGGCCTTTTCTGCCATTTTATTCATATAGTACTAATACTTAGCCTTTTCTGCCATTTTATTCATATAGTACTAATACTTACACTATATTGCCAAAAGTATTGGGACACCCCTCCAAATTATTGAATTCAGGTGTTTCAATCACTTCCATGGCCACAGGTGTATAAAATCAAGCACCTAGGCATGCAGACTGCTTCTACAAACATTTGTGAAAGAATGGGTCGCTCTTAGGAGCTCAGTGAATTCAAGCGTGGTACCGTGATAGGTTGCCACCTGTGCAATAAGTCCATTCGTGAAATTTCCTCACTACTAAATATTCTACAGTCAACTGTTAGTGGTATTATAACAAAGTCGAAGCAATCGGGAACAACAGCAACTCAGCCACAAAGTGATAGGCCACGTTAAATCACAGAGCGAGGTCAGCGCATGCTGAGGCGCACAGTGCGCAGAAGTCGGCAACTTTCTGCAGAGTCAATAGCTACAGACCTCCAAACTTTGTGTGGCCCTCAGATTAGCTCAAAAACAGTGCGTAGAGAGCTTCATGGAATGGGATTCCATTGCCGAGCAGCTGTATCCAAGCCTTACATCACCAAGTGCAATTCAAAGCCTCAGATAAAGCACGCCACCACTGGACTCTAGAGCAGTGGAGACGTGTTTTCTGGAGTGACGAATCACGCTTCTCTGTCTGGCAATCCGATGGACGAGTCTGGGTTTGGCGGTTGCCAAGAGAACGGTACTTGCCTAAATGCATTGTGCCAAGTGTAAAGCTTGGTGGAGGGGGGATTATGGTGTGGGGTTGTTTTTCAGGGGTTGGACTTGGCCCCTTCATTCCAGCGAAAGGAACTCTTAATGCTTCAGCATACCAAGACATTTTGGACAATTTCATGCTCCCAACTTTGTGGGAACAGTTTGGGGATGGCCCCTTTCTGTTCCAACATGACTGCACAACAGTGCACAAAGCAAGGTCCATAAAGACATGGACGAGCAAGTTTTCTGTGGAGAAACTTGACTGGCCTGCACAGAGTCCTGACCTCAACCCGATAAAACACCTTTGGGATGAATTAGAGCAGAGACTGCGAGCCAGGCCTTCTCGTCCAACATCAGTGCCTGACCTCACAAATTCGCTTCTAGAAGAATGATCAAAAATTCCCATAAACACACTCCTAAACCTTGTGGAAAGCCTTCCCAGAAGAGTTGAAGCTGTTATAGCTGCAAAGGGTGGGCCAACTCCATATTAAACCCTACGAATTAAGAATGGGATGTCATTAACGTTCATGTGCATGTAAAGGCAGGCGTCCCAAAACTTTTGGCAATATAGTGTATGTTGTACATATCTTCAAATTTACAGGCTGAATTCTTCTTGTATGATTTAAAGCAAATACTGAATTGATGTTCTAAGTGTTTATGGAGCAAAACCAATTTGATATATTTATTTCAACACCAATCCCTATAATTCAACACTCTCATGTTACATAAATATGTAATATAGCAAACATGCTTCATTCAGCAGAGGAACAATATCCTATACAGCCAGATGTTATTATGTCTTACACATACACACTCACAGGCAGTGGTCTCTCTGTCTCTCTCTCTCTCTCTCTCTCTCTCTCTGCTCAGCACTTTAACAGATTAATTACAGTCACTGACTGACAGGACAGAATGAACCCTCTCAAATCACAGCAAAAGAAAAGCAGCAGACACAGCGCCTCTTACAAACACAGACATTCTCAAACAATCCACCTGATTACTTCTTTCCTCCAGTGATGTCCAAATGTCTGAGATAACTACTGAAAATGCATTTTACATGAACACAAAATTTGCCATTGCAAATTTTATTATCAGAATAACAATTTGAGTGAAACGGTTGGAAAATCTTAGTGTTTGGTTTGTCCTTTTTTGCTTTAATGGCGGCAGCACTTGAGCTGCATGAACTCCACAAGTTTGAGTAAAACCTGATGTTCTCATGTTCTCCAGCATGATTTGAGAAAACGAGTAAACATCCTCATGTCTGTGGTGCGAGTGTGGATTGTGGTGTAGTGATTGACAGCTCAGGGAGAGTAAAAGATGAACCTTTGAGACTGAAGATGAGTATATTGCATAACAGCAGTTGATGTAGTGTGATCGAAGTAGCTCGGGGATATAGACAGACAGAGTGAAAGAGAGAAAACCTACTACTGAGTTTAAGTGTTTTTTTTGGGGGGGGGGGGGGTGACACATTGATTCTCATTGATAAAAACACAGAGGGTCTCTGCCTAATGGAGGACAAGAGAGTGACTCTCACTCCCACGTTCTCTTTCTCATATCCACATATACATTTCCCAGGACCTTTTGGAAATGTTGAGGCTACAACAAAGACATAAAGAAGAGAATTTCTATAGCCTGTTCACTCAAGGAATATATAAATATATTTATATTATCATTCTCAATAAATATAAGATCCCATGTTAGGTTTGTGTGTTAACAATAAAGTGTGTAATTTCTTCACAAAAAATTAAATAAATAATGTGAAAATGTATTCATGTACAAACCCGAGTCCAAAAAAGTTGGGACACTGTACAAATTGTGAATAAAAACAGAATGCAATGATGTGGAAGTTTCAAATTTCAATATTTTATTCAGAATACAACATAGATGGCATATCAAATGTTTAAACTGAGAAAATGTATCATTTTAAGGGAAAAATAAGTTGATTTTAAATTTCATGGCATCAACACATCTCAAAAAAGTTGGGACAAGGCCATGTTTACCACTGTGTGGCATCCTCTCTTCTTTTTATAACAGTCTGCAAACGTCTGGGGACTGAGGAGACAAGTTGCTCAAGTTTAAGAATAGGAATGTTGTCCCATTCTTGTCTAATACAGGTTTCTAGTTGCTCAACTGTCTTAGGTCTTCTTTGTCGCATCTTCCTCTTTATGATGCGCCAAATGTTTTCTATGGGTGAAAGATCTGGACTGCAGGCTGGCCATTTCAGTACCCGGATCCTTCTACGCAGCCATGATGTTGTAATTGATGCAGTATGTGGTCTGGCATTGTCATGTTGGAAAATGCAAGGTCTTCCCTAAAAGAGACGACGTCTGGATGGGAGCATATGTTGTTCTAGAACTTGGATATACCTTTCAGCATTGATGGTGCCTTTCCAGATGTGTAAGCTGCCCATGCCACACGCACTCATGCAACCCCATACCATCAGAGATGCAGGCTTCTGAACTGAGCGCTGATAACAACTTGAGTTGTCCTTGTCCTCTTTAGTCCGGATGACATGGCGTCCCAGTTTTCCAAAAAGAACTTCAAATTTTGATTCATCTGACCACAGAACAGTTTTCCACTTTGCCACAGTCCATTTTAAATGAGCCTTGGCCCAGAGAAAACACCTGCGCTTCTGGATCATGTTTAGATATGGCTTCTTTTTTGACCTATAGAGTTTTAGCCGGCAACGGCGAATGGCACGGTGGATTGTGTTCACCGACAATGTTTTCTGGAAGTATTCCTGAGCCCATGTTGTGATTTCCATTACAGTAGCATTCCTGTATGTGATGCAGTGCCGTCTAAGAGCCCGAAGATCACGGGCATCCAGTATGGTTTTCCGGCCTTGACCCTTACGCACAGAGATTGTTCAAGATTCTCTGAATCTTTGGATGATATTATGCACTGTAGATGATGATAACTTCAAACTCTTTGCAATTTTTCTCTGAGAAACTCCTTTCTGATATTGCTCCACTATTTTTCGCTGCAGCATTGGGGGAATTGGTGATCCTCTGCCCATCTTGACTTCTGAGAGACACTGCCACTCTGAGAGGCTCTTTTTATACCCAATCATGTTGCCAATTGACCTAATAAGTTGCAAATTGGTCCTCCAGCTGTTCCTTATATGTACATTTAACTTTTCCGGCCTCTTATTGCTACCTGTCCCAACTTTTTTGGAATGTGTAGCTCTCATGAAATCCAAAATGAGCCAATATTTGGCATGACATTTCAAAATGTCTCACTTTCAACATTTGATATGTTATCTATATTCTACTGTGAATAAAATATAAGTTTATGAGATTTGTAAATTATTGCATTTCTTTTTTATTCACAATTTGTACAGTGTCCCAACTTTTTTGGAATCGGGTTTGTATTTTATTATATATAAATATTCATTATGATTAATTAACTTTTTAAGGTGCGTAATGTCTACACAATAATAGTAATAATAAAATTCTATATATTTATTATTATATAGTTTATCAAATTATATAGTGCATAACAACATATTAATTATATACTATATTGCTTTATTGTCTTTGTCAACTTGTGTTTAGCATCTAACTCTTTATCCAAAACTGCTCATGTACCACACAACTGAAGTACTGACAGACACGCATGCAAAATGCATCTAACTCCCTGACATAAACAAAAACCACACACTCTTTCACTCTCTTGCACACACACACGCTCCATCGAGGTGAAACAGAGGAAATAAGTAGCACAGCATTTATTTCTGCTTAGTATTCGATCCTGATAACTGCAGCACACTACACACATTTGTCCTTGCAAATTTTCCGTCTCCCTTCCTCTCTTCATCATTGCGCTCCTTTTAATCACTCCTTCCTAGTCTCTTCCCATCGCTCTAACACTCTCTCCTCCTTGCATGCCACTTCTCTCTCCCGGTCTGGGCCATAGTTTGGCAGTGTTCTCCTTCTCTCTGTACTCTACGCCATTAGCTGGGATGATAGAGTGCCTTTCCCTTTGTCCTTAATCCAAGTGAGAGCCCCACACTGCGAAAATGCTAAAAGCTAGCATGCAGTAGCTAGTGCCAAATGCACAGAGATGCACAAACCTCTCTCAGATGTACGCATACACAACTGAAGAAGAAAAACACCCAGATTTGGAAGTGCACATACATACACCTGCGATTTACACAGCAATTTTACTGAACACTGCAAAACAATTATTTCCCTACCCATCAACACTGGTTTCCTGGTCTTCGCTAGTCTCCCAGCTCTGTTGACTGGTTTTAGAGCTTAAATCAGCTGACCATCTTAAATCAGCTAAGACCTGCAAACCAGTTTAGACCTTTGTTAACATTTTATTTTCCAGGCAGGTAATCAGTATTTTTTGTCCTGTTTTCCAACATCATTAAAACAATTGCACACTTTTTGGAGGAAACATCAAGTTCACAGAAAAAAAGAGCCTGTTGTAAATCACATAACCCTTAATCTTTCATTCATACTCAGGTCATCTTTCCTCAGTTTCTGTAAGCATTAGCAAGCTGTCTTAAAGACATACTTGGTCATTTTAACCTTATTAAAAAGTTTCGCACAAAGAAAATCATTCATGTTTAAAATCATGTAAGGTCACATGAGAAGTCATAACAGTAGAGTTATAAAGATATCTTATTTTACAGTTAGCGGGTCGCCTCATGGGGGTCGACCTGTCGAGATCACACGACCAGCTGAATACTACTTACTTTATTTTAGGCCCTGTCCCAAATGGCACCCTAAACACTTGGGGTAATACTGCGGTCGGGAAGAAGTCTGCTGCGGAGCTCGCTTCAGTGCAAAACTGCACAACAAGGGTGTATATCGACCACAAAGGGGGTGCTCGATAGAACCCTTCTGAAACCTAAAATGACAAATGGGACACCCTAAGGTCTCATGGACTTCACGATCACGTGCACATGGCTGCCATTGCAAGTTCACAAGACCGAGAGTGCATATGAAGTGTGCCATTTAGGACAGGGCCTTAGTAACTCCCCACCACCCCGTTACTGGACACTTGCAGTCCAGCTTGCAAATTAATTAAAGAAATTAAGCATTATGGAAACTGACCCAATTATGGCTCACTATAAATAGAGCATTTCTACAATGACATAATTAACTGACAACGTTTGATTTTGTGTTAAGCTGCATCCACACCATTAGGTGTCAGTATACTTGCAAAGGCGAACATCAGCCTGCGCAAAATTAAAAAAAAAAGAAAAACAGCTGTATGGATCAGTAGAGCAAATCTTTGATGCCATTCAGCTAACATTATGTCAGCTATCTTTACTCTTTCATTGCCCAATGCTCCTTTTACCATTTTTCTGTTTTTCCCTATTGTTTCTTCTCTCTATATCTCCAAGAAGAGCGTCATCTCTCAATTTACCACCTTATCTTTGCTCTCATTCAGTCTTACTCCCTCATTTCTCATTTGCAATTCCCCTCTCCCTTTCTTGCTCCTCCATCCAACATGCTGCAGTATTACCACCATCAGCATCTTATGAGCGCTGCTCTTTCTCCCCTTGGTTCCAGTGCGCTCACACAGGCACGAACATGCAACCTAGCCACATCCATGGGGAAAAGGCTTATCTGAAACTGGCTAGCAAAAAAAAAAAAGAAATGTATTTCATAGTAATATTCTGTGTGTGTGTGTGTGTGTGTAATGGAATGCCAGTGTCTTACTGGGATTAGCATGACAGAACAAGGATATACTATATATAAAGTAAAAGTGCCATGATACATTACAGCACCATGCTTGTACCTTTCCCCCTTTCTTTCTTTCTTTCTTTCTTTCTTTTCTTTCCCTTCTAACTCTCCTTCTCATCACTGGGAGTGTGCCTGAAAAAACGCAAGGGATTTGGTGGGAAACGGAGGGGTGGGGGGTGGAAAGAGAGAGATAAAGAGTGTGTGTGTCATGTATGCCGCTTCCATCAGAGACCACAGAGTCCCTCTTGTGACTGTTTTGAATATATTTTCATGTGCCATGAGCACAGACATCCAAATAGATGTTTTCACTCCCGTTTGGGAATGCGTGTCAGTTTTTATTGCTGTCAGTATCACTAACAGCATTAAAAAGATAGTTCACCTAACAATGAAAATTATTTACTCACTTTCATGCTGTTCCAAACCTGTATGACTTGCTTTCTTCTGTGGAACAAAGAGGAAGAAATTTTGAAAAAATGCCTAGTATTATGTCTAGTCTAGTATTATGGCCAAAAACAAGAAACAAAATAGTTAAAACATTCTTTAAATGTTTCTTTAAGTCATACAGGTTTGGAACGACATGAAGGTGAGTAAACGAAAATGAAATCTACAATTTTTGGGTGAACTATCCCTTTAAGTCTAGTATAAAAAAAAGTCTAAAGTTCTCTTAAATGGGAAATTCCTTTTGGTTTGTAAGAAAAAAATGTGCTTTTTCTTTTTGGACACAATAAAACCCAATTCAAAGACAAAAGACAGTAAAATTAAAAATAAAGATAAAAAAACAATAAATCCAAGATTGTGGATAATCTGAGATTATCTGCCTTATTTTTAAAGTAAGAACGTCTCTGCAGTCATTTTTAACTTGAATGTGCAAGGCTTCTGTTACAAACCGGTTACAGTAATTTTAGCTGATGTTACAAACTGGTATTAGTTAAGATATCATATTATTGTAATTCATTACCATAATCAAAAGTACACTGTTTTGTAGCACAAATGGATTTATCACTTCCTGCATTTTGTTATTTTTCTAGTAATTTACCTATAGCAGCTAATGAATCAGAAGTCTCACACATTTTCAAAAAAAAAAAAAAAAATTTGCTTGCTTCTGCATTGAAAAATAAGATGTATAAATAAACATTTAATTACTGAATCTACCAAAAAAAGTTCAATAAAATAATTTGCTTTGTATTTTTATGCTAGCAATCAACGTGCTAATGACAAACTCCACTGAAATCAATTGAGAATTGAGTCTCCCGTAAGGAACAATAGAAAAAAAATCGACACTTCATTCACTTCACGTCTGCTAAATACAAAATTAAAATTATGTCCGTGGGTCTGAAGAGTTAAAGTCCCGTTAGGCCCACAAGGACCTCTTGGAGGTGTATAGGGCTGTAACCAACGAGTCCTCGAGGGAACAGGGTTTTCCATTTGCCCTGTGAACAAAGTGCTGAAGTGGTGCAAAGGTGAAGCAAAATGAGCAGGGGTTCCTGGACATTGCTGGCCATCCTATGATTATTTTGGCAGTATCATTGTCTTGCAATGAAAACTCCTAATGTAGGTGGTTTCACACTAATAACTTGTTGGTTGTGGCATTGGCTGGTCTTCAACACCTATTTAAAATTCAAAGTAGGAGCACTGCACCGCATATGCCGGCATATACAAATTCACTGGCTGACTAGACTTCAAGGTGGAGGACCGGCTCACTGTAGTCAATGGGGGGGTTGGGGGAATGGGGATTGTAGCTTGAGCCAAGAGAAGATGTAAAAAAGCAAATACGCTGCAACTGAACATAAAAGCATTCACTGGAGACCAGTGGGGGGGGGGGGGGGGGGAGGGGGTTGGTCAGCACACTGCGACTGTAGATTCAAGCGCATTCAGCGCCCTACCTCTTATTCACCGATTTATTGGTCTCAGCATGACTGGTTCAATAAGCTTTATTATCATGCATTTTGCTGCTGCAATGTGTGGCTAGAAGACATGTGCGACACAGATACTGCATAAAACCAAGTTGCCTCGGTGGCTCGGTTAAGCTTTTGCTGCCAGTATTGTGTAAATGAACAGTACAGGAGGAAGAGTGGAGGCCTGAGATCTTGTCCCACATATCTCCTCATTTTCTTACTATTTTTAGAGATGTAGTAAAAGTAGAAGAAGAAAAACAGTGGGGGAAGACTGGAGGTGTGAGCACGGGTGCCAAAAGAGGTCTCAACTGAAAAGAAGGATTTTACAGGCAGACTAACTCGGGTTACAAATGAGCATGATCATTACAGGGAACACAAAAGATACTTCTAAGGAACTGATAAACACAAGCCCATTTTACAAGAAAAGCTTGCAGTTAAAAGGAAAGTATCTGAAGGAATCCAGTCATATTCGATGTGTTGCACACTGCTGTGGAGAATGCACTTCAAACGTGTTTGCAATGAATAAATAAAAAATTGCAAAAGAAGCAAGAAGTAATATTCATTTTCCATTGCACGCAAGGAGCGACACACTTTTCAAATAGTTTCAGGTCCCTGGAGTCCTGACATGTAAGGTTATTTTTGGCACATTCAGTTCGCTAACTGTTTACAAACACCTGGTGGGGAGACAGCACTATAAGATGGTTTTGGGACATTTGTGCTATTGGGAAATCCAGTTTAAGCATTGAGAAAAATCATTTTTTCTAGTTTTCCCACAAAATCTTTCCCCAGTTTATGTATGTATTTATTTATTTAAGTTATTTTTCTTTTAGATAAAAGTTGATCAAATGTTTGCAGTATGCTACCCTAAAAAAATTGGACCTAAAAATGATTCGTACTGGGAACAAAATTTTGATTAGGTGAACCATTTTTGTAAAGTCACTTACTTTGATCAGAATAGAATTAGATTAGAATAGAAGTACAGGCAATGCAGACTTTTTCTACAGATTTCATCGACTTTTTTCTCTAGTTTTCCCACAAAATTTTCCCTTAATTTATTTATTGATTATTTTTTTATTTATTCAAATTAATTGTCTTTTAGAAAAGAGTGATTAAATGTTTGTGTGCATGCTACATCTAAGATAGGATATTATTTGTGAAAACTAAATATTGGTGAGGTAAACTAAATATTTTGTTAAGCCACTTCCTTTGATTAGAATATAATTAGATTAGATTAGATTAGATTAGATTAGATTACTTTCAGCACTGGACAGCTCCAGCAGTGACTTCATATGGCGAGTGACATGCCGATTGGACGCCCGCAAATGCTGTCTAGTTAGGGAGCTCACTAAGGTTTGGGACACTCCGGGTTGATCTTCTGACATAACACATGTGAAAGCAGTTATTTAGTAATGAGTGTCATGACAAATGCAAAGCGACAAAACAAACATACATTTCTAAATACATACCGGATCATCTACCTCAAGCAAGGTGAATTGTGACGTTAATTAAAGGCTTTCTGCATATATATATATATATATATATATATATATATATATATATATATATATTTACGCGTGGGAACAAAATACACAGAGCACTGCAAAACAGGATTATTTTGACTACGGGCTGTTGCTAAGAAACACTGTTAGAGCTCTGTAGTTCATTTAATAGTTGTTCATCCTTATCGAATAGGATTTTGCACGTGAATGACTATGCACCCGCAGGTTGTTATCCATCCATTCATACAACATGTGCTTGACTACAAGCTTGAGATGCTGAACAACAGTAAAGTCATTCCGATCATTCTGCATACTATGCATTTGCTCCTCAGGTAACTGTCATTGAGGACGTTTTATTGTGTGATCTTAATCTGCCCTACAACTCCAGTGTGAAAAGTGTCTTTTGTGTCTTCTCTCCAAGTGATGCACCTTTTGCTCTAGCTCATCGCACATGAACTACAAATAACGCAATAGTGACAATTGTCAATTAGATCAGTGGTTCTCAAACTGGAGTTTAAAGTGTGCTAGAAAAATAAAAATGAAATAAAATAAAAACTCTAATGGTGGGAAGAAAAAAATACAGCGTCAACGTAATAGAAACTAAATATCTTCTAGATCATATTTTACACATATTCATCATATTTCTTTTACAATATAATTGTAAGATAAAATAACTATAATGTGGGTAGAAAACAATAGTCAACTTAATAGAATATTTTCCAGATAATATTTTACACATTTTTAATATATTTTTAACAGTATAAATTGTAAAATAAAATTCAATATAAAAATAATAACTCTAATGGTAGGTAGAAAAAATAGTGTCTGCTTAATAGAAAGTAAATAGTTTCCAGATATATTTCACATATTTATTATACATTCTTTTCACAATAAAAATTGTAAGAAACTAAACTAAATTAAATGAAATAATGAAATAAATAAAATAAAATAAAAAAACAGTACTCTAAATGAGGGAAGGAAAAAAATACAGTGTCAACTATTTAAAGTACTGTTTTCACAAAAAGACATGAAAATATATTTGCCTTTAATAGTTTAGAAAAAGGGGTCTCAAGGCGATCATCATATTTTGAAAACCCCTGAATTAAATGATACTTTAGTTAACTGTTATCTGAATCCTTTAATCTGGCCAATAAGGAGCCAGGGTTTGCTGCAACTGTTCACTTATGTATGGGCTCACTGGATCATCCGATTTAAACCAGGGATTTAACCAGAGAGAGAGAGAGAGAGAGAGAGAGAGAGAGACAGCTCCTAGTTCTGACACCATAGATCAACTCAGATGCTCACACTATTTATTTTATGGTGCCAGTCTTTTAAAAGTCAGCATTTACTTTCAAGACACATTCTTCATAAGTGCTAGAAATGAAAACTGAATCAGTTAAAAATGTTGCCAAAAATCTAGATAATACACATCTTGATTTTAAAAAGTGACTAACAGCATTGCCTGCACGCACATACACAAATGCACAGGCTCTGCCTCTGTTGCTCTGCAGCAGAAATCAGCACGCAGTCAGCTAGTATGAGACGCCGCAGTGTTACGCTATAGCACAGCCGGAGAAAGGGACATGGAGGTTGTAAGTGATGATTAGCAATCCGGCACGAGGCCCTGCACCCATACAGCAGCCCGCTAATAAAACACTATGCGTGTCACGCTTGATAAAAGACCTCCGTTCAATGACGACGCAGTAAAACGATGACGGCATCTCTCCCTCCCCTTGAGAACTGTAAGAAGAGCTGGGTAACTTACAAATCGCAGACCCTTCAAACACATTAGGAGCAATTCTGCAATTAAATGCAGCCAAAAATGCAAAGTAAAACTGATCAGTTAAATGGAACCCAGGGGAATTAAGAAAGCGAGTCTGTATTGACTGCTCATGACTATGAGCTATTGACCTAGATGTGACGAGGGAGATAAATATCTTAAATAATCAGCCTGACCTGATAAAGGAGATAAATGGTTGCTGTGCACTAGCTCGTGAATGACGTTCTGAGAGCCAAAGGGTGAATTACCTTTCATGTGCTCCAGCTGAAACATCTCTTAACACACAAGGGTCAGTAAGTGACTTTGCTTTCCTAAAATCGTTACAGATTTTTATATAACGACAGAGATTATTATCTGACAGGAAAAAAAATGATATGATTACTCACTTAAAATGGCAAGCAAATAGTTTGGGGCATCTAATTGGGCTGTGTAATGTTTAGGAATTCATATGACCTTATATGCTCATCCCAAAACTGGGATCCCAAGCGTGGCACCCAGAAAAAAAATCAAATTTAAGCTTCAGGTCTGGGTGTGAGAGGTAGGATGTAGTTATTATCGGGTGATTGTGGTGGCAGTGACATATGGCGCTTCTGCTGAGTAAGCAGGAAACTGATTCAGTTAAAAGCAAGACCCGCGGGAATCTCTAGTTCCTGGGATACCGCGAATATCCTGTGACCCAATGTAGATACATACCTAAGCACAACCTGATACCAGTAACTTGCTTTGATAAGCTAGAATTTTCTCAAATATCTTGTCTGCTTAAACATATAGGCTACCTTACCATTGGTATGGGTCACATCATTGACCTAATAAAAGGTACAAAATAACTAAATAGTTTGTAAGCATGACAACATGTTTACTATCATAGGGTGCGTCTCAATCAGCTCCCTAGTTTGGTAGTCAGGGCACTGATGAGGGAGTCTGCCATTTTAAGGGCAGTCTCAGTCACAAAATCTTTCCAGTGCACTGAAATGTTCCTCCCTCAAAAATCCCACAATGCACCTTAATGGAAGTTCTGAAGCGCGAAACATAATCACGTGAGCCAACTCACCACATATAATGACACGTAAATGATGTTTAAAAAAACAGTTATTTAATTATGTATCAGCATAAACATACAAAACTAGTCAGGTAATCAACATAATCTAGCCAACATTTATTAATAATTTACACCTGAAATGTTGCAACAATCAAAGTATTTATCATAATGTGATATTCGTGATGCTGTTGTTCATAAATGCCGGTAGAGACAGTGTACAATGAGGACATTGCCGGGGAGAAAGATGGTGACGATTCTAGGGGGCCCCGGCCTTAAGGAGGCCCCTCAATTTCAACCGAGCTGGACCCACAGCAACAACCTGCACCGGGGCCCCAGCTACAGCCCTGTCGCCAGAAATAGAGCCATCGGTGTCCCAATGTGTAGTGAGTCAGGGTCCTTACTAGTGCCAGAATTCATGTACATACTGATTCACGACCTAGGGAGCTAGGGAGCTGAATGAGACGCACTCATTCAGGCATGAGCAGTTGTTTTCCCGTTTGTTCCTGCTTTGCTGAAACGTTCTTCTAACATTAAAAAAATGCAAAGGCAATACAATGTTCATAGTCAAAACTCAATGGTGTACACCTCAGGGTAAATGTCATGACGTTCAATATCGTAGGGGTCTGCCAGGTACCGTTCTGCAGTATGGACAACAGCGAAATGTGCATACTCAATGCGCATGCGCAATCACTGGCGGCTGTGATCTGAATGCGAGTATATTAAGTAGAGGGTTTGTTTTTGCGATAATGACCGTCTGGCTGTAGATAATTTGGCTTGCTACACGTATACTTGGTAAATAAATGGACATTAAATACTGATTTGGGTGGAAAATGTTTTGGAGCGACCACGGAGATTGAATACGACCACATCTATGAAGGAAACCAGTCAATTGTAGGCTACAGCGTTGCCACTCATTATTCAGAAATATTTGATCGCAGCAACTGACCAACCAGCATAACGTAATTAAACAAATAACTGAAGAACAACGTTAAAATAACATTAAAATAACTTTTTTAAAAACATTTTATAATTTACATTAACAGCAGAACCAAAAAGGTACGTTTTAAAAAGGTGCGCATGCTGAGAGCTCGAGACGCAGTGTTCACCGCCAAATAATGCGCGTGGAGAGTGACAGCGGCAAAATACTGCATTTTCAGAGAGAGTGATTGAGAAAGAGTGCACATAACGAACCAACGTCTTTTTTCTCTGCAAACTTAGCTAACAAACTTTCCAGAAGTTTACAACTTATCAGCTCATGCCAAGTACGACAGTGGACTATTCCGATTGTTGCAAACCAGCTTGTGATTCCATGAAGGCTACACTAGAAATAGCGTGTCGTAGTAGCTGAACAGTATCACACAAGGACGATAATGTCATACTACAAGAAGTTCACATGAAGCACGCTCAAAATCTGATACAGACACGTTTAATAAAGTAGATTTCGAAAGATTCCGATACACTCACTCACCCTGGCGTATTTCGAGGAGTAGGGGTCCTCAAACAGCGCCCAGATGCGGGGCCGCCAGATACTCCACCAGCTGGTGTTGCGACCATCCTCCTGTAGACACAACCTCTTCAAGTCCCCGTCCGCACCGCCCGTTAGCGCCGGGTCGTCCTCTGGCAGGTCCGGCTCGGGCGTCTCGAAGCTGTCCAGCGCTTCTTCGGCGTCCCGATGCTGTCGGTAGTTCATCCAGCAGCAAGCTTCCACGTCCGTCTCGTCGATACCCCAGAACGCGAGCTCCTCCTCGAAGAGAGGACCGCAGACATCGTTGGGACAGTGCAACTTCCCTGTGCGGTAATAGTTGAGGATGAAAGCAAAGGTGGCAGGGTGACGGTCAAAGAAAAACTCGTCGGATTTGGGGTCATAGTCAAAGTTACTGAACGCATCTGGCTCCGTGAGCCAGGACAAGCGGGTCCCAGGCAGCGTCTTGAGTGTGCTGCGGTACGTCTCGTGCCGAACCCCCCCGCAGTTTATTACTATTTTCTCGCTGTCTGAAGGACAAGTCATGTCTGCGCTGTAACATGCTTTGTTGGACGACTTGTTCCCACCCTTGCGCCCTTTGAAAGAGGAGACACACACCGAACTGAGCATAGAGGAGCAGGGGGAGGGAGAGGAGGAGAGAGAACCGTGATGGGAGGGGGGGAGGAGGAGCCTGCGGTGGGAGAGCAGAGGAGAAAAGAAAATTAGTGATGCTCATACTTTTATACATCATCAAGCTGGTAAAAGTAACCTGCTTTTAACTCATCACATCATTAGTTCTTAACACCAGTCACTAATGTGGCTCTGTATAGGTGGTGCAATGCAATGGCAATGGTCAAATTCCTGTTAAAATTCTTGAGAAAGTGCAAATATAAGGCTACTGGGAACATCGTGAGGGGGGCCCACTAAGGTCTTTTATGGTATAGTCTACTCATTGGGACTGAAAAAGAAAGGACCCGTCCATAAAAATTGTGTAATTTTAGTGAAGACCCTGGCAAACATACAAAATTAGATGAATGTTGATGCAGGTACATGGGATAAGCATTTTAATGAAGGAGTGACTTCAGTATACATTCAAGTGTCACATAATAAACAGGAACGTGACCCCTCCTCTCCCATTTCCATCTTTTGCCATCACTCAGCTCTCATGTCCCTCAATTCACTAAAACACTCTGCTCAATTACAGCGAAGGGAGATGAAAATGACTGAATGTTTCACAGCCACCCCCCTCCCCACGCCATGTTCTCAGCGTATCCAATAGAAAGAGGGAGAGGAAGAGAATGAGAGCGAGAGGAAGGGTGGGAGGAAGAGGGAGAAAAGCTAAAGGCAGAACGATTATTTGCTGAGCTACACAAAATAGGGAGAAAAGACTGCAGAGCATTAACTCTTACACTATCTCTCGCTTTCTCTCTTTGGGCACTGCTAATGTTATGCAGACCGTTTAGTACAGTCAGTGTACAGTATTAACCTTTGTTGCAGTCATAACTGTCTGAGTATGCAATCTTCAAAATTAAAATATTCTATTAAAAAGGGTTACATTCATATGCACTAACGTGCATTCATATTTTCATGGCATTACACTGAGAAGGTGCTTAAAAATGGAATGTTTTTACTTCTCAGCTGTAGTGAAATAAATGAGTACTGCCGCTCTTTTTCCAATCAAAATGTCCCATTTTGGAAATATGGAGCAGGGAAGCTATTATCTTTTTCTCTTGGGATTATCATACACTGTAAAAAGTGGTAACGTGCCATTGGATCTATTTGTACCTAATTTAAACTTTAATAATGACTTTTGTTAGTGTAACCTAATGTAGTCAAATTGATTCAGCCATGTTATACCCGTTAATTGAACTAGTTAATTTAGAAGTTACAACATGAAGCAATTTTTTTGATTGCTTAGCAAAACAGTGTACAAGGGTCAGATTTCACCGACAAATGTCCTCCCATGTTTTGCTGTGCTGTCTTTTCCTGCTTTCACAATAACTCTCCTTTATCTGTTCCTCTTGTTTGGCTGTGCTGCATGGCTGCTCCATACATATCTGTCAAACTGTCTTCCCTCATTACTTATCCACTCTTATCCATTCTACTCAGCTCACGCTTTCTCTTGCTTTCCCTTATGTCCCCCTGTGATTAACTGTAGAAACAACAAAGACCACAGGAGAGTGAGAACCATTGGAAGGAGAGAAGCTGAATCATATGAAACAAGGTAAACAGATTCGCTGCTTCTCTAAATGAAGATAATTAGGTTGGTTTCTCCTTTCAGCACCATGGACAGCGTATGAGTTTCAGTTCATTATTTAAAGCTAAGGACTATATAAGCACTGGAAATATAGTTGAAAAGTTGAGCAAAAACAAATTGTATACCAGACATCCAACGAAGAGTCATAAATAAATAACATACTAAAATAAATCTCACAAATAATAAATAAAGTAATAAAAAAAAAATTATAACTCACAACTATGCAGGCGTTACCATTACAATCTATAGTATAAATTACTATTGTCTGAGCAGCCCAACATTCAATATTGGCTAAACCAATGGCGTTTTTGTAAGGTGTTTAAATATGACAAGCTTATGGTGGTGAAATAACTACAAGGAACACAAGTGGGTAAATAAAATGATGAATAGGGAAAAACTGAAACAGAGGAAACTAGGGGGGGAAAGTTGTGCTGACAAAGCAAAAAAAGGCTCCCACAAAAAAGGGAAATCATAGTTAAGTGTGTGTGCCTGGATAACGGGGAAGTACATTAAAGTGTGCATGTCCATTGGGATGGGGGTTGGTTTTAAGGACCGATACGCCTATAAAAGACAACAGCACTATATCGACAGAGCGAGGAGAGAGGAAAAACGGAGAGAACATGTTACGGCCACTGAGGGGAATGTGAAGGAATGACTGCAGTAAAGGTAAATGAGGCTCCATTCATAAATTATTCAGTTTAGAGAAACAATGTCAAAGAGAAGTGATACATACATGCACTATTATGAGAAGGAAGCAGAAATAAATCATATCTACGCTACTTTTCTTCTATCTTACAGTATGCTGTAGTGCGTCTGCATTATACCTTCACTCTATCTCCCTTTCTCTCTGTCTGGTGCAGTGTTGGTTCTTTGGATATTTCTACTTGCTATCCCACTGCAGTTGAAGCTCAGTGGTGCTCAAAGGCCACCTAGAGGACTCATCGGGGAACTGCACGGCACAAAATACTGCAGTACCCCCTCCTCTTCAAGCTTTCTCCCCGACTGAGGTATGGACGCCTTATGCAAACCATCTGTCGATGCATTGCATACAGGTTTGTGTGCCTTTTTAGCCCATGCACTCTTTTAAAGTAACTGAATTCACTTAACAAATGCAATATAATTGCTGATTTATATGAACCGAGCAGGTATTATCTCAGCCTCAACCTGCTGCTTGAGCCCAGTGATTGTTGAGGCTTTTTGCAATCCATCCCTCCCTCGTTCTCTCTCACTCTCTTATTTGTGTGCACTAAGCTACTCTCAGCCGAGTTGCTCATATCGACGTCTCCTGTGGAATAGCACTAAAAGAAAATAAATTAAAGCAAGGACGCTTGCGTACACAAACATAGTCACATTCGCAAAAAAAAGCCATGTCGCAGCACAATTAATTAGCTTAAAATGAAATTGCGCTGTGCAAAGACAAACTACACAGCATTGGCACACACGCATAATACGATATATCCTCAGAAGGTCATCAGTCAGACTTTGACCTCTGCTTTGAAACTAATCACACCGCTCTGACGGCTGAGAACAGAAGCCCTTTTCAAAAGGCCCTCTCTTTTTCAGTCAAGAGAGAGAGAAAGAGATACAGAAAGGAGCTTAGAAGACTCATCTTACAGTGACAGCATTGAGACGTACATGACTATATTCCCATATCTAACACTAACAGTGTTCTTAAGATAGTTATAACCCCCCCAGCCTTAGCTCTCGTTAAAACCTAATTAATAAAAGTGCCCTCTCCGGTTAATTACCATCCCTTTATAGTCCCCCATTAAGTACTCAGGGAATGAAGCCGGAGAGAGATGGGATATAATTGTGTTAAGCCAAATCACACATGAACTTGATGGAAACTATTCTTAGTGGTGGGAAAGAATGGAATAGGGTGACAAAAAAAAAAAAAGGAATTAAAAACCAGACGGAGGACAGAGAAGGTCATCTCAGGTTATCGGTAAGGGTCACACTGTCAGGAAGGGGTGTATTTGTGAGGATGCGAAATCATGGAAAGGCATCAGCAGGAGGGAGAGTAAATGATTTGAAATAAGGCACTGCCAATAGGATGTGAGTGGGTGAAGGAGGGAGGGCGAAAGGGAGGGACCAGAGGCTGAGAGAAATAAACAGAAAAAGTTTAAGTGGTGTGCGGTAAGATGAGAAAGTGTAGAGAGAGGAAAACTAATTAGAAAGAAAGTGCTGTTTTAAGATCAGTAGTTCTCAACTGATTCAGGGCTTAAATGAAATGTCCATATTATCAAACAATGAACATGTGTTAATATCATAAAATAAAGTAGAATTAGAAGCACAGTCAAAGGTTTCAACAACAAAAGACAAAGGAAAAGGTTTTATCCTCCATTTTAACAGCTGATTTAGCCGTGTATTTTGTTATTCAAAAAATGCAGATTTATTATCTGTATAGCATTGTCATTATCTACAACTTTATCAGTTATTTTTGGGACCCTCCAGTTGAGAATTATTGTTAGAGAATTAGCAAAAGATTTGGGAGAGGTGGGAGGATGAAGAGAGCTCCATCAGCTATCAAGGTGACATGACCATATAAAAAAAACAGACACCAATCATTGTGGGACATGAAACGTCCATATATTTGTTGGACTGACAACTCAAAATGTAACATACCAGAAATACCTTAAAATAATAAGAAAATACAAATATGAAGGTGTTTAAGTCAGTGTGCGAATTACTGAGTGACTTTCATGGAGACTACTTTTTCCTGTCGGTAATTTTCGTCTCGCACCATAGCTAACCGTCAAATAATAAACATTTTTAACAAAGGTCCTCGTGAAATATTTATAATTGTGTAAATCTATGATTATGTGACAAGAATTACTAATAGATAGGCTACCATGGGTTGATAGCCTACTCATGCTAACAGGAATTATATTCGCGAACGTCTATTTGGCGCATTCTTTGTTGTAATGTGACTTTTATGGTAACCAAATTCTTCCATAATTCGCACGCTGGTTTAAAGTGACAAAAACAAAGTAAACCTGACTACTACTTGTTGAGTCCGTTGACTGGCAGAGGCAGGGGGTAGGCAGGCCTGCTCTCTGCATGGGTACACCGGGCACACAGACAGAAATACTCAGAACAGAAGTGATATATTGTCAGTTGTACACAAGATCACGACACAGACACAGCACAAACACCTATATTACATACTTACTCGCTTTGGGTCTGGCTCTGTTCGCGTGCGTGCAGTGTGCGTGTTACTAAACACACACACATGAACACACAAACTGCACAAAAATGCTACGTGGAATTGACTGTTTTCTGACTGAACGGAGGGATCCTCTTGGCGTGGGGTCCGAATGACTGTGCAGAATACTTAAACATAAGATTGTGTTTTATATAAAATTAATAATGTTAATGAAAAATGAATAACAGTTATGAATAATGTAATAGCCTATATTCTTGCTACAACTGCCAGTTCAAAAAATTTGCAATACTGCGTAGTTGCGCAGTTCCTTTAGTGATATAAAAGACTAGCCTCCTTAAATATATATTTATGATATATCGCCTATGTTGCACCTCTGCTACCCTTGTACCTCAAATAAATGATTCCCGTTATATACATGGGTGTTACAGGTCTAATATACAATTTTCCACCCCTTGATAAATAAGCATTTCTATGATTTAACAAAGCTCGTGTTAACCAATTACTTTTATTCCCTAAACGAACCCAACCAAGCGAAACGAGCAGCGGGGAAACACCTCTCTATTTCTTTAATCCTCATGCACTCACTCCATTAACAGTCTATCCCTTTCTTCTCAGTTTTAGCATCCTTTCTTCCGTATCTTCACCTGTTCCCGTTGTCCAGGATCAAAAAGACCGTAACCAGGTCTTTAGTTGCAGACTGAGAGGTCTGTGTGAATGTATTTATGCCGAACAAACAGCATGCCGGGCACGACTAGAAATGTTATTCCTTAAGCTTAAGTCTCCCTTATCTCTTCCGTCCGTTTTTCCCTCCCTCCTTTCTCTGTCGATGTTTTTGTTTTGTAAATCTGTATTTCCATGCAATTTAGTCCTTAATCTAATGGTGACATGGGATCCCTCTGTGTTGTTCCCTCCCTTCAGCTCTTTAAAGGGAAAGGTGGCAGCTGGTGCCCCCTCCCCAAACCCCACCCTGTGCCATTTAACCATATACACGCCAAGAATCAAACCTGGCGCTATTTCTAGCATTTCGTCCAGTGTCACGTTTTTACACGATTTTTTTTAGGTTCTTAAAAAAATCTTGAACACATTCCAATAACCACTTCATGTAGAATTTATATATATATATATATATATATATATATATATATATATATATATATATATATATATATAAATGAACGATTAAGTTTCCAATCTAGATTGATTAGATTATAGATAGATAAATAGATAGACAGACAGGTCTCAAAATTCTGCTTAAACAGATTAAACATCCAAGAATATCAAATAATGCAAGCAGGGCAAAAGTAGGCAGATACTGAAAAGAAAAAAAAAAAAAAGCCTGAAGGGACACACCAACATTTGAAATCTTCTGAAATTTAGCTTGCATTAAAAATTGTAGGCTAGATTGTAGAATATTCAAATTAAAATATACTACCTGAGGACAATAAGAGGTCATAGGTGTCTAGACATGGTCAATCATTTTTATTCTTTCTGATATTTTATTAAAGACCATTAACTATCCCTTACCCATTTTATCTGCTATTAATAGTTCTCTAAAAGATAAATCTAGCCTCCTCAGCTTTGTAATCATTGCCTTCACCTGTTCCTTAATTTTTATTAATATAGCTCCCATATATGGCCTGAAATCATTCACGGTCTCTCTCTGACACATTGCCGAAGGCAGAGCTGGGGGAGGAGAGTGAGATGTCGCAAGAACAAGTAGGTGGAAGAAACTGGGTGGGACAAAATTTCTTCCAAATTCTCTATATTTTTCCCATTACCACCCGCTCTGTTTTGTTTTTGGCTCTCTTCATGTGAGTGTGTTTAAGCACACACTACTGTGCAACCCTTTTGGGCTGTCTAGGTGTGCAGCCAGCTGCCTCCTCAGCGATATTTCTGCCTCCCCATGGTCTTCCCTCTTTACCTGCATATTTTTTTCTCCAAGATTTTTAGCATACTTCCTGTAATCTTGAATTTACCTTTTTGAGTGAACGATCCCTTTAAGGATAAAGAATACATACCCACAAAAGGCACACACTCCAGATCAATAAATCAATAATGTTTCCACCAATCACTTCTAACAAGTTTTGTTCTCCATTTATTACAGACCCTCTGAATGACAAAAGAAAAGAACAGAAATTAAGCAATATTGATGAAACCATTTTTTGAAGTTCAGATCAATTACAGCAGAACTGAAAATCACTATTTTCTTATACCATAGACATCTTATTTCTTCCATATGCCTGATTCTCAGTACTATACATTTTAGGAACACCTAAAACGTCCAGTAACAGACCTCTACCACCATCTTCTTCCCATTTCACCCCGCTTTGTGCAATATCAGCAGCTTGCAATGTTGGGGGAGGCACAGGTACCATAAAACTATCCATATACAGACTGCTTTTGCCCCTGTGGGGCAAAGGCAGAGGTGGGCGAGGCAGCCGGGGTTGACATGATAAAGTGGATGGAGCTTTGTGAGCAGGAAGTTGGCTGTGAGCCCCGCTCTTGCTAAGTTTCCCATTAAAGGTATCTGCATCCAGGACAGAGCGAGGAGACAAATCTGACCTGAAAAAGAGGATTATCAATGACTAAGAAAAAGAAAGAGAACATGATTTAGTGGGTAAAAAGGAGACACAAGGCTCACGGAAGAGAATTAATACATTGCATGCACGCACTAGTGCTTTGAGGTCCATTATCTTCTTGCTTTACCACTATGCTGACCATTCACTTAGCCCATATATTACTTTGTCAATAGAAACACATTTGGGAGATTGTGGGTCCTCTGAGACTAAAGCTCTTCATTCCTTAGCATAGAAAACATCTGTGTATATGCCATACCACTGCTCCCTATAAAAAATAAGCTAAAACACAGGAAGCTTTAAGTGCTCTTAAAACAATTTGTTCTTAGTTATGAAGTCAGCAAAGCAGATGTACCAGTTAAAAAAAAAAATATGTACAAAAAGAGACATTCCCCATATGTTACACTGTCATACATAAACCTGCTGTGAAGAGCTGTGTGAATTAGTGTCAATATGGGTTTGTGACCTTGAGTGCAACCCACCAATCAAGAGCTGACAAGGTTCAGGAGGCCAGGCCAGAGGGTGAGATGAGCTATGCTTCACTAAATCATTTAAATCTGCCTGCAGCAAGCCAACATGAAAAATAAAACATCCATCTGATGCGCCATATTCAAAGCTGGATGAACCTTAAGCCTAATGATTATTAAAGGGATCGTTCACTCAAAAAAAAAAAAGAAAAGTCTGTCATAATTTACTCACCCTCACATTGTTTCAAACCTGTATGACTTTGTGGAACACAGAAGATATTTTGAAGAATGTTTCAACAGTCTTTGAAAGTAAATGGGGTGCAAAACAACAGTGTACAGACAAAAACAAATACTAAGACATTTCTTCAAAAATATTAAACATTTTTTGTGTTCCACAAAAGAATACAAGTCATACAAGTTTGAAATGTGGGTGAATAAATGAAGACAGAATTTTATTTTTTAGGTGAACTATTCCACTAAGTAACCAAAAAACTGTGTTGGGATCAGTTCTGACACACCATATCTTGTGTGTTAAAAGCAGTTAGATAACCAAAAGTGTATTATGTGCACCGTAATTCTAACTAATCATAGCAATGTGAGTTATCTTGTCTGCAGCTCTATGGTACACGTTCAAAAGTCAGGAAGCACTTGCAGCTTTAACTGCACATGATTCACTATGGGCCAGATCACAGATTTACATCACCCCTGATGTTCTTGGGATGGATGCTTTGCTCTAACGGTAACCAGGAAGCAGATTACTCAAATAGTACATTATCCTCCACTTACATTTTAGGACTGAATCAGATCGGGATTGGGATTGATCGCCATCGCTACTTTTGAGAAGCCACCACTGTTGACCTCAGATCTCAGATCACCAGTGCATTCACACTGCCCTCTGGTGGTGGAGAGTTACCTGTGAAAGCGCTTGAAGTCGGTCTTGGTTGTGCTACGAACTGGTTCTTGCAAGAACACCTGGGCTGTTTCCAGCTGTCTGTACAGTGCCTGTGTAAAAATCAAGAGAAGTGGGATTCATTCCATCAACCCAGAAGCTCCGGTGGAGATAAAACAGTCATCCATTAAGATGCTTTGCATGAATTAGCATTTTTTTTTAAATACTGATGTTTGAAATTCATTTTCTTTAAATAAAGTAAAAATCGAGATTACAGTGGGACACTTACAATGGAAGTGAATGGGGTCATTTTTGGAGGAATTAAAATTTAGAATTTTATAAAATAACATTTATTTTCCTGTTAAATCTTGTGCATAATTTAAGCTGTAAAGTTCTAATAAATTTTAGCCCTTGCATTGTCATGCTGAAGAAGTTGTAAAATTGGATACAACTTTACACAGAAAAGGTTAATAAGTGATTGTTTTTACACTAACATCATGTTTCAATGCATATTACAGGGTATACTTTTGAAACTGAACATTAAAACATTATTTTAATGTTTACAAATTGACAAATCAATAAAATTGTAAATGCTTTGCTTTTTTAAAAGAAAGGGATGGACAAGTGGAAACAACATTAATGTTCAGCTCCTTTATCTCACCTGTATCTTGCTATAGTGTTCACCAAGAGGTTCATATGTTGCTAATTGACCTCTGTACTGGTCCTGCATTTCACTGATGGGGTTGGAGACCACACGCACTGTTGGATGGTCTCTGAGCTGCGGAGGATCAAACATTAATGATATAAGCATGTGCATACAGTCCCAAATACATACAGGGCATTCTCCAAAGAACAAATCTCTTTTACACACAGAGAGAGAGAGAGAGAGAGAGAGAGAGAGAGAGAGAGAGAGAGAGAGAGAGAGAGAGAGAGAGAGAGAGAGAGAGAGAGAGAGAGAGATCTCACCCTCTGGGCCAGCTCATTGAGGAAGTGTGTGGTCCAGTGCGGAGGGGCTTTAGAGTGAATTTCATTGTACAGAGGTCCATTTAATGGCTTTCTGTCATGTTCAGTGTGTGAGGTGAGAGAGAAGTGAGCAGAGGCCGGCACTCTGTTCTGACGCTGGATGACTGGAGGAAGAGGGGCATTCTGGGACAGTGAGAAGAAGATGGTTGAAGGTATCTGTTAGTAACACGTCTTGCTTCTTCAGGTCTTTCATGTACAACGTTACAGTACATATGGTATCAAAGCTCTTAATTAATGACGAACAACAAATTACCACACTAACAGTTTCTGACAAAGTGTAATTCTACAATTATTGTTTTAATTGTAAAAATATAGTTAATTTGGGCGTCCTTCAAACAGACGATTTTTTTTTGTCATTTGGTTCAGTTTCGTTTTTGGTCAAAGTAGCCTAACGTTAGTTGCTATAGCAAACTACCAACTTAACTGTAGTAACAACAACTGCTGTAACTATGGTCACCATAATAATTTTTGTATATCTTAATATATTGACAGATAGTGACCCTACCTTGCATGTTTTTAAATAAAACGGAGAAGGCTGCAAATACATATGTCCAATGGTTGTGCTAGTTTGGACCTTTCGTCTGTGGTTATCCATTTGCTTCATCCACTCATTCGCAGAACTGAAAATAAACAACCAAATAGATGCAGGAACTCCTATCCGTAGAAAATTAGATAAGTGACATATAACAGAAAAGACCCTTGATGTGTTTAGTCATAGATAATGCAGCTTCCATCCATAGGAATGGAGTCTGCTTGTTTATCTGCTGCTATGGAAACGAAACCGCGTCCATCAGCGGTCAGAGAAATTCTTGCGCGAGGAATAAACAGTAAAATAGTCCTCGATCATATGTGAGCTTCATTTACATTAACCTAAAAAGTTAAAAAGCTTAAACAATAAAATAAAAAAATACTTTAGAAAAAAATGCCTGTAACTTCGGCTACTACAATGCAGGATTTTAGAATATTTCCTTTCATCCGTTTTTTTTTTTTGTGTGTGTGACAGCGGTTGTAGTCGGGCCATTCACAACGTTAGAGGTGAATTTAATAAAATCAAAACATGTTCTATACCAGTCAAACTTCACTCCAAAATAAAAATACATATTTATTTTTTTGTAACCATTAAGATTTTTTTTTATTATTTTTTTTCATGACAATCACAGTTCAATTTTCATAAACCATAATGCAAAACAAATGCTCACTCTCATTAAAACAAAATAAATGGTATATTATTTAAATTAGACCGCAAAACTCTTCAAAATAAAATGTCTGAATGTAAACTACAATGGGAATTTGGGGGGAAATGTGCTTAACTTTCATAAAAATGTCAATTCAATTTTATTTTTAATCTTTTTTCCATGGGTGATTTTCATGAGTCACCCATAGGACAAATTTCTCCCCAATATATTTTCAGCTTATGCATTTGGTATCCTGAATCAACTATGGTATTTTGTCAAAACTATGATTACCATAGTAAATGTTTATAAACAACCAACAGTGGGCATAAACTAGCTCACCAGACTATTAAATTACATTGTTGATTTTAATGTATGAATGAATTATAATATATATATATAAAAATAACTCAAATTAAAGCATTGAACATGGGCACTATGACTGGCAGCACAAAGCCACTCACAGCAGCACACTTTCATGACAACCCTATTTGAGTATGACGTGCTTAGTACAGAGCAATCAGTTCATTCAGGAAGTGTCTTTTGCATTAACAGTGTTTGTCCTCCTGATGTAGTTCTCACAGAGCGGACCACATGATGCAAGAATACTTATACAGTAAATGGGATGCATAGCTTTAACTATTTTCAATGCATGTTTTCTGAAACACAGACTGGATAAGTGAGTGAATGAATAATGGTCTAAGTAGGAACCATCATGCCGTTCAGTTCATCAATAATCCTACAGCAAAAGACAAATTTTTTCCTACAAGTACACATACTGCGTGCTATTTGCACTCTCCAGACAATTGTTAAAGCTCTCTTCTGTGCTAACAGACACACACAACCACCCAGCATATCACAGGGTGCTCGTTCCACATTAGAATACAATAGAAAATCAGACTCAAGACAGACCAGATGCACTATGCAGTCTCTCCATCTGCATGGCCACGGAAAATAGTATATTTGAGGTCTACATGTTTTGAGATCGTTCTACTAACATAAATATCTAAGGGTCTACACTGATCTCCCCAGGGACTTCTGTCATCCTACAGGAGCAGAAATGATGGGAGAATGGATCAGCAGGCCAGCCAGAAGTTAAGATTGGTTAACCCCTGGACTCCAAAGACCTGTCGGTGAAAAGACAATGATGGGCAAATGTCAAAATACAGATAGGCTACTTGCACGTTCAATAGCATCTCCCATGTTTCATTAAAAACATTATTTTTTATTTAATTGTATATTTATTATACTTAATATACAAACCCGATTCCAAAAAAGTTGGGACACTGTACAAATTGTGAATAAAAACAGAATGCAATGATGTGGAAGTTTCAAATTTCAATATTTTATTCAGAATACAACATAGATGACATATCAAATGTTTAAACTGAGAAAACGTATCATTTTAAGGGAAAAATAAGTTGATTTTAAATTTCATGGCATCAACATCTCAAAAAAGTTGGGACAAGGCCATGTTTACCACTGTGTGGCATCCCCTCTTCTTTTTATAACAGTCTGCAAACGTCTGGGGACTGAGGAGACAAGTTGCTCAAGTTTAGGAATAGGAATGTTGTCCCATTCTTGTCTAATACAGGCTTCTAGTTGCTCAACTGTCTTAGGTCTTCTTTGTCGCATCTTCCTCTTCCTCTCAAATGTTTTCTATGGGTGAAAGATCTGGACTGCAGGTTGGCCATTTCAGTACCCGGATCCTTCTTCTACGCAGCCATGATGTTGTAATTGATGCAGTATGTGGTCTGGCATTGTCATGTTGGAAAATGCAAGGTCTTCCCTGAAAGAGACGACGTCTGGATGGGAGCATATGTTGTTCTAGAACTTGGATATACCTTTCAGCATTGATGGTGCCTTTCCAGATGTGTAAGCTGCCCATGCCACACGCACTCATGCAACCCCATACCATCAGAGATGCAGGCTTCTGAACTGAGCGCTGATAACTTGGGTTGTCCTTGTCCTCTTTAGTCCGGATGACATGGCGCCCCAGTTTTCCAAAAAGAACTTCAAATTTTGATTCGTCTGACCACAGAACAGTTTTCCACTTTGCCACAGTCCATTTTAAATGAGCCTTGGCCCAGAGAAAACGCCTGCGCTTCTGGATCATGTTTAGGTATGGCTTCTTTTTTGACCTATAGAGTTTTAGCCGGCAACGGCGAATGGCACGGTGGATTGTGTTCACCGACAATGTTTTCTGGAAGTATTCCTGAGCCCATGTTGTGATTTCCATTACAGTAGCATTCCTGTATGTGATGCAGTGCCATCTAAGGGCCCGAAGATCACGGGCATCCAGTATGGTTTTCCGGCCTTGACCCTTACGCACAGAGATTGTTCCAGATTCTCTGAATCTTTGGATGATATTATGCACTGTAGATGATGATAACTTCAAACTCTTTGCAATTTTTCTCTGAGAAACTCCTTTCTGATATTGCTCCACTATTTTTCGCTGCAGCATTGGGGGAATTGGTGATCCTCTGCCCATCTTGACTTCTGAGAGACACTGCCACTCTGAGAGGCTCTTTTTATACCCAATCATGTTGCAAATTGACCTAATAAGTTGCAAATTGGTCCTCCAGCTGTTCCTTATATGTACATGTAACTTTTCCGGCCTCTTATTGCTACCTGTCCCAACTTTTTTGGAATGTGTAGCTCTCATGAAATCCAAAATGAGCCAATATTTGGCATGACATTTCAAAATGTCTCACTTTCAACATTTGATATGTTATCTATATTCTATTGTGAATAAAATATAAGTTTATGAGATTTGTAAATTATTGCATTCCTTTTTTATTCACAATTTGTACAGTGTCCCAACTTTTTTGGAATCGGGTTTGTATTTTTTTGTAAGAAGGTAATACTTTTATTCAGCAAGGATGCATTACATTTTTATTTTTATAATGGTTACAAAAGATTTTCATTTCAAATGATGTTCTTTTGAACTTACTATTCATTAAAGAATCCTGAGAAATGTATCATGGTCTCAACAAAAATATTAAGCAGCACAACTTTTTTTAACATTGATAATAGGAAATGTTGATAATACTTTGCAATAAGGTCTCATTTGTTAACAATGTATTAACTAACAATGAGCAACACATTTGTTACTGTGCTTATTTAATCTTTATTAATGTTAGTTCAGCTGTTCATTGTTTGCTCATGTCAGTTCACTGTGCATTAACTAATGTTAACAAATACAATATTTGAATTTAATAATGTATTAATAAACATTGAAATGAACATGATTAATAAATGCTGTAGAAGTGCAGTTCATTATTAGTTCATGTTAACTAAAGTAGTTAAAGACCCCCTGTGGTGAAAACCAAGTTTTGAATGTTTATTTGTCTATGTGGTGTTTTTAATATGCTTTAAGACAAACCATGTGCAAAGTCATAAGTCAACACCACTGTTGAGTATTTTCTCCTAAAAACTGCAGTGGAAAAAAGAAAGTCTCAAAAAGGCGGTTTGAAATCGCTGGTGTTTCTTGTAACCAATCACATCAACGTGCGGACGGGCAGGCTTTAACATATCATTGACTATGACTGCTCTGAAGCCGGGGAGTCTCAAGAGAAGCCAGGTTCTCCCTGTATATTTTTCTGTTGATATGAAAACTCGTGTATATTTAGCAATATAGTGGGTGAATTATGTATATGATGTATATTACAATGTTATGATGAACTATATGCCTTTCTCCACTGACGTTCTAAGTTGTTAAAAGCGTTTCTAATCATATCAATTTTTAGAAGGCAGACTGAGATGGCGAATGGCAACAGGAACATGGTTTGTGTAACATTAGCAACACATTATTAGCTGTTTGATAATGTAGTCAAGCAAAAGGCTAATCATATTAATTACTGTTATGTGTCCGATGTTGTTAAGAGCGATACCATTGTGCAGCATTTACTACAGTAAAGTTGACAGTGAATCTCTGAGCTGGTGTGATTGAGTGGAGGTGTATACTAAAGGAAGTAAGGGTCTAGAGTTACATTCAAGCTATTTTAAAAGGCATGGAGAAATTTTTCAATGGAAAAAAAAAATTAAATGTCACTTTGGTGATCAAAGATGAGTTTTAAAGGGGTCATGAATTGAAATAACATTCCTTTCTTGATGTGCGTTGTTCACTCTCTTGACTTGATATTTGAAGGAAAAATACAAATCGCGGAAGTTTTGATCATGCTGATTTTTGACTCTGCAGTGAGGCGCGCGCGCGCGTGTTAGTGATGCACGGTTCGCGGTTATATTCACCGATTGGGCGGGCCAAGTAATAAAAAGTAACATTCCAATTAATTGCGGGTTGGATGAGAGGAATCATTGTGTTTGTTTGATAAAGACATTTTGCGAGGTGGGAGAATCTTTCCGGTTGCCGTTTTCCCACACGTTTTCAAAACAATTCCTCACGTGTACTCACGGGGGAGCCGAAACTCATAATATGCAAAGCTTATCCAATCATAGCAGTGTGCGTTTACTTCCAAGTCTTCAGTGCGGCACACCCATAAAAACAGAGCGTTCCATGAGAGAGACTCAAAACCAGGGTAGAAAATAGCCCATTACTTATTCATTATGATGTTTTAATTTAAAAACCATGCGAACGTCATAAGTTGACCTCAGACAACAGTATAACATTTTTTTAAAAAGTCAGTTCATGACCTCTTTAAGGGATAAAACTGACTACAGGGGGACTTTAATATCAACTAATGAAACCATATTGTAAAGTGTTACCGAAATGTTACTTGAGCACAAATATTGGAACGATTTCTAAAGGATCATTTGACACTGAAGGCTGAAATAAATTCATCTTTGCCATCACAGGAATAAATAACATTTTAAAATATATAAAAATAGAAAAGTTATTTTAAAATTATTATTTCACATTACAATTTTTACTGTATTTTTGTTCAAATAAATGCAGCCTTGGTGAGCATCAGAAAGTTCTTCCAAAAACATATGAAAATCTTACCAAACCTAAACTTTTGAACAGTAGCGTACAATTTTTGAAGAAACACAAATTAATCGGCTGAAAGAAGAGGATAAAAAGGAAAGAACCACAGAAAAAAGGAGAGTAAAGGAAAAGAAAGTAATAAAGTGATAAAGTCACACTCACGAGTAGCTGGTATGTTGCTGGCGTCTCCTGGCACTTCTCATCTTCTCAAACCTGGCTTCCATCTCTTCTAGGACTTTAGGGGTGTAACGCACCACCAGCTTCACTGAACTCTGAGCTGCCTTTAGCAGCTCTACAGCTTTCTCATGGTGTTCTCCCTCCACACTCTACACACAATAAAAAAAATAAAAGGACATTTTGAAGTCTGCAAGCATATTAACATACAGTGCATCCGGAAAGTATTCACAGCGCTTCACTTTTTCCACATTTTGTTATGTTACAGCCTTATTCCAAAATGGATTCAATTCATTATTTCTCAAAATTCTACAAACAATACCCCATAATGACAACATGAAAGAAGTTTGTTTGAAATCTTTGCAATTATTTTTTTTCTGTTTAAAAAAAAAAAAAAAATAACAAAATAAAAAAATTACAATCACATGTACACAAGTATTCACAGCCTTTGCTCAATACTTTGTTAAAGCACCTTTGGCACCAATTACAGCCTCAAGTATTTTTGAGTATGATGTTACAAGCTTGGCACACCTATTTTTGGGCAGTTTCTCCCATTCTTCTTTGCAGGACCTCTTAAGCTCCATTAGGTTGGATGGGAAGTGTCGGTGCACAGCCATTTTCAGATCTCTCCAGAGATGTTCAATCAGGTTCAAGTCTGGGCTCTAGCTGGGCCACTCAAGTACATTCACAGAGTTGTCCCATAGCCACTCCTTTGTTATCTTGGCTGTGTGCTTAGGGTCCTTGTCCTGTTGGAAGATGAACCTTCGCCCCAGTCTGAGGTCCAGAGCGCTCTGGAGGAGGTTTTAATCAAGGATGTCTCTGTACATTACTGCATTCATCTTTCCCTCAATCCTGACTAGTCTCCCAGTTCCTGCCGCTGAAAAACATCCCCACAGCATGATGCTGCCACCACCATGCTTCACTGTAGGGATGGTATTGGCCAGGTGATGAGTGGTGCCTGGTTTCCTCCAGACATGACGCTTGCCATTCAGGCCAAAGAGTTTAATCTTTGTTTCATCAGACCAGAGAATTTTGTTTCTCATGGACAGAGTCCTTCAGGTGCCTTTTGGCAAACTCCAGGCGGGCTGTCATGTGCCTTTTACTGAGGAGTGGCTTCCGTCTGGCCACTCTGCCATACAGGCCTGATTGGTGGAGAGCTGCAGAGATGGTTGTTCTTCTGGAAGGTTCTCCTCTCTCCACAGAGAAACGCTGGATCTCTGGCAGAGTGACCATCGGGTTCTTGGTCACCTCCCTCCCTTCTCCCCCAATCGCTCAGTTTGGCCGGGCGGCCAGCTCTAGGAAGAGTCCTGGTGGTTCCAATCTTCTTCCATTTACAGATGATGGAGGCCACTGTGCTCATTGGGACCTTCAATGCTGCTGAAATTTTTCTGTACCCTTCCCCAGATCTGTGCCTCGATACAATCCTTTCTCTGAGGTCTACAGACAATTCCTTGGACTTCATGGCTTGGTTTGTGCTCTGCCATGCACTGTTAACTGTGGGGCCTTATATAGTCAGGTGTGTGCCTCTCCAAATCATGTCCAATCAACTGAATTTACCACAGGTGGACTCCAATCAAGTTGTGGAAACATCAAGGATGATCAGTGGAAACAGGATGCACCTGAGCTCAATTTTGAGTGTCATGGCAAAGGCTGTGAATACATATTTACATGTGATTTTTTTTAATAACTTTTTTATTTTTAATAAATTTGCAAAGATTTCAAACAAACTTCTTTCACGTTGTCATTATGGGGTACTGTTTGTAGAATTTTGAGGAAAATAATGAATGTAATCCATTTTGGAATAAGGCTATAACATAAAATGTGGAAAAAGTGAAGCGCTGTGAATATGCACTGTATTATTGTGGCAAACCACAGCTTTTGAAATCAAAGCCATGGTTACATGCAAAAATATAACTGATAAATTACACATCTCAAACGTACTGTCCCAACATACCACTCCATTAACAGAGAGCAGTTGATCTCCTCTCTTCAGACCACCCTGTCGGTCAGCAACACCTCCTGGGATGACCCTGGAGATGTAGATGGGAGAGTTTTGTTCTTTTCCCCCCATGATGTTGAAGCCGAGCCCCTCATCCGTTTTAGGGAGTTCAACCACTCTTGGGTGTGCATGGCCTTCACTGGCTGCGAACGCTGCTACTGTGGCCTGGAAAGACAGGTAAAATAAGTGTTTCCTTCAGTGTATGATTAACAGTGGCAGATTTTTGGTAAAAAGTTACCTTGGCAGTGGCTTGTGCTCGGACCTCGGGTCCACCTATAATGTCCAACGTATCATAAAGCTGCTCATAGACCTAAAAAAGGGCCAGTCAAGACATTACAACTATATAATGAGAAAGTATTTGTAGTTTACACTGAGTTTGTAAAACATTAACAAAATACTAAAACTGCTTCGCAGACCATTAGTTAACATACATTTAAATACCAGAAATGTCCTGAAACTTTGATTCATATTTTCATGTGCATACATAAAGGAATGCACACCTACTACACCTCCTACGATTTTATAAAAGGGGTAATAAATGTACAATCAGCTGGTCACAATTGGAAAATAAACCCCAAAAAGTATCCCAAAAACGTTCTGCTTCAAAACAGGATCCCGATCATCCAGCGAGGGTATATTTTGTGACAGTGAACATGACCATGTGACTGTCCATTATCTTGCTTATTACACTGCTGTTGATTACCAAATAAATAAATGGACAGTAACTATTGATTTTAGCTTTAATTATTTAATTATATAAGAGGAAAAAGAACACAAGGTGATGAAAGAGACCTGAATCTAGCACAGCTACACACAAAAAAAAAAAAAAAAAGGTTCCTAAAAGGGGGATTTTCACAGCAATGCCATAGAAGCGTTTTTTGCTCCCCAAAGAACCACTGAGGCACCAACGGACATTTTCGGGGACTTCGGGGGGAGGTTGGAGATTTAACTTTAATTTCTACATTCCCATAACTCTTTATTTCACAAAAAGTTCAGGGGCATGTGATTGATTAGGCGGGACCTTGATATCGCGGCTCCACTTCACTGCTCACTACTGCGCAGACTCGAGACCCAAGATGTCAGTGCCATTTTTGGACAACTGGCGGCTTCACTTACTTCAACGGAAGAGAGTGAAGGTGCATAGTCCATCTTTTTTTTTTTTTTTTTACAGACTATGGTCAGGATGCAACAGAGCAAAGACGGAATTGTATGACGTGATAGTATGTTCCAAAGCTTGTCTACTCTTTTGCTACACACTCAAAAGTATGTACTTTTTCTTCATAAAAAGAGTACATACTTTTAGGGCATAGTACATGTAGGCGAACTGGGATGCAGCAAAACTATGCAGCACAGGCACCTCCCCCCTCATAAATGTATATGCCCCTTACTGCTGATTGGCTACAAATGCGTTTTTCAAAAGCATCTCACAAAAATCACTTACTGCACCTTTAAAATGTTCTTCATGGAACCACTGATGCCAATAAAGAAGCTTTATTTTTAAGAGTGTATGTAGGAAATAAGTTTCTTGGAACAATGGCCAATTACACAGTTTAGTGTTCATAGAAGAATATTTGACAATACCATTATTGAACAATCAAGAGCAATGTAATAATGAAATTACAGTTTTATCAGTAAATCCTATGTAAAATTTGTTAAGTAGAATGCTAATTTTAGTGGGAGAAATCAACCATTGCAGACATAAAGATCAAAACCTTGTCTTTCTATAAGACATTATGGGCTACACAAAGAGCAGGACATGTGAAAACTAAATAAGTCTGAAGAGAGTAAATATCGGTTTTATTGTTGTGCATAGATTGTGAACAGATTGGACTCCTGCCATTGGAACTGATTACCACAAGTCAAGGAGTGAGATATGGAGGCTGAAGTGAGATGCAGCCTCAAAGAAACAGGAAAGTGAGTCATTCAGGAGGAACAGTGCAGCACAATCCTTTATATAGGAAACAACCATATATGTGTGGAGGTGGACAAGGACTCTTAGTCCTTATGTGGTGACAGCTTCTACATTTCAAACCTTCATTTTATACCTAGCTATTTGTTACAATAGTGTTCTGTGAAATCAGCACAAGAAAAAGGTAATTAGTAAATATTTCTCACTGTTCAAGGCAATTTGTTCCAACTGAAACCAAGAGAATCCAGGAAACTTATTAATAGAAGCAAAGTCACCGAGTCAAGCGTCCTCATGTCTGAAGGACTGAAGTAGCCTTTACCTCTCTGATGGCAGCACAGAACTTGCTCTGTAGAACTCTCTGTAGAGCCTGAAGTTTGGGAGGAGGAAGCTCACCACTTCTTTGAAGCCTGTCCAACAGTTCTATTACTCTGCAAACATCTGGAGAGAAACAAAAAACACATTACAGAAATAGAGTAAGAAACTACTTGCTAATAACAAAGTTGTCCAGGGATGGAAAGCCAACTAGTCATTGAAAGTCCTGGATATGAAACTACTAATCAGATTTTTTTTTAAAGCACCATATTTTTAAGTACTGATGCTTAAAGGAAATTAATAAAATTAGTGAAGACGTACACCGTCGATAATGTACTGTATTCTTTCGTTAACCAAGATTCAGATTGTTTTATTTAATGCCATGTCAGCATCTAAGGCTATATTCATGGCAAAAACTCAATTACAAAAATACAAATATCTCAAATACAATAAAACCAAGCAAACACACACACAGAAAATCATATTATATGTTTCAAATTAACATATGATTAAAAATCCAAAACCTTTCTGGCATAATATTTCTAAATAAATCCTTAAGTGAACTAACTTCATAAAAGAGCATTCTACTTGTATTAAACAGGACAATCCAATAAAACATGTTTGATAGAAAGAGGAGTCTTGCAAAACATGCATAGAGTTGGGTCTTCACCTTTAAGCAAAAAAGCATGAGTCAAACCTGTACAACCTATAAGGCATCTGGTGAAGACCACTTGATCAAATCTAGTTTTAAAAGAAATTAAAAGTCTGTTTGAGATTTCTGGACGGATTTCATATCGTTAACCAAGGGGGAAAAAAAAAAAAAAAAAAAAAAAAAAAAACGAATCGTGAAAGAACGTATACAACATAAATCACGGATGCCAATTAAACCAGGAAACATAGGCAAAATTACCTACTGCCATGTGCTTTCATATGCACAGATTTGACATTTACCGATAAAATGTATCCGTTTCATTTTATTTAATGAATTTCAAACATAAAATCAAACACTACCACATTCATTCACATTATGGGCACTACGTGCACCCACTCACTCAGTGGTCACTAATGCTGCCTGATTAACAGGCATAAGAACCTGTCGGTTCATTGGTTAAGCTATCTGCCATAGCATTTTCCAAACACTACTGGTCTGTTTGGACATAATAAACAGGACTAAGTAAATTACCTCTTTCCAAGCACAGCGGTTCCGTCATCGCCGCCATATCCACCTCTTTCCCCGTATGATAATACGATGACATCATTAAGATCGTCTGCTGCAGTGGAGGACTGAACCGCTTTCAATGCCGTTTAACCAGAGGTAGATGGTTAGATATTAGAAGATATCGTTTTGGACCAGAATTTCAGTTGTGAATAAAATCAATCGTCTGCTTCTGCTCCACAGTGAAAGCGTAGATACTTCAACTAATGTGGCGAGATGCGCGAGGAGTCTGTGCACTCGTCCTAGGCAGCCGCTTACTGAATGACGCAATACTACACGTCAGAGGCGCAAATTCAATACCGTTTGTAAGACAAGGATTTAGAAAAGGAATCAAGACAACTCAATGTCAATAAAAAAGTATTTATTTAAGAATGAATGGCAGAACCAATACGACCAGAGAGACAAGCAAAAAAACAAAAAAAAAAAAATTATAAAAAAAAATTAAGAGCAATTTTCGTGAACCCATGGCAAACATTCCTATTTAATAACATTTGTGTCAATGTTTCCTGTCTTTGTTCCTTCAGTAAAATTAGGGGCCACTCTACGGTTTGCACACAATCCACATACTGGACCAAATATAAAAAAAAAAAAATGTACAAGACGAAAGAAAGAACACTGCAGAGAAACTTGTGCTTGGGGAAGACTAATGTAAAAGGAACATTGTATAGATAACCTTTTAAACCATAAATTACCCATCCCTTACTGAAACTATACCATTTTAAAAAAAAAATGAAAAAAAAAAAAAATGCAGTACTTCAGTCAAGAGACCTCTTCCCAGCAACACGGTCAATTGATACTGAGTTGATGTTATAACAGGGAATACAAATGTGTCATAAGGCTAGTTAAGTGAAGTTTTATGCAAACAAAGCCCCAGATATAATTTAACCGGGCTCAAAAAAAATGATCACAGTTCAGCTACATAATATTTTTATTTAACAAAAAGGACGCTTCTTACCAGGGAGACACTAAGCTCTCTCAGTGATAGCTGTTGGTAGTACAGTATAATACTCACACTGTGGACAGTGAAAGCAAAGGGTGGAGGCATTAAATAATGGTTGATTTGATTCACAAATTTCCTCAACATTACAACTGGATGACCTTGGATCATTCACACAATGGTGGCCCTTTCAGTACTCATCCCCCTGGCCCTCCATCCTGTACCCATTCTCATTGGAGGCATAGCCCTCTCCTGACTGCATGGAATCCTGATCCATCATCATCATCCTCATCCCATCCTGAGAACCTTCTTCTGATTGTGGCGGCACTGGCTCTTCACTCCCATCACCTCCGTTACCCAAACCCTCTTGATCTCCTGAGGAGGATACGTGTCTATCTTCCCTCCGGTCTCCACGGTCCCGATCACCCCGGTCCCGCTTGTGTTCACGATCTCTATCCCGATCTCGCCTTCTCTCCCGATCACGGTCTCTATCTTTATCTCTATGGCTGCGCTTCCTATCCCTGTCTCTTTCCCTGTCTTTTTCTCGATCCCTCCCTCTCTCCTCTCCTTCAGGCCCTCCATCCTCGCTTCGTCCTGGTTCACCACTCAAGGGGTCCTCTATACCCCTTTCTCCCCCTTCTGGCATCATTCCGTCAACTAGCCCACCCATACCTTCCTCCCCTCCTTCTGCACCCTTGCCTCTTTCCCTGTCTCTCTTTCTATCCCTGCTCCGGCTTCTCCTCTTGCGGTCTCTTTCTCTATCCCGGTCTCTGCTCCTCTCTCGGCTGTCTCCGGCGGCACCTCGGTCTCTTTCTCTGTCTCGACGTCGGCTCCCGCCAACAGTCTCCTCCCCCGGAACCGCAAGGGCCCTCTCACGCTCACGAGATCTGGTGCGTCTGCGTCTCTCTCGGGATCGAGAGCGGCGACGCTCTCCACGCTCCTTGTCTCGGTCACGTTCGCGACTGCGCTCCCTGCGTTCACCACGATCCCGATCACGGTCACTGCAGGAAAATAGACAACAGAGGTAAGGACTGAAAGGTACCAATCTAAAAACAATTACGCTCTACGCAACTTACCTTCCAATTGGACGGTCATCATAGCGGGAGGTGTCATCTCTGCCAGAGTGCTTGATGTTGACATCTGCTCCTCCTCGCCTTGTACCCCCAAGACCTCCACCTGGATAGTGAAATACATGTTAAAGATGTGAAGTATTAACACTTGCGATCCCAACCATACTATCTTTACCAGGGGTGGGCAACTCTGGCACTCGAGATGCACGGTCATGCAGAGTTTTGTTTTTTTAACAAGCTAATTGAGGACTTCTGGATTACTAGAAACATCCAGGCAAGTATGTTGGGAAAGGCTACAGGACATTGGCCCTCAAAGAACAGCACTGAATACCCTTGGCCTAAAAAAAGAACACCTGAGAAAAAAAAAAAAAAAAAAAAAAACTCACCAAGTCGTCGGGGGCGCCATCCTTTGACCGTTCGTCCTCTTTCAACATCAACAAGTACTCTACGTCCATCAATCTTTTTTCCATCCGCATGCTTGTAGGCAGCTAGTAGAGTTGATAGACGAGCAATAGAAAAGCAGAGATTGAGGGATGAAGGGAATAAGGAGTACAAAGAAAGAAAGAGGTGGACAATGAGAAAACAAGAATACACACAACAGTATTTCCTACTACATACCTTGAATTGGGATGAACTCCATTAAAAACATTTTAAGCTATTTGAAGACACACGCTTACCTCCGAATGGATAAGACACCAGGAATGAGATAAATTGACAATGCTATGAGCCAAAAAAAAAAAAAAAAAAAAACCTTCTACATTGCCTTTAATAACTCGCATGGATTGAGGCACGCATTAACATCACAAAAATATTGTCCGTCTGTGTGTGTGTGTGTGAGATATATATATATATATATATATATATATATATATATATATATATATATATATATATATATATATATATATATATATATATATATATATATATATATATATATATATATATAAAAATAAAAAGCATTTAGTAATTACTGATGTTCATGATTTGGATTTAAGCAGATTTTCCAAACTGCATAAAAAAAAAAAGAAATCACAATGCTTAAGGAATAGCTTGTATGATATGAATTCATGATCCATAAGCTAATTTCAGCACTTAACTAATAAAACCTAAACTGAATATTGCAAGTTGCTGAACAATATGCCAAATACCTTAAATTTAAGGTGTAACGCATCAGGGAATGAGAACATTGGAGTGGCACTTAAATTTTCAGTATGAAGATTAAAACTCTGGATATCACTTAAGCCAGGTGCACACGGCACAATTTTTGCTGTCGTACAAGCTCGCAGATGATATTTCTTCTCTCGGGAGAAAATCACTTGGTAATTGTTGACGCTTGTATGGTCGCAGCTCGCATTTTGTGAGGAATTACAAGCCAAGAACGTTACAGGCACCTCCCGACATCCCGGCTTTTTTTTTTTAAACGTGTATTTATTAAAAAAAAAAAAAAAAAAAAAAAAAAAAAAAAAAAAAAAAAAAAAAGTCAGGCTGTCCCCTACTGCCAAATTATACACAACCACGTCACATAGGCTAGATCTATGAATATTAATCAAAGCCCAGTGGATGCATCCCTACAGGGAATACACTGACACACAAATACACTAGTTTGTTAAAAAGGAATAGCTGTGCTGTTCTCCGCTTTTCACCAAATCATTTGCACACTCGACTTTTTATTTTTTCTATACGAAGATATAGCAGCAACATGCTCCAGTCTCTGTTAAATAAGAAAGCTCATGCGATTGCCACAGGTTTGCTGTGCAGTAGTTGTGCCGAGTACCAGCTGCTTCGATGCGATTATAAGGTTAACTTGTAACGTGTGCTATGCCTCACAACCTCCCAAGTGTCTGAACTCGCAGTGTACGCCCGCATTTAGAGTTTAAAAACACTAAAAAATGTACTATTCAGGGAAAATGCCATCTCTCTAGAATTCATTAAGAAATATGAAGGAACATAAGTGCTACGGTAGACCTTAAAATGGATACAAAAAATTTGGAGGCAGTTCTAACAGTGCAAGGTGGATCACAAAAACAAAGCAGCATTGTACTCAACTTGGACCACTAGTCATCTCCAAATTAAGTGTGATCCACATTCAACTGCCCATTAATGCAATTTTATTCTCATTAAACCTTGAGAAGCAACAAGGGGGAAAAAAAGGCACTTCGTGAATATAGTTAAGCTAAAAGTCACCCTCTCCATTCTCCAATCTCTCAGAAACATTCATTCACTCATACAGAATTTCTCTGAGCATTAAAGCACCATTCACACTCACATCACAACAGACCAAGGGGGGGCGGGGTTACTTAGAGCTTTACTTCTAGCTTCTATATATTATAAATAATGGGTATGCTATGTAAGTACATCTTGTAAATAAGTTACACAATTCCCACACACTTCAGTATGGTCAATACCCTTGGGTCTTTTTCTTCTGCTGGTCTAAGATAAGTCTAAGCCCTAAGTCTAAGTATTTAGTCATTATCTCAGTCTTACCACATTACCTGAAGATGCTATCTTACCATAACACCTGGCCAAGGATGAAGTCCTTGATGGAAAACCCCACGGAAACGTAGCCTGGCGATTCCAGCAGCATCGAATCAAAACGTCTTTCAGTACATTTGATACAATTTTTTTTTAATCAAAACTGGACAACCTTGAACCAAGGAATTAGGGATCCAATACTTCAACAAGGGATACGATGAAATCCACGAAGCTACTCTGGTCTGCACTGTCGACGGCGTTCAGTTGAAACCCATCATGAGGGCCTTACCATCACACCCTCAAGTTATTTCGCACACACCTGTCCTGACATCTCATCCAGAGGGCCTTACCAACAACCCTCAGTCTACCATACCAAACTAGAGGGGCTTACCAAACACCCTCAGCGCACCTACTCAACAAGAGGGCCTTACCATCCACCCTCATTTAACTGTTAACAGAGGGCCTTACCACAACCCTCATCTACCTAACCAACAAAAGGGGCTTACCAACCACCCTTATATCCATAACAAAATCTCCCAGATCAGTTTTCCATTCAATTTAATTCTTTACAATTCTACGGGGCCTTGCAAGTGAAATTGTAAAAGATCTAGATTTGTTTTTTTAGAATTCATTTTAGAATTTTTTAGAAACTAGAATTCAGAAAAATAGGAGTATTATGAAACAAAATGGTATGAACCCTTAACATGTGTTAAGAAAAGTAAAGATAATTCTTATTTTCTTGGTTGTATCCATGTCATTTTTTCAGCCCATTAAGAGCTTTACAGATAAGTATGTAAATAGCCAGTTTGGACACATGGAAAGTCACAGGAACGGTTGCAGCTCCTCGCTTAAACTAAATAGACATTTCTTAGGCCTATGGATCAAGTGTCTCCCAGAGAAACTCTGGGACTGAATTTAACCATTGATGCTGAACAAGGTGAATCCATGGCAATAAGAATCTTGAAATGTAATTAGGTTCCAGGGAGTGATTTGAATATCCAAAGTCCTTAGTTAACCTATTCTATTAAAGCCAACACCACCATTTCAGTGAATACAGTGCCAACAGACACTAAGAAATTTGATTTAAATAAAAATACATTACCAAATAAGTCTTTTGTGCCGTTACGGTCCTGGCTTATTTGATATAGTAAAGCTTAGCAATACAGTAAAAGGTTATAACACTAACGTGAAATTCACATTGTCACTGCACAACACAAGAGCAGATCATTTTCTTCTAGTTGTTGCATAGCAACAGTGTTAAGGTTCAATCACATTATCACAACATTTTGCGGGGATCCACTGTCAAATTGTTAATAGTGTAGCTGCCACTTTCAAACCAAGCAGCTTTCTGTTTTTCAACATGCCAAAACCACGTGTCCAACTTGAACCCATAGCGAAATCTGCATGGGTAAATCTTCTACCCACCTGAAATGCAAAATTCTACATCACGTGGATTACTATTGAAATGGCTGAATTTCCTCTGCAAAAATGCAATGAAAAACTAAATGTAACTGCACTTATGGCAGGGATTACACAACCTCATGGAGGAAAAAAAAAAGGCACTTAACTATGCGTAATAAAAATAACATGCATCTATATTTTAATATCTAACAAGATCACCATGTACTTTGACAGCAATTGTGTGTTGCAATACAACCAACAGGTTCTCTTTACAACAGTTCGGTTTCAAATGTAACCAATACCGCACGGTACAACTACATTAGTAAATCAATGGCTTTAATAGAAGAGATTAATGACAGGCTCGCACTCACTATAACTGGCCCAAGCCACTTTCAATGACAATTGGCAGCCCTATGTTTAGCCCTAAAATGGGGCAGATGAGAAGTGATTTGGTACACCTATCACCTATCAACTAAACTTAGATGAGGGGTGTAAAGAAATCTTACCCATCATACAAACCCATCATACCAACCATATACTGAGCTGTGGTAGTAGGGTGTAGATGTATCAAAACCATCATCATGATCTGCAAGCCAGCTCTGGCCAATAGCCATCAGAGATAGGCGGCTGCAGTAGCAATGAGAACAACACACAATTAATAGAAAGCATTGACTCGCTCCGCAACACTTCAATCATAAACGCCCCTGTGTGAACTGAGGTATAAAAAGCCTTGATATTAACAGCTGTTTGTGCACCAGACATGAACAGGTGTGCAAGTTTATGGGTCACCTTTTTTCACTACAGACGGCCTTAGCCTTTAGCTTACCATCACCGCTCCGTCCGGAAACACACTGCTATGTCACACTGCCTAAACATTACAGAGATGCCATAGAGTGGCAACATTCATCAGAATGTGTGTTGGGCTAACGAACAGCCACACTCCGCTCTTCACCCACATGTGCTGCACCGTCACACTCACACAGATGCAACACACACACAAGGGGTAAAAAACAGGAATATACTACGAACACAGGTATGATAGGGTTGACATGAGCGGTCACACAAGCACACGCACACACAAATGGAGTTTTATAACATGACAGTTACACATTCTCATTTGCTTTTACATTTTTGATTGGTTGGCTACACCTAAATTTGTGGTGTGCAAAAAAACAAAAAAAACAAAATCTAAATAGATGGACTATGACCAACATCATTTGTTGCTTTAAATAAAAATAGTTTTCATAAGACAATGAATGCCTCTTTTTCATTGCAGTAACAGATGGTGTAGCATTTCAAAGTCTTGCTTTGAGTCATATAAGGGGTTTAAAGAAGAACGAGATGCCTCGGTTACTCACAGTGCATGTCTCTCTCGTGTTCATATTCAATGAATGCATAGCCTCTCGGTTTTCCAGTTTTCTTGTTGTACACAATGTAGATCTATTAAAAGCATATAAATTAAAGATGAGCCTGTTGGATTAAAAAAAAAAAAAAAAAAAAAAAAAAAAGGATAGTGGAGAAGTGTACATTTTCAACAACTTACCCGTTTGATAGGACCATAGACTTCAAACTCACGCCGTAGTTTGGATTCTGTGGTGTCATAATTCTGTATAAATAGAATACAATGCATAAGATTAACATTCCCGGGACTATATCTTAATATTTTTATTCTTGTTAAAAAGACCATATATAAAGTAAAAATACTCACAATTCGAGCAACAAACAAGGTCTTAAAAGCATCTCCTTGTGCATTAGTATCGTTATGTGGGTCCCCTGTGGAGATGATAAAAAACAATTTATAAGTTTTATAATACAGTGTCGCAGGGGTTCACTAGTTAAGTTCAGATACTTACACAGCTTCAGTTCTGTTTCCACCACAACTTGCCTCCTTTCCATCTTCTCTCTTCTCTGGAATTGAAATCACAATGGACCATATTACACAAATATTAACATATAGATACATATACATAAAGAACCTCCCATATTCTCATTTTCTAGAAACACATGAACATTGCTCATAATTAAGAGTACTAAAAAGATTATCCTACTGACTGTCACTCCCATATACCTGATAATGTGTTTGCTATCCTGAACTCATAACCCATTTGATACACTTTTGAATGAAGGTCTGTAAATCTAAAAGCCATTCAGCAGGAGCAAACATCAGTGAATTTCCCACAGAAACTAAAACAAAAAGTTAAGACTTCCTTACCTTCCTCTCCAACCTCTCCTCCCGCGTCTCTGCTCTTGTGGGTGGCGGAGCATCTCTGGGGTCCTAACCAACAGTGGGTAACAAAAACAACATTATATAATGTCACATAATACTGAAAAATATCTTAAGTATTTTGCATCATGCAAACAACAATCATCAGATTTTAACACGATCTGTAATCTTTACTAGCAGTCTAAAAAAAACAAAATAAATCTATTCAAAATAATCTTAAACAATATATTATTGCAAAAAGTACCTCAAAATGCCGGATAAAAGGGGCAATTCCGCAGTACGGCTGGTTGTGGTGTTTCTCGTGGGGCAGTTTCTCGAGTTGAGGCAGGAAAGGTATCGGGTCCCGCGGGGCAAACAATGCCAGCAGGTTCGGCGGAAGAAACTGAGTCATTGTTCACCTAGAAGAGAGAAATTAAAACCGATTCATTTAAAATTCAGACCAACCTTTAACAGAAGCCCTAAATACTAGATTTAAGCAGTTACGGTGGGTAAATGATTGAGAAGCTAACGTTAGAGATTTCAGCTACTCCAAGATCAGTCGAAAACCTAGCATGGACAAATTCGACGTTGGTAAACTTTAACTAAAAATGTGGAGTCTAAGTATCTTCCGGTATCTGGATCAATAACGAAACACCCCCTAAACGAGGTTCTAAAAGTTAGCAGCTAGCAGTACCAGTTAGCTAGGCTAGCTTCGAGCAAACAAACATCACTATGTTGCACTACATAAATGATTGAATAATCAGATTCTTCATTATTAGGTATTACATAAACAGGAACGAATTACACACGTAACGGTAGTGCAAATTTTGTTATAGGCGTGTAAACCAAAGCTCAATCCTGGTTATGGTCGGCTCTACTAATTCATGTCTACTGATCAGATGAGAAGATCGCCAACATTTCCACGGACGGCCTCCTGTAGCAAATTACCTCAACTTCTCATTCGGTTCCGACGAAACCTCCGATTTTAGCCCAGTAACCTCAGCGTGTTTCTGTGGGAAATCTTCGTGCATGAATATCTTAAATCCCTTTAGTATTTTTTTTTTTTTGTTGTTTTGAATTTCGGTCCACACAATACCCAACGTGTACTCTCTCACCAAGCTGAACGAGTCCTTTCTTAAAATGGCGCGAGGCCGTAAACCATTGTGGTATATTACGACGTTTTTGCTCGTCTGGTGGCACTTTACGACAGGGGTGTGGTTAAGTATAGCAAAAATCTATCTGTCTAATAAGTGATGTTTTTCTGCTATTTGGATTTGTTGAATTTGTTCTGTTTATTGAGGCATGTTTTGTATTTCATTCAAGTAATAATAAAATAAAAAAACTAAAACAAAAAGGAAAAAGAATCTAATGTCTGCAATCCGGGCATAATATACTCATATAGCAGTAGGCTACATTATGTAATGATCAAAATAAAACATGTATTTATCTCATATTTTTAGATTTTACACATGTAGGTCCTTGGCACTGAGAATGTCTGAAACCTCTGGTGTAAAGTATAGTACAGTTAAGTACAGTATAAAATGTTATTGTTCTGCATCAGAAAAGCGAGCTGCCATTCATTTTGTGTTATATGCTTCCTTCCAAAATATGTCTGACAGTTAGTCTAATAATAGACTTTTAATAACAGTAAAATATGAACAGTATTAATTGAAATGGGAATATATTTATGTATGAAATGTTAATAGCAATAAGACCATCTTTGATAACAGCACACCCTGTGCACTTGCACTGTATTCATCCCAAACACAAGAGGCACTATAACTGACGTTCCTCATATTTACTCTGTGGTTTGTTTTCATATGTAGTTCAAGATGGCGGAGTCAGAAGAGCCTAAAACAACCTGCAAGTTTCTTTTTAAGAAATCAAACAAGAAATTTTCTGCACGGAAAAGAAATGCAAGTGATAGCGATAAAGGTACAGTATTTTGTGCTAACTTTTATTTTGAATGCATGGGTTGACTGAGCAGATTTCTGTAGTCAATACAGTGAGTTGTCTGTTGAGTCAAAGTTTATGCCCAACGTAATTCTGATCACAACCGACTAACTGATGTATTAAATCAGTATTTTTGTGTGTTCATCAGGCAGAAGTAGCGGCGAGGAGGGCAGTGCTGTGGTCAGAAAGAAGAAAGCTGCTATTACGAACCCCATGATTCAGAAAGTATGTCGGTATTTTAAACGTTTCATGAAGTCAGAATCAGTCTGCATTTTTTTGTCTTTTACGAAGCTGTTGTTTACTCTGAAGCCATAACCACAAGTTATATACTGCATATCCCACCGTTTAGACAAAGAAAGTGGAGAGGGAAGCAGTCTCATCAAGTGAAAGTGAAGAGGAGAAAGGCGGCAAGAGTGTCACTGTCGCTTACAAGTCGACTCGGTCAGCGGTGAGTCTGTCTGATGTTTACAGTGTGGCGGTCGTGTTTTCTTATGATTTATATTATGATAAACCTTAAAGAATGCAAATGATTCATTTGATTCCATTCCGAACATGTGATTCTTGTAAATCAGTGTATTTATGTGTTTGTGTGTTACAGAAACCAGAGGGACCGGATGACATGGGGGCCACTGCTGTTTATGAGTTGGACACAGAGAGGGACAAAGATGCTCAGGCCATCTTTGAGCGCAGCCAGAAGATTCAAGAGGTATGGGTGGATAATACAATAACTAGCACCAACATTGTAAAGTCAAGTGTATTTGTACAGTGCTTTTTTTTTTTTACATTTTACAGATTTCTTCAAAGCAGGTTTACAGTAGTAAACAGAAAAACAGCATCTGCATTGCAAAATTGTCCAATCAGAATTCATTATTTTCATTTATTATCATTACACCTATTTCAGCTCTAAAGAAGATAATATAGTAGCATTATTCAGGTCAAATCAGTTCAGTTTTTTAGTGACATCATTTAATATTTTTGAGCACAGCAGAATTTATACATTTTGCTGAAAAGTAATTGTCTAAATATATAATCAGATAAATATATTACAAAAAGAGCCTCTATGGTCTATAACAACAAGTGTAAACAATCTCTCAATAAACAGATATTATGATGAACTTGCTTTTAAAGGGATACTTTTGACATCATCTACTCGCCCTCATATTGTTTCAAAACGTTCTTGTATTGAACACAGAAGGAGATATTAGGCAGGATGTTTATGTTTCTCTAAATCTGAAATGAACATAAAAAGACAAAATGATCAATAAAAGTATTATAAATATACACAACTTGTGTGTTATATTTTAAGTCCTCGAATTTTACAGTAGCGGAACAAAATGTGTGAGGAACAAAATGCTTATAGGCCCTCCAGGCCTCTGGGCCCACTGTACACAGTCCCCCTTCTCAATCTATGTAGTTTGAGTTAAAAAATGTGCAAATGTTAATATTCACATGTAAAACTGATGTTATTACTTTTTGTTGACTACAGCTTTGCATTTTTAACTAGATATTTTCTTGCAGAGTTTCACACAGCTCATTTTATGGTAGAACATGGGTGTCCAACCGTGCTCCTGGAGGGTTACCTTCCTGCAGAGTTGCAAGGAAAAAAAAAAAAAATTCTCTGCAAGTAGTTAAAAATGCAAAGATGTAGTCAACAAAAAGTAATATCAGTTTTACATGTGAATATTAACATTTGCACATTTTTTTAAACTCAAAATACATAGATTGAGAAGGGGAACTGTGTACAGTGGGCCCAGAGGCCTGGAGGGCCTATAAGGGTCTTCCCTAAGGGCCCCGGTTCTGGAACGAGATTTCTACTGGCCCTCCCACCACCCACAACCGACCCCTCACTCGTTACCCCGGAATTCGCAATGCAATGACCAGTACAGGGAGCCCAGTTTACCTTGAAACACCATTCATTGTCAATACTGTGGATAATCCTTTTTTATACCCTAAACAGGCAACGTGAACGGAGTTACAACTCATAAAATCAAAACTACATCAAATATTTTTAAAAAATTCCTTTGGATATGTTTTACTTAAGTCCAGATGAAATAAGAAGTGACATGAAATAATTTTTTGCTGATCATTTTCCAGTCGTGCCTGTTTAAGGGTTAAGAAAATAGATGGTGAATTTCCATTTCATGCTGACTTTTAAAATACATTATTACTGATATTTTTTGGCTGGCCACAATAGGCACAATCTCTTAATGTCTGTATTTTATTCATAGGAGTTGTCTGGTAAAGAAGACGATAAGATTTATCGTGGCATCAACAACTACCACAAATTCATTAAACCTAAAGATTCCACCATGGGCAATGCCTCCTCTGGTATGGTCAGGTGAGTCAGTAGAAATGTTGGTCAAATGCTGGTCCTGTTTGCTGTGACTAAATATGTAAGACACACAACTTTTAATTGATCCACAATGTCTTGTATGTGATAGGAAAGGACCAATCAGAGCCCCTGAGCACCTCAGGGCCACAGTCCGGTGGGATTACCAGCCTGACATTTGTAAAGACTATAAAGAGACAGGCTTCTGTGGGTTTGGAGGTTAGTAAGCCACAGGTTTCCTCTCTATTCTTGCCTTTCTTTTGAGGTTCATGTTAACACCTATGGCAAACGTCATTGCAGGAATAAACATGTCATTTTTTAATCCTCAGACAGCTGCAAGTTTCTGCATGACCGCTCGGACTACAAGCACGGCTGGCAGATTGAGCGAGAGCTTGAAGAAGGAAGATATGGGGCAAACGGTTAGCCATCTTTAGGTACAGGTCTTTGAAAACATTTAGCTTCTTTTGTTCTGTTTTCTGACGTATTGTTTCTCACAGATGATGAGAACTATGAAGTGAGCAGTGATGAGGAAGATCTTCCTTTCAAGTGTTTCATTTGTAGAGAGTCCTTTAAGAACCCTATTATTACAAAGTAAGTGCTACATCAAGCCATGGCCAGTTTGAATTGCAAATGCTGTTCCCCACTCTTACCACCACAGCACAAATCCACATTATGATGCTTTACATGTACATCATATCTACATTTTTTTGACATTGTGTTTGCATGTTGTAGCCACATATTTGACTGCAGACCTAGTATGTCATTCTCAATTTAAAAGTATAATTTCTTTGTTTTCCAGGTGCCGGCACTACTTCTGCGAGACCTGTGCTCTCCATCACTACCGCAAGTCCAAGCGCTGCTATGTTTGTAACCAGCAGACCAATGGTGTCTTCAACCCGGCTAAAGGTGCTTATTTTCCATTAATCACAAATGACTAGACAAGCTTTGGTCAATTGGTCAGACACTCTTGGAGCCCTGATAAATTCACTCACTAATGTCATATATAATATGAAATGGATAATAAGGAAGTCATTTTTGGTGTATTTTTTTTTTCTTCCAGAGCTCATGGCTAAGATGCAGAAACAGCAGGCAGCTGCTGACCAGCCTCCCTCAGATGAGGATGACTAGCACCACACAGCCTCTTTCTGTATTCTACTTAAGTCAATCAGTGTTTCCAGTTGCGTTGTAAATTTTCAGAACCTTTGAAATAAACATGCACTCTTTTGTAGAACTTTTTTTTTTTTTTTTGGTGATTCTTTCCTTCATTCTCAGAAATCTCCCAGGATGAGACTCGACAATCTGTTCGTCATTCACTAGAGATGCACTATATTATTGGCCAATATTTCACACCAAGGAAGATAACTTTAACTGAAGTTTTAATAATTGTTCTAATTCTATGAAAATAGTGAAGTCCACACCACAGCTATAATGGTAATGATGCAGAGGAACAATATCATTGCAATAACTTTTGTTTTCCAGCTTATGAACGATAAAAACATTCAACAGCCAATCAGAATCCACCCTACTTTAAAGGGCTTGAGCATTCAAGAAGGCAGATGACATCAATCGTCAGTGTGGACGACAATATAGTAAACATCATTTTCTCTCTTTTTTGGTGTGAAGAGGACTTTAGACAGGCTTTTTAAATGATCAGTATCAGTCGATATTAAACATTTAATTATTCATACTCATTTACCCTATTTTTACATTCGGTGAGTGTGAGTTAAGTGAGTGTTGTTCGTTGATGACAAAGGTAAAGTTTTACTACTAATAAACAAATCTCAAAATGAAATCCATTTTTCATGCTCTACACTTTAATGCTGCTTAATGCTTAAATGCCTACCATTTAAAATGACATTTATTTTAATATATTTTGGCAAAATAGTATACAATTTTAATATCCGCTATTTATCAGTTGTTGGTCAAAACATGAAAATAATAAGCTTATTTGTAAAATTTTAATGTCAATGCATCCCTATTATAAACTGTTTAGTATGTCGAGAAATCACTATTGCAGCTGTTTTTCAAAATAAGCTGTAATGTAACAAACAACATTCTAAATGTGTATATATATATAAAAACCGCAAACAACATAAACGGCAACATTTATTCCATTTGACCAAGATGTAAATATGCTGAAAATACACATACGGTCCACTGAAGTACTTCCTTCTGTAACGCATGCCAAGAACAGAAATTAATCTTAGCAAAAATACAACCGAACTAATATTTTTAAACTAATAACTGCACCAGATAGCAGGAAAAAAAAAAAAAAAAGTGTCCTCTAGCATATTTTTTTTGTGGCACCATTCCCACAATTCATCCATAAATTGGACAGTGCTATGTTGAGTTTGACTTTACTGACAGCTCTTTATGCTTGACTGGACAAATATGCTAGGATACATGGCAATTCAATTGTGAACCTGTGTTGCTGTAAGCTGGTAGACATTCATAGAGTGTCATTAGTTCAGTTGAAACGCATAGAACACGTTTCAGTAGCCTAAAGTGATCACCATTGTCACATGGCCAGTCTGTAAGCGTAACTAAAATGTAGGCGAGGGTGCGCAGTGCATGCCTCAGACTCTAGTTCATGCTTCTGAATGCATTAGCAAGGCTATGTGGCTGCTGGCTTTTCATTTCTCTTCTTACAGTCTCTCCTTATAGTTTCATTGACGTACACAAATCACAAAGACAACCAAGAAACATCCCAGAGTCACTTGTAGCTTCTTTGAAGCTCTTTGTAATGTCTCTATCACATTCACATAGAACAGGCCTTCCCTTTTTCTCCCTTCACACTAAAAAGAAAAAAGACACAAAACAAAATCTTCCACATTTCTCAATTTCTCATTAAGAGTCCTATGGTAAATCACACCTTTCCATCCAATCCATCGTCCCTCCATCTCTTATCTGTTTAATGTCAAAAATCCCAGTCATCCACATCCAGGTTGCTGAGATCAGACTCCAGACTAGCTAGTCCAGTGGGCGAATCCTGAGGTTGCATGCGGTCTAGGCTGCTGATTGGAGAAACTGGACGCAGGAGCTCAGGAAGAGCCTCGGATGGTCTGCGCTTTATCTGAAATGTTACATTGACCACAATAAAACAAGTGAGCGACCACTTTGTGTTTAAATTTGTACGAATATATCAGGTATTTGCTCAGAAGGTGGTAAAACTCACTTGTTTGAAGAAGGAATGGCCTATCAGAGAGCTGGCAGAAGGTCTGTGGTAAGACATAACATCAATTTCAATCTATTCATTGCACCACAAAAGTATAACCTACTTGGTAACACTTTACAATAAGGTTTCATTGTTAACATTAGTTAACATAAACTAAATCAATGAACCACACTTCTACAACATTTATTATTTTAATTATTATTTATTATTACATTTACTAATACATTTTTAAAATCAAAAGTTTTATCTGTTAAAGGGATAGTTCACCCATAGCGGGGATAGTTCAATAACTTTCCATAGCAGAAGTCAATGAGGCCCATCAACTATTTGGTTACCCATATTCTTCAAAATGTATTTTTTTTTTGTGCTCAGCAGCACATTAACGCAGGTTTGGAATGACATGATGGTGAGTAAATGATGACAGAATTTTCTTTTTTGAACATTAGTTTTTAATGTTCCTCAGAAAATGTTAATCTTTAACATTAGTTAATGCAACTAAACAATGAACAAATGTATATTTATTAACTAACATTAACAAAGATTATTAAATGCTGTAAAAAATATATTGCTCAGTTAATTTTAAATAATGCTAAGAAATGAGACCTTTTGTAAAGTTTTTATCATTTACTTATAAGAAACTTTCTAAAGTTTATCAATTTGGAGCTCAACATCCTGGATCCCCTTTCACTTTCATTACAAGGAAAAGAGTGTTCAGTCCATTCCTGAAAATTTCTCTTTTTCTGTTCCACAGAAAAAAAGGAAACCATACAGGTTTGGAATGATATGATGGTCAATCATGACAGAATTTTGAATTAGTCCTTTAAAAATAAATACAAATCGGAAGCAGTTGAGTTTTATATTGACCTTTTCTCAGGATCTCTCTGCAGACAAAGTTCCACAAAGGCATGAAAGTGAGGACTGAAGGTCCGGCTGTATGGGTTTCCCGCAGAGGAGGATGAGGGCTCTCCATTAGTGTGGCGAGCTCCACTGGCACCGGGGCCCTCGCAGATCCCAGAGTCGGCCCCTGAGCGAGACGGTTTCATGCTCAGTTCTTCAGGGGGGATGGTGGTGGTGTCCAGCAGGCAGGGGACTGTACCATTCAACTTCTCTAACAACATCTGACACAGGCAAAGAGATAGTTTATGAAGCTAAATGGAAGTTAAAAAGGATCGATAAAGCAAGTGTTTGCCTTACCTGCGTAGCTGGCATGTCTTTGAAGGGCACGTGTCCATTAGCTAGTTCACAGGCAGTGATGCCCAAACTGTAAATGTCTGAGCGGAAGTCATATCCCTGAAGATTCTGTGGAGACCGTGATATATATATATATATTATATATATATACACACACACATACATACATACATACATACATACACACACACACACACACAGTCAAACCAAAATTTATTCGGACACCTTCAACATTTTCTCACATTATCACAGTTTATTCGCTATAGTTTTGAAAATGGTAATAAAATATGACAAGAGTTAAACTGTGTCAGAACAAATTCATCTTGATAATGTTAGATAACTTTGATAGAAAGGTATGTAATGGATTACAATCAACCAATCAGCTGTCAGCTGTTAAATTTAAGTACACAATTAGCTAATACCAATTTAGGTCAACCAATTACCAAGCAATGCTTCATTTTGTTCAGTCTGTGGTGTAAAAGGTCGCATTTGCAATTAAAGAAAAAACACTTAAGCAAAACATGGTCAGGTCAAAGTGTATGAATAATTTTGGTCCTACATTTTTATCAATTTTACTGGTAGTCCACTGTATGAAGAATATTTGGGTATAATATGTCACAGTTTACTTTATTTTGCTATCCTCACTTACATAAATGAACTATAGAGTCCTGCACCCACTAGTAAAAAATTATATCTGGTGTCTGAATAATTTTTGGTCTGACTGTGTGTGTGTGTGTGTGTGTGTGTAATATATATATATATATATATATACAGTGGGGAGAACAAGTATTTGATACACTGCCGATTTTGCAGGTTTGCCCACTTACAAAGCATGTAGAAGTCTGTAATTTTTATCATAGGTACTCTTCAACTGTGAGAGACAGAATCTAAAACAAAAATCCAGAAAATCACATTGTATGATTTTTAAATAATTAATTTGCATTTTATTGCATGACATAAGTATTTGATACATCAGAAAAGCAGAACTTAATATTTGGTACAGAAACCTTTGTTTGCAATTACAGAGATCATACGTTTCCTGTAGTTCTTGACCAGGTTTGCACACACTGCAGCAGGGATTTTGGCCCACTCCTCCATACAGACCTTCTCCAGATCCTTCAGGTTTCAGGGCTGTCGCTGGGCAATACGGACTTTCAGCTCCCTCCAAAGATTTTCTGTTGGGTTCAGGTCTGGAGACTGGCTAGGCCACTCCAGGACCTTGAGATGCTTCTTAGGGATCCACTCCTTAGTTGCACTGGCTGTGTGTTTCAGGTCGTTGTCATGCTGGAAGACCCAGCCACGACCCATCTTCAATGCTCTTACTGAGGGAAGGAGGTTGTTGGCCAAGATCTCACGATACATGGCCCCATCCATCCTCCCCTCAATGCGGTGCAGTCGTCTTGTCCCCTTTGCAGAAAAGCATCCCCAAAGAATGATGTTTCCACCTCCATGCTTCACGGTTGGGATGGTGTTCTTGGGGTTGTACTCATTCTTCTTCTTCCTCCAAACACGGCGAGTGGAGTTTAGACCAAAAAACTCTATTTCTGTCTCATCAGACCACATGACCTTCTCCCATTCCTCCTCTGGATCATCCAGATGGTCATTGGCAAACTTCAGACGGGCCTGGACATGCGCTGGCTTGAGCAGGGGGACCTTGCGTGCGCTGCAGGATTTTAATCCATGACGGCGTAGTGTGTTACTAATGGTTTTCTTTGAGACTGTGGTCCCAGCTCTCTTCAGGTCATTGACCAGGTCCTGCCGTGTAGTTCTGGGCTGATCCCTCACCTTCCTCATGATCATTGATGCCCCACGAGGTGAGATCTTGCATGGCGCCCCAGACCGAGGGAGATTGACCGTCATCTTGAACTTCTTCCATTTTCTAATAATTGCGCCAAAGTTGTTGCCTTCTCACCAAGCTGCTTGCCTATTGTCCTGTAGCCCATCCCAGCCTTGTGCAGGTCTACAATTTTATCTCTGATGTCCTTACACAGCTCTCTGGTCTTGGCCATTGTGGAGAGGTTGGAGTCTGTTTGATTGAGTGTGTGTACAGGTGTCTTTTATACAGGTAACGAGTTCAAACAGGTGCAGTTAATACAGGTAATGAGTGGAGAACAGGAGGGCTTCTTAAAGAAAAACTAACAGGTCTGTGAGAGCCGGAATTCTTACTGGTTGGTAGGTGATCAAATACTTATGTCATGCAATAAAATGCAAATTAATTATTTAAAAATCATACAATGTGATTTTCTGGATTTTTTAGATTCCGTCTCTCACAGTTGAAGTGTACCTATGATAAAAAATTACAGACCTCTACATGCTTTGTAAGTAGGAAAACCTGCGAAATCGGCGGTAATACTTGTTCTCCCCACTGTGTGTGTGTGTATATATATATATATATATATATATATATATATATACAGACCCCAAAATTTAGATTGGTACAGTATATGAAACGTACCTGCTGCAGAACCTCTGGACTGAGCCACGGTAGTACTTTAACACTGTACTGGGGAAAATCGTGTACAACACGTGCTCTCTGACCGTGACGGATCAAGCTGAAGATACTCCTGAGACCGGACAGATACACCTGCCCATCTGCTGCAATCAGGACGTGGCTTGACTTCACACTCCTACAGACACAGATTAAGATGATTAAAAAGTATTATTGTAGCACCTACATTAAAAGCATAAGACCAACAGTCTGGTGTGGTGGTTGATATATTAACCTGTTTGACTAATAACAATAATAAATAACCATGAGTGTACATGTGTTCCTCACCGGTGAACGTAGCCCATCTGATGTATGTACTCCAGCGCTCTCAGCACACCCAGAAGGATGTAGGCAATTGTCTGCTCACTCAAACCATCAGCAAAATGTGTACAGATCAAGTCTCGTGCTGATCCTTATAAAGAAGAGAAACACAAAAGAATGTTAAGAAAAAACATTTTCAACTGGTACTATGAGCAGCTCAGACTTAATATAGTTGATGCAGAATGTCTCAGCTAACCGTAGGCCATGAAGGGTGTGATCACCCACAGTTCATTCTCAGCAATGAAGACGCTCTTGTATGGGAGGATACAGGGGTGGTGGAACAGCTTAGACACATGGAGTTCTCCCTATGGAAAAATAAACAGAAAGTGGTTGCAATGCCTATGTATACTGTATATACCAGCGATATACATGACTATGGTAATTTACTAGTTAAAGTGCCCCTATTATGCTATTTCAAAGTTTCCTAATTTAGTTTTGGAGGTCTCCAACAGCAGGTTTACATGCATCAAAGGTCAAAAAAACAGTTTAATTTTCTCATAATATACATTGCACATCACCACAATGTTCAATGATTCTCAAATGACTCGATGGATGAATCAGTCTCTCTAAATGCCTCCTTTACGTGAGCCTATTTTGCTCTGATTGGTCAGATGGCCCAGTCTGTTGTGATTGGTCTACCACGTACAGCGGGTATTTTGGAAGCGAAAGGCTTCTTAAAGCTCAGCGAAAGTACACACTGTAAAGACAGTAATGATGACGTCGATTTTACACCAATCCCAGCGTGAGTCCGAATCGATGATGAAACATTGGAAGAACTAGTTATTCAATCCAAACCTTGAGCAGGACGTTTCTTAGTGATGCTACTCAGTTTGAGGTACATTATGAGATGTTTCAACTGTAATTCTTCACCATCAGCATTAACAAGTGTGCGTCCACCAACAAACAGTGTGTGTGTGTGTGTGTGTGTGTGTGTGTCTAATTTATTGCGGTGCACATGCGGGAACTGTATTAATAACAGCACATATTAGCCAAGCACTAACGTGAATGACTGATGGAACATTAAAGTTTGCAAAACAAATCTTGTTCCATCCTTTATCTTTACTCAAACTAGTAAGAATTACAGACAATCTGCATTAATAGACACAGTTTTAGGTAATACTGCACAGCCCACAGCTGATTTACAGTAGTGTTTCAGTAAGACAGTAATAATGTGAGTTAGCCGGTTAGCCAGATACCTACACAATAGGGGTGTGACAAGATCTTGTACCATGATGTGACGAGATTGCTCGTCGAGTGAAAACCTGTCTCGCGATATCGCCATGACAATAAAGTGAGGGTGAAATTAGCATAGAATATGCCACCGCTACGTTTACATTACATCCTCCACTGTCGTTTTGCTTTTTTTATGGAAATAAAAACCATTTAATTCAGTTGGATAATGGTCGCTTCAATTGTAAACTATTGTAAACGTCTGCTCTGCGACTGCATCTGAGCTGCAGCAGGAAATCACAGTTCACTGGTCACGTGATGAGAGTAAGGTGAGATGACTGACAGGACTATGGCGGAAAATTTGTGCGCAACAGAGCCTGATAGAGTGTCTGATAAATGTCTTATTATCTAGAATGCGCGCTCAGCACCGCCGCTCCCTATACACAGAGTACGTGCGATCGCAAATCTAAAGCGGAAGTAAACGCGAGCTCCCTGATTCGCGCAAATTAGGCGACATAGCCTGTCTCACAATGTCAAAGCTATATAGGTTGGGTTGAGTAGTTGTAACCACCTCTTAACTCTGGTCTCTGTTTGCACTTTGTATATTGAGAGAGTACTTTGATTATGGTTGCACTTATTATTTGCATTTAATATTTATTTTTGTTATTTATACTGTTTTTATTTCTATGTTCAATTTGTGGAATGGAGTTCAATTAGGAGGTCACACACAGCCTCAATCAGAAGTTCTGGAAGCTCATAATTCATGTACAGTAAGGTCTGAATAGACTCATGTAAAATCATACAGGAGAAAAGCCAGTCAGTTAAGTTTGTGGCAAAACCTTTTACAGTGCTTGAGTATTGTTGTCTTTCAATGCATTTGATAATTCATACTCAGAAAGTAGAACTGAAACATTGCAAAATGCACCTGCAGGCTATTTTTCCAGTCATGAATTTTGTCATTGAGGATTTCTTAAAAATACTGTGCAAAAATCTGTGAAAAAACGATTTGTTTAATTGACTCAGAGTCGACTCTTACTTTTGAGAGACAATAGTTTTATATATGGTGCACTTTCAGATTTAAAACTTTGCAGGATGTTTTCATTCACTTAGAACTATGTTACAAACTACATGAAAGGTAATTTTCAAAAATCCATAATAGGGGCACTTTAAGTATTTGTTCTGCACCAGCTAGTCGACTAATAAAAACACTACTCAAACATTGCAAAAGGATTTTTGAAATACAAATTGAAATTGTTGTTATTAACTAAAACTATTAATAATTGCTTTTGTTGATTGAAATAAAAATATTAGATGAGCTGAATCTGATACTAAACTTGACATTAACTGAAATAGGTGAAGTGAATAACACTGATTATCTCTTCATCACGCCACCTGTTAGTAGGTGGGATATATTAGGCAGCAAGTGTACATTTTCTCCTCAAAGTTAATGTGTTAGAAGCAGGAAAAATGGGCAAGCATAATGATTTGAGTGAGTTTGACGAGGGCCAAATTGTGATGGCTAGATGTTCTTATTAATGTATATTGCCCTTTTTTATTTTGAAACTTATTTTGTTATAGGTGATGTGAGGTTTGTGAATACAACAAAATATTAATTTCAGTTATTTTGCTTTATTCATAATTAAATAAAATAAAATTACTTAAAATGTCCATCTCTAGTATATTCTGAGAGAAGCCCTGCTGTCACTTTCTACTGACCTGTAAGTAATTGACCATGTCATTAGTACAGGAATCCAGATCAATACGCCGGATGGCCACATGCTCCCCTGTAGGTTTGTACCTGGCCAGATTCACTGTCATCAAGTCCTCCAAACCTCGACCTACACAAGCACAAGCACAGACAAACACACACTTATCAGCTGTAGGAATCACAGACGATCGCAGAGAACCTCACAGAGATGTCTGTACTAGTGATGTGCAGTCTTGGTCTCACCTACGACAGTACGCAGCTCATAGGCACTGTTGTCTGGAAGAAAGCTTCCCATGGTGTCCCTGGGTGGGAGAGGGCTCAGAGACTCTTGACTGTCCTCATGGGCCTGAGTCAATGAAAAGAGTCATTAGTCAAACGAGGCAACACACTCTGGCCCACAAATGTACTTACAACCTCTACAGTGTTATGCCACTGGGGGCGGGGCTAATAAACAAAGTGCAAACTGAATATGACTGTGTCTCGATCACCTTCCTGATGTCAGACAGTTTATTGTGAACATAAACTTGGGCATTAGTATGGGCCTTGATCCACTAAATATTGAGAAACTAGGAAGTGGATTGAGAAACAATTCAGATCCCAATTCATTATTCCTAGTATAGCCCAATCAACACAATTAAATCCTTTTAACATTCTTGAATTATTAGATTGTGAGCCCTGTGATTTTACTGGAGGTGCATTTGTGAAAGTGGTTTGTGGGTACGTAGTCATACAGTGACCCAATAAAATATTTCAACACTCAATTAACACTTACAAATGTATGAATGTCATTACATTAGATGATCAAATGGCATCTATTTTTTAGAAATTTTATTTCTCTCTTTTCCAAGCAGAACATTTAGCAAAAAAGCTTGTGACAATAAATGTCTAATTTTACTAAATATTTTATTTTTAAAAAAATGCAGCAAATCATCATATTAGAATGATTTCTGAAGGATCATGTGACACTGAACACTGCAGTAATGAAGCTAAAAATTCAGCTTTGCCATCAGAAATTTTAAATTTTAAAACATATTCAAATAGAAAAGTTATTTTAAATCGTAATAGAATTTTACAATATTACTGTTTTTCCTGTATTTTTGATCCAATAAATACAGCTTTGGTGAGCATAAGAGACTTCTTTCAAAAACATAAAGAAAAACAAACTCCAAACTTTTGAACTTTATGTGCTTACTCTGCTGGTGTACATGTGTGAAGTTTTACATCCACTACAATGACCTTAGGACCAGTTTTTTGAAAGTCACAGCAAAAAGTTAAAGATCTCTGGATAAAGGTCTAGCGTTATTTGTTTGCAGATGCTATTTTGTTTATTAATGCGAATACATTTTGTTTAAGTGTTTTTTTTTTTATTTGACTGTGCATTCACAGATGTTGTAGGGAGTTTGGAAGACAATATATTGAAACATTAAAGTCTTTTGAATGTGATCCAGCATTAACCTTTAGTGTTTCTGACAGGATTTGTGTCACCGTGCAAGCAGTGTTTGGGTTGCAAACATTTTAAGTGCATGTTAGCTTTACTTCAAAAGCATCATAGTATTTTGGGATGTCAACCAAATATACTATGACCTTCAATGTCAGTTTCAGTGAATTAGAAAACATTTCAAGTACACACATTAACAATCACAGATAACAGCACAAACCAACCTGGTTTTGAAGAGGGGAAGGGTTTTTATTGCACATACACTGATAAATCCCAGCCATTGCAAAGCTCTTCAGAGAATCATACAGATCAAGTACTGAGAAACGGCAGATTATGGCTAATTAAAGATTCAGTCCAACTGTTCTGAAACTCAGTACGAGGCGAGGCGAGAAGTTGAAACTGCAGCAGGAATGGCCTCACAAAACTCTGCATATTTGCAAAAGCATGTTATAAGCATCAAATAAACTGTACAATACACTGCTGAATTTGGTCATAGATATACATGATCCCATTAAGACCAAGTACTTTTTTTTTCTTACATTAGTTTCCATTAGCGCTGCCATGGAACTCACAGATAATATTAACAATAACATCCTCTCAAATATGATGAGAGTCATGAGAAAATGAGAGATCATGCAGGTCTATGGCAATTCATAAAAAACATTTTATGCCCTTTGATGTGTTTGCAGGACTATTTCAGTGAACAGTGCAGCAAGCCCAGGCTTTGACAGGATGACTCCATGTGTTGCATTAACACAATGAACATCATCCCTCTTCACATGCTTAGGTGACCAATGACAACATTATCATTATTCCTGGTGTTGGTTTGTTCTTTGTGACAACTCTTATGAGTGAATTTCGTAAGATAGATTTCTTAAATTGCATTAATGAACGGTAATGCAGAATAAGTCTCACTGATTCACAATGTGTCAATTTATGAGGTGAAAGTGCAGTAGCAGTAACAACAACACACAAATCACAGACTAACCCTTTACATCCTTAATTATCTGTTGAATTAGACTGCTAATCATTATTAGCTAAAGAAGCAATTCATTAAATTCACTCAAAGTTTATGTCCTCCATTTAAAGGGACAGCTCACCCAAAAGTGCAAACAGTATGTACTCATCCCTTAGGCTACCACATGACTTTAGAAAGTTTTAATGTTAAGTATATTTTAAAAGTAATTAACACTTTTATTCAGCAAGGGTACATTACACTGTTCATAAGTGACAGTAAATGTGTTTATAATGGCTCAAATAAATGCAATTCTTTGGAACTTACTATATTCCAAAGCATGTAAATCATGGTTTTCAATAGTATATCCAAAATACTTTAACATTGATGCATCAATTCATCATATTAGAATGATTTCTGAAGGATCATGTGACAATGAAGACTGGAGTAATGATGCTAAAAATTGCCATCAAAGGAATAAAATTACATTTTAAATAGTGCTGGGCAATCGATTAATCGCATCCAAAATAAGTTTGTGTTAACATAATATATGTGTGAGTACTGTGTCTAATATATATATATATACACACTCACCTAAAGGATTATTAGGAACACCTGTTCAATTTCTCATTAATGCAATTATCTAATCAACCAATCACATGGCAGTTGCTTCAATGCATTTAGGGGTGTGGTCCTGATCAAGACAATCTCCTGAACTCCAAACTGAATGTCAGAATGGGAAAGAAAGGTGATTTAAGCAATTTTGAGCGTGGCATGGTTGTTGGTGCCAGACGGGCCGGTCTGAGTATTTCACAATCTGCTCAGTTACTGGGATTTTCACGCACAACCATTTCTAGAGTTTACAAAGAATGGTGTGAAAAGGGAAAAACATCCAGTATGCGGCAGTCCTGTGGGCGAAAATGCCTTGTTGATGCTAGAGGTCAGAGGAGAATGGGCCGACTGATTCAAGCTGATAGAAGAGCAACTTTGACTGAAATAACCACTCGTTACAACCGAGGCATGCAGCAAAGCATTTGTGAAGCCACAACACGCACAACCTTGAGGCGGATGGGCTACAACAGCAGAAGACCCCACCGGGTACCACTCATCTCCACTACAAATAGGAAAAAGAGGCTACAATTTGCACGAGCTCACCAAAATTGGACAGTTGAAGACTGGAAAAATGTTGCCTGGTCTGATGAGTCTCGATTTCTGCTGAGACATTCAGATGGTAGAGTCAGAATTTGGCGTAAACAGAATGAGAACATGGATCCATCATGCCTTGTTACCACTGTGCAGGCTGGTGGTGGTGGTGTAATGGTGTGGGGGATGTTTTCTTGGCACACTTTAGGCCCCTTAGTGCCAATTGGGCATCGTTTAAATGCCACGGCCTACCTGAGCATTGTTTCTGACCATGTCCATCCCTTTATGACCACCATGTACCCATCCTCTGATGGCTACTTCCAGCAGGATAATGCACCATGTCACAAAGCTCGAACCATTTCAAATTGGTTTCTTGAACATGACAATGAGTTCACTGTACTAAAATGGCCCCCACAGTCACCAGATCTCAACCCAATAGAGCATCTTTGGGATGTGGTGGAACGGGAGCTTCGTGCCCTGGATGTGCATCCCACAAATCTCCATCAACTGCAAGATGCTATCCTATCAATATGGGCCAACATTTCTAAAGAATGCTTTCAGCACCTTGTTGAATCAATGCCACGTAGAATTAAGGCAGTTCTGAAGGCGAAAGGGGGTCAAACACAGTATTAGTATGGTGTTCCTAATAATCCTTTAGGTGAGTGCATATACACAGTATAAAAATGCAAATATTTCTTAAATATATACATGAAGGAGTGTGTATTTATATATAGATAATAATTATAAACAGTACACACACATATATTATGTAAACAAACTTTTATTTTGGATGTGATTAATCGCGATTAATCGATTACCCAGCACTAATTTTAAATTATATTATTATATTACAATTGAAAAAAAAATATTTTAAATTGTAATAATACAATTTCACAATATTACCGTTTCACTGTTTCTGATCAAATAAAAGCAGCCTTTGTGAGCTCTTCTTTTAAAAATTGTACCAGCCCCAAACGTTTAAACAGTAGTGAACCTATCAATATTTATTATTATTTAAATATAAATCAGTATTTATATTTATACCCCAAGTCTTTGCTTCCCTTTGGTTTATCAAAAACTCCTTACAATAATAAACCTCTAGTGACCTCAGTGAGTTTCTTGGGCCATAACATTTCCTCATTAAAATATGAGCACTTCCCTCTTCTGGACCCTCAGACTGAGCGGGTGTGAGGTATGAGTGTCACAGCAGCACGATGAGTGCGTGCATGCACGCAAACACAGGAGCACAGGGGGATGTATTCATCTGAGCGCAAACACACCATTAATCTTACATTTGCACATTTACACAAGCACACACCAGCTCACATGCTCATCCACACACCAACAGGCGGATGGAAAAGCAGGAAGATATTCCACACTTACTTTCCTTAGTGGGCTTGCCTGAGTTTGCTCTGGTGTAGAGAAACCATGTAAATGACGCAAAAGACACACATACAAACAAACAATCTGCCTTTAAAGTGGTTCTCACAAATTTAAGAAACATCTAGAACATCTTTTTTCTGAGACCCTCTCTTAGCTTATTATCAACATCCTGCCAATTGAAACGCTCTACATCCTTCATGCGATTGAATCAATTAAAAAAGATATTTGGTATAAAATTAAAGAATATATATCATTGATACCTATTTATTAGATAGGAGAAAGGGGGGGGAACTAACAATGAAACAAGTCGATGAAATAAGAAAGATTATAACATAAATAAATATAAGAAACACAGTATCTGTCAATTATTTTAATTGTCTAGTCAAAATTGACACCACATATATTATGATCTATAATCGCAGCATATTGCATAAATGAACAAAATCATTTAAGAAAGCAGCAATTCTATTTATATTACTTGAGCACTCAATTCAACAAAAAAGGATAAACCATCAGAAAAACATTCTTTAATATCTATTTTTAACAGTTTTTTTTTTTTCAATTGAACTATCTTGGTGACCAACCATTTTTATTTATGCATTGCCATGGAACACGTAACAGCCAAAAGCAAACAAAACTTAGCGTCTTTAAAGCGGACATGAAGCAGCGATTATGGACTACAACAAAATGAATGGAAGCAGACATAGAAAAAGTAACATCTAAAAAAATCCCTTCATTGTCCATGGACTACACACCATCTTAGAGACAGGCAACTTTGGAAATTAATTCATAATAGGTACCATCAAAGCCCCTTTCAAGGAAAGTCTGTTCACTCGGCAGCCATATTTGCAATGCCTTCGGGCAGCTATTTTGGGCATCCAAGACCAAGTCCTATCTACTTGAATGGGGGAATTCTGAAATCTCAAAAACCGCTTTCAAATCAGCAACAAAATCTGACATGAACTGTAACATGACATGACCATAAATGTTGTTTCTTATGCTCAAATAGCGTATTTTTCAGGCTAGACCAGCCAATGCACAAGTGCAGTCCTAACCACGAGTCTCAGGTTTCTATGGGAACCAGAGCTTCTAACAGCAGCTGCAGTGACGCAATGACTTTACCAATCAGTGATTGGCTTTTTTTATTTAGAAAGCGGGTGGTATTCCGCCATATTGCGTGTTGCTGTTTCTCCCATTCATAAGTAAAAGGAGTGAACTGTATTTCTATATCTATAGTCTTTGGTACTACATAGAATTTAGACTATCAAGACACTGTGGCTGTACAGTTTATATATACATATATTTCAAAGCCACTTGGCATTAAAATAAATCTCTTGAACAAGACCAATGTCAGCAAAAGCAAACTGGAGAATTATACACCACACAAGTCTGAAATCATTTTTACATGACAGTTAAGCTATTGTTTGTACCACTACAGTCTAACATATTTGTTCAAATTATTTCCAATAGTCTAATATAGACTACCTTTCAAAAGTTTGGAGTCAGTACAATTCTTGGTAAAACTTTAGTATGGGGAACACATATTCACTATTAACTCAATAAACTCCTAATTTACTGCTTATTAATAGTTAGTAAGGTTGTTTTTGTAGTTTTAAGTTTAGGTATTGGTAGGATTAAGGGATGGATAATGCATTAATATGAGCTTTATAAGTACTAATAAACAGCCAATATCCTAGTAATATGCATGCTAATAAGCAACTAATTCATAGTGAGAACTGAACCCTAAAATAAAGTGTTACCCAATTTTTAATGTTCTTGAAAGACTATTCTCCTACACTCACCAAGGCTGTTTATTTGAACAAAATAATTTGTGAAATATTATTACAATTTAAAATAGCTGTTTTCCTGTTGAATATATTTTCCAAATGTAATTTATTGCTGTGATATCAAAGCTGATTTTCAGCATCATTACTCCAGTCTTCAGTGTCACATGATCCCTCAGAAATCATTCTAATATGATGATTTTCTGCTCAAGAAACATTTCTCATAATTATCAATGTTGAAAACAGTTGTGGTGCTTAATATTTTTGTGCAAACCTTGATCGTTTTTTTACAGAATTCTTTGATGAATAGATGGTCACTAGCTGAATAATAGTAATAATTTATTTTAAAAAGACATTTTACTGACCCCAAGCTTTTGAAAGGTTGTGTATATTATAATGTTATTTATTGCAAATAAATGGCAGAGAATATGAATATTTATACTGATGCTGTCAAAAGGCACAGGCATCAAAAAGTAAAAAGATATGATGCCTTTTTTTATCTGGATTTCACTGTAAACTAGTCTATAAGTAAAAAAGCTCACAATCTACCAATACATATAGTACTCCTCTAACAGATTTCATACGGCTTCACCTTAGACCTCCCCTACATATCGGTTGCAGTGACTCAGCTGTCAGTTGCACCACAGAAGCAATCTGTCAACACCTAGCAATTACACTACATCAGAGTCATCCTACATACATACAGATACATCGCCACAGAAAGGAGATTAAAAAGCCTCACAGACACATGGCTGTTACTCCCATCATCAGTCACAATGACACAAACGCTGCACTTTCATTACAGAGCAGTATCACAACACATTTACAACAAAAACCCACAAAGTTTGACAATATTAAATTCACAAAACCTTTAATGAAGCACAAGCAAAACAAACAGCGAGCCAAAAGCTGTATTGTTGCTTTTGCAAAGGTACTGGTTGGTTGCGATCATGGGTAATCTGCATTTGTAGAGTTTCTCTTTTGCTATGTGTCTGCATAGCTGACTATGAGGGGGATTTGTGTCCAAAACTGTGTATCTCTTTGACGAGTTCAAGATGGGCCAATTGACCATTTGAATGTTGCAGAAGTATCTTGAAATATGAGTGTATTATAGGAACTATTTTTTGTGCCAAAGGTTTGAGTTTCTAGGGCTCCCCTTCACACTCACCCTGGCTACAGTGGAATAAACTCAGGCGGGTGGGCTTTGCTGAAAAAGGTACAAGAAGCACAGCGACATGAGATGCTGGACTATTGAACTCACCTCCAAATAACTCCAGGTCCCTCAGGCTTTCCACGCTAAGTTTCTCTGACACCCAGCGCTGAGAGAAAGCAAGAGATGAATGTACATGCAAATAAAATCAGTCACTTTGACAACCATATATTTTAACCTAATCAAGCTCACTCACCAAAAAAGACATGGATCCTGGAGATGGTGATGGCAGGCAGCAATACTTCCACAAACACATAAAGTGTAAAGATCTGCAAGAACATAGCAGAAGTTGCTAAGATTCATAAAACGGATTATTTTCTCCGGCTCTGATTCTTTCTGTAAGTAAATTATTCATCGATAAAGAGATTTCAGCAGTACAAGAGAACAGTGCTCGAAATCAAATGGGATTTATTGCTAGATTACTACATGTACTTGTAAATAAAATTACTTTGGGTTTGGTCAGTTAGTGATTAGTATGAGAGATGTGTATTCACTCACACAAACCCGCTATTTTATAAAAAGCATGGCAAATCATTTAGAAACAAATGTAGCATTCAAGTTTCAGTATCTTTCAGTTAGCCAAGCAGCGACAAGAATATCTCTCAATTATGATAAACAGAGCTCGGAGGTCCAATGTGTTTGTGTAAGTAATACAGTATAATCGTTAAACTCACCCTCTGTTAACTCGCGTTCGTCTTATTGATCAAATAGTCAAATTTTCAGGCATCAATAAAACTGGGAGATCTAACGTATTTCTTCTCCTCGCAGTGGGCTGGGTCGTGTTAAAGAACATCAGGTGATTGGACAAGTGCCGTTGACGACTCGGCGTCCTCGTGTTCCTATTGGACCAAAGGTTGGATGCGTGTCTCCCTATTGGTCTAAATTCGAGAGCAAATGAAATATTCTGTTGCCATATCTTCTAATTATCGCGTATAAGTATGAGCTTTTGCGGGCTGCAGTTTTTTAGGGTTCAAAGACTAATCACAACTGTCATAGTCACAATAAGGAAGGATTTATTAATTTACCTAGATAGTTTGTAGAATATATAAATTATCTTAATTATCTTTGTGAAATCATATATTTGCATTATTTTTATAAATTGCATTATTTTGCAACAGTGCAATCGTTTAATCGACGGTTTTGGTATGTTTTGTATGTTCTTCGCTACGCTACGCTATAAGATTTATTATTATTTATTTATTTATTTTAACACAACATATGAATGTCATGAACAGTCAGTTTACAATAATAAACTGGCGTGAAAGGTTCACCACGTTAGAACCAGATCTAAAACAAATAAAAACAGATACATAAAAGCTAAATTAAACGATAATAAATAGATAAATAAATACCGATATTATAATATTAATAATATTATTATCATACATTGTATCATACACTGAAATAAGAATGGGATCTGGCAACATTGAGTTCTACGTTCTACACCAAACGCGTCGCGTAAATTTTACCCACACACAAAACGAGTCCATTGTAAATGACGTAAAACACAATCTCCAAGAAGTGTGCAGGATAGCCTGAAGTGGTAAATACGCTGTGGATAAATAAGGTGTCCACCCACTTTAAAAGATCGCTCTTTTCACCGCATCAGCGACAGGTAAATAAACAGAAAGCGAAGAAATATATATATATATTACTTATTTGGCGCACGTATAGTGAAAGTAATCGAATCACAATCCGTATACACACAGCTCAAGGCCTCTCTCCGGCCATGAGCATAGCATACCGAGACAGTGTCGCCTACTTGCTGTTTGACAACAAATATATTGAGAGAAATTTTAAATAAGCGAACACTTAAAATGAAAGTTATGGCAACAACAGCAAATCTGAGCGATATTTACAAGCAGATTCTGTAATTGTTATGCTTCAGTAGCCTGATGGGGTTATATATACATATATGTGTATATATATATATATAAATTCATTAATTTTCTTATTTATTTTACAAAAGGTTTTTAACCCCAATCTGATGCTGTTTTTGCAGCCCAACAGCAATGAACTGGAACAAGGGAGGCCCGAGTGGCAAGCGAGGCTTTGGATTCGGGGGATTCTCTCTTGCGAGTGGGAAGAAAGAGGAACCTCCTGTTCCCCCGAAGGCCCACTCCGCATTTGGAAGTTCAGGACCATCAGGTGGATATGGCAAGAATCAACAGCTTTCGTCTTTTTACAAAATAGGAACAAAACGAGCCAATTTCGACGAGGAGAATGCGTAAGTACTTAAAATGTGTCAGCTTTTAAAATGAAGACATTACACCCCAAAATAAAAGTTGAAAAACCCAGTTCAACCCAAAAAGAACATCTGCACCCTCATGTTGTTCTTAACCCATATGTCTTCCTTTTTATGTAGAACACAAAAGGAGACGAGTTTTAAGTCACCATTCACTTTCTTTGCTTTTGTTGCACCTTTCATGAAAGGGAAAGTTGACAAAACTGTCATTATGCCTAATGTCTCCTTTTGAGGTTGAGTAAATGAATTAGTGTTAGGTGAATGAAAGAGGCTGTTACATTTAATGCTTGAAATGTTTTTTAGTTATTTTGAGGATGATGAAGAGGAGTCTAGCAGTGCAGATCTGCCATATATACCCGCCGAGAACTCTCCCACTAGAAAGCAGTTTCAATCTGGAGGTGGAGGGGGAGGAGGAGGCTCAGACAGTGAGGATGACCCCCTTGATGCCTTTATGGCTGAGGTGGAGGTGAGAGCTGCATTCCCGAACTGATCTCTATCAGAACCGGCAGTGAACATTGTTGCTTTTTTGCTTTAATTATTGTTCTTTTAATTCTTTTGACTCTTCCTTCAGGATCAAGCAGCAAAGGACATGAAGAAACTTGAGGAAAAGGAAAAAGAGAAAAATTTGGCCAAGTAAGATTCTGCAATTATCACAGAAAAAAAAAAACAATAATAATTTTAGAGGGGTGGTTGATCATGATTTAACTTTTTTTAACTTTAGTTAGTGTGTAATGTTGCTGTTTGAGCTTAAGCAATATCTGCAAAGTTTCGACGCTCAAAGTTCAAAGCAAAGGGAGATATTTTCTTTTAAAGAAATTGCTTTTTAAGGACTACAACAAACGACTGGTAGGGACTACAACGAATTCCTCCAGGGTTAGTGACATCACTAACACTGAAATTAACCCTGCCCCCGGGAACACGCAACAAAGGGGGTGAGGCCATGTTGAGAGGAGGAAGAGTTGCTGTGGTAGTGTTGTTGTCGTCATGCCGTCGATCCACGCGAGTTCAAAGCAGGATTCGCGAAAAAGCTTGTTCTGAAAGATGGAGCAGTTCCTACTTTAAAAGCAGAAGCTGTAGTGTATGGGCCACAATCTGGAAGTATGTTTTATTCTTTGTTGATTCCATAACTAGTTTCTGTTGTTTTTTTTATGTTGTAGCAAAGCTGTTTGGCTCCACTAACGTTAGCCAGTTACCAAATTGCTAATTCAAATTTATCCGACAAACACCTACAAACTTCTTTTTAATCCACCAGCGAACTTCGTATGTTGGTGTTTGTTGGTGTTTATGTGATCAGTGTAAATTATTCTTTGATTAGAGCTTTTATAGCGTTTACCCACATGCTTGTTTGGCTACGTAGCACACTAAACATGGTTCTGTGTAAACATGATTCTTTACTGTAGTCAAGTTAGTCTTCGTGATGTGCTCATAGTTCTGGTGACAGATATTTGGCTACACTCGTTCTATAAAGACAAAACTAACGGTGCTCTACAGTCAGTAGCGATCACTATGGATCCGCAGTCTGTCATCAAATAATCCCTTCGAGGACTGTATCATGCATTAGAACGATTATATGAAATGCATGGATATTTTGTGTGTATGAACATAAACAGTAGTAGCATTTACAAATAACAGCGTCTAAGAAGTATGAGACAACTACAAAAAAAACATACCATTCTGAAACGTCTTGTAACAGCTGTTCTTGCACATGTTCTGATCGATCCTCTTCACTAAATTCTCTGGGTCTGATTCGGGCTCAAATTGTTGAGGCAATATTGACGCAATTGTTTACAATACACCGGAGCACATGCAACTACTCGTAATCGTAGATAGTCTATGCTTGTAATGGTAAGGGGCGTGACGTTTCCCTGACAGCGTGCACTATGCGGTTAGCGAATCACAACTCACTGGGCCAGCTAACCAATCTGAGCCCATTGCGGAAGCCCCAGGGGCTTCATATAACCAAAAAAAAACCATCAGAGTGTTTTTACGAGAAGGGACACAGTGGTGTAGAATAAAGCTAAATTATGTGAAAAATGTTTTTTTTGTTTTTTTTAAATGAAGCATGAACACATGTTAGACTGCACCCCATAAACACAATCAAGCCTTTGAAAAAAGCTGATCAACCACCCCTTTAAGACCATTCATCCAGATAATATTTATAGCAGAGAGGATGGCAATAAAAAATGGGGGTTTATTGGTAGAATATGGGTTTCCATGGGTGATTGAGCGAGTCGCAGGGAAGTTTTTTTTTTCTCCGCTTGTTTCTTCCAGGGGTATACGGGATGACATTGAAGAAGAAGATGACCAAGTGAGTGACCCTCTTGACGTTACTACCGCCATCGTATCTTTGCCACAGCAATGGCTGTGCCCCACCTCTCTTACTATCTTTCTTTGTTATACTCGTGTGTGTGTGTGTGTGTGTGTATATATACAAACCCGATTCCAAAAAAGTTGGGACACTGTACAAATTGTGAATAAAAAAGGAATGCAATAATTTACAAATCTCATAAACTTATATTTTATTCACAATAGAATATAGATAACATATCAAATGTTGAAAGTGAGACATTTTGAAATGTCATGCCAAATATTGGCTCATTTTGGATTTCATGAGAGCTACACATTCCAAAAAAGTTGGGACAGGTAGCAATAAGAGGCCGGAAAAGTTAAATGTACATATAAGGAACAGCTGGAGGACCAATTTGCAACTTATTAGGTCAATTGGCAACATGATTGGGTATAAAAAGAGCCTCTCAGAGTGGCAGTGTCTCTCAGAAGTCAAGATGGGCAGAGGATCACCAATTCCCCCAATGCTGCGACGAAAAATAGTGGAGCAATATCAGAAAGGAGTTTCTCAGAGAAAAATTGCAATGAGTTTGAAGTTATCATCATCTACAGTGCATAATATCATCCAAAGATTCAGAGAATCTGTAACAATCTCTGTGCGTAAGGGTCAAGGCCGGAAAACCATACTGGATACCCGTGATCTTCGGGCCCTTAGACGGCACTGCATCACATACAGGAATGCTACTGTAATGGAAATCACAACATGGGTTCAGGAATACTTCCAGAAAACATTGTCGGTGAACACAATCCACCGTGCCATTCGCCGTTGCTGGCTAAAACTCTATAGGTCAAAAAAGAAGCCATATCTAAACATGATCCAGAAGCACAGGCGTTTTCTCTGGGCCAAGGCTCATTTAAAATGGACTGTGGCAAAGTGGAAAACTGTTCTGTGGTCAGATGAATCAAAATTTGAAGTTCTTTTTGGAAAACTGGGACGCCATGTCACACGGACTAAAGAGGACAAGGACAGCCCAAGTTGTTAGCGCTCAGTTCAGAAGCCTGCATCTCTGATGGTGTGGGGTTGCATGAGTGCGTGTGGCATGGGCAGCTTACACATCTGGAAAGGCACCATCAATGCTGAAAGATATATCCAAGTTCTAGAACAACATATGCTCCCATCCAGGCGTCGTCTCTTTCAGGGAAGACCTTGCATTTTCCAACATGACAATGCCAGACCACATACTGCATCAATTACAACATCATGGCTGCGTAGAAGAAGGATCCGGGTACTGAAATGGCCAGCCTGCAGTCCAGATCTTTCACCCATAGAAAACATTTGGCGCATCATAAAGAGGAAGATGCGACAAAGAAGACCTAAGACAGTTGAGCAACTAGAAGCCTGTATTAGACAAGAATGGGACAACATTCCTATTCCTAAACTTGAGCAACTTGTCTCCTCAGTCCCCAGACGTTTGCAGACTGTTATAAAAAGAAGAGGGGATGCCACACAGTGGTAAACATGGCCTTGTCCCAACTTTTTTGAGATGTGTTGATGCCATGAATTTTAAAATCAACTTATTTTTCCCTTAAAATGATACATTTTCTCAGTTTAAACATTTGATATGCCATCTATGTTGTATTCTGAATAAAATATTGAAATTTGAAACTTCCACATCATTGCATTCTGTTTTTATTCACAATTTGTACAGTGTCCCAACTTTTTTGGAATCGGGTTTGTGTGTATGTGTATATATATATATATATATATATACACACACACACACACACATCAGTTTACAGACTGAGCCAGTAAAATGTGCTTTTGGTGATAGAGTAGGTTCAATAGAGAGTCTGTAGCTTGATTTTAAGGCTTTAAATGCACTCATCAGATTTGATTACTCAACAGATTCAAAGGTTCTCAGTCATTATCTATTTTATTTAAATATTCACAGGCAGAGTGATTCTTTTGTGACTGAAACATGAGATTTGAATCTGTGTTAAATGTGTTAAAATATCAGTGATCAATTTAAATGTATTGTAATGTCATTGACACCATATCAGTGCTGTCAGATATGTGGTTTCGAATTGTTGGTGAACACTTGCTATGTCATAATTAGTTATTTTGGGTCAATTCCTTAGCATTACATATTTTATTGGACAAGTTGAATTCGACGTAGTTCCATTTGGATGACTTTCTGATATTCAGATGTAAAGGCCTGATTGTCTTTGTCTTGATCTAAAGCATGGTTTTGTGTTCTTTGCAGGAAGCATATTTCCGTTACATGGCGGAGAACCCAACAGCTGGCTTGACCCAAGAGGAAGAGGAGGAAGAAGTGGACTATGACAGCGATGGAAATCCCATTGCTCCTACTACCAAAAAGATTATCTTGCCCCTGCCCCCCATAGACCACTCAGAGGTACTGTTACTATGTCCCTTCAGTAGTTGTTGCATTAATGTCCCTAAATAGAGTGCTGTAGGCATGATGTAATTTTGTAGCCCGGAAGTGTGCATCTCCCTGGTTCCCTCAACCAAAAGCCATTAGGAATTTGTTCATTGGCTTTTGGATTATTGCAGAAAATAAGCTCTGTGACCAACAAAAGTTTATGATTTTTACATATTTTGTTATTGTTATGTGATAATCTTCACAAATGATCACTTTTATGAATTTTGAAGCCTACATACAATCACCAAAAGTAAAAAATCTAAAGTTTTCAACAACTTTTTCAATCTTTATTTAAAACATACAAGTTGGAAAGTTTGAGTTTGAGTAGTTTGCAAGAGCGTGAGTATAAAATAAATAGGCTGTAAAAGTACAGTGGACTGGTGAGTAGAAGAGTTTTCCTGTTTGGCATGATGCCATTTTAATGTCCCCAACAGTCTCTGTAGTCCCATTTAGCCACTTGATAGCAACAGCCTTTTTCAAGACAAGTAAAAGCTTTAAAAAAAATCACAATGGGGTTATTACTGATTTATTTTATGTCATAGATTAAAATCTTATTTCAGGCATTTTCTTCAGAACGATGGAACTGTTTTTTTTAGAAATTGCTAACTTGTTTCCAGGTTTCCATATTCATTTCTGCAGCACTCTATTGATGAGCAAGTGCATTGTAGTTTATTAGATCTCTCATATCAAAAAGCCGCTGTATATACGAGATGTAAACAATGACCTTTTTACCTCTCTTCTGTTTGTAGATTGACTATCCTCCCTTTGAAAAGAACTTCTATATTGAGCATGAGGAACTCAGCAGTCTGACTGGGGCTGGAGTGGTGGAACTGAGACAGAAACTCAACCTGAAGGTCAATGGCAGCACACACAAGTACATACACAAATGGTTAGTCTCTTTCTTTCAACCAACGGTAAACCATATTCAAAATGAACAGGTTTCAGGTGCAGCCCCTCCTAAACCATCCACCAGTTTTGCCCACTTTGGATTTGATGAGCAGCTTATGCACCAGATCCGTAAATCAGAGTACACTCAACCCACACCCATCCAGTGCCAGGTGAGCTGTCAAACCCACCCACAAACGACCCTTTGTTCATTTATGCTGTCATCAAAGTGGTAATTTTTGGTATTGGATATTGTTTCTAAAGTAATGTGTGTGTTGTTTCACTAGGGTGTTCCCATATCTTTGAGTGGCAGAGACATGATTGGCATTGCCAAAACCGGCAGCGGAAAGACAGCAGCTTTTATTTGGCCAATGCTGGTGCACATCATGGACCAGAAGGAGCTGGAGCCGGGAGAAGGACCCATTGCTGTAATTGTCTGCCCCACCAGAGAGCTCTGTCAACAGGTCAGTGAGAAAGAAAGCTCCTTCAAGTTAGGGGAAGGTGTAAGAGATGAATGAGTGGAAGGAGATGGAAAAATAACTACTGAGCACAAGAATTAAATGTTTTTCTTATGAAGTAGTCTTGGTCATGAATCAAGGTTTTGTGTGTTTTAGATTTTAATCACTTTGCAATGCTTATCTCTGTGGTTCAGATCCATGCTGAATGCAAGCGATTCGGGAAGGTATATGGTCTCCGCTCAGTGGCAGTGTACGGAGGCGGCAGCATGTGGGAACAAGCCAAAGCTCTACAGGATGGAGCTGAAATTGTTGTCTGCACTCCAGTAAGAACATCTTGGCCTGCTTTCACAAACAGGGTTTAGATTAAGCCAGGATTAGGCCTTAGTTTATTGAGGACATTTAAGTAGCTTTTATAGACATGGCTTAGAAAAAAACATTACTGGTGTGCATCTGGAGACAAAACAATGGCATTGGTATATTTTCATATATGTCACTGCAAGTTGCTTTCAGTTAAAACAGCTCAAACATGCATTTTAGTCTGGGACTAGCTTAAGCCTTGTATGTGAAACCGGCATTTATCTTTCGATACACAACCTCATTCAACTTGTTAATATTTTCTAGAGGTGTTCTTTGGTTTATCTTTTGAAGTGAAGATGTCATTGTTTTCACACAGGGTCGTCTGATTGATCATGTGAAGAAGAAAGCTACATCTCTGCAGCGAGTGACCTACCTGGTATTTGATGAAGCTGATCGCATGTTTGATATGGGCTTTGGTATGTGTGAAATGTCACTTTTTTTGTTTTATATCATTCATTTTTATCCCATGTTTTTATTTATTTATCTCAGTTAAAACAGCAGCACATTTCACAGTTGCTGTTTGGTATAATTATAATTTTAATTATAATTTTGTCATCATGTACTCACCCTCATGTTGTTCCAAACCCATAAGACTATTGTTCATCTTTGAAACAGAAATGAAGAACTTTTTAATGAAATCTGAGAGATTTCTATCCTTTCACTAAAGTCTATTCCACCAAAACAAGCTTCAAAATGTCCATAAAGACTGTGTAATTCAGTCTTCTGAAGAGACATGATCACTTATATGGTGAACAGATTTAATTTAGGCTTTTATTCACATATAAACATTGATCAGCACACATACATAGAACACATCAAATATGGTAAATGGAAACTCAAATGTGCTTGCAAAGCAAAACCTCGTTGGTTCTCACTCTTAAAACGTTTACCATATTCAATGTGCTCTAATTATGTGCATTGATCAGTGTTTATATGTGAATAAAAGCCTAAATTAAATCGGTTCAGACCAACATGAGGGTGAGTAAATGATGGTATAATTTTTGTATTTTTGGGTGAACTATCCCTTTAAGGTAAAAGAGTATAATTGTGATGCCCTTGTCTTAAATTTAATCTGCATTATACAGAATACCAAGTGAGATCCATTGCCAGTCATGTCAGACCTGATCGACAGAGTAAGTGTCTTTCATATTCATATTATTGAGCTGCTTTAAAGCATTTCTACTAGTTTCCAGCTTGACTCCATCCAGTTCATTTATTGTACTTATAAGCCCTTCATGACCTCTGATCTCTCACAGCTCTGTTATTCAGTGCTACATTTCGGAAGAAAATCGAAAAGCTTGCACGAGATATTTTGGTTGACCCCATCCGTGTTGTCCAGGGAGACATAGGAGAGGTGCAGCCCTTGTTTCTTATAGAAGAATTTGTGCACATAGTATTTGAATAAGTCTATTTAAACTTCTTTTCTCATCCTCCCAGGCTAATGAAGATGTCACTCAGATAGTAGAGGTGCTGCAGACTGGGAAGGAGAAGTGGGGTTGGCTGACACGCAGGCTGGTGGAGTTCACCTCTGCTGGATCAGTGCTGGTTTTTGTCACTAAAAAGGCTAACTGCGAGGAGCTGGCTACAAATTTGAATCAGGAAGGTTATAGCCTGGGGCTGCTCCACGGAGACATGGATCAGAGCGAGAGGAACAAAGTCATTGCTGACTTTAAGAAGAAGAATCTGCCTGTATTGGTAGCTACTGATGTTGCTGGTTAGTGTTATTTAATCTTATTTTGAGTATCTATCTGTTTCCATTTGTGTGCTTTTATTATTATTGTTGTTATTATTATTATTATTATTATTATTATTATAAATATCTCTGTATTCATTCAAATTAATTTTCTCTTGCATTTCTCAGCTCGCGGGTTGGATATTCCATCTATCCGCACAGTTGTGAACTACGATGTAGCACGAGACATTGACACACACACACATCGAATTGGTAGAACAGGTCGTGCAGGAGAGAAAGGTGTAGCTTACACTCTGCTCACCACTAAAGACACTTCATTCGCTGGTGACCTGGTTCGCAATTTAGAGGGAGCCAATCAGAGTGTTTCAAAGGAGCTGATGGACCTGGCAATGCAGGTAAAACAACATCCTGTGTACAATATACATTTTTCATAGTACATGTTTTGTTGCATTTTTTTCACCAACTTTGCATTTACTGTTTTTTTTTTGTTTTTTTTAGAATCCCTGGTTCAGGAAATCCCGCTTTAAGGGAGGGAAAGGGAAGAAGCTAAATATTGGTGGTGGAGGCCTGGGTTACAGAGAGAGACCTGGCCTTGGATCTGAATCCACTGTTAGTTTGACATTACATTGCTTTATTTTTTTATTTTAGTATTTATTTATTTATTTATTTATTTTAAATAATTTATTATAAAAATGTTTATCACAGTTAGTGTTTTTTTCTTTTTTTTCTCCCCCTGATTTTCCATAAAACCTAGTTATTCATGTGTTTTGCAATTACTGTACAAACAGGAACCAGAGCTAATTCATTGCTAATGCATTTATTATTATTGCATTTTCTTTCAGGAGCGCAGTAGTAGTGGTGCCTCTCTTGGTAACTATGAGGCCTACAAACCCTCCACTGGAGCCATGGGTGACCGTATGTCTGCCCTGAAACAAGCTTTTCAGGTATAAAAAAAAAAAAAAAAATATCTTCATCTAGGGTTTTTTTTTTTTTTTTTTTTTTTCTCTCTTTGCCCCCCTCTCTCAAGTTTTTCAGTATATAGTTGGATGTACCAATCTATGGAGTTTGTTAAACATGCTCTTGTTTTCTCTCAGGCTCAGTATAAAAACCACTTTGTGGCGGCATCTGGTGTTCCTCCTAAACTTACCACAAAGTCCAGCAGCTCCTCTGGGTGGACCAGTGCAGGAAGTCTAAGTTCTTTGCCTTCAGGAGCACCTGAGGGGCCTGACAGACCCCACCTGTCCTACTCTCCATCCTCCTCATTTTCCTCCATGCCGCCGCCCCCCCCTGCCCTCAGCTCAGGCACCAAAATGAGCGGCTTCAGTAGCGCAGGCTCCCTGAGTTCCGTTTCAGACTCTTACTCTAGCTCTTCAAAAGAGGGGTCCCGTAGTGATAGGAATGCTGACGACAGGGGTCGTCATGGAGAAAGTCATTATCGTCATGGTGACAGGCATAGTGGGGGAGACCGTGATCACTACAGGGAAAGGGACCGCTATAGTGACAGAGAACGTCATGGCGATAGCCGAAACGGTGAAGGGAGCCATAGGGACAGAGAGGGACGGTCAGAACGAGATGGGGGTGAGAGGTCAGGGACTCATAAAGACAGCTTTGCAGTTCCTGATCCCCCCAAACGAAAGAAAAGTAGATGGGACAATTAAAGTGTATAGGATAGAAGCAGTCAACTGTTCTTACATCAGAACACACAGCTGACCCAGTCTCCCCAGTAGTGTCTTTATTTGTATGTGTTTTTTGTTTTTTTTCAAGCTGTTTGAGACATTTAGAGCTGTGAATTGGCAGGATGAGTAACCAAATGCATCTTAAGCCCAAGTGTTGTGTTAAAGTAGATACCTGTTCAGTGGCACGGAAGTTGTTTTGAAGAGACTAATAGGATGAGAAAATGTTAAGTCTGGCTGTGTAACAGGAAAAATAATCTGATTTCAAATAGTTGAATACTTTTTTTATTACTATGTGTAATATTAATGTAACTGTTTGTGAACTATATATTTTCTTTACGATTCTCCAGCGTGTTTCAATGTGTGCTATGTCATGTTTCAAACACCAACATTTTTTTAAGTTCTTAATGTCCATTAATGAGCTTGTCTTTTGTTTGTACTTGTTAATATTTTAAATTCAATTTATTTTAGTAGACTGTTCAGATTATTGTCTTTTAGTGCTGACCAGCATATAGTTCAAGAAGGAATGAAGTCTCTGATCAACCTAATCATAACAGTTGTACTGGGGAGACAACATCTAAGTGAATCTATAATAAAATCAATGTTATGATCTTGCATTCCTTTGGTTCTGAACTAAATCACTCCATTTCAGACCCTTGTGAAGATTGCTGTTGATGTGAGAGAAGAACGTTTGTTACAATCTAAACCTGACTATAAACATACTAAACTTTATTATTTTGGATACTTAAGTGTACAATTCTGTCTGTGGCCATGATTCTGAATTAATAAAAAAGGAAGACGCAAAAAGACTTGAGATTGTTTGTGTTTCAGAGAATTGATCTGTCATTTTGATGTTTAAAATAAGCAATCATTTGGTTTAGCTACTAATAACCTGCCCTTATATGGTACTTCATTTTATTCTGAGTATTATGCTGCCTTCGCGTGCTATCGGAAATATCCTACTTCCCACTTCTGAAGTCATGATTACGAGCTCATCGCATTCAAATTTTGACTTGAGAGGGCGTTCATGTCCAACTTTTTAACTAGGAAACTAGTATTTACAATAATTCCGCTAACACGTGAAGGCAGCACTAAAGAATCAATGACTTTCACCTGTGACATATTGATTGAGTAAATTGACAGGTGCAGAGAAAAATTCACGTCACGAGAAAGGTGGAGCCATGCTGATTTACATCTGTATAAATTTGGATTGTAGCACCCTAATGTGTCATTGAAACAAGCTTGGCAATAATGGGGTTTTGGCAGGTTGGATTTGGCTTGGTGTTTATTCTTGCTCTTGGATTTTCTGAAGCACAATGGAGAGCAAGAGCAGCACATAATCAGAGTCCAAGCAAGTTTAGGCCTAGGGCATTAGCTCAAGCTTCTCAACAGGCTGATTCCAGGATGTCTTTGGTTCCCAGTAACCCTGTATTTGCACCACAAAGGTTTCCCACTCAGTTTTCTGTCCAGACTCCAGTCAGGACTGACTTTGGAAATCCTTCTCAAGATCTTCTGGGTGTTCAATCAAAAGAGCTGTTGCAGGGTCCAGTGGCGAAACTGATGTGGAGCTTTCCAAGTCTACCAGAGGAACCGCAGCAGCCAGACGTCCCTTTTGAGTTGCCACATCCTGTCCCTGCCAACAGTGTAGCTGCTCAGTGTGGAGAGAATTCAGTATATGTGGAAGTGAGGAAGGACTTCTTTGGGACTGGGCACCCACTGTTGTCCTCTGCTTTTAGACTGGGAGGCTGTACTGCAACTGGAGAGGATTCTTCTGCTCAAGTGCTCATCTTTGAGTCTGAATTGCATGGATGTAGCAGCACATCAATGGTAGGGCTCTATTTTGATGTTATCATGGGTATTTTTTGAAACATTCTTGTGAGTAATGTTCTTCTATTAATATTTATTTTTTTGTTTTTTGTTAATATAAACTTAGGTGACTGAGGATGAGCTTGTCTATATGTTCAACCTTATCTACACCCCACAAGAGGTTTCATATGGTGTTCCTATTGTCAGGAGCAGTGGTGCGGTGGTTGGTATCGAGTGTCATTATCCAAGGTGAGGATTAAATTAATTCAGGCTCGCTGGATCTGATAATCCCACCATTTATGGACATGAGATGACCGCTTGTTTAACGCCTACAGAACACATAATGTGAGCAGTGATGCCTTAATGCCCACTTGGATCCCATATGCCTCAACTAAGGTTGAAGATGAGGTCTTTGTCTTCTCCCTCAAGCTCATGACTGGTTGGTGTATCCCAAACAGATTTGTAGTATGCCTGTGCTTGTGAACCTGTTAACACTCTCTCTTTGCAGATGACTGGAGATTTGAGAGACCTTCTAACCAGTACTTCCTGGGTGACATGATAAATCTTGAAGCATCAGTGCGTTTGTACAGCCATGTTCCCGTCCGTGTGTTTGTGGACAACTGTGTGGCTACTGCAGTTCCTGATGTCGCTTCTGTCCCCAGATACTCCTTTATTGAGAATAATGGGTAAGAGGTGCTACCTCATGTATACCAGCTTCCAGAAGAGTTGCAGGATTTCTAACTGGGTTCTGTTTACAGGTGCCTGGTTGATGCCAAGCTCACAGGCTCCACGTCTCACTTTATGCCTCGGACTCAAGGTGATAAGCTACAATTTCAGCTAGAGGCGTTCAGGTTCCAGCAAGCAGACAGTGGACTGGTATGTATGTTGTAGTTGTGCAGCTCTTTGTATGATGCAACCATGGTGTACAAACAACTGTCTTTGCAGGTCTACATTACATGCATTTTGAAGGTGGCTGCAGCAAGTTCTGAACAGAAAGCTTGTTCATTCTCTGCTAATGGGTATGTTGCCTGCTAGATGGGTGTACAGGTAAATTAGTTGTCTTCAACTTAATTGAGGGTTTGTCTTGTCAGTTGGGTGTCCGCAGATGGTTCTGACCAGGTGTGTGGCTGCTGTGACACCACTTGTAGCATCAGAAGTGGAAGTGATCAGATGCTTACGGGTATGGACTAACTCTGGTATTTTGTTGTTGTCATGCATGGCTTTAGTTCTCACTAATCATTTGTTCCTCAGATCTACGATGGGAAAGAGCATCCGTTGGCCCCATCAATGTTAAGGAATATGGCTATGGCCAAAAATAACTGGAAATGCTATGTGACTTCTAGAGACTTAATAAAAATGGTCTTAAAAGGTTTGTTAGTGTGTGGTGTTTACTTGCACAAATACTACACTTAAACATATCTCTTCTGTTCAGATATATGAGACAAATAAAGACAGCTTTGCAGTTCCTGATTTCCTAATTTTTATCATAGGTACACTTCAACTGTGAGTGACGAAATCTAAAACAAAAATCCAGAAAATCACATTGTATGATTTAATTAATTTGCATTTTATTGCATTACATACGTATTTGATACATCAGAAAAGCAGACCTTAATATTTGGTACAGAAACCTTTGTTTGCAATTACAGAGATTCCTGATACAGAGATACGTTTCCTATAGTTCTTGACCAGGTTTGCACACACTGCAGCAGGGATTTTTGGCCCACTACTCCATACAGACCTTCTCCAGATCCTTCAGGTTTCGGGGCTGTCCCTGGGCAATACGGACTTTCAGCTCCCTCCAAAGATTTTCTATTGGGTTCAGGTCTGGAGACTGGCTAGGCCACTCCAGGACCTTGAGATGCTTCTTACGGAGCCACTCCTTAGTTGCCCTGGCTGTGTGTTTGCTGGAAGACCCAGCCACGACCCATCTTCAATGCTCTTACTGAGGGAAGGAGGTTGTTGGCCAAGATCTCGTGATACATGGGCCCCATCCATCCATTCTCCCATCAATACAGTTCAGTCGTCCTGTCCCCTTTGCAGAAAAGCATCCCCAAAGAATGATGTTTCCACCTCCATGCTTCACGGTTGGGATGGTGTTCTTGGGGTTGTACTCATCCTTATTCTTCCTCCAAACACGGCGAGTGGAGTTTAGACCAAAAAGCTCTATTTTTGTCTCATAGATAGATTGACCGTCATCTTGAACTTCTTCCATTTTCTAATAATTGCGCCAACAGTTGTTGCCTTCTCACCAAGCTGCTTGCCTATTGACCTGTAGCCCATCCCAGCCTTGTGCAGGTCTACAATTTTATCCCTGATGTCCTTACACAGCTCTCTGGTCTTGGCCATTGTAGAGAGGTTGGAGTCTGCTTGACTGAGTGTGTGGACAGGTGTCTTTTATACAGGTAACAAGTGGAGAACAGGAGGGCTTCTTTAAGAAAAACTAACAGGTCTGTGAGCCGGAATTCTTACTGGTCGGTAGGTGATCAAATACTTATGTCATGCAATAAAATGCAAATTAATTTAAAAATCATACAATGTGATTTTCTGGATTTTTGTTTTAGATTCCGTCTCTCACAGTTGAAGTATACCTATAATAAAAATTACAGACCTCTACATGGTTTGTAAGTAGGAAAACCTGCAAAATCGGCAGTGTATCAAATACTTGTTCTCCCCACTGTAGTTACCAAGAGCAACACCACTACTACTGTGCTCCTGATTTAAGATGTAATAATAAATGCATTAGCAATGAATTAGCTCTGGTTCCTGTTTGTAATTGCAAACACAGGAATAATTGGTCCCAAAAAACTTAATGGGGTTCAAGTGCTTTAAGCCAAAACAGGCAATTTACTGAGGAAATATGTTTTAAAGCTTTTTAACAGTTATCGAGGTACAGCCAAAAACCTATAGGACTAGTACGCAAAAGTAGGTTTTTGAAATGATCAATATTTAACGAACGATTTGACTGACAGCGGTGGTCTTGGAGGCAAAGTTGCTCAGAATGAGAAGTTAACCATATGGTATGAATGTCGTGGGCATCGGCACCAAAAAAAAAAAAAAAACACTTTTTTGGATGTTACAGAACCGTCACTAGCTCATCCCGTCCTGAGTGTATAAATAAATAAAAAAAATAAATAAAAAAATTCATGAGAGATTTCTTTGTTTTCGTTTCACATGTTCCCGTTCTATTCTGGGGGATAGTTGCACGCTTGTGTTTATATTACATAAATCACAGGGTTGGTTGACATGCCTGCGTCAGACCGCATATCTGCAATATGGGAGTTGTCTTTATCCCATAGTGAGATACAGAGGAAATGTTTGAAAGAATTTTAGGTTACTTGCGCAACCACAGTTCTCTGGTTACATGAGTGAGGTATCTCACCACACTTCCCTCCTTGCAGTTGCACAGAAGAAATATGCTGAGAATGAAGCAGCACCAGCACTGTTATATATTAGGGAGGTGGGACTCCCACATCACTGTCATGATTGGTCTGTTATCAGAGAACCAGAGTTAAGTAACCTAAAGATAGGGTGGGTACTACCATCCCTCAAAGTTTCAAGTCTGTACTTGGAAATTAGATCAATTACAATAGGGTTTTAGCATTACATGCTTGAACCACCAATAGGAGAAAAAAAAAAAAAAAAAAAAACCCGAATGGTTACAATACCATTGAAGTGTTATAACAGGTCTAGCCCCACAAACTACTTGAGCAAACTGTCCCCACACAGGCCAGTAAAAGGCTTTTTGTGGTGCATATCTGAACTGAATAGATGTTTAAAGGTGCAGTATGTAGGTTTGACACTTAGTGGTTAAAATGGGTACTGCAATCGAAAGAGACATTTTTTTTTATTTTTTTTTTTTTTATTAAATCTCCAGAAGTCACATAGCATTTCCAGTTATTTTTGGCTATAGCCATATTCCTTAACATTGATGGGGCCAACGGATGCCCTTTCCCATCGTAGATCTGAGGAACAAATGATTAGTGAGAACTAAAGCCATGCATGACAATAACAAAATACCAGAGTTAGTCCATACCCGTAAGCATCTGATCACTTCCACTTCTGATGCTACAAGTGGTGTCACAGCAGCCACACACCTGGTCAGAACCATCTGCGGACACCCAACTGACAAGACAAACCCTCAATTAAGTTGAAGACAACTAATTTACCTGTACACCCATCTAGCAGGCAACATACCCATTAGCAGAGAATGAACAAGCTTTCTGTTCAGAACTTGCTGCAGCCACCTTCAAAATGCATGTAATGTAGACCTGCAAAGACAGTTGTTTGTACACCATGGTTGCATCTTACAAAGAGCTGCACAACTACAACATACATACCAGTCCACTGTCTGCTTGCTGGAACCTGAACGCCTCTAGCTGAAACTGTAGCTTATCACCTTGAGTCCGAGGCATAAAGTGAGACGTGGAGCCTGTGAGCTTGGCATCAACCAGGCACCTGTGAACAGAACCCAGTTAGAAATCCTGCAACTCTTCTGGAAGCTGGTATACATGAGGTAGCACCTCTTACCCATTATTCTCAATAAAGGAGTATCTGGGGACAGAAGCGACATCAGGAACTGCAGTAGCCACACAGTTGTCCACAAACACACGGACGGGAACATGGCTGTACAAACGCACTGATGCTTCAAGATTTATCATGTCACCCAGGAAGTACTGGTTAGAAGGTCTCTCAAATCTCCAGTCATCTGTAAAGAGAGAGTTTTAACATGTTTACAAGCACAGGCATGCTACAAATCTGTTTGGGATATACCAACCAGTCATGAGCTTGAGGGAGAAGACAAAGACTTCCTCTGCAACCTTAGTTGAGGCATATGGGATCCAAGTGGGCATTAAGGCGTCGCTGCTCACATTATGTGTTCTGTAGGAGTTAAACAAGCAGTCATCTCATGTCCATAAATGGTGGGATTAGCAGAGCCAGTGAGCCTGAATTAATTTAATCCTCACCTTGGATAATGACACTCGATACCAACCACCGCACCACTGCTCCTGACAATAGGAACACCATATGAAACCTCTTGTGGGGTGTAGATAAGGTTGAACATATAGACAAGCTCATCCTCAGTCACCTAAAAAAAAAAAAAAAAAAAAAAAAAAAAAAAAAAAAAAAAACAATATCATGGGTATTTTTGAACCGTCCCTGTAAGTAACAGCAAAATAGAACCCTACCATTGCTGTGCTGCTACATCCATGCAATTCAGACTCAAAGATGAGCACTTGAGCAGAAGAATCCTCTCCAGTTGCAGTACAGCCTCCCAGTCTAAAAGCAGAGGACAACAGTGGGTGCCCAGTCCCAAAGAAGTCCTTCCTCACTTCCACATATACTGAATTCTCTCCACACTGAGCAGCTACACTGTTGGCAGGGACAGGATGTGGCAACTCAAAAGGGACATCTGGCTGCTGTGGTTCCTCTGGTAGACTTGGAAAGCTCCACGTCAGTTTTGCCACTGGACCCTGCAACAGCTCTTTTGATTGAACACCCAGAAGATCTTGAGAAGGATTTCCAAAGTCAGTCCTGACTGGAGTCTGGACAGAAAACTGAGTGGGAAACCTTTGTGGTGCAAATACAGGGTTACTGGGAACCAAAGACATCCTGGAATCAGCCTGTTGAGAAGCTTGAGCTAATGCCCTAGGCCTAAACTTGCTTGGACTCTGATTATGTGCTGCTCTTGCTCTCCATTGTGCTTCAGAAAATCCAAAAGCAAGACTAAACACCAAACCAAATCCAACCTGCCAAAACCCCATTATTGCCAAGCTTGTTTCAATGATACATTAGGGTGCTACAATCCAAATTTATACAGATGTAAATCAGCATGGCTCCACCTTTCACATGACGAGCATAATTTTCCTCTGCACCTGCCAATTTACTCAATCAATATGTCACTCAAACTCAATATCAAACTCATTGATTATTTAGTACTCAGAATAAAATGAAAAAAATAAATAAATGTGGAAGAGGAATAATTTGAATAAGTTGTATTAGAGAACCGACCAATGAGAGAAGACTGTGAAACCCTGCCCTGCTGAGTCAGCAGAAGCAGCCATGAAGCAACTGAGAGCAGAGCAATAAGCTATAGAACAGGGGTTTTCAAACTTTATGATGCCAAGGACCTCCAAATACAATGAATCTTTTATGAGGGACCCCCATTGTAAATTCCATCTATTTTTATGAAAAAACATTTAAACTGTTAGATAAATTGTGTGACAATTTTGGGTAATTTTGGGTATCTATATCTATATTTTATAACTTGAGCCAATGAAAAATAAATAACTTGCCCTAAACAATATTTTCTCTGTTTACGAAAACTATTTTATAAAACCTGGCACAAAGTATATTTTTCTTGTTGAAGAAAGTCAATTAATTTAAACTCTATTTTTGATCTAAATAAAAATATATATTTAATCAAAACAAAAATTCTCATTTAAGAAATATGTATTAGAAATTATTTGTTTTATCCAATCAAATAGATGTAGATTTAATTAAACAATTGTTTCTCCCTTTAAAAAAATACAAGTTAATAGAAATTATTTGTTTTAAACAAACAAAAATTTAATAAAACATGTTTCCCATGTAATAGTACACAGCAAAATGTGCATGATAAATTAATGCTGTCGTGCTCACTACTGAGTTAAAGTACCATTGAAGCAGTGTTAAAGTTAATGAGATAATTAAGTGATGATTGAGCATTAACGATGAACACCTGATGATAATGAGCAGAATCACTGAAGGAAAGAGAAACAACAAGAACTACAACTGACTTCAGCCACAGCCTTAGATGAAATCAACTGAAGATAAAAGGCATTAAATCTCAGCAGAGGAGGATTAAACAACTCCACAAACAGCATTACCAGCTTCATGCATGACAAACCAGACTGACTTTATTTCTGTCAGACGTCTACAGAAGCTCTTATTGAGATTAACAGAGGTTTAGATGTTGATGGTTTGAGTTTCGTCTGAAGTTACCATGATGGAGATCAGTGTTTGCTTTAGTTGGGCTCTTGACCCTTGACTTTTTAACATCAGTTTTTCTCTGGCTGCTGTAACTGTGTTTATAAGACACATTTGTTGTGGGACAAAAGCCCAGAGAAAATATGATCAGGTGATGGTTATGTGTTGATGATGAAAATCATCATTTAGTTACCTGATTCACTGATCTCACTCATGAGATCCGATAGTGTTGTGATATGAAGGATTTTACAGAGAGTTTGTGCTAAAAAGGTTTTCATCTATGCCATCACTCAGACATCAAGAATCAGGAAAGGAATCTCAACAATGGTGACAATCAAAAACTGCGTTATGCCTTGAAGCCTTTTTTTGTTGAGATTCATATCCTGATTCTTGATGTCTGTGTGAGTCTGAATGAACCCATAGATATAAACTTTTTTTTGCACAAACTGTTTGTAAAATATTCATATTATCCATCACAACACTGTTCAATCTCATGTTGTAAAATCACAGTTCTACTATAATGAAACTTATAATACATCTGAGTGAGATCAGTGAATCAGGTGACTAAATGATGATTTTCATCATCAATACGTGATCACATTTTGTCTTGGCGTTTGTCCTATAACAAATGTGTTTTATATACACACAGTTACAGCAGCCAGAGAAAAGTTCATGTTAAAGAGTCAAGAGCCCAACTAAAGCAAACACTGATCACCATAATGGTAACTACAAATGAAACTCAATACATCATGAACATCTAAACCTCTGTTAATTGTCAATAAGAGCTTCTGTAAACGTCTGACAGACATAAATTTAGTCTGGTTAGTAATGCGTGAAGCTGGTAATGCTGTTTGTGGAGTTGTTTAATCCTCCTCTGCTGAGATCTTCAGAGATTTAATGTCTTATTTTATGTTCAATTGATTTCATCTAAGGCTGTGGCTGAAGTCAGTTGTAGTTCTGGGGCCCGTTTCAATAAGGAGGTTCAACCAACTCTGAGTTTAAACTTGAACTCTGAGTTGACTTACCCTGAGATGGGAAACTCTGGGTTTACCAAAGAAAACCTGCTCCTGACCAGGTTAGGTTCACAGAGTCTCTGAGTATAAGTTACCGCTCTTTCAGAAATGGGCTTGACTTACCCTGCTTTCTCAGGTTTGACATACCGCCCATTCTGAAACAGAAAACTCAGAGTTTCCCTCATTTCAGGGTTAACATACTCAGAGTTTTCACTTAACCTCCTTTCTGAAACAGGCCCCAGATCTGTCATTTTGATGTTTAAAATAAGCAGTCATTTGGTTTAGCTTCTTCTTATTATTTGGGCTTATTGACGGTTGGCATTCTTAAAAAGAGCAATTTGGTTTAGCTGCTAATAACCTGCCCTTATATGGTACTTCATTTTATTCTGAGTACTAAAGAATCAATGACTTTCACCTGTGACATATTGATTGAATAAATTGACAGGTGCAGAGAAAAATTATGCTCGTCACGAGAAAGGTGGAGCCATGCTGATTTAGATCTGTATAAATTTGGATTGTAGCACCCTAATGTATCATTGAAACAAGCTTGGCAATAATGGGGTTTTGGCAGGTTGGATTTGGATTGGTGTTTATTCTTGCTCTTGGATTTTCTGAAGCACAATGGAGAGCAAGAGCAGCACATAATCAGAGTCCAAGCAAGTTTAGGCCTAGGGCATTAGCTCAAGCTTCTCAACAGGCTGATTCCAGGATGTCTTTGGTTCCCAGTAATCCTGTATTTGCACCACAAAGGTTTCCCACTCAGTTTTCTGTCCAGACTCCAGTCAGGACTGACTTTGGAAATCCTTCTCAAGATCTTCTGGGTGTTCAATCAAAAGAGCTGTTGCAGGGTCCAGTGGCGAAACTGATGTGGAGCTTTCCAAGTCTACCAGAGGAACCACAGCAGCCAGACGTCCCTTTTGAGTTGCCACATCCTGTCCCTGCCAACAGTGTAGCTGCTCAGTGTGGAGAGAATTCAGTATATGTGGAAGTGAGGAAGGACTTCTTTGGGACTGGGCACCCACTGTTGTCCTCTGCTTTTAGACTGGGAGGCTGTACTGCAACTGGAGAGGATTCTTCTGCTCAAGTGCTCATCTTTGAGTCTGAATTGCATGGATGTAGCAGCACATCAATGGTAGGGCTCTATTTTGATGTTATCATGGGTATTTTTGAACCGTCCCTGTGAGTAATGTTTGTTTAACTTCTATTAAATATACTGGCTATTAATGTTAATCAAACACGCCAGAAAACCAGTTGCTATATTGACTAAACTGTAGTAACTATGTAACCAGAGTCCATGTATATTTAATGGTATGGTCTAAGGAGGGGTTTGTGGGTGGGGTGTTTTTTTTTTTTTTTCCTCTTAGGTGACTGTGGATGAGCTTATCTATACGTTCAACCTTATCTACACCCCACAAGACGTTCTATATGGTGTTCCTATTGTCAGGAGCAGTGGTGCGGTGGTTGGTATCGAGTGTCATTATCCAAGGTGAGGATTAAATTAATTCAGGCTCACTGGATCTGATAATCCCACCATTTATGGACATGAGATGACTGCTTGTTTAACGCCTACAGAACACATAATGTGAGCAGCGACGCCTTAATGCCCACTTGGATCCCATATGCCTCAACTAAGGTTGCAGAGGAAGTCTTTGTCTTCTCCCTCAAGCTCATGACTGGTTGGTGTATCCCAAACAGATTTGTAGCATGCCTGTGCTTGTGAACCTGTTAACATTCTCTCTCTTTGCAGATGACTGGAGATTTGAGAGACCTTCTAACCAGTACTTCCTGGGTGACATGATAAATCTTGAAGCGTCAGTGCGTTTGTACAGCCATGTTCCCATCCATGTGTTTGTGGACAACTGTGTGGCTACTGCAGTTCCTGATGTCGCTTCTGTCCCCAGATACTCCTTTATTGAGAATAATGGGTAAGAGGTGCTACCTCATGTATACCAGCTTCCAGAAGAGTTGTAGGATTTCTAACTGGGTTCTGTTCACAGGTGCCTGGTTGATGCCAAGCTCACAGGCTCCACGTCTCACTTTATGCCTCGGACTCAAGGTGATAAGCTACAATTTCAGCTAGAGGCGTTCAGGTTCCAGCAAGCAGACAGTGGACTGGTATGTATGCATGTTGTAGTTGTGCAGCTCTTTGTATGATGCAACCATGGTGTACAAACAACTGTCTTTGCAGGTCTACATTACATGCATTTTGAAGGTGGCTGCAGCAACCTCTCCAAGTTCTGAACAGAAAGCTTGTTCATTCTCTGCTAATGGGTATGTTGCCTGCTAGATGGGTATGTTGCCTGCTAGATGGGTGTACAGGTAATTAAGTTGAAGACAACTAATTTGAGGGTTTGTCTTGTCAGTTGGGTGTCCGCAGATGGTTCTGACCAGGTGTGTGGCTGCTGTGACACCACTTGTAGCATCAGAAGTGGAAGTGATCAGATGCTTACGGGTATGGACTAACTCTGGTATTTTGTTATTGTCATGCATGGCTTTAGTTCTCACTAATCATTTGTTCCTCAGATCTACGATGGGAAAGCGCATCCGTCGGCCCCATCAATGTTAAGGAATATGGCTATGGCCAAAAATAACTAGAAATGCTATGATTTCTTGTGATTTAATAAAAACTGTATTAAGGTTTGTTAGTGTATGGTGTCTACTTGTGCAAATATAACACTTAAACATATCTATTCAGTTCATATGATTTCACTGTTCAGATACGCACCACAAAAAGCCTTTTACTGGCCTGGGTGGGGACAGTTTGCTTAAGTAATTTGTGGGCCTAGACCTATTATAAGACTTCAATGGTATCATAACTTCTCTATTGGTGGTTCAAGTGTGTAATGCTAAAACCCTATTGTAATTGAATTTCCAAATACAGACTTGAAACTTTGAGGGATGGTAGTACCCACCCTATCTTTAGGTTACTTAACTCTGGTTCTCTGATAACAGACCAATCATGACTGATGTGGGAGTCCTGCCTCCCTAATATATAACAGTGCTGGTGCTGCTTCATTCTCAGCATATTTCTTCTCTGTGCAACTGCAAGGAGGGAAGTGTTGAGATACCTCACAAATAATTGTATATCTCTTTTTTTTTTTTTTTTTTTCCCCACATGCCCACCATATGGTAAAATTCCTCATTCTGAGCAACTTTGCCTCTGGGACCACTGCTGTCAGTTGAATCGTTCATTAAATATTGGCGGTCATTTCAAAAACCTACTTCTGCAAACTAGTCCTATAGGTTTTTGGCTGTCCCTTGATAACTGTTAAAAAGCTTTAAAACATATTTTCTTCAGTAAATTGCCTGTTTTGGCTTAAAGCACTTTTTTTTTTTTTTTGGACCAATTATGACCAATTATTCCTGTTTGCAATTACAAACAGGAACCAGAGCTAATTCATTGCTAATGCATTTATTACTACATCTTAAATCAGGAGCGCAGTAGTAGTGGTGCTGCTCTTGGTAACTATGAGGACTACAAACCCTCCACTGAAGCCATGGGAGACCATATGTCTGCCCTGAAACAAGCTTTTCAAGTAAAAAACAAAACATACAAATAAAGACACTGCTGGGGAGACTGGGTCAGCTGTGTGTTCAGGACCCCTCTTTTGAAGAAGAGCTAGAGTCTGAAACCGAACTCAGGGAGCCTGCGCTACTGAAGCTGCTCATTTTGGTGCCTGAGGGGAGGGGGGGGGTTGGCGGCGGCATGGAGAAAAATGAGGATGGAGAGTAGGACAGGTGGGGTCTGTCAGGCCCCTCAGGTGCTCCTGAAGGCAAAGAACTTAGACTTCCTGCACTGGTCCACCCAGAGGAGCTGCTGGACTTTGTGGTAAGTTTAGGAGGAACACCAGATGCCGCCACAAAGTGGTTTTTATACTGAGCCTGAGAGAAAACAAGAGCATGTTTAAACTCCATAGATTGGTACATCCAACTATATACTGAAAAACTTGAGAGAGGGGGACAAAGAAAAAAAAAAAACACTAGGTGAAGAGAATGGGAGACTTTTTCATCTGAAAAGCTTGTTTCAGGGCAGACATACAGTCTTCCATGGCTCCAGTGGAGGGTTTGTAGGCCTCATAGTTAAGAACAGCACAAATATTCAATTCACATTTGTATAGCGCTTTTCACAATACATATCGTTTCAAAGCAGCTTTACAGGAAATGTGTTTACATTACAATTTAGAGTGATCTGTTATCAGAGGTGAATGTCCAAATTATGTATTTCAAAAATATACAGTTAGCTGTATGTATTAATTTAAGGCAGAAACAATGAGCTCACTGAAGTAATGAATACATGTTAACAAATGATTAGGATATATAGAAAAATGTAGCATTGGTGCATGTCGATTCAGAGTTTGCGTCATCTGAAGTCCTCACAGGAGTTGAAGTCCTCTCGAGTCATCTCTCTAAATACACAGGAGCTAAACCGTTTAGGGCTTTATAGGTTAGTAGCAATACTTTATAATTAATACAGAACTTAATGGGTAGCCAGCGTAGAGAGGAGAAAAAAAAAAAAAAAAAAAAATTATATGCTCATATTTTCTTGATCTAGTAAGAACTCTAGCAGCTGCATTTGCACCCCTGATTTAAGATGCAATAAATGAATTAGCTCTGGTTCCTGTTTGAAATTGCAAACAGGAATAACTGATCAAAAAAAAAGTAAATAAATATAAGTCTTTAAGCACATGTGTAAAAAAAAAAAAGTGTAAGCACCAGAAAGGATGCCATTGAAATGCCCTTTAGTGTTGTAACAAGCCTAGCCCCACAAATTACTTGAGCAAACTGTCCCCACAGGCCAGTAGCAAAAGTCTTTGTGGTGCATATCTGAACAGAATATATACGTTTAAGTGTAGTATTTGTGCAAGTAAACACCATACACTAACAAACCTTTTAAGACCATTTTATTAAATCTCCAGAAGTCACATAGCATTTCCAGTTATTTTTGGCCATAGCCATATTCCTTAACATTGATGGGGCCAACGGATGCTCTTTCCCATCGTAGATCTGAGGAACAAATGATTAGTGAGAACTAAAGCCAAGCATGACAATAATAAAATACCAGAGTTAGTCCATACCCGTAAGCATCTGATCACTTCCACTTCTGATGCTACAAGTGGTGTCACAGCAGCCACACACCTGGTCAGAACCATCTGCGGACACCCAACTGACAAGACAAACCCTCAATTAAGTTGAAGACAACTAATTTACCTGTATACCCATCTAGCAGGCAACATACCCATTAGCAGAGAATGAACAAGCTTTCTGTTCAGAACTTGCTGCAGCCACCTTCAAAATGCATGTAATGTAGACCTGCAAAGACAGTTGTTTGTACACCATGGTTGCATCTTACAAAGAGCTGCACAACTACAACATACATACCAGTCCACTGTCTGCTTGCTGGAACCTGAACGCCTCTAGCTGAAACTGTAGCTTATCACCTTGAGTCCGAGGCATAAAGTGAGACGTGGAGCCTGTGAGCTTGGCATCAACCAGGCACCTGTGAACAGAACCCAGTTAGAAATCCTGCAACTCTTCTGGAAGCTGGTATACATGAGGTAGCACCTCTTACCCATTATTCTCAATAAAGGAGTATCTGGGGACAGAAGCGACATCAGGAACTGCAGTAGCCACACAGTTGTCCACAAACACACGGACGGGAACATGGCTGTACAAACGCACTGATGCTTCAAGATTTATCATGTCACCCAGGAAGTACTGGTTAGAAGGTCTCTCAAATCTCCAGTCATCTGCAAAGAGAGAGTGTTAACAGGTTCACAAGCACAGGCATGCTACAAATCTGTTTGGGATACACCAACCAGTCATGAGCTTGAGGGAGAAGACAAAGACCTCCTCTTCAACCTTAGTTGAGGCATATGGGATCCAAGTGGGCATTAAGGCATCACTGCTCACATTATGCGTTCTGTAGGAGTTAAACAAGCAGTCATCTCATGTCCATAAATGGTGGGATTATCAGATCCAGCGAGCCTGAATTAATTTAATCCTCACCTTGGATAATGACACTCGATACCAACCACCACACCTCTGCTCCTGACAATAGGAACACCATATGAAGCCTCTTGTGGGGTGTAGATAAGGTTGAACATATAGACAAGCTCATCCACAGTCACCTAAGAGGGGGGGGGGGGGGGGGGGGGAAATTCCTTAGACCATATGATTAAATACATGGATTCTGGTTACATGTTACTACAGTTTAGTTAATACAGCAACTGTTGTGTTGTTTGATTAACATTAATAGCCGGTATATTTAATAGAAGTTGAGACAAACGTTACCTCACATGGACGGTTCAAAAATACCTATGATAACATCAAAATAGAGCCCTACCATTGATGTGCTGCTACATCCATGCAATTCAGACTCAAAGATGAGCACTTGAGCAGAAGAATCCTCTCCAGTTGCAGTACAGCCTCCCAGTCTAAAAGCAGAGGACAACAGTGGGTGCCCAGTCCCAAAGAAGTCCTTCATCACTTCCACATATACTGAATTCTCTCCACACTGAGCAGCTACACTGTTGGCAGGGACAGGATGTGGCAACTCAAAAGGGACATCTGGCTGCTGTGGTTCCTCTGGTAGACTTGGAAAGCTCCACATCAGTTTCGCCACTGGACCCTGCAACAGCTCTTTTGATTGAACACCCAGAAGATCTTGAGAAGGATTTCCAAAGTCAGTCCTGACTGGAGTCTGGACAGAAAACTGAGTGGGAAACCTTTGTGGTGCAAATACAGGATTACTAGGAACCAAAGACATCCTGGAATCAGCCTGTTGAGAAGCTTGAACTAATGCCCTAGGCCTAAACTTGCTTGGACTCTGATTATGTGCTGCTCTTGCTCTCCATTGTGCTTCAGAAAATCCAAAAGCAAGAATAAACACCAAACCAAATCCAACCTGCCAAAACCCCATTATTGCCAAGCTTGTTTCAATGACACATTAGGGTGCTACAATCCAAATTTATACAGATGTAAATCAGCATGGCTCCACCTTTCTCGTGACGAGCATAATTTTTCTCTGCACCTGTCAATTTACTCAATCAATATGTCACAGGTGAAAGTCATTGATTCTTTAGTGCTGCCTTCACGTGTTAGCGGAATTATTGTAAATACTAGTTTCCTAGTTAAAAAGTTGGACATGAACGCCCTCTCAAGTCAAAATTTGAATGCGATGAGCTCGTAATCATGACTTCAGAAGTGGGAAGTAGGATATTTCCGATAGCACGCGAAGGCAGCATAATACTCAGAATAAAATGAAGTACCATATAAGGGCAGGTTATTAGTAGCTAAACCAAATGATTGCTTATTTTAAACATCAAAATGACAGATCAATTCTCTGAAACACAAACAATCTCAAGTCTTTTTGCGTCTTCCTTTTTTATTAATTCAGAATCATGGCCACAGACAGAATTGTACACTTAAGTATCCAAAATAATAAAGTTTAGTATGTTTATAGTCAGGTTTAGATTGTAACAAACGTTCTTCTCTCACATCAACAGCAATCTTCACAAGGGTCTGAAATGGAGTGATTTAGTTCAGAACCAAAGGAATGCAAGATCATAACATTGATTTTATTATAGATTCACTTAGATGTTGTCTCCCCAGTACAACTGTTATGATTAGGTTGATCAGAGACTTCATTCCTTCTTGAACTATATGCTGGTCAGCACTAAAAGACAATAATCTGAACAGTCTACTAAAATAAATTGAATTTAAAATATTAACAAGTACAAACAAAAGACAAGCTCATTAATGGACATCAGCATTAAAAAAAATGTTGGTGTTTGAAACATGACATAGCACACATTGAAACACGCTGGAGAATCGTAAAGAAAATATATAGTTCACAAATAGTTTGTAAAGGCAAATAGGCTGTTTAAGACATTTAGAGCTGTGAATTGGCAGGATAAGTAGCCAAATGCACAAGCTGTTTCCTTCTGAAGAAACTAATAGGATGAGAAAATGTTGAATCTGGCTGTATAACAGGAAAAAATAATCTGATTTCAAATAGTCAAATACTTTTTATTACTGTGTGCTGCTTCACAAACTATTTGTGAACTATATATTATTAAACAGCTTCAAACACCAACATTTTTTAAGTTCTTAATGTCCATTAATGAGCTTGTATTTTGTTCGTACCTATTAATATTTTAAATATTTTTCTTAATAGACTGTTCAGATTATTGTCTTTTAGTGCTGACCAGCATATAGTTCAAGAAGGAATGAAGTCTCTGATCAACCTAATCATAACAGTTGTACTGGGGAGACAACATCTAAGTGAATCTATAATAAAATCAATGTTATGATCTTGCATTCCTTTGGTTCTGAACTAAATCACTCCATTTCAGACCCTTGTGAAGATTGCTGTTGATGTGAGGGAAGAACGTTTGTTACAATCTAAACCTGACTATAAACATACTAAACTTTATTATTTTAGATACTCTAGTGCAGTGGTTCTCAACCCTGTCCTGGGGACCCCCCACCACTGCACATTTTGCATGTCTCCCTCATCAGACACACCTGATCCAACTCATCAGCTCATTAATAGAGACTGCAAGACCTGAAGTGGGTGTGTCTGATGAGGGAGACATACAAAATGTGCAGTGGTGGGGGGTCCCCAGGACAGGGTTGAGAACCACTTTACATGGTGTAAATTATAGTTTATTATAGTGTACAATTCTGTCTGTGGCCATGATTCTGAATTAATAAAAAAGGAAGACACAAAAAGACTTGAGGTTGTTTGTGTTTCAGAGAATTGATCTGTCATTTTGACGTTTAAAATAAGCAATCATTTGGTTTAGCTACTAATAATCTGCCCGTATATGGTACTTCATTTTATTCTGAGTACTAAAGAATCAATTTCAGTTTCACCTGTGACATATTGATTGAGTAAATTGGCAGGTGCAGAGAAAAATTATGCTTGTCACGAGAAAGGTGGAGCCATGCTGATTTAGATCTGTATAAATTTGGATTGTAGCACCCTAATGTATCATTGAAACAAGCTTGGCAATAATGGGGTTTTGGCAGGTTGGATTTGGCTTGGTGTTTATTCTTGCTCTTGGATTTTCTGAAGCACAATGGAGAGCAAGAGCAGCACATAATCAGAGTCCAAGCAAGTTTAGGCCTAGGGCATTAGCTCAAGCTTCTCAACAGGCTGATTCCAGGATGTCTTTGGTTCCCAGTAATCCTGTATTTGCACCACAAAGGTTTCCCACTCAGTTTTCTGTCCAGACTCCAGTCAGGACTGACTTTGGAAATCCTTCTCAAGATCTTCTGGGTGTTCAATCAAAAGAGCTGTTGCAGGGTCCAGTGGCAAAACTGATGTGGAGCTTTCCAAGTCTACCAGAGGAACCACAGCAGCCAGATGTCCCTTTTGAGTTGCCACATCCTGTCCCTGCTAATAGTGTAGCTGCTCAGTGTGGAGAGAATTCAGTATATGTGGAAGTGATGAAGGACTTCTTTGGGACTGGGCACCCACTGTTGTCCTCTGCTTTTACACTAGGAGGCTGTACTGCAACTGGAGAGGATTCTTCTGCGCAAGTGCTCATCTTTGAGTCTGAACTGCATGGATGTAGCAGCACAGCAATGGTAGGGTTCTGTTGTGAAAAATAATCATGGGTATTTTGAACCATCCAGATGAATGTTCTTTTATTAACTTTGTTTAGGTGACTGAGGATGAGCTTGTCTATACATTCTCACTTTTCTATATTGCCCAAGAGGGTTCATATAGTGGTCCTATTGTCAGGAGCAGTGGTGCAGTAGTTGGTATTGAGTGTCATTATCCAAGGTGAGGGCTGAATTCATTCAGGATTGTAGGATGTGCTAATATCATATGCACTAAAAGGTGACTGGCTTTAATTTCTTGACAGAGTGCATAATGTGAGCAGCGACGCCTTAGTGCCCACTTGGGTCCCCTATGCCTCAACTATAGTTGCGGAGGAACTTTTGGTTTTCTCCCTCAAGCTCATGACTGGTTGGTATAATGTGAATTTGTAACATGCCAGTGCTTGTTAACCTGGGCTAAAATGCTTTCTTTTCAGATGACTGGAGACTTGAGAGACCTTCTAACCAGTACTTACTGGGTGATTCCATTAATATTGAGGCTTCAGTGAGTGCGTACAGCCACGTTCCTCTTCGTGTGTTTGTGGATAGCTGTGTGGCTACTTCAGTCCCTGATATCAATGCTACACCCAGATACTCCTTTATTGAGAATAATGGGTGAGTAGAGGTCATTCAAGTACCACTCAATGTAGCATCATGGAATGTCTGAATGGATTGGGGGCGGGTGGTGTATGTGGGTGGGGTTTTTTTTTTTTTTTTTTTTTTTTTCTCTTTCTCCCTTCCACCCTAGGTGTCTAGTTGATGCCAAGCTCACAGGCTCCAGCTCTCACTTTATTCCCCGGACTCAAATTCACAAGCTACAGTTTCAGTTGGAGGCGTTCCGATTCCAGCAAGAGATTAGTGGATTTGTATGTATGTGGATTAGCAGTTTGGGTACATGTTAGCATGGCGTGTACAAATAATTTTTTTTTTTTTTTTTGTAGGTCTACATCACTTGTGTTCTCGAGGTGGCTGCAGCGTCCAACCCTACTAATGTTGAGCAGAAAGCTTGCTCTTTCTCTGCTAATGGGTATGTTTCCCATCGATTTGAATTACCCCAAAACTTTAGTGAGTGAGCACTTAATATTTAGTTTGTCTGCAGGTGGGTGTCTGCTGATGAGGATGATCAGGTGTGTGGCTGCTGTGATGCAACCTGTGGCATTAGGAGTGGTCGTGATCAGCTTCTTAAAGGCATGTGGTTTTTTTATTTATTTATTTATTTTTTAAAAAGCTTACAAAAGTGACCGTGTATGGTCATATGCTTTAATGTTCTCATTTTCTTCTGCAGATTGGCGGTGGGACAGGGCATCTGTTGGACCCATCAGAATCAAGGACTATGGTTTCAGTCCCATGTAGTGTACCAACTGCAGAATTGCTAAATAAAGTCGTCTTAATCATACTTGAGTTACTGGATTATCTACAACTTCAGTGTTAGTGGCTAAATTTCAGTGCTGATGACTGAAACATTGGGTGCTTAATCGTTAAATTGACGCTTGCTTATTTCCTCGCCCCTCTGTACTCCAGACTGTGACCTGGAAACTGATCAAAAAGTCATCTTGAAGGTAATCTCAATTCTCTAGTTGCACTGCAAGGAACGAGGTGTGAGAAGGCTTCCAATGGAGCTATGAGCAAGGATGCAAGGCATTTAACACCATGTTACTGTAGTGGAAGTCACTTTTTGCATAAGTGGACCCTAAAATTTGTTGCTTTTAAATAGCCTATTTTAAACCAATGTTAACTTGTGTAGACAATGAGGTCTGTTTCGTTGTCAACATTCAATGTTTTCATGGCCTTTTACATCACATAGTGATGCTATTCCACAGGACAAAAGCACATTGGGCTAAGAATTGTAAACTACAATTCAGTGTAACCTGGCTAGATGGAGACATTCAAACTACGCATCAGTGAGGTTCAGTCTCTAACATTCCTGCCCAGAAAATATCTGAATTGTAGGTTAAGAGTGTGCACTTGTTTTTCCAAAATGTGGACTCATTGCAACTGCAGTATGTCCAACCCCCCCCCCCCCCCCCCCCCAAAAAAAAACTACATTACTTCCCTGCATGCTACACTTAAACTGTTAAGTATCACCTTTTGCTATGTAAGGTGACTCCTGAACATGTTTCCAATGCGACAGTCACTACTAACATTTCATATGGTGATAACTACTTTTATATTCCTCTCATGTTACTCTAATTCTGCTAGCTCTGTAGTGGTTGTAGAACTTGACTCTTTAACATCTATCCTAATTCTGCTCATTCTCCTTTGTCTTAAGTTTGATGTAAAAAAAAAAAAAAAAAAACGCACAATGACATCTCTGTAGGCTTATATACATCTTGTAATCTTATATATTCACAATATGGAGGTCAAAACCTGCAGAAATTAAATAACAGGGAGAACTGGAGGAATAAATGACTTGATAAAACAAATAGAATTATTATTTTTTTTAATTATATAGTCATGAATTTTTTTTTTTTTTAAAAGACTGGTATCAAGCATACTGATGATATTCTAATATTTCATCGTGTTGAGCTGAATTGATTCGTTTTATGTACATTTGCTCACCTGTCTAATAAAGCACATGCAAGAATGACGTCTCTGTCAAGTCGAAGTTTTGTTGCAAAGCTCTCGCCATCTAGAAAACGCTCCGTCGATGCTGGTCCTCTTTTGATTTCTCATTTTGTTCCAAAGTCTGCTTGCCATGGTCCATAATGTTTGAACAAAACTACAACAGCATGTGGCTAGACTTTACACAGTTGTCCACGTCTGTTGCATGGTTTCTACAGCAGCAAAAGCGGAAACCGAGGGTAACGTGGATATGACGCCATTGACCGGCGACTCCCTCACGTCTGGGTTCCTTGGTTAAAATCGCAATTTTCTCACAATTTACAAATAGTTGGAAACGTTTGGGATATTGTAAGTACTCAACTGAACAAAATATATAACACTGGCCTAGTGGTTTTTTTTTTTTGGATATTTTACTGCAAAAATCTTACATATTGCACCTTTAAGTCATATAGGTTTTGGAACGAGTAAATGGTGACAAAAGTTTAATCTTTGGCTGAACTAAACCCTTCAACATTCATTACATTGCAGAGACCGTAAGTCAAAGCGAAATCAGTTTGTCTACATTTCGATGGCTTAAAACGAATTAGCCAGACCTGTTAAATTTACCTCTTGCTTACCTCATAATATTGGTCACTAACGATTTAATGAAGAATTAGGAAAAATAAAGGCGAGAAATTAGGAATCAATATGGTTATTTCGTGCAAAAGTGTCATTAGAAAAACCCCCCCGAAATTCTGAGGCTGGAGGAGAGCGTGCGGACACGGCACGAGCTGCGTCCAATCGCGTGCGACATCCTGCTGAATAAAAAAAAAAAAAAAAAGGCGTGATGAGGAGGAGAGAAAAAAAAACGTCTGTTGAAAAGAGCGAGGTGGGGGGGAAAGCACGTCAGCTCTCTAGCTAGACGGCTCGAGTGATCAGAGCTTGTGCTGGTACATTTCATTTAAGCTTAACCGGAGAAGAACATCATTTTAGACCAGCAGAAAAAGCGAATGAGATTTCAACCGCCTCGCGCACACTGAGTGGACCGGACCGGACAGGACAGCAGACCTCTCGTCTCCTTTCTCTATAGCAGGCTGATAAGGAAACCCAGATGGTGAGTTTCTCCGCTTTGATTCAGCAGCAGCCAGTGAGTGAACCCAACGACCCTCTCGTCGTCTATTGTGGTGAGGTGTAGTACGCTAGCTAGGGAGCTATCAAGAGCTAACTGTGGGATACTGGGCTGAAACTTGCTGGTGTTGCAGTGATCCATCAAATCAGATGGTTTTCTTATTGTAGAGATGTAGTTATGTGAGCGTTTAGATTGGAAACAGAAGATGAATACTAATCAGTCCTTGTTGTGTAGTGGGGGTATAGGGCTGAACCTCCGAGGGTCCAAAGCTGTCATGTGTCTTCCTGAAGATACATGTTTTACAGACGAATTAAAACCGAAAAGTCATGAATCCCCCCCGAATGCAAAGCCATGGATTGATACCTGGTTTTCGTCGACCCAGTTTAGTTCACGGAAAGGTGGACTTGTTCTTCCGCACTGAAGCAATCATAACCGTACAGGTTTTGAAACCATAAATTCATAGTACTACCGTTATATTACATAAAAATACGTAGCCGAGCCTCTCTGTGTCTAATGCATCCTTTCTCCTGTCTGTCCACATTTATTCATTTGGCAGACGCGTTTATACAAAGTTGCAATGTATTCAAGCTTCACATTTTCTCTTGTCTCTGTGTGTGACATTTGAACGCTGTAAAACTGAAACGTTGACATTTCAATACTGTTCCCACATTGACCATAAACTGTTTGACTACTTTCATAGACCAACAGCCTTTCTTTTTGTCATTGTATCATGGAAAACAGCAACTAGGAGTAAGCACAGGTTTAATGTGGAAATTTATGTAAATGTTTTGACATGCACACGAGTGAATTTGAGCCTAATGCTGTCATGGCAACATGTTTAACTTCTCACTAATGAGAGAAAACGTAAAATGCTCATTCATGAGAGAAAATGTAGATGCTTCGACTTCCATTTTGCAAAACTCGGCCCACTTCTATTCTGCATACTGCAGAGTAACAAACAGTGATACAAAGTGTGAAATGTCCCAGTTTTATACTATATATCAGTACTGAATCAAATTTGAGGAACAGAACTAGCTAACTGTTGTATAATGATTTATTTTTAGCAATTAAACTCAACCAATACAACTTAAATGTCTGTATCTTTAGTCTTTTAAAGCTTCCTTTCCTCATTTGCACTGTTGTTTGTGGTCATAATCAGTGATAGTGGCATTTTGTTTTGGTGATTAGGGATAATCTGGAAGTCTGATCAAACATTCTTAGTTAAATTGACTCCATTGGGCATTCAGCAACATAAGGAAAATGTACAAGGAAAATGGTTTTAGCTAATGATGTGCTTGAGAGTAAATTGTACAAATACACATGTAACCGCTTTTATAGTACAATTTATTCCAGAAGCATGTGTTGCTTTTTAATGATGTCTTCTTTCATTAGAGGTGTCAATCTCTGTTGTACGCAGAAGTTAAGAGCAGATGGCAGAAGCACTCAGGGTTTTCAGATGAAACTAAGCCCAGAGGATTGTGTACACAGATTATTCATGTGGAGAGGAGATGACAGCCTGCGGCATCAAATGTCCAGTTGTCAGAAACGAACGAATGATGTGCTGGAGGGAGGCATGTCATTCCAGGTGTTCCAACAGAATGTTGTAACTTGTAGGAAGTTAAAAGGTTTTTGTGTGACATCCCAAGAAAACATTGATAGCTGAATTTCTTTTTATGTTCTCATTCATAGGAATATCAGATAAAAATGGAATTATGAGCATCTAGGTATGTTTGTTCATTCAAGTCTGTCCAAGTCTACTCTCGAATGCAGTGTTTTCTCTTGTAAAGAAAGCATCAGCGATGTTCCTGTTCAAGCTGAATGTCACACACTGAGGTTCTAGTACATGGTCTACTCTTAGTCTCTTGACTATTCTTAGAGCTCGATACTAATGAAATTATGCCAACAAGGACTCTGGGACAGCCTCTGCAGAGTGATAATGGAACCCTTTTTTTCCTTTGCAAAAAAATTTGTCCTTATATGGAGAAAGAGAAGAAATTAGGCTTGCTCCATAGGCTTAAATAGAACTTTCCACTGAGTGACTAGCTGTAGCGCCGCATTTGATGCAGTTGTTTTCTGTAGTGTCCCAGCGGTATGTCTTTGACTTGAGCAATTTTGTTAGCTCAATATCGGTACGCGTGTATTTGTGGTAAGGATGTGACGGTGAGGAAATTTTCCCACCGGTTAATCGACACGTGACAACACCGGTAATACCGGTATCACCGGCGGGGGCTTTTAAATCGCTAATTCTAAATCGTAAGTAAAATGCGCACGGCCGCTCTGGCATTCATAATGGTGCGGAGAAGTGCGAGTGTTTTCTATGAAAATCTTTCATAGGAATGAACTGAAAACGCGCCAGAGGACACGCACCGTGAATGACAGTGCGGCCCGTGAATGAACGACAGTGCGGCCGCGAATGAATGACACGACAGTGCGGCCGTGCACATTGTACTTTCGGTTTAGAATTAGCGCCAATGGTTGCTTGAATGGTGGGTTCATTAGACTATTATTCTTAATGAAAAACACAACAACAAAACAGTACAATGACAAACTCACTTATATAGGCGCTTTTACATTTCGCTTTAAAACCAAATCTTCCGCCGTCATCTTGTCAGTCTCTCATGATAAATTAAATCTGACTCCTGCTGCTGGTTTGTGCTGCGACTCTCGTGCGGCTCATGCTGTATTGAGCAGACACATTCAGTTTTTAATTGTCTGTTCTCTAACTGAACTAAATGATTTTATTACTATTAAAAAAAAACGATGGTGGGGGCGGTTCCACGGTGGGAAAGTGATGTAACCGGTGTTGTGCCTGAACTGTCAACACCGACTATCGCAGCAAGCCTAATTTGTGGTATAATGTACTTTTCATCAAATTATGTAGGTGTTTATGAGAGTCAGGTATCACTATGAGTGTTTGGCCTGTTGACCCCTTGCTTTCATTGAGTTTAACCAAATTTAAACATTCTTAGCCATTTAGTATTGGACACTTTTAGTCTTCGTAAAGGGGCTCTTTTGAAGCTTTTTTTTAATTTATTTTATTTTATTTGCTTTTCTGTGTGAAAATGAGTCTGTGAAGTGTCCTGCGAAATGGCAGAAGAGAAGATGTTTGCCATCTCTACATGTTTGTCAAATTCCATGGAATGGAGCAACGTATCTTGGCAATTCTGTCAGTATGTTTCTTGACTTCTGATTGCAAAACGCACTCCCTTTCTTGCGATAAGATCATGGTATGGTAGATGATGACTGCTGTGTTTTGTGAAGTACCACAAAGTGCATAGATCAAGTTTCGTACTCTGTCTGAACATGTTTGAAAAGCTTCAAAATAGGGATGTGTCCTGGCAGTACCGTTTAATATCCACTGGTTTTATTCCCATTTTGATGTATAAACACAAAGCTTTTTGCGACGTGTTGCAAACATACCTGAGCCTACGGAAAATGGGGAGGTTCTTTGAAAAACGTGTTTAAAAACAATCATTATTTTTGCAGGTGTGTTCTAGTGGCGCCACTTTAGATTTATCCGGTGAAATCTTACACCAGAGTACACCTCTGACCAAGAGAAAGTGCATGGAGTCAAATGAAACCTTAGACTGTTCCTCTTCAACCCTGCCCACATGAATTCTCTTTAAAACGTATACAGTACAGGCATTTTTTTTTTTTCTGCCTTAACACATTTAAAGTTTCACAACCATGTGTCGACTCCAGCGTCAGCTTCTGTCTGTGGCTCAACACATTGGTGAAGACTTTCACATTCTTCTTTACAAGTGTTTGAGCCTCAGCATTTTCTCACACAATCACTCCCTCCTTCATTCCAACCCAGAGTTTCTGCTCTCAGAAAGAATGCAGTCAGCTCTGGTTTATGAAAATTAGCTCCATTATAGTTAGAGAAGCAGTTAAAGCCCAGGAAATAGGCCTAACGATGGTACGAAAGGACTTGAGGTAGAAATTTGAATAAGTCGAACTCAAGGCTTCATTTAAAACCTAAACCAGTCATGCAACTAGATACAAGAGGAACTGGCAACCAAAGGCTTTAAGTATTTAAGTCCTTTCTGTTCTATATTTCATTTGAGTTGTCTGTCAAGACTGAAAGTCAGCAATGCATTGCAGTAGAGAAATGCACAAAATGACTGAAACGTTCAGAAACGACTTCCTAATAGCCACCAGTGGAAAAATACTAACCCTAATGAGTCATTTGGTAAATTAATGTATCTGTTTTGGTGCCCAAAGGCTCATTTTGTTTTTCTAGTTACTGGGAGATCAAACATAACTTGATTTTTGCAAAAATGGGCCCTCTAGCATCTTTCAGTACATTGCATCTCATTCATGGAGCCCAGCCAGACTCCCTCAGGGCTGCTGCATGAGCCTCATATCTGTGTTGCCAGGAATTTTGACAATAGAGTTTTGTCTTCTAAATCTGACTCATTGCTCTTGTTCTTTACAAATTATTAGCTTGGCAGAATGTGGCAAATGGGACGTCAGCCAAACCATTCACTCCATGTCTGTGTGGCCTTGTTTGTACCTAGTATTACCTGGCTTAGATGATCCATCCACAAGTGGTCACTGAAAACAGACTGCCATTTACACCTATTATTAACTGTAGTGTAACGTGCATGTCACCGCATGTTGATCAGGCATACCAAAGATTTTCTGTGGGAATTTGCAGTTGCCTTACAAATGTAACGTGTCCTGTGCATTCCAGGTCGCATTTGAAAGTTGTTTGAATGATCACAAGATGCATTAAGGCCATTACATACTCCGCAAGAACAGAGAAAAAAAGTTCTCGCTCCCATTGGGAGTTCTCGCAGCTTGTTCTCGACACATCATCTGAGCAGAACTTTTTTCTTGTGGGTGTCCGAGAACTATTGTTTGATTGGTCAGAAATTTAAAATGGGCGGGGTTAATGTGGAGAAACGGAAATGTTCGGCACCTGCTTTTCTCGTGAAGTATGGAATGTCCTGGCCAGAACGAACTTAGTTCTTGTTCTTGCCACCTTGAGAAAACGAACAAATTTCTTTTTTCTTACGGAGTATGTACCAAGCTTAAGACACAAGGTGAACATGGGCTTGGCTGATGGTGACCACAAGATGGTTGTTGCAACTTGCCGCCTCAGTCCACTGAACTCCTGCTTATTCCCTGGCTGTCTGGACCCATGGGGAGCAGCTGATGGGATTTTGTCCAGCTAATGAGATTAAAAGGGTGTCTGCAGTCTAGTACCAGAGAGCAAGAGTAATGGAGAGTGAATGTTGTGTGTATACAGTGTGTGGCTGTGGGAGAGAGTAAAATACTGACCTTTTGGTAATGGCAGGGCATCACAAATCATACTGGTCTGTCAGTGTTTGAGGGGGAGCAATTGGTTGAAATATGTACACACACTGCCCTGGGTCATAGTATGACTTGCAGCCCATCTGGTTGGCTGTAACTTTAAATTTGGGTTGGTATTTAGCTTGTTCTGTCTTGTGCACGCTCTCTCTGCCCCACTTTGTTTTGCTCAGAACATTCGAATCTGAAACTAACAAGGTTTTCTGTCTTTGTCACTGATCAGAAAAGTTTTAATGTCATCCTTCGGAATTATTAATTAATTTTATTTATTTATTTACTGTTATGTTGGCCAATTATCTTTTAATATTAAACAATTAAAAGTTAAATTAAAATTGTTATTTATGTATTTATTTTTAAATGTTGTAATGATTACATTTGATCTTCTTTAAAGATTAATATCTTCATATTGTTTCACGTCAAAACAACTCTGTGGTAAAATCACTAATTCACTACTATGCACTACTCTTATTTTAGATACATTTTTAAAATTAGTGGATGGCTTGAAAATGCCTTTTAGAGTCTGAACTGGGCCTGGAAAAAAAATATTTAAAACACTGTGACATTGTTAGATTTCACACTATAACCATCACTTTATATTTAATGGCCTGATTGCATTTCTTTTCTTGTAAATGACATTTACACAAGGTAGTATTTTTGAAACAAGGCTGAACTTTAGAGAGAACATGGTGTTCAGTGTTTTTATCATTGTGAAATCCAGAGAAGTTAATGTGAACTGTAATAATCTTCAGGTTCTTATGAGACTGCATATGGCATACATACAGGACTAAGGCTTGACTTAGTGTGCAGGTCAACTGATGACTGATTTTTTGAGGATCTCTAGGGAGGGCGGATTGGACCCCATCATCATAAAGTGCATCTGAGCAGAGCACAGGAAGAAGATGTGTCATCACTCCTTCCTGCCACAGTGCAGACGGTTGGGCAGCAGTGCTGTCTGCGTGCGTGCGTGTGTGTGTGTGTGGTGAGAAAGTGTGTTTTTCTCCATACTATGTACAAATAAGGCAAAAAGGGACAGATGGCACCGGATGAGATAGGGCTCCATTGGTTTGTGTGCTTATCTTGTGTGCAAGTATTAACACACTCACACATCTCTAATCCTGTTTTTTGCCACCATTTAAACTGTGACTGACCGGAGCATCTTTGTTTTGGGTTCAATAGTTTGTGGCATTAATTTATTGCACTTCTGCTAACCAGAAGACAATAAAATGCCTAAAACTTTTTTAGGTTCCCTTTGTTTACTTGTTTAGTCTCCTTCACACACTCACTGCTACTGCTCTATTTATTTTCCATCTTGACCTCTTTTAAATGTAAATAGTGTTTTTGATATTTGTGTGCATTTAGCATGAATATGTAAATCAACTGTGGCAATGGCTCTGAAACAAACGTGTTACACAAACTCTGAAACAGGAAGTGGGTTGAGGGTTGTCTTGCGCTCAGGGTGTTGACTTTTATCAGATAAAGTGATACTTTATCATGTTTGTTTCTCCTTTTACATTTGCAGATACATGGTAAATGGTTCTTTTTTTATTGACCAGGGGATGACCACATTATACAGATCATTGCACTTTCTTTTACAACACATTCTTTGGAAGGTCACAAATTCAGAATTGTATGATTTTTATTTAGCAAAAGTATGTTGTTGGGGTGGCGGTCATAATTTGACAGATTTATTTAAACATTTAAATATGGAGGAACAGTAAAATATATAATATAGCGCATATTTAGCAAAATGCTCTTCTCTGAGTTCACTTCTAGCTGACTTACGAGTTTATGGTCATTGAATGGCTTTTCTGAAGTCATTGCCGTGACATTGTTTGCAAGCTGTTTTATTGACATCTTTCATGGTTGAAACGCTTATTGAGCGATTACATGAGACATGTACTGTATCTTTCACCGTACCTTCTGGTGTTCATTCATGTTTATTTTGCGCTGTAATTAGTAGTAAAGCGGAAGAGGTGATCAGTTCACATGCACTTCGCTTGAACTGAGGCGCTATATTAAAGAGGGCCAAAGCAGTCATTTTTGTTTTAATTTCATAATAAAATGGACTGAATTTGACATCTGAGACTTTGTTTCATATCAAAAGTAACAAAGGACAAAGCTTATTGTGATTTATTGGATGGGAGGTGTGATGCAAAGTTTTGTTAATTCATCAACTGAAGCAGCATAGACTAAAAGATTGATTATTTGGATTTAAGAATCAATATCAGTTCATCAAAATGAGAGAGAGAGAGGGATGGATGGATGGATATTTTTATCCAACCTTAGAGTAATAGATCAAACTAGTAGTAACGCGGAAGATACACAAAAACAATGATAATAAAAAAACGAAAACTTTGGGTGTTTTGACATGAGTAGAGATCAACTGATATTGTGTTTTTTTTTTTTTTTTTTTTTTTTTTTTTTTTTTTTTTTTTATAAAATACTAATTATTTGCATATTTATGTGTGTTTATTTGTTTTATTATGGTTTTGACAATTATAGCAACAGCACTTAACTGAACAGTTTTATATAACATTTTTAAATGCTGTTATTTCTGATATTTCACTTCCTTGCGTACAAAACACACTTTTACATCAATAAATAGTCTTAAAGAGTGCAAATAAAATATAGTGCACTGTCACTAAAGTGTCTTTTTTTTTTTTTTTTTTTTTTAAATAAAATCTTTGATCAGGTAACGAATATAGTAAAAATACAAACAAAAGCATAATTCTAAACCTGAAAAAAAAAAATTACTATAGTGTAGCTTAGTCCATCTCATCTGGCATGCTATCAGAATTATTAATAATGTTTTTGTCCGTCTACATGAAATACCTGCTGACAGAGCGCTGTTTTTATCTATGAGTTTACACAAGATCTTATTTCGCGGAGATAATAATTCATTTCCAAAGAGCTGTAATTTAGATGTTTATTAGTGAAATAAAGGTTATATAGTAGATGTTAATATAATTTAAGGAGTTTTACACCAGTGGATCATATTAAGCTGCATACGGTGGCCATGCTAAAGCATTTCCTGAGCATCAACCTGGTGAGTGAACGGCACTATGACTTCACGAGACTAATGATAAGCATAGACAACAGAGAGAGAGAGAGAGAGAGAATTAAATTCAGTGCTTTTCTTTCCAACATGCACTTATTCATGGCTGTTTTATTGAATGTGAAGTTACATCTTTATTTGGACAAGACGGATTATGTGACAGTGAGTTCGTATTTTTTTTTAAATTAGCGCCAAGTTTAAACTACGTCAAGCATTTATGTAACATATCTAGGAATGGGACGGTATGAACATTTCATATCACGATTATCAATATTAGCACGGTTTTGTTAAAATGAGATGAAAGTGTTAGAAGAACTGATGCACACACTGAAAACATTTCAACAAGTTTTATATTTGAAAATCAACAAACAACAAATAAACAAGCAGCTCTATGCACTTTTTTTTTTTTAAGTGAGATTCTATTCTGTGGCATTTCCTTCCTTATGACCGTTATCAATAGCATCGCATTATAATAGCGCACATCCTTGCATCACAACGGACGCGCTCTCTCGTTTCATTCAAATGCAACTTAACATCTTGCATCTCCGTTTTTGATTGTATTGAAATTAAATCAGAGGACTTTGCTAATAATACAACTATAATATTGTTATCTTGTCTGGATGAGTTTTGTACGCTGTACAAAATGGATTTATAAACAGGTAAGAGTTAAAACATTAATCTCAATTCAATATGTTCCTGTAATTATTTAATCTGTGTAATAAGTGTACGATGAATATACATTATTATCCCTTAAATGTCACCCTTAATAGTCTTGTTTGAACTTGTTCGTTCGTCTTTGGCTCAAAGCCACTTGCTGCAAACTTTTCTTCGCGGAAGCTTCACGTTAATTTCAAGTGAGTGAGATAAAATATTTCAACTCAAAACAACATTTTGTGTCCAATTATTTCCCAGATGTAGTTTTGGTATTGAGGTCTAAGTTAACTTGCCTTGCGTTCACTATACAACAGTGGGTGATGGTCACAAAGACGACTCAGCAGATTTGAAGCGTTTCCTCCTATTGCAGCGACTTTCTTTTTGCATGTTCTGCAGACAGGGTGACCATCCTCGATTTAAGTTTCCCTCAGGGCCAAAATATGACCACACCTCAGATTTGGTCCTTTTAGAAGGCTGAAAAATCTCCCAAGCGCTGTCACTGCCTTCTGCCATTTCTTCTCGTTCAAAAAACAATGTTGTGCGCTGCGTCTACGCCAGACTGATGCTGGCTGGACAGGATATACCGCGAGTTTTCAAAATAAATTCTAAACGATAATACTAACCGTCAGTACATTTTACCGTGGTTTATCGTGAAACCGGTAATCGTCCCATCCCTAAACATATCTCATTTGTGCATTTAATGGTTGTTTTCTTAAAGTTTATTAATTAAGAGAGGCAAGTTATTTTTACCTTTTGAACACAGTTGTTGACTTTTAATTTTGGTCTGGCATGCAATTCTCAAAACGCCCACAAGATAGCAGGGTTTTTCGGTGAATCGGCTATTACAAAACCCATTTATAGGAAAATACTTAAATATCGGTAAAACCGATTATCGATCGATCTCTAATTACAAGCAAAAAATTTAAAATAAACCATATTTATGAATAAACTGTTTTTAGTATCAGGACTTTTCTTGCTTATCGCCAATTGTCAATGCATTTTAGTTTGATTGATAAATAACTGTCCAACGTTGATGCATCTCTATTTTTCGTTTGGTCTTATTTTTAACATAAAAGTAGGCGTGGTCAATTTTAACTTTTAACCAGTTATTTTAGCTGTTCAGTCCTTTATTCTGCTTGATTGTTGCACACTTGTATTTATCACATTTGAATTCATTTTTGTAATCACACACACACATTGGTTATAGTGCAAAATAGTTTTTACTTACAATTTACTGCACTTCTACTGCACTACTGCAATTCTAGTCATTTACCTATAGCAGCTAGTGAACCAGAAGTCTCACACATTCACAGGAAATGACTTTTGGATGGAAGGCAGTCTGAAGGAAATGATTAATGAAAAGGTGAAATGATTAAAGAGAATTTGTTGCGTCTGATGCTGTTGACGTTCTTGTCTGATTCTGTTTTTAAGCAAATATCATCATGTTGAGGAGGCTGAGTGGTTGTAATTTCATTCCAGGGCTTTGTGTGTGTGTGAGAGCCCTCGATAATGGCTATAATCTGTGAAAAGTGGTTATTGAATGTCTGATGTGATATAATGGTCATCACTGATACTTCCACTGACTTTCTGAGCTGAGCAAATGAACTCTCCTTTTTTCTAGAGGTACAACAACAGTGGGGCATGTGTGTGAGCTGTTATACCAGCAGATCTGTGTACGATTCAAGCTCTGGGTTTATACGAAAGAGACCAGTGTAGATGCTGTAGTGGAGGTGGAGAACTGCTCTTGGCTTTCTGACAGACCTGAGCAGTTACATAACCTGTCAGTTCAGCATTTTATCAAGCAGATGCTTCTTATACTGTATTGGTTTAACATTGTCTGAAATCTATCATAAATGGCACGCTTGGTTCTTAAATTCCCATTCTTCCTTGTGCGTGATTTGGTGGCCTGTACAGATTGGCAGCTGTTTAGATTTAAGTGCTAGAGAATATGTGGTGCAGAGTTGACCATGGGACATGGGCCTGTGTTATGTAATGTCATTTATTATAGCTTTAGACTGGCTGAAACTGAAAGCATGTGTGCACAGGGTCTTTATTTCATGGAGTGATTGAGTTAGAAACGCTCACCAGGCTTAGTCTTCGTTGATCCCTCTTCTTGCATTTGTGTGTGTAGGTACACAGACAAAAGGTGCTTGTAAAAGCATGCGACCAGATGGAGGGATATGGGAGGGACTGGATGAAGTGGTTGGAAGGGAACATTTTGAGTTATGTCAGGTTAGGAGGATGGATGATGTGCAGGATTATGCACAAGGCAGTGCCTGAAATAGTGTTGCCATGGGTAACCTGTTTTAGGACCACTGGCATAATTTTCTTTCTTTCTCTTTTTTTTTTTTTTTTTTTTTTTTTTTTTCTTTTTCTTTTCCAGGACAACAGGAACACGTCTGATGACAAACCCGTTCAGCGTTCTAAGGTATGTCGATTTATGTTCACATCCTTGTCTTTTCTCCATCTGTTTCTAGATTTCATATTGCGCAGTGAATCTGTCTCTCTATCTCTATCTGTCTGTCTTCATGCACTATATCTCAAGTCTATTTTCTGATGTCGTGATGAAATTGATCTGTTCCTTGCTAATTCATTGAGTGAACTATTGTTTTAAATGACTGAAAACAAATGGCAGCGCCTTTGTTTCCTACCAGTCCTTCAGTTTCAAGACACAGAAGGATACCTGTGCAGCATGTGAGAAGACAGTGTATCCGATGGAGAGATTGGTGGCCAACAACCTCATCTTCCACACCACATGCTTCTGCTGCAAGCACTGCAACACCAAACTCAGGTTAGACACTTCCTCACAGCACAGACCAAAAAAAAACGCAAACAGCAGTTAAATGTGTTATAAACTGAAAGAAGTCTCTTGCTCACATAGGCTGCATTTATTTGATCAAAAATCCAGTAAAAAAAATATTTAAAAATGTAATTTATTCCTGTGATGGCAAAGCAGCCATGACTCCAGTCTTCAATGTCACATGATCTCTCAAATCATTCTAAAATGATGATTTGTTGCTTAAGAAACATTTCTTTATTATTATCAATGTTGAAAGACGTTTTAGCTGCTTAATATTTTTTGTGGAAGCTGTGATACATTTTTAGGATTCTTTGAATAGAAATGTCAAAAGATCAGCATTTATTTCAAATGGAAATCTTTTGTAATAATGCTAACATCCTTGCTAAGTTAGGGCCAGATTTACTAACCGCTTGTGCCAGCGCAAAACCCTCTTTTGGCATTAAAATACTGTCAGGATTTACTAAAGACATGAAGTGAAAAATTAGCGCTGAAAAGGCATTATTTTTGCGGCTGACCTTATTGCATATGCATTTATAGGAGTTTCACTTTCAGACGCAAAATTTATGGGAGAATATTTAAATGAATCACGCAATGTGATTTACTAATGTTTGCGCTTGTCGGTTTACTGGTGTTTGCTCCGTTATTTACCGCTCCAAAAAAGCACATCCGCATGTCTTCTTAAACCAGACACTCACTGGTAGATTGCGTTGGTCATTATGGAAATGATCCGGCTGCGTCTGTGTTCTTTCCATCAGTAGATCACGTGCAGAACTTTCCACTCCCATCTGTGCTTTTTTGGAATTGCGCTCTCGTGCTAATTTGCCCTGTTTAGTAAATCTGAAAATTAATATATATATAATTTTTTTTTTTTTTTTTTTTTTTTTTTTTTTTTTTTTTTTTTTTTTTTTTTTTAAATCTTACTGATCCCATATTTGTATGTATGCATGCATGTATATGTTTGTAATCTCTTGGTTTCTCTGCTCTGTAGTCTGGGCACCTATGCAGCACTGCAGGGGGAGTTTTACTGCAAACCACACTTCCAGCAGCTCTTCAAGAGTAAAGGGAACTACGACGAGGGCTTCGGACGCAAGCAGCATAAGGAGCTCTGGGCCTCCAAGGATGCAGAGAGCATCACCAAGACGGCATAATCCTCAGTGATTTTACAAAAGTCACCTTTCCCTCCACTGGCCAATGATGATGACCCTTTACTCTGCCCACATCCTTGACACACAATACACACACATGCATCCACACTTAGACACTGTTAAGCCAGGCTCTTCATGATATAACACAATCACTGATATTTCACCATGTGACAGGGTTGATCAACTTCCCTTTTTGTTGGTTTTCTTTGTCCCACCCAACATCCCCCTCCCCTCCCCCCACCTCAATTTTAATTTAGTTTTAATTAATTAATTTTCATTTTTATTTAGCTTTAGCAAATGTCATTTTGAGTTTTTTTTTTTTTTTTTTTTTTTTTTTTTTTTTTTTTTTTTTTTTTTTTTTTTTTGTCGTCTAGTGTTGTGGAGTTAACAGTTAGTTGATTGTGACCAAAATGTTTGTATCCCTATAGGTGGGATGATTCACTTATTAGCATCATTACAATCCTGTTTGGCAGTAATAGTATGGTTGGTTTTCTGTCGTAAGACTGGTTTCAAGATGGTTTAGATTTATACACTCAGGTAATGATTCTGGGATGTTGCATCAAAATTATTCAGCAATCTTTTATGTACATTTTTTTTTTTGTCCCTCTAGTTGCAGCAACCTGTACTGTTTTCAAACTATATGGCCTAACAATATTCCTTACAATGGGAAAAACGGTCTTTTATTTTGTTTGCTTCGTTGGTGCAGGATATTTTTATGTGTGAATCTACAGGGTACACTGTACTGTAAAAGACTCGCTTGAGTTTACATCCCCTCATTCCTTTTCTTTTTCCTGCCTTTTCCAAATTTGATCTTCTTTTGACATTTAAGAATTAGTAGTACTTTCCAGATTCTGAAAGACTTGCCTCTGCGAACCCATCAAATAATATCATTCTTATTCTGAAGCATGGATATCCTTATCAAATATAATTGTTAACACAATATTTGCTCAAAGTATTTGAGAATATATTTCCATTTGCTGAATATTGCCCAGTTAAAAATTGAGATCTAGATTTGGACAGTCTTTATATATCACCTCTCTTTTCTGGCGCCCTCTAGTGTTTTGGATGCTTTTCCATGTTTGACCTAATAGACACTTAATGCTATCTAGTGATTTATCTATGCTCATTATATCAACAATAGATAAGTCTCATATGTCTTATTTGAGTCATTTTAGTGTTTTTCTGCAGACTGCACATTTTTAATAAACTTTTATTTTTATTGTTGCTCAGTGATTTCTTGCAGAGGCATTTTTACATATGTACCACTAAGCAGAGTGAATGTACTGTGATGCACTGCACTGTACTGTACTTATGCCTTGCTGCATGGGACCAAGCTTGTACGACAAATTAAGAAATTCACAGGGAACTAGGTCTCAGAGAAAATGACATTTATGATGCTTCGCACCATTGCTTTTCCCCCCTTCCACCACTTCCTTTCATCACATAGTTTTAGTTTTTTTTCCCCTGTAGGCTTCTCTGTGACGGGGTTTGGTAGGACTTTGAGTACATGCGTAACCGTGTGGCTCCTAAGTATTGCTCAGGAATATAGATGGGTCACAATGATCCAACAGCGTCACTCCTAGTGTTCATTGTTAAAAGCTGTTGAAAGTTGTTCACTAAAGAAATCCTTTTTACACTCAAAATTGCTACACAGTTGGGGTTTGAGCAGGAAGGGGGTGATGTACATCTAAACGAAGACTTCCATCCCAGGTTTTATATGCACATGTCAGCGTGAAACTGACTTTGCATCTTGTGAATTGTCACTGTGGCCATAAGCTGTGACCTCTCTAGTGGTTCATGTATTTGTGTACAAACATCATTGATGCCATCATGTAGTTTCTTTTAATGAATGAAATGCCTCTGTGTTTTAATACTATTGCTTTTATAGTGTAACAAACGTAAAGCTATTCTGATGTCTGTATATGTTAAATGCCATAAGGAAGTGGTCTTTAGATAGATTTGCCCTTAGTTTTAGTCCATGATAGTGGCTTGTTGTGTTTTGCAAGTGTCTTGTCTGCCTTCCAGTGCAATGGCCTGTTGTCTGTACGTTTGAGATGTTCCATTTAGATTCGCTAAGCCATTGAAAATCATCCAAATATTTTCAACAACTTGAATGCCACAAAAGTCCCTGTGTTTGTATATATTTAAGATTACTGTGAAATTGAAATGCATTGCGAGGTTTAGAGGAATTATTGAAAGCTCTTGGCATGAACGGGAATAATATTTTCATATTAAGCCTTATCATTTTAGTTGCGTTTTTGTTTCAAATCCTTCATATTAAGAACACATTTTATTTTCAGCTTCCTTTTTGAGTTTATTTACCTAAAATCATCAGCTTTTTAAAATGTCAACTTTCTCATTCTAACAAAATGTTGCACCAAATGTAAATGATTTGGATTTCTTTACAATGCTGTCATTTTCTTTTCTGTTCAAATGTGTGTTTATTTTTGGAACAAACTTTCCACAGACACAAATCACTGTGTTTAGCCCAACTGTTAGTTGTGATTGCGCACAGTGTGCCAAGGTACAAATGACAATATCCTGCAAGCACTCAGTCTTTTATAAACTACAGAACAAACAGAAAAAGGTACACTCTTCTTTGCTCTTTTCTGACGGATTTGTAGTTCTTGAAATGTGTGAGTGTGTCTTTGTAAGTGTATTGATATTTAAGGTTGCAAAAGATTATTTTTTAAATGCCGTTGACTGTCTGCATGCGTTGAGTGAGAGGAGACAAATGTACGCAAAGTGTATTACTCTATATCTAAAACTTGATCAGTGGAACAAGGTGGCCTTAAAGCAGAAGGAGGTCTTGGCTCTTTACTTGTTTCTTTTGTCCCCGTCAGGTTTATTTTTGTCTTGGTACTTATATCAGCCCTTTAGTTCAACTGCTACATCAATTTATAATAAAATGTGATTATTCTTTCTTTCATTTCCCACAGAAATGTCCCTTTCTCCTTTTTATTTCTCAGTTTTGTACACGCTTTTGTACACACAAATAAATGATATGCCGGTGTTGATCAACCCTTAGTTTGGATGTTTTATTATAGTAAAGCTCACATTAAAGTTTTTTGTTAAAAGATTTGTTTTTTTCAACAGTTCAGTAGTTTCAGTTCAATAATTTTTATTATTATTTTTTTTTTTTTATATATATATATATATATATATATAATAAAAAAAGCCATGTCCTTTTTTTTTTATTCACAATTTGTACAGTGTCCCAACTTTTTTGGAATCGGGGGTGTGTATATATATATATATATATATACCCGATTCCAAAAAAGTTGGGACACCGTACAAATTGTGAATAAAAAAGGAATGCAATAATTTACAAATCTCATAAACTTTATATTTTATTCACAATAGAATATAGATAACATATCAAATGTTGAAAGTGAGACATTTTGAAATGTCATGACAAATATTGGCTCATTTTGGATTTCATGAGAGCTACACATTCCAAAAAAGTTGGGACAGGTAGCAATAAGAGGCCGGAAAAGTTACATGTACATATAAGGAACAGCTGGAGGACCAATTTGCAACTTATTAGATCAATTGGCAACATGATTGGGTATAAAAAGAGCCTCTCAGAGTGGCAGTGTCTCTCAGAAGTCAAGATGGGCAGAGGATCATCAATTCCCCCAATGCTGCGGCGAAAAATAGTGGAGCAATATCAGAAAGGAGTTTCTCAGAGAAAAAGAGTTTGAAGTTATCATCATCTACAGTGCATAATATCATCCAAAGATTCAGAGAATCTGGAACAATCTCTGTGCGTAAGGGTCAAGGCTGGAAAACCATACTGGATGCCCGTGATCTTCGGGCCCTTAGACGGCACTGCATCACATACAGGAATGCTACTGTAATGGAAATCACAACATGGGCTCAGGAATACTTCCAGAAAACATTGTCGGTGAACACAATCCACCGTGCCATTCGCCGTTGCCGGCTAAAACTCTATAGGTCAAAAAAGAAGCCATATCTAAACATGATCCAGAAGCGCAGGCGTTTTCTCTGGGCCAAGGCTCATTTAAAATGGACTGTGGCAAAGTGGAAAACTGTTCTGTGGTCAGACGAAGCAAAATTTGAAGTTCTTTTTGGGGAACTGGGATGCCATGTCATCCGGACTAAAGAGGACAAGGACAACCCAAGTTGTTATCAGCGCTCAGTTCAGAAGCCTGCATCTCTGATGGTATGGGGTTGCATGAGTGCGCGTGGCATGGGCAGCTTACACATCTGGAAAGGCACCATCAATGCTGAAAGGTATATCCAAGTTCTAGAACAACATATGCTCCCATCCAGACATCGTCTCTTTCGGGGAAGACCTTGCATTTTCCAGCATGACAATGCCAGACCACATACTGCATCAATTACAACATCATGGCTGCGTAGAAGAAGGATCCGGGTACTGAAATGGCCAGCCTGCAGTCCACTCGACGAAAAAAAAAAAAAAGACGAATTTCTGGACCTTATAAGGAAACAACATAAAAGTTATAATAGATAAATGGAATGTGCACTGTTTTTTAATGATTCCCAATTATTTATATTCATGATTTTATAGTATTTGTACACCCTTTACATTTTTATTTCAATGTTGTAATTAGCAATTCATTACATTTTTAATTCAATTTGAAGCAAATTTGTTACGTGACAGTATTAATTAAAGCTTATTAAGGGTCAAGAACTCAAGATAAAGTTATCTGCTTCTCTTGTTGCTTGATGCAGCGCTCCCATAATATCCGTCATCACTCAAATTAATGCACGGCTCAGACTGACTGTACAGCATGTGTGTAAGACTCCAATAAAATTATAAAGTAATTATTCCATCACAAATAAATCTCTCAATCAAGTGGCTGTGTCTATAGCATTATACACAACATTATAATATTATTTTCAAATACATTTTTATATTATTATTATTATTTAAAATTATTATTGCCCCCAGTTCAGTAGGGAACTCTTGTAATAAAAAAGCAGCAGTGGCTGGGACAGATTTAAATATCACCTCAAGATGCAATCTAATCCTGTTTACATGAAATAAGCCTGCTCCCGAGCCGGTTTAAGTTTACAGACCTGTTGCTATGACAGCAAGTCCAGGATGAGCTTCGAAGACCCCAAAAATGTAAGATCATGCCAAATCGTCAACAATCAAATCCAGCTAACTGAGTTAGCGACGTACGAAGAGCGGACCCCAAATCACAGTAATGATTTGTCAGGAGGATGAAAACAGTGTGAAGAGTTATGTTGTGCATTTGTTCAATGCATCACGTTATTCACCTAAAACACAGCACCGCAGAAGTTCACTTCTGACATTATAAGACTTACCTTGACATTATAAGACTGACTTTTTTTTTTAAAGTTTAATGTTATTTATTTCTATTTATTTATTTATTGTATGTTATCTATTGTTTTAGATGTTTTGTAAATTGCTTTTCTTTTTAGGAGACCATAATATGTATACCCTGTATTCTTTGTTTAAAAAAAAAAAAAATCTTCTGACTCTTACGTCATAAATGTGTGCGCGGCAGTGATGCTGTGCTGTGTGCTTTACGTCACCAAACAAAAACTAAAGAGAGGAACAGCGCGCCCCCGAGCGTACACAAAAGTCTGTGCTTAACACAGTTGTCATCTTGAACGTGTTACGGAAATTACAAACGTTATACAATGCATTTTTCCACCGACGACGAGTAAAAATGATGAAAGCAATTGTATCCATGCACGGGCATTAACATGAAGAACTTTCGGCTGGTTTTAAAGGAAGCGAGCTTATGTGTTCCGGTGACGAACTGCCTTTTCGCTGTCAGGAAACTCACTGCGCTAAAGATTCATTCTAGCATCTGCCGTTTATCATCCTCAACATCACGAGAATGCTTGGACTAATGTCGCCTAAAGATCTCACCTCATGCTTAATATCACCAAAAGCGCTTGAACGGCCCTCGGGGATCGTATTTTCCGCACTTTCGCTAAGTTTTAACTTTCGCTAAGTTTTAACCGTCATCAACGGAAAGGGGAATTTGTTCTCGAAGTTCAAGCAGCCGCTGACTGTAACGCGCACACTCTTTTGTCCAGATCTTCGACAGTGTTTTTCCTGTGCAGTTATTCCTCATACGTTTTTCGCTTTTACTTCGGTAAAGTGGATACTTGAATGCTGCTTTCACAGTCACATGCCTTCATTCATAATCATTTATCGCATAATAATGCGGAGATTGTCCAATCATCGAGCTGAGGACTCATTTTCTGGTCTATTTGTCTTTACAAAGTTGTTACGCACAGGATTAATGAACATATACGGACGGTTACAGATTCGCCTTTCACTAGAAAAGTGAAAACTGTACGTTCGTGCAGTGAAGCTGGCCAGACACATCGACGGAGGGAAAAATATGCAAACCTAGCAGGAAAAGAAGCCATCAGAATTACGGAAATCCTTTCTTTTCCTCCAATCTGCTAATACAAATTGATTTCATGTAAGCAACTGGCTTATATCTGCACCATTAGTGCTGTTATGAGACATTCTAGCTTTAGCTTTTGGACGTGACGCTTATTAGATTTATTTTGAACTCTCCATGCAGTAGTTATGCTGTCTTCACAAAACTATAAAGAATGTCGCTTCATGAAACGTCCATATTTTATTCGTAGTCACTAGACTGTTACTTACGCTCAGCATAAACTGGAGATTAGTTTTTTTTCTCTTGCCTGGTCTGAGGAATAAGTTTTATGGATGATATGGGAGACCCTCAGGGGTCCGCGCTCCTGGAAGCGCGTTAGCAATGGCAGCGGCCTGGATATTTCTGGACAGTCATATTACAATATCTGTAGCTATTACGTTTGTCTTCACGATTTACATCGAGTTTCCGAAGACGGGGCAGAAAGTGCCTGAGTGAAGAGTCCCTCTCCAACTGCGTGCGCTTCACCCCAAGCTCATGTGAGTATTTTAACTTAGGGTTCATTGATACTCTTGCTGTTAATGCTGTACAACATTTAACATGCTCGAGTGTTTGCAAAGTTTTAAGGTGTGTTGAACTTAGCAACAGGTTTTGTTATTGTTTTGGGTGGATGACAGTCTTGACTGATGAAACTGACATGCCAATAGTTTTTTCTCCCCTCTTCATAAAATATGCACTAAATATGCACACAATGTTTGACGAATAGCAGGTGTAAACTGATTGACTAGTGCTGGGAATTGTGCTGAAAAACAATTATTAGTTGCCATGGACTTATGTGGAGGTCTTCATGCTCATGTGTTTGATTTGAGATCTCAACACTGTTGTGGAAAAATATGATATTGTGTTAAAACTGACTTTAATTATGTTTGGTAATAAGTCATAACTCGGTTGCCAAAAGTTTTCTCTTTTAACCTACCTACATGTTCTGGTATCATATCATATGCATGACATGCAAGTACTCATGCAAACGAATGAATGTTCAGATTGTTGATGTTTTACAGTAAGAAAAGAAGTCAGTGTTTCCCGACCCAACCTTTTTTGTCTTATGAACCCCACAGCCCCATCGGTAAGGGTTCATCGACACAACCAGAAACGGTTTATTTTGCTAAATGATGCTGTATATCATTGCCTTGTTATATCACAAAGCAGTGACAATAATATTATTGAAGCCATGTCAAACAAAAAAGTAACTGATCTTGGAGTGGAAAACACTTACTAAGCACATGTATTTTTATTCATATCACTAAGGCTACGTTCACACTGTCAGTTTTTGGGATTGACAACTGTATTTGCTTACAGGTGTGAGTCTCGAAATGTTCCGTTCACACAGAGTGTCTTGAATACTGTCTGTATGAACTTGCAATGGGACCTGCAATAGCGACCGTGACCAAAGTAGTTTTAAAGATGGCGACATCCATAAAACTAAAAAGTTAAAACTTATCACCTTTGACACAACAAGAGTCCAATTGTGCCGCAAGTTCATCCATCAAATCTTCATTAACTGACGGCAGCTTTTATATCTGAGTGGAGAGCGGAGCATTTGAGTCATGCGTAGAACACAAATCTGACAGAAGAAGCTCCGGTGGAGAACAGTGACTGTATCTAAAACCTTCAGATAACACACAGCTTATATCGCCATTGCTGTAAGTAGGGATGTCACAATACCAAAATTCCAGTAGTCGGTACCAATACCATAAAAATGTACGGTTCTCTGTACTAATTTTGGTAGCACAGCAAAACATTTTTTGTTAATTTTATTTAACTATTTAAAAAAAATATTACATTAAATTCAATGTTTATTATTTATGATGATAATCATTATAAGTAAATAATACACATAAACATTTAAAGGCGATATGCTGTTTAAAAGTAAACATTGTTTATGAAAAAGATCAGGTGAAAAATAAGCAACCCTCTAGGCACACCTAATAATAATAATAATTATTATTATTAGTAGCAGTAGGGAAAGTCGATACCACGGTAAAAAAATAATAATAATACTTAAACGTTAACTTTTTTTTATAGATATTTTTAAAAAGAAATTACAATTATCTCACCAAACTGTTTGCTCACTTAATGTATTTGTGTTTTTATAAGGTAACTTGTTGCAATCGTCAGTAATAAAACAAGAGTGAATAAACACATTAGAAGCAGTAGCATAAATAAATACAATAGAATAAAGATACAAGTTAAACAATGCTGTATATTTTTTTCAGGTAGGTCTAATAGTATTCACGTAAAAATAGGCCTGCCACAGAAATTGAATAATCAAATATAAAATAATTCTGAATAGTCATAACTGTATGTTAAATATAGACTAATCCTTATCTAAGCTTTTCTTTTGTCGTTTGATTCTCATTAATACAGACAGCCACTAGTAGGCAGTAACAGGTTTTAGAGGCTGCTATCACTAAGACCTAATGGACGGAGACGATATGCTGTTAACATTAACATAACCAATGCGAATATTCGCCAAGACAGCATTTTGACATAACTGTGTGTGTATTGGAACCTGATTGAAACGTTTATGTGTAGGCTAATAATCCGCGAAAATCTGACACTCGCGCGAGAGGCGGCTATGTGTGCGCGCACTGACTGAAGACCGTCTCTCAGAGAGCGCGCAGGTACTTTATAGTTTAAAATCGCTTGAATTTATAAACTGGCATAATATAAAACGATGTGCGCTAAAGTCTTGTATTACACCGTGCATCTCGCTTGCAGAGCAAAATGAAGCCATTTGCGCATTTTGAGAGAGAGATAGATAGATAGATAGATGGATGGATGCGTTACCGCTGAATCACTAACACTGTTTGTGAAATTACGTCTCACAGTAAGTTTTAAAATTACTGATTTAATTACTGATTTACTCTGACAATTTGTTTGGGTTCAACCTGCATGCTAAAGTGCATAAATGTTGGGTACCATCGGTACTTATGGTACTGTAGAAAAACAAGTACCGTCAGGATTTTAAAATGTTGATACCGACTTGGTACCGAAGTATCGGTTCCCTACTGAGTACCCTGGGGAGCTGATTGGGAATCACTGTTATAGATGAATAAATCATAATTACACACATATCAGTTAACAATTCTTCAAGTACACTGGTCTACATTTTAGAAATTTAGAAGTTTAGAAATTGCCTCATAAAGAAAGGTCTCAGATACCAAAGGAGCTTTTAATCAGACATTTGTTTACAGTAGATAAAAGAAGGTAATAACGCCATGGTACGGAACTGACAGTCAGCAGAGAGTTATTCCTGTTTAGATGTATTTAATAATATCTTTGTGAATGTGCTTTTTGTTTTGTGCTTTGCCTGTATTGAGAATCTCTCACATGTCTTCAGTGTCAATGTGCCTTTGCATCACAAGTTTGACTGCATCGACCACTACAACTTACACAGATGGTGTCAGATCTGTTTATGTTTGATGTAACATGGGTTTTTAGCCAGTTCATGACCTGGTGTCTTTTCCACCATCTAGAATGATTTGTCATCTCTACCCCAGAGCTGACAGGAACAGTTTTAGTCTAGCCACTCCAGAGTGTTGGGAACCCTATGGGGATTTGTGCTGTAAGCCTCTGAGTCTCTTGTACTGTAAGCCCCTCCATGAGCAAAAGCCAACAGCCTCAGCGCCACGGCTGGGAAAACCAGCCACAGACTAAACAGCTGAAAATCAGGCGAGAGGTGGTCAGAGGCGGGAAATGGTAAGATAAATTTGTTGAGATTCTGGCAAGTACTGGAAAAGGGATACAAGCAAAACAATGCAGGCCTAGCTGACAGGGCCCATGGATGGCCTTTTCTCTTTTCCCGATTCCACACATACTTACCACAAGGCAATTAAGAGAGCAGGAGAGAGGGAAAATGAGACAGAAATGGGATTAGAGACTCAAAGACTGAGACTCAAAGAGTAAAAAAGTTTTACAAACCTTAACACAGGGGTTCTCAATCATTTGTTGCTTCATGAAGTGAACCATTTTAAGGTTTCAACAGAAGACAGTAGTGGCAGTTTTAGGGTGCTCAGTCAGTAGCTAATATCCATCCAAGTTGAGAGAAATCGCAATGTCGCAAAAAAAAAGAAAAAAGAACGAAGATTCTATTTTCGACAGAAAAAAAAGTTACTTCTCAGGAGATTGGTGAAAAATAGGTATGGAAATGGCAGTTGTAGCAACTGGGGAAACCCTTGATTCTTTTATTTGGTAAATGTGTTTCCATCATATACAAATCTTATGGAATCTATACCTTTTTTTCCATTTTAGGCATGTCATTTGCATGTTGGTGTTCCTGTACAGCATTTTATATTTGCCATCTCAGTTTGCTTAAAAATACATGGATGGAAACCCAGTACCTTTTCTGCAAATTCAGCCTATGTGACACTTGCTCATTACAATGTGTTTACCTTTGCATCTGTTTTTGCCTAAGTTTTGCATAGTTTCTTAAACACAAGAAAAGCACATCTAGTCTACTACAATAAATCCATAAAATGCTTATGCTTAAAAGGTAGGACCTGATAGGACCTGTGTATTAAAAAAAAAAAATTGTTATAAATATAATTGCTGGCGTTTCTGACGTCACAAACCAATCATGTCAATGTGCGGGCGGGGTTTAGCAAATCAGCATTACTGTGCTGTGAAGCAGGGGAGTATCAAGAGAAGTCAGGTTATCCTGGTATATTTTTCTGTTGATATGAAAAATCGGGTACATTTAGCAATATAGCGGGTGAATTGTGTATGTGATGTATATTACGATGTTATGATGAACTATATGCCTTTCTCCACTGATGTTCTGTGATGTTCAAAGCATTTCTAAGGATACTGATTTTCAGAAGGCAGACTGAGATGGCAAATAGGAACATGGTTTGTGTAACATTAGCAACACATTATTAGCTGTTTGATAATGTAGTCAAGCTTATTAATTACCGTTATGTGTCCGACGTTGTAAAGAGCGATACCATTGTGCAGTGTTTACTACAGTCTCTGAGCTGGTGTGAGTGAGTGGAGGCGGGGCTAATATTCATATTCATGGATCTGCGTATACTAAATGAAGCAATGGTGTAGAGTTACATTCAAGCTATTTTAAGGCATGAAGATTTTTTTTTCACAGGAAAAAATGTTTAAATATGTCTTTTTGGAGATCAAAGATGAGTTTTAAGGGATATAATTATTGACTTCAGGGGGACTTTAGTATACTTTTAAATGTAATTTATTCCTGTGATGCAAAGCTGAATTTTCAGCATCATGATTTCAAATCATTCTGATATGCTGATTTATTATCAATGTTGGAAACAGTTGTGCTGCTTAATTTGTTTATAACCTGTGATACTTTTTCAGGATTCTTTGGTGAATAGAAAGTTAAAAAAGAACAACATTTATTTAAAATAGAAATCTTTTGTAACAATATTACTATGTAGCAATGTTACTGTTTTTTCTGTATTTTTGATCAAATAAATGCAAGCTTCTTTCAAAAACATTAAAAATAGTAATGTTTCCAAACTTTTGACCGGTACTGTATATGAATACATATAAATATTTTATTTTCAGGTGGGTTCTTAACCCTAACATGCTTTTCAATTATTAGAATTTTAGGTAAGGCTTTATAATAAGGTCTCATTTGTTAACATTAGTTAATGTATTAACTAACATGGACTAACAATGAGCAATACAAACCCGATTCCAAAAAAGTTGGGACACTGTACAAATTGTGAATAAAAAAGGAATGCAATAATTTACAAATCTCATAAACTTATATTTTATTCACAATAGAATATAGATAACATATCAAATGTTGAGAGTGAGACATTTTGAAATGTCATGCCAAATATTGGGTCATTTTGGATTTCATGAGAGCTACACATTCCAAAAAAGTTGGGACAGGTAGCAATAAGAGGCCGGAAAAGTTAAATGTACATATAAGGAACAGCTGGAGGACCAATTTGCAACTTATTAGGTCAATTGGCAACATGATTGGGTATAAAAAGAGCCTCTCAGAGTGGCAGTGTCTCTCAGAAGTCAAGCTGGGCAGAGGATCACCAATTCCCCCAATGCTGCAGCGAAAAATAGTGGAGCAATATCAGAAAGGAGTTTCTCAGAGAAAAATTGCAAAGAGTTTTAAGTTATCATCATCTACAGTGCATAATATCATCCAAAGATTCAGAGAATCTGGAACAATTTCTGCGTAAGGGTCAAGGCCGGAAAACCATACTGGATGCCCGTGATCTTCGGGCCCTTAGATGGCACTGCATCACATACAGGAATGCTACTGTAATGGAAATCACAACATGGGCTCAGGAATACTTCCAGAAAACATTGTCGGTGAACACAATCCACCGTGCCATTCGCCGTTGCCGGCTAAAACTCTATAGGTCAAAAAAGAAGCAATATCTAAACATGATCCAGAAGCGCAGGCGTTTTCTCTGGGCCAAGGCTCATTTAAAATGGACTGTGATAAAGTGGAAAACTGTTCTGTGGTCAGACGAAGCAAAATTTGAAGTTCTTTTTGGGGAACTGGGATGCCATGTCATCCGGACTAAAGAGGACAAGGACAACCCAAGTTGTTATCAGCGCTCAGTTCAGAAGCCTGCATCTCTGATGGTATGGGGTTGCATGAGTGCGCGTGGCATGGGCAGCTTACACATCTGGAAAGGCACCATCAATGCTGAAAGGTATATCCAAGTTCTAGAACAACATATGCTCCCATCCAGACATCGTCTCTTTCGGGGAAGACCTTGCATTTTCCAGCATGACAATGCCAGACCACATACTGCATCAATTACAACATCATGGCTGCGTAGAAGAAGGATCCGGGTACTGAAATGGCCAGCCTGCAGTCCAGATCTTTCACCCATAGAAAACATTTGGCGCATCATAAAGAGGAAGATGCGACAAAGAAGACCTAAGACAGTTGAGCAACTAGAAGCCTGTATTAGACAAGAATGGGACAACATTCCTATTCCTAAACTTGAGCAACTTGTCTCCTCAGTCCCCAGACGTTTGCAGACTGTTATAAAAAAGAAGAGAGGATGCAACACAGTGGTAAACATGGCCTTGTCCCAACTTTTTTTAGATGTGTTGATGCCATGAAATTTAAAATCAACTTATTTTTCCCTTAAAATGATACATTTTCTCAGTTTAAACATTTGAAATGTCATCTATGTTGTATTCTGAATAAATTTGTACAGTGTCCCAACTTTTTTGGAATTGGGTTTGTACATTTGTTACAGTATTTATTATTCTTTATTAATGTCAATTAATAAAAATCCAGCTGTTCATTGTTTATGTCAGTTCACAATACATGAAGTAATGTTAACAAATACAACATTTGATTTTAATAATGTATTCGTAAATGTAACTCACTTGAAAATATAATCTCATTCTCTCTATCAATCTGTCTATCCATCTCTCTATCTCTCTCAAGCATGTTAGTGTTAAGAATCTCTGCCTTCGATTTTAACCGACTTGAAAATATTACATCTTGGAGTTTAGACTCTATATTTATCCTCTAATTTAAATAGAAAAGAAAGTGACATTGGTTTGATTGGAAAGGAACAAAAGACAGAAGGTCTTCACTTTTTCACTTTTGTGCTTGGGGGAGCACCTTGGGGTATAATTTATATTAATATAAATAATAATAATAATTAAGGAATTGAATAATTAAAGGATTCAAAGGCATTTAAGGGAATAAATAAATAAGAATGGTAAAATAAGTTCTCTAATTGTAGTAGGCTAATGAAGTAATCAATTTAAACTATTTGCAAATAATATTTTATTTTACTTTTACTCGAATGTCTAATATGTAGAAAATACAAATGTTTTTTTGCCTTGTCACATTCATTTATGAATTACATGAATCATGATCGCATTTTTTTCAATTTAAAACGGCGAAATTTCAAAAAAAGTTGAGTAGTTTGCATCACTAGATAGTCTATTATTGTCGGTAGCTGAACATTTCTATCATAAAACAGTTGTCTAAGACTTGCATCTACTTACATCTTTCCACGAACTCTCGTTGCGTTGTGACAGTATGACAGTAAGACCCGCCTTCTTTGATCTGATTGGCCATTTCGATCATTTTGACATTGACGAGCGCTGTTAGACCACTGAGCTAGAGCAGCCTAAAAAATTAATCAGCCTATAATCAGCCTTTTTTTTCATCCTAAAAACAATCAGCTTTACTCATTCTACACTAAAAAGATAAGATAAGACAAATAAAATGAGAAAATATGAATTATATTATTTTTAAATATTTTTATTCATAGCTCAGACAAAATCATTGGTTCTGGTCCCCAAACTCCGCCTATGACAGAAGGGGGATCTAAAGTCAGGCAAGAAACTGAGATGATTTCCAGTGGTATGGCATCAACCCAGCATATGCATATTCAGACCTTTCATGAAGGAAAAAGCGTGCATCAAACCCTTTGTGGAGCATTCTGGTTGAAGGTCTGTTTAACTTAGACTTGGATTTATATATAGAGTAACATCAAATAAAGCCGCATGCATTCGCTGCTTGTTGAGTGTGTTCATAGGTGCAGTAGGTCAGGCCACCTGGGTCAGGCCACTCAGGATATTTGACTGAATGAGTGCAAATGAATGATGTCTGACCTCTGTAATTTCTCTCGGTTCAGTTGAAGCTGCATGACCTGAGGCGCTGAAACAAACGCAGGCATGCGTGCACATGCTCATTACCTCATCCGTTTGGTTAATCATTTCAGCGTTGACCATAAATATTGAAGGATGCGTAATTTTTAGCAATGTCCAGTTAGTCCTCTCTCCTTCGGACCACTGTAACTGGATCAAAAGAGTTTTGCAGGTCTGATGAAGTCTGGCACTGAAGCACAGGCAGGTAATGTCATTAGGAATGAGGCAGTCCTATCCACAGCTTCACTTTTAAAGGTCAGGATATGCTGACGAAAGCATTCTAATGAGACTTTGCAGACTTTCTAGTGCAACCATTGTCTGGTTTGCCCCTCAACAGCTCACCTGGTTTGAGTTCTTCAGGATGTGAAACTGATTTCCTTTACATTTGACATTGTATAGATTTGATATGGCATTTTTTGTTTTTAGTGTTGTATTTAAGGAAAATAATTGAATTAACTACGGCTGGAGTATTGATGAGCCGATTCGATTTCATTTGTGTATATTTCAGTTAGAATTTTACTTGCATATGAAAGAAATTTTCTCTAGGCTAATGCCGTAAATTATCTAAAGCAGTGTTTTTAACTGATTCATTTTGTCTTTCTTAAATATTTATTAAAAGAACCAGCTCGTAACAATATTTTTTTTTATTAATTGGGCTACACTGGTTGCACTTTGTTTTTGATTTTGAACTGTTCATATGAACGATTTGTTCATGAATCTGACTACACTGGTCACAATATGTTTGTCACTGAAAATAGGCATAGAGTAAATTATTAATCTTGCGATTTTTAAGAATGATTTTGAATGAAGATTGAATAAGTATTTTTGCCCAACTTAAGTTACAGTAGAATTAACACTGATATTTTCCATCAAATGCATTTGTAAAATATACTGTAGTTCGTAGAATATACTAGAGATATGCTCAAACATTTTTATCCAGAAAAAATTAAGCTGAAAATCGTACTGCTTGGTAAATGAATACTGACACTATAGATTCCATGCATAACACAGAGGTTAGCTGTGGTTAAATGGATTTCTTCAGAGAAATGGGTAACATATTATGTGAAACTATCATTTGGACACTTTTGTGGTGTAACAGTTTTTTTTTCTTCTTCCAGGATTAGCATATAACATATTTGAAGGACATCAAAAGTTTATAAGGTAAGATTTTATTTATTTATGAAAATTAGCGATTTTTAGAGTTCCAAGTACATGGTTACAACGATATTGTTATGGACCAAATGATTTGTCACATTGTTTAGCCCTGAAAAATAGACAAAACCTCAGTTAAAATACAAAACATCTGATGTACAGTACAGCCATTTTGATTCACATTCTTTTTCTTAATGTGAGCCACCTGTATTCATGTCCACATGAAATTTGAAAATATTACAGTTATAGGGTTTATAGGGAGTATGGCATTGTTGAGAGGGGCTTTTATGCCTGGAATGAAGCCTGTGGAGCTGAAATCTGGCCATTTTTAAATGGTAAATATTTCCCTCTGCTCATTTCCCCTCGGCTGGAAGGTTTGTGCCATGGTTCCTCAGTGCCAGCAAGGGATCAGGTTACAGTCCTTCAGGTCTCACGTGCACTAACATGCATGCACGGCTCATACTCTCACCATCCCGTCACACATGTAAAACATTCCAAATTCAGTTTTCCTGCATTTTAAATAGGGGTTTTGTGCATCTAGCTTGAGTAAATTTTGTGCCCCTATTATGCTATTTTAAAGATTCCTAATTTAGTTTTGGAGGTCTCCTACAACAGGTTTACGTGCATCAAAGGTTCAAAAACACTTTCATTTTCTCATAATATACATTGCACATCACCACATTTTTCAATGATTCTCAAACGACTCGTCTGAAGCGGTCTGAAGGATTTAGTCTCTCTAAATCCCTTCTTTCTGCAAGCCTACTCTGCTCTGATTGGCCAGATGGCCCAGTCTGTTGCGTACAGCGTGTGTCTGAAACTAACCGCCAATTACCATTACTAAATTTCAGCTCCGAAGGCTTCCTAAAGCTCAGCAATTGTACACACTGTAAAGACAGTAATAATGGCGTCGATTTTACTGTATCAATCAAAGCCCGAGCCCGAGTCCGATTCCGATGATAAAAATTTGGAAGAAATAGTTATTCAACCCGAACCTCCATCACAAGCAAGTTGGTCCAAATAAACTGGGTACTGTTCCATCTTTAATGGATAAGTGTTTTGCAAATCCCATTTAGACCTCACAGAGATTTGAGAAGCAATCATCAAAAGGTTATACTGCTGTTGTATCGCTGTGGTAATTTTAACCACTGACTCTTCACATCCTCTTCCTTTGGAGTTGTTTACAAAGAGAATTAGCTTTTGCTGAGCAGAAAACTGCGGCTTCTCGACATGTACACAACACCAGCTACAGTGTTTGAGGGAGGGTCAAAGTAGACGTTGTTCACGGGCAGCCATTGAAGACCATAGGCTGGCATTAGTTTTACCGTGTTACCTATGAAGGTCACGGAAGTGAGACTGGAATTCCTGATGACTCATTTAGGCAGTTCTGAGTCGATTCTTTCTTTTGGGAGACAATAACTTTATTTATCGTGCACTTTCGACTTTACAACTTTGCAGACTGTTTACATTCACAGGCAGCTATATTACACACTGCATGAAAGGGAATATTCCAAAAAGTATAATGGGGCACTTCAATGTGTCAAATAAACACAGAGGAGGTAAACAGTATGCTATTAAAAATATTCTTGTAAATGAAAAGCTCCTGAAGTATGACAATGTAATGCGTAATTGTCAGTGTTGTTGTTGTGGTGCTGTTGACTGATATCATTGTTTGTTGGCTCAGAATACATTTGTTTTTTGTAGGAGGGTAAGTTACAGCTGTTGACTCATTTTATTTCTGTATAACCTGAATATTGTTTCATTTCTAGGCCATTGATGGGTGACATTAGAGGAAGGGGTGTGTGAGGAGCTTCAAACCAGAACTTCAATCAATAGCACACTTTCATACCGGCAAAATGAGTGAGTCCTCATGTTTTTTTATTGTATATCAGGGAACCTCAACAAGTCTTCAATTATTGCTTCATTTTAAACCATTTTTTTAAGAAAAAAATTGAGAAAATTAACTATTAAAAAGTATTAATATTCAATATTAGGTTGATTAAAAAAATATTAGCTAGATGTTTAAGTGTCTCTCACTTATTAAAATGTACACTACTGTTCAAAAGTTTGGAGTCTATTATTCTCACCAAGACTGCCTTTATTTGATCAGAAATACAGTAGAAACATTCATATTGCCAATTTAAAAGAACTGTTTTCTATTTTAATGTATTTTAAAATATACAAGCTGAATTTTCAGCATCATTACTCCAATCTTCAGAGTCACATGATCCTTCAGAAATCATTCTAATGTACTGATTTGGAGCTCAAGAAACATTTAATATTATTATCATATCAATTGTGCTGCTTAATATTTTTGTGGAAACTGTGGTGCATTGTTTTGGGACCTTCTGATGAATACAACGTTTTTGTAAATAGAAGTATTAATTTCTTTTAAAAAATCTTATCGATCCCAAACTTACTCCCAAACTATCTACAAGTGTGACAAATTGTATTAAACAATCAATTGTACAATGTGCTATATAATAAAAATATAAATAAATAAAAGACGTGACTAATATGAAGAGCCAAACTGCAGATTGCGTGCAAACATATTCACATCACTATGATCAGATGATCAGATTCTTAATTGCTGTTTTCTCACCTCTGTCATTTTTGTTGTGTTTATTTTTTTGTTAAGAGGAATGTGTGCAGCACATATTTACATATTCATCTCATTTATTTACATATTCATCTAATTGAATGGCATTGAAATGTTCACTAAAAGTATACCTCTGGAAAGGTTTTTCAAACTTCTCTACCTCTAAACGAAGAATGAAAAAGAAATTCGCTGTGAGTATATCAGGGCCTTCATAGATGACAGACAAGCTGCTGTTGAGCTGGAAACAACTGTGACGTCTGGTATTAAAAGGATGTTGGGAGATATTTAAATAGAGAAAGAGGGAAACATGGAGACAGACAGTGATGAACACACAGATATTCACCAGCTGAGTGGTTGAGTCTCTGTTGCTTGGGTTGATCTGCTGTGTTCTGACACAGGTTTCCCGGTATTGGTGAGTAGACGAGGCTTCTCTGTTTCTCTCCCTCTCCGGAGGTGTGTGAAGTCCATCCAAACAACACACTGTGAATATTTTCCCTTCTCGAGTGAGCTTAGCCAAGACACAGCTCATTCTTACATCAAACATGAGAACAGAGATTTCGAAAGCAGGTCTAGTCGTCTGACTGTGAGTGTTTATTCACAAAGGAGAGCAGAACATCCTCTCAGTTCTTCTGCACCTTGCTGTAACTGTATAGCAAGTTTATAGCTTCTGCAACATAATCTTTGTTTAGTTTAAAATAAAGTAATAAGCTACTCAAGGACACTCATTACAATGATTGACCGCAGTTAAGGGTCGGACACAAATTGATTTCACTTTCGATTTTAGTTTGTTTGATAGATACTTTGTCAAAGCAATGGCACAAAACACAATGTTAAAGACCTTTTATGTTATTAAGAGAAAAGTAAAATATTTCATTATGAAACCGGGGCGGGACAGATTAGACCATGGCGGGCCGCCAGAGAGGTAATTAATGGATATCATATCAGTTATCGGCTGCTGGTATGAGAGATGTTTTTAATCTTTATTGACTGATACATTTTTTTTTTTTATAATGATTTCCCCTATTTTTACATTTAGATAAAATTTGCCTTCATCTAAGACTTACTTAAAGTTTATCTTTAAAAATATTTAATAACACTGTTAAATGTAATAAAATCTCAAAATGAATATGAAAATTGTTTTTTCATACAATATAGTATTGTAATGCCTAAATTCACTTTTTAGTTTTTAGTGTCTTTTTGTAAATTATTTTATTAATTTATTTAGACAAAATAGTATAGAATTTTAATATCGGGCGTTGCGCGCTGCACTTTCTTCATAAGTAATATGAGTGTGCCATCTTTGTATATCTTTGTCTTTGCCATAACATGAAAGTAATTATCGGCTAATCGGTATCTCTGTCTTTCTCCCCAGATGAGAGACAGGCTCTCCATTCAATTATGAAGGATCTGGTGGCCCTGCAGATGACCAGGCGCCAGCCGGCATCAACTTACGACATGGCAAAACCTAAACCTGTCAACACTGCCAGCTCTTCCAAAAGAATGGTAATACACATATATACGGGAGAAACCATGACCTTGTGACTCCTATATGACCCTGATGTGACCTCACCTCTTTTTCTTTCTCTTCAGGAGGATGTCAGGATTAAGTTTGAGTTCTGTGGTGAAAGAAGGTGAATTTAAGTTTCTTTTCTACTGGAATGTGCATGTGTTAAAATAAAAGTAATGATCAAATAGCAATGCAAACACATAAAACAACATGTACACTGGCGTTTTGATTTTGAGAGATTACACACAGGCATGCTCTCTCTCATCTCTCAGACTAATGCAGTGGAAAGGGAAAGGACTGTGGTTTGTCTGTGGCTGCCAGGACAGACCACAGCTATGCTAGGTGTGCTCGCAGGAATGTGTGCACTCTGCAAATCCGACTGTGTGTTTGACTTGACTTGCCGGCTCGGATTACACATCTAAAGAAATCTCAGCTTCCTGTTTAATGTCCCCCCTCTGTGTGCGTGGCGTGTGTGTATGTTTATATATGTTTGTGTAGGATTCTGATGTTTGGGCGGCCTGTGCAGTTTGAGGAAGTCCAGCAGAAAGTCAAAACATTCTTCAGTCAGCAGTTAGACCTGCATTATATGAATAATGAGGTATTGATTCACATACAAATGCATTTGCTGTCACTTAACAAAAATACTCAATACTTTTAAAGGGGTCATGAACTGAGAAACTGTTTCTCTTAGTAGGATGAAAATAATCTGTTATTTAACGGTGATTAAATTCTATAAAGAAAGCGATCAAAGAAAGCTCCCTTTGCAATCGCTGGAGCAGCGCGCGCTGAAGCTGTCAATCAAACAACGATAGTTTATCAGTGACTCCCGTTTTATTCAACGAATCTCTTAACTACAAACCCGATTCCAAAAAAGTTGGGACACTGTACAAATTGTGAATAAAAAAGGAATGCAATAATTTACAAATCTCATAAACTTATATTTTATTCACAATAGAATATAGATAACATATCAAATGTTGAAAGTGAGACATTTTGAAATGTCATGCCAAATATTGGCTCATTTTGGATTTCATGAGAGCTACACATTCCAAAAAAGTTGGGACAGGTAGCAATAAGAGGCCAGAAAAGTTAAATGTACATATAACGATCAGCTGGAGGACCAATTTGCAACTTATTAGGTCAATTGACAACATGATTGGGTATAAAAAGAGCCTCTCAGAGTGGCAGTGTCTCTCAGAAGTCAAGATGGGCAGAGGATCACCAATTCCCCCAATGCTGCGGCGAAAAATAGTGGAGCAATATCAGAAAGGAGTTTCTCAGAGAAAAATTGCAAAGAGTTTGAAGTTATCATCATCTACAGTGCATAATATCATCCAAAGATTCAGAGAATCTGGAACAATCTCTGTGCGTAAGGGTCAAGGCCGGAAAACCATACTGGATGCCGTGATCTTCGGGCCCTTAGACGGCACTGCATCACATACAGGAATGCTACTGTAATGGAAATCACAACATGGGCTCAGGAATACTTCCAGAAAACATTGTCGGTGAACACAATCCACCGTGCCATTCGCCGTTGCCGGCTAAAACTCTATAGGTCAAAAAAGAAGCCATATCTAAACATGATCCAGAAGCGCAGGAGTTTTCTCTGGGCCAAGGCTCATTTAAAATGGACTATGGCAAAGTGGAAAACTGTTCTGTGGTCAGACGAATCAAAATTTGAAGTTCTTTTTGGAAAACTCGGACGCCATGTCATCCGGACTAAAGAGGACAAGGACAACCCAAGTTGTCATCAGCGCTCAGTTCAGAAGCCTGCATCTCTGATGGTATGGGGTTGCATGAGTGCGTGTGGCATGGGCAGCTTACACATCTGGAAAGGCACCATCAATGCTGAAAGGTATATCCAAGTTCTAGAACAACATATGCTCCCATCCAGACGTCGTCTCTTTCGGGGAAGACCTTGCATTTTCCAGCATGACAATGCCAGACCACATACTGCATCAATTACAACATCATGGCTGCGTAGAAGAAGGATCCGGGTACTGAAATGGCCAGCCTGCAGTCCAGATCTTTCACCCATAGAAAACATTTGGCGCATCATAAAGAGGAAGATGCGACAAAGAAGACCTAAGACAGTTGAGCAACTAGAAGCCTGTATTAGACAAGAATGGGACAACATTCCTATTCCTAAACTTGAGCAACTTGTCTCCTCAGTCCCCAGACGTTTGCAGACTGTTATAAAAAGAAGAGGGGATGCCACACAGTGGTAAACATGGCCTTGTCCCAACTTTTTTGAGATGTGTTAATGCCATGAAATTTAAAATCAACTTATTTTTCCCTTAAAATGGTACATTTTCTCAGTTTAAACATTTGATATGTCGTCTATGTTGTATTCTGAATAAAATATTGAAATTTGAAACTTCCACATCATTGCATTCTGTTTTTATTCACAATTTGTACAGTGTCCCAACTTTTTTGGAATTGGGTTTGTATATCACGTTTGCACTGTTAGTGAAGACGAAAGCATTCGTTAGTGTACAGAAACTGAGTTGCAATGGCGAGATCACTGCATTCATGCGCTCAACATGTCTGTGATTGACTACAATGTTCATCTCTGCAACCTTTCATGCCACGATCTGAATATAATGCCATAGATCTAAATGTAATGCAACACTTTTCACGATTAGTTAACCATGAGAGCTGTAATAGTAAAAACGCGCTAAAAGAGAGAGTAATACTTAGCTATTTCAAATGGAAAGACGTTAGCCAATCACAGCAGTGGGTGTTAACACTGAACTCACAGCAGACACGCCCCTTAAAACAGAGCGTTCAAACCAGAGGCTAAAATCAGGGTAGGAAAAGTGCCTTTTATTTATAAATTATGACAATTTTTGATGTAAAAAGCATTCTAACATTATAAGTGCACCCCAGGAAACATCATAAAACAATAAAACAACGCAGTTCATGACCCCTTTAATATCTGCTATTTTAGTCCTTTATTACATTTTGTGTATCATTTTGCATAAAGTATTTATCGGACTGATTCACTGTGTCTCCAAAATGTATAAGTCTTTTGAATGACTCATTTAAAGCACTGGCATGTTATTTGCTTATGAATCGGACTCATGAATCGGTTGGACAGGAAACAGATGATAACATCAGTTAATATGTTTTAAACTTTTTTTCCCCCCTCAGATCATTTCTTAGTCTAAAATGTTTAAGCAATGAAAAAAATACTGAGTACACCTTTTAGCAATTAGGCAGCTCTACTAATGTATGTATTAATTGTATTTGCGCATGTGTTTGTGCACACAGCTGTCCATCCCCCTGCGTGATCAGGACGACTTGGACAAAGCCATTGATCTGCTGGACCGCAGCTCAAACATGAAGAGCATCAAGATCATGCTGCTGACACAGGAACAAAGCAATGTGAGACTTACAATTAATATATGTTAATATGAACCAGTTCAATTTGAAATGAAGACAGATGGTGCAGAGCAGATCATTAAATCTCTGCTCACTAGAAAGAGGTTTAAATGCTAAATCATTTGTGTGTCAATTAGTACACAAAAGAATCCCATAATATGTTGTTTCTACACATAAAATGATTTATAGATGCTTAATATGTACATCTGTCTGTGTGTGTGCAGGCCTCCTCTCCATCTCATCACACAGTCAGTAAGCAGGTTCGCATCAAAACTTCTCAGTCCACCGGTGATGTCAGCACTGCCTACCAGTCCTCAGAACCCAGAGGACGCCACCACTCCACCAGTGAGTTTGCGCACACATGCACACACACTGCTGCGCATAATGAAAAAACCACTTTGCCTTTCTTATCAATCTTCTTGTCCTGGCCTTTTTCTCTCTCATACTATTTCATTCTCTCGCTCTCTCTCTCTCTCTCTCTGTTGTTTCTCCGACTTCCTCTGTGAGCAGTGGGTCCTCTTCCTTTTCCTGTCCACCATCACTGGCTGCTCCACAATGGCTTTCTGGCTTCCAGCCAATCAGATTGCGAGACACTATTAGCATGGTGGGCCAATGGCCTGTTGTAGAGATAGTGTGTATTTTAGGGGGGAGGGGAGGTTGTTACAGCTTGTAAGGGCGTCTGGAGGAAAGTGTGAGCTCTTTGAGGCTCTGTGACTGGAGGAAAGACGTTTGTTTATACTTTCCTTCAGTCTCATGATTCAGCTGTTTTGCTTTTAGATCATGCCCTTGTCACAATGTGTCATGTAGCATGGGACTTATTTCGTATTTTCTTTGAGCTCAATATAATCCACTGTCTGATTACATCATGCAACCATCATGTAAGTCTAATAGGAAGGCCATAGCTGAAATAAAGTTATTCAGATGCTTTATTTGACAGTGGCATTAATGACATTTTGCAAATATAAATGAAAATATAAATATTAATGTGTATGAATTGTAAGGTGTTGATTTTCAGAGTAATTATGGTATTTTTTTCTCTCTCACTAAATCTCTGGATAAATATCTTCTTGCAATTGTTGAATTATTAGTTTTAACATTTTATGTCTTTTGTCTTGTCATTACGTAGGCTCTCAGAACACTGGGCGAAGTTCTCCGCCCCCTGGTTACGTTCCTGAGCGGCAACAACGAATCGCACGTCAGGGATCTTACACCAGCATCAATAGCGAGGGCGAGTTCATACCTGAAACAAGCGACCAGTGTGTGAGTTCAAGGACACATGCACAAATATGTCATAGGCGCTTTAAAACTATAGCAGGTTTAGTGCTTTGTGAGTTAATTATTTTTATATATATAAATAATTATACAGAGTTATTTTAATGTATAACTTTTTTTTTATATACACTATCATACAAAAGTTTAGAGTCATTTGGACAGTAATATTGAGAAACATTATTATAATTTAATATTAATTCAGCATCATTACTCCAGTCTTCAGTGTCACATGATCCTTCAGAAATCATTCTAATACACTGATTTGCTTCTCAAGAAACATTTTGTATTAATATCACATTTGAAAACAGTTTTTTTGATAAATAGAAAGTTCAAAAGAACAGCATTTATTTGAAATATATATATATATATATATATATATCTTTACTATCACTTTTGTTTGATTTAATGTGTCCCTGCTGAACATAGGTATTGTTATTATTATTATTATTATTATTTTTTATTTTTTTTTAAATGTATACTTATATATACACTGGAGCGGCACTCCTCGAAGTGAAAACATAATTTAACTCACCATATCACGTTTTTAGTTTTGGTAGTATGATGATTCAAAGCGTTTTAGATGGTTTATTCTTATCATGTAAGCACATTAATAGAGAGAGAGGCGGGACAGAGTGAGTGAGAGTCTGTGCACGCGGCTTATCTGTGTAAAAGAGATCCAACAAATGCATTGAAAGCGTTTCAGTAACAGTACAATATTAAACTACTATATAAACTACTATAAACTACTATATAATTTATAATAATGCAATGGGGAAATATTTCTGGGTCCTGGTAATGCCAAATGTCTGATTTTACCAGTAAAAAAGGGCGTACATTATTTACATGTAGTCGGTGGCAGAGTGCAATTATATGTGTCTAACATCATTCTGTATTTTAAGGTTCAGAATCATGAATATTTTTATTCTGGTGTCACCATTGCCCTGTGCATGCAGGACAAAGTCCAAGCCTATTCAAGTCCATCCCCCCACCCCAGTCTATACCAAATTTAGCATTTTAATCAACAGAACATTTTTTGTTAACCTTTTACCATATGTCTTAGAAGTAATAATAATAATATAACCCTCCTCTTTATTTTGGCTAAAAGTATCGCGATAGTATCATATCGTGAGTTCAGTATCGTGAATCGTATCGAATCGTGACATGAGCGTATCGTTACACCCCTAATAAAATTTCTATTCTATTCTATTCTATTACATTATATTACATTACATTATATATACCCACCTTATGCCGTGTCAGTTTCTAGAAGTGAAATCATGGGAATTTGTAATTTGGTAACATGCTAACTTTTGCAATTACTTTACTCTCCTAAAGTTATATATACATTGGTAACATGCATATTCTTGCAGCCAGTATGTGTTGAAAAGGAGACACGTACTGTATAGAAAAGGTGTCATGGTTACGTTCAAACAGTGAGATGTTCCCATAGAAATGCCACGTTCTGCAATTGTCCTAGGAGCTCTGTGGGAGAATTCATGTGTATATATACCTCTGCGGAAATTACATGTCACCTAATCATCTAGTGTGCCATCTGAGTCCATTGATCTTATAATTCACCTGTATTTAAAGGTGCTGGATCCTTGGAGCAGTGCAGAAAACTCAGTGTCCGGCAGCTGTCAGTCACTGGACAGCAACTCTGACAGGTGAGGGGACAGAGACAATCGGAAATGTATTTGAATGATACTGTAATTGTAAGCACCTGTCACTGTTATTTTGCATTTATTGGTGTCTCTTGTTCCGTAGCCCCTCACTCAGAAAACCTCGTACACACAGGGTTAAGAGTTACCCTGACAACCGACAGGACTGTGCAGGTGCGTCTCAATAAAGATGCTACTGCAATCAGTAAATCAACTGAGAAAGTTATACAAATCTACTGTTCCATTGAGCCAAATGTCCGTTCTCCTCTTCCCATTTTCCTCTTTTAGACCGGGAAAATCATGTATATGATAAGATTGTGGGTAAGGGAGGGACGTACCCTCGTAGGTATCATGTGTCCCTACATCATAAAGACCACAGTGAAGGTGCGATATAAATTATTATAAGATATATAAATTTGAGTGTACTCACACACTCCAGCTCCTCCCATGTCATGTTTTAAACAAACAATGCTGCTCCTCAGGCCGACGGACGTTTCCGCGGATCCGTCGTCCCCAGGGAAACTTGTTCACATTGGTGCCATCACGGCGATCGCTGAACGGGAGTGAGGAGAGTTTGGGGAGCTGGCAGCTGGTGGATACTCAGGCCAGACTCCGCCCACAGGACCGCCCAGTCCCTCATAAGTGTGAGTGTGATGTAGATTATGATGTTGTACATTTATGGTAGTGTTTATAAGTGTTTTAAAACTGCTTTGATGTATTTCAGATGTTTGTGTCAGATGTTTGTGTGAAATTGTCAATTGATTGGTTACATTCATTATTATTGTCATATGTGTCAGCCCCTACAGCTCCAGTGACGTGGCGTAGGGGGAAGTTGCTGGGTCAGGGTGCTTTTGGAAGGGTTTATCTGTGCTATGATGTGGACACAGGCAGAGAACTTGCAGCAAAACAGGTTCATTTTGACCCTGCCAGTCCAGAGACCAGTAAGGTACACTACACATAGTTATTTTATTTGATTATATTTTATTTTGCCTTTTTTCTTTCTCTTTTTCTTTTTCCCTTGATTTATGTCTCTATCTTTCTTTCTCAAACTTTCCCCCACTCTTTAATTCTTTTCCTGTCTGCCATTGCAAAAACATGCACTGTCGCTTCCTGTATCTGTGTGTGATTGTGTGTGTTGGCCAGAGGGGGGTTTTGAGGCGAGGGGAAGTGGGGTAGTCTAACAACGCATTTCTCGTTGATCGTGCCCTCACTTGACACAAACACAAACGTATGCTCGGTCACACAATCAAAAACTAAGTGCTTCCAGTACGTTTGTGCTTTCTTAACCACTGTTTGGCTTTAGTGTGTTGTGGTTTTATTTTTTTTCAGTTGATCTTCCACCTACATCTCACTCATACTGTCTCTGGTCAGCTGTGGTCGTGTCATGACTCTTGCCCCCCTTTCTGCAGGAGGTGAGCGCTTTAGAGTGTGAGATACAGCTGTTGAAGAACCTGCACCATGAACGAATCGTCCAGTACTATGGTTGCCTTAGAGACCACAGTGAGAAGACCCTCACCATTTTCATGGAGTATATGCCTGGGGTGAGTTTGGAAGAGCATTGGGTCAAGTGTTGGGAAAGCAACAAGGATTAGACTTCTTAATGGAAAAGATGGCAAAAAAGTACAATTCTATAATTCCTCATTTCAGAGTAATTTGCCTCATTTCATTCCAAACCTAAAACTCATGAAAAGAATCTTTTTCATTAAATGACAGTTGGGGTGATGACAGTGTGGAGGGAAAAAAGGAGTCCACTTGATTTCTGCACTAATATACACCGATCAGGTATAACATTATGACCACCTTCTTAATATTGTGTTGGTCCCCATTTTGCTGCCAAAACAGCCCTGACCAGTCGAGGCATGGACTCCACTAGACCCCTGAAGGTGTGCTGTGGTATCTGGCACCAAGATGTTAGCAGCAGATCCTTTAAGTCCTGTAAGTTGCGAGGTGGGGCCTCCATGGATCGGACTTGTTTTTTCAGCACATCGCAGATGCTCGATTGGATTGAGATCTAGGGAATTTGAGGCAAAGTTGTGCTCCTCAAACCATTCCTGAACCATTTTTGCTTTGTGGCAGAGCGCATTATCCTACTGAAAGAGGCCACAGCCACCAGGGAATACTGTTTCCATGAAAGGGTGTACATGGTCTGCAACAATGCTCAGGTAGGTGGTACGTGTCAAATTAACATCCACGTGGATGGCAGGAGCCAAGGTTTCCCAGCAGAACATTGCCCAAAGCATCACACAGCCTCTACCGGCTTGCCTTCTTCCCATAGTGCATCCTGGTGCCATGTGTTCCCCAGGTAAGCAACGCACACGCACCCGGCTGTAAAAGACCATGTGATGTAAAAGAAAACGTGATTCATCAGACCAGGCCACCTTCTTCCATTGCTCTGTGGTCCAGTTCTGATGTCACGTGCCCACTGTTGGCGCTTCCGGCGGTGGACAGGGGTCAGCATGGGCACATTGACTGGTCTGCGGCTATGCAGTCCCATACACAACAAACTGCGATGCACTGTGTATTCTGACACCTTTCTATCAGAACCAGCATTAACTTCTTGAGCAATCTGAGCTACAGTAGCTCGTCTGTTTGATCGGACCACACGGGCCAGCCTTCGCTCCCCACGTGCATCAATGAGCCTTGGCAGCCCATGACCCTGTCGCCAGTTCAGCACTGTTCCTTCCTTGGACCACTTTTGATAGACACTGACCACTGCAGACTGGGAACACCCCACAAGAGCTGCAGTTTTGGAGATGCTCTGACCCAGTCGTCTAGCCATCACAATTTGGGCGTTTTCAAACTCAAATCCTTACGCTTACCCATTTTTCCTGCTTCTAACACATTAACTTTGAGGACAAAATGTTCACTTGCTGCCTAATATATCACACCCACTAACAGGTGCTGTGATGAAGAGATAATCAGTGTTATTCACTTCACCTGTCATAATGTTATGCCTGATCGGTGTGTGTGTGTGTATATATATATATATATATATATATATATAAAGGTTTGGAGTGGGTAAGATTTTTTGAATGTTGTCTCCAATGGCCACCCATTTATTTGATCACAAATACCGTAAAAAATGGTAATATTGTGAAATATTACAATTTAAAAGAACTGTTTTCTATTTGAATATTTTAAAATGTAATGCTGAATAAAAGCATTAATTTCTTTAAAAAAAATCTTACTGACCCCAAACTTAACTGGTAGTGTATATTTATATTCACACTGTTTTTATATATGCATTTATACATTATTTTTATATTATCTATATAAATTTTCTGAAGCCATTTGATGGCTTTTTGTGAAGTATTATTAATTGATCTGAGTCTTATTCACTGAGGTTTATGCACCTCTGCTGCAACTCTCAAATCAAATAGGATATGACAAAAAAGATCTATGGAAAGTACTTCTTTAGTTTTCCCAGTGAAAAAATAAAAAAAATTAACAGCATACAGGGTTGGAATGACATGAGGGTGAGTAATCAGGACACAATTTTTTATCATAAGGGCTGTAAGGTGTCATCATCACATACCTGTTTGATAGCAATACTGTGGTTCAGCGTGACTCACTGGTGCTGTGGTTTTTGACCCCTCAGGGTTCAGTCAAAGACCAGCTAAAGGCCTATGGGGCTTTGACAGAGAATGTGACGCGCAAGTATACAAGACAGATTCTGGAGGGCATGTCCTACCTGCACAGCAACATGATCGTCCACAGGGACATCAAAGGTACAGCCTGGCAAATATATATATTTATATATTTTTTATTATTATTTTTTTTGTAACATTCTTTGACACTATTTGAAACAAGTGTATTATGTCAGAGTTCAATTTGTTTGTAAATTCACACTGCTTTTTCTTATTCAAATAGTTTTGGATCACGTATTATACCTTGTAAATCTATAATATAGCCAACCTATAAAATAGCCATACAGCAAGAGCAGAACCGAATCAAAGATCTTTCGGTCCACTGCATGTTAACTGCTCTCCCTGGCCACTTCCTCTGGTGCATTCAGGTGCCAACATCCTGCGAGATTCAGCCGGCAATGTGAAGCTGGGAGATTTTGGCGCCAGTAAGCGGCTTCAGACCATCTGCATGTCCAGCACTGGGGTCCGTTCTGTTACCGGAACGCCATACTGGATGAGCCCAGAGGTCATCAGTGGAGAGGGGTACGGCCGGAAGGCAGACGTTTGGTGAGAGCAGGTTTTTATAAATAAAAAAATAAAAAAACTCTTTATGAGGTGAAATTTTAGACACTGGGTCTCATTCACTAATAATTGGGTGGATTCTTTCGTATTTGTACGCACAGGAGAACTTCTCACGAAAAATCTCCGCCTGATTCTCAAAACGTTTATACGCACATGAATTTGTTCTTAACCTCGTTCTGATGTTAGTGAATTTGGAGTATTCTAAATGAGCGGCCGCGTGCACGAGGTTGGTCATTTGCATAAAAACACACCCAAAGCATCTCCATATAAGGGCTTTCCGCACATGCTTTCCTTACAGCCTTTCGTCACTCTGTTCGCAGATGTGCTCTCGCCCGGATCCTCGAGCAATGCCAAGTGTGCCGTTCTCACAATAAACACCTTTTATAAAGACCCAGATTACAGAGCTCTCTTTTGCCAGCTGTATATACGTGTATATCTGCGTTATTCAGATAAACCTCTCAGCTGAAGCTATAACACAGCTTTTCTTACTCTTTAACTGTATATGATCGAAGGTATTTAAGATGAAATTAAATTGTATTATTTAATAATTTCATTATATAATGTTATATATGGATTATATAATACAATAATGCAATATACTTCAATGTAGTTATAGTCCTATTAGGATAAAATATAACTTCTTAACACGATTATAAAGCCATACAGAGTAAGTTCTTTTTGCGTACATGTGGTTTCAGTTGTTCCTATATTTTTTCGTAAATTTAGAAAAAAAAATGATTACGACATCTTTGGTAAATTGTGATTTGTTCTTAAAATCGTTGCACTGGCTACGCATGCTTGGTGAATGAGACCCATTGAGAGTATAAGATTCTGGCTTTTTGCTTTAGAGAAAAACGTACATGCTTTGGAACAGCATTTTCCATCTTCAATCATGGGTACCTAAAAGCTGCATATTTTTACTAGAGTGAGAAAAGCAGCTGGGATTTATGGAAGTGAATGTTAGTGTGGCAAGAAATTTGCACCATTTAGATGAGCTCATCTAGTCCAAGTCACTTTTTACTGTAAATTGTTTATTAAGCAGACATGATTGTGATCTGTGTTGTGGAGAGTTTAAAAAAGCATTCTCTAAATATTAAGAACCCATTTTTAACATGCCAAAGAAAAACTTTTTAAAATGAGAGAAAAAGAGCAGGCCTATCTTAAGAACTGCACATATTCTCATTCAGTGGGAGTGGCTTAGTTGCTGCTCAGGGATTCCCCGACATAAACTGATTGGACAGTCTCCCGTCAGGTCAGGGGAGCATTATGATTGGCTGAAAGTCAGCTCGGAAAGTTTGTGGTTGTCTGGGTCTCCAGATAGTCCACTAGCATATACAGCTTCAAAAAACATTCTTGATCAGTATTTTCATCTTATTTTTGCAATTAAGAATGTCTATAAACATCCATGAAAAGTTTAATAAATTTACTTCAAGCTGTGATGAATTCAAGATATATACTCTAAAACAGTGGTTCTCAAACCTGTCCTGGAGTACCACCAGCCCTGCACATTTTGTATGTCTCCCTCATCTATCACACCTGATTCAACTCATGAGCTCATTAGTAGAGACTGCAAGACCTGAAATGGGTGTGTCAGACAGGGAGACATACAAAATGTGAGAACTACTGCTCTAAAACACCTGGAATCTATAACTTTACAAAAAAATGAACAGACAGTACTTGAAAACTTCACGTGACCTAACGGGTCATTAATCTTAAACTGTATGTTGTGTGAACAGGAGTCTTGGCTGCACTGTGGTGGAGATGTTGACAGAAAAGCCCCCTTGGGCTGAATACGAGGCCATGGCGGCCATATTTAAGATCGCCACTCAACCCACCAACCCCCAGCTGCCCTCCCACATCTCCGAGCACACGCGGGACTTCCTCCGCTGCATCTTCGTGGAGGCCAAGTACCGGCCGAGTGCAGAGGAGCTGCTCAGACATCCCTTCTCACAGATCTTGTGCTGAGGAGGCCCACTGTCCATCCAGCTGCTTCAACTTGTTAAAACCCCCAGAGGAACCAGATTCCCTGTTTAAAAACATTTAAAAGTGTGATAAGCTCAGTTTCAAAGGCAAACTAGGTTTCCAGAGCATGTGTCCTGCCAGCACCCAATCAGCTGTTGCCTGGACTAGGTCACAAAACTGGTTTATTCTCTATCAGTTTAAAATGTGATGTCTTTGTGACAGCAGGGGGCGCTACAGGACTTTCGTGCTGCACACACTCTTTACTTCAGGAATAAACAGGTTGATGGTGTCACAGGATGAGCAGATGCAACAAACATAATACTGTTTGAGCTGCTTAAAACTAGACTTTTTATTACAACAACTGCCAAATGTGCCTTCTGAAGCCAACAGGGTCTGAATCTCCTTGAATGAGGTTTTCAGACGTCAAGAATGTCTCCTGGTAATGAATGTTTCATACAGTCCACAGCAGAGTTGTGAAGTCAATGTTTTAGGTGTTCATTTTCTCCATGTGCGTCTGTTGTTTCTGACTACAGGCACTTGGTGTTAAAGGAAACGTAATAATTGCGTCTCGGTTTGTGTCTGATGAATGAGGGTCTTGCGCACGTCAATCTTGAATGCTTTTGATTAATCTTTATAGAATTGCACTTCCTTTGATTTGTCATTTGTAAGAAGTGTTTTAGTCTGTTACAGGAAGCAGCTTACTTTGTTTTTGGCTTGAGAGTCAGGCCATGAGGTTATAGTGTTATAGTGAAGTGGACAAAGCGTAAAACGTAGTTTTTTTTGTACCGCCGTAGTGCCTTATGGTGTCCTGTAGAGAGCAGCAGGACAGTACTTAAGATGCAGCTAATCTCACTAATAGTCTTCCCATAGTGATGAGATGTTAAATTGGGAATCTCGTAAGGCGTTTTATCGGTTATTTTGGGTGTGGTGAGATATTGAGAGCACATTAAGATGTATATTAGTTTTCTGTCCAGCCCAGCCAAAGAAAACATATTTAGAAAGTGTTGTGCCGTAAGCGTCATATGGCAGTATATCGGACTCATTTGGATCAGATGCACTTTTATTAAATGAATGTTGAATTTACCAAATTGTTCGTTTGTTACACAGAATGTGAAGCCTTTTTCACTTTTATTTATACCCCATTGTTCAGCCATTTTTATATACGAGTATATATATGTATATGTATAAATCTATTTTTATATAGTGACTCTGAACCGAGTTGTGCTTTTAGGAACAGAAGATGAGTTAGGAACAAGCAGCTGGTTTTGCAGAGACTACAACATGATTTTACATGTGTTTATTTCCTTCCTGGAAGTTGAGCTCTGGCAATTTATGCCGTGCCTGATCTGTGCAAGTCACAAGTCCTCTGTACTCACGTTTTTTTAAGTGTTTATCGTGTGTGTCTATTTCTGTTAATCCATCAGCTTTTTTCCTGAGGATATTGGAGAGAATTTCATGCAGCGAGAATTTTAATGCAGGTTGTTACAGGAAGTGAACAGTGCCTTGAATCATTCTCAGAAATACATGTACACACAGACATTCACATTTGCTGCCACTTAGGAATGACTTGCACAGATATGTATTTACCTTTATGTATTCAGAGTTGCAGTGTTAGAAAGAAAAATAAGAGGTGTAAAAGAAAGGTTTTTTATGTTAAGAAAAAGAAGGTTTAAAGGTTGATGTACACTACCGTTCAAAGTTTGGTGTCAGTAAGATTTTTGTAAAAGAAGGTAATACTTTTATTCACCAAGGATGCATTGAATTGATCAAAAGTGACAGTAAAGACATTTATATTGTTACAAACGGTTTCCATTTCAAATAATTCTGAAAAAAAAGTGTATCACGGTTTCCACAAAAAATATGAGAAAGCACAACTGTTTTCAACATTGATAATAACAAGAAATGTTTCTTGAGCAGCAAATCATCATATTAGAATGATTTCTGAAGGATCATGTGACACTGAAGACTGGAGTAATGATGCTGAAAATTCAGCTTTGATATCACAGGAATACATTACATTTTAAAATATAGTAAAATAGAAAACAGTTATTTTAAATTGCAATAATATTATATTTTTGATGAGAAAAATGCAGCCTTGGTGAGCATAAGAGACTTCTTTAAAATATATATCACTGACTAGTAGTGTATTTCAGAATTATTCAGAATGAAAGTGTTGTTATACTTGGAAAGTAAGCACATGGGACTTGGCATGTTTGTGATGAACTGAGAAAAGTGTATGAAAAGGCACCAAGTTTTCTTTGAAAATGTATTATGGGGTGTTGCTCAAATGAAAGGGTAGGTCGATGCCAGGGGCAAAATTCCACTCAGCTTGACGACTTTGTTTAGCTCAGGGTTTGAGTGACAGGTGTCCATCATACGGGCACACCAACACTGACCACAGGACCAGTTGTCCTCCTTTTATATTGTTTTGAAAGTATTTTGGCCTCCTCAAAAGAGTTGAATGGCTCAAATATGAACTTAAAAAGCTGCTAGTTCTTGTTTAGGCAGCTAAGAATCAGTATTGTACCAAAGAATCAGATATTGTACCAAATGTCTCAGAGAAATGTCACAGTAAGTCCAGTTGAGAACCCTGGGATAAGCAAAAGAATACAAACCAATAGGTTAGATACACAGTATATGATTATGGTTATGTATCTTGACATGAGACTTGCAGTGCAAAGTCCAGTGTATCAAATATTTTCCAATAAAATAATATGCACAAAACAAACTTGTGTGCTTGTTTTTAATCTTGAATATATATATATATATATATATATATATATATATATATATATATATATATATAGCATCATTTTCCGTGTTCTCTAATACCTGTTATGTCTGTTTATTTGTGATTCTTGCTAATAGTGTGTTTCTCAGCATCTGTCTTTGTCTATTTGGAGTCAGTCTAAGCCAGTCACAGTACTAACTGCTTTTCTCTGTGAATACACACCATTGTGGTATCAAGGAAAGGAGTGACTGAATTTATAGCACTTCCTCCCCCTCTTCTCTCTGTTCAGTGAAATATAGTGTGAAGAGAAACATTATGTTCAGACAGGAATGAGGCCTACGTAAAGAAGTGACTTATGCAAAGTTTATTTCTTTACTGCATTTTTTTTCCTGCGGTTCACTGCCTTTTTTTAAGCCTTAATTTATGAGTCACGGTGTTCCTAGGGTCTTTTGGCAGTCAGAAAAGTAAATGTTTTGTCTTGTGTATGTTGTTAGACCAGTTGTGACCGAGAAAGAATGCATTTCTTTGAAATTCATCTGAAAAAATGTTACTTTTAGTATCTTAATGCTGTAGGCGGTGACACCTATGTGATAGTTGGAAGTTTATTCTTCATATTTTTTCATACCCTTCTTAAGATTAACATGTTAGAATATATATATATATATATATTTAATCTTTATTTAATCGACTTTCAAAATACCATATATAGTACATGGGCATTAGGCAGGTTTATTTGTTTTTATTTTTAATTTGTCCTTTCAGTAATATATGTAGTTTTTACTTTAGTTTGAGTATTTTAGGGCTGCCAGAGTTAATGCGTAATGATACTGAAGATATTTCATATGTTTAACATGAACATTTTCAGGGCTTTCTTGATATCTACAGCCATTTTCATGCATAATGAATGCAGGCTATAAACATTTACAATTAAAAATTGAGATCATTTTTATTTTATTTTATTTTAGTTGTTTTTTTTCCAACTTTCTTTTTATTTTACTTTTAGTTATTATTTTTGTAGTTAATTGAAAATGTAATTTAGTTTTTGCTTAATTTAACATAGATTTAGTTGTATTTTAGTTTGAAGCACAACAAATGTCTCTTGTCTTCTAAGCGGAGCACCTGGCTGGATTTTTTTGGCAAAATATTCACTGTGCGCTGGACTTGCTATTTGTTGTGTTAGGTATGATTGCCACATCATTTAAATTTGTATTCCTCAGATTTATCTACACACAGTACGATTCACAATCAACATGCACACACATCAACAAACATAAATGCACACACACATAGTTTGGCAGATTAGTGCAGTCTCAGAGTCTGGTTGTGGCTTTGTCTTGGCTGATGATCAGTCAGTGAAAACATTAGGATTCTGCTGTTCGCTCCTGCCTCATTACGCTGGAGACATGAATCAGCTGTTTGACAATCCCAAACCTGAGAGACCAAGGAAACCAAGGAGAGATTGACTAACAAAAAATGAGAAGGAATTGAAGAGGGACCAACTGGACATTTCTATGCTTCTCGTACAGTAACTGACTTTCCTCTTTGAACTTTTCACCTCTCTTGAATGTTTAGTCTCAGACAGACATTCCCCCAGTTACCGGGGCTGAGGCAACCACAGTCACCCCTGCAGATATTTATTAGGGGATTGTAACAACAGCTCCTCCATGTTAGTCGTGACACTAAACACACCAAACAGCATTAATTACAGCTGGCCTTGTAGTAGGAACATAGTGTGATAAAAGGGTCATTCGTATTCTAGTCGCCCTGTCAAGTTAAACCAGCAAGTTTGTTGATAATTTAAGTGAGAATTCAAATGAGTTTAATAAGCAACACATTCAAATCATTAATGAAGACATATTAAAGGCTTTATTGAATTTTTACATCACATTTTAGTTATAATGGTGAGTGATTGGTAATTGGTTGATTAATTGATACATGATATTTTTTGCATAATAAGGCTCTTTGTAAACCGGACAGAGACATTCAGCCGCACAAGTCTTTATCGCAGCAGTAGATGTTTTCGCCAGGTGTGCAGGACTCCTCACATGTACGGGACAAATAAGTAACTGAAAAAAAAAGACATTCATATTTTAAATACGTTATTTAAATGATATACTATATATATATATATATATAAACATTACTATTTTTAATACGTACTGTTGGCCTCGGTCCTGCAGAAGTTGGCAGATGGGGGGCATTCAGTTCTGACCTTGCAGTTGTCATCCACACAGGTGAAGCACTGCAGGGAGTGCACTGCACAGAGAATGAAAGAGACATGACCACAAACAGATCATGAGGTACTGTGGAATTGTATATGTAGAAAGACCAGAAGCAAGCAAGATATACATGGCTACTGTTGATGTTTCCTAACTATTTCAGTACAATTACAGCACAATCATCTCAGACAACATTTCCATCCTTACTTCAAAGTACTGAATTCCAATCCTATCACCCGTATGATAAATCTCAGGTAGGCCTATTCAGCATCTTTTATTCAGCAGTTATAGAAGATAAACTCACCAGTAGTGCTGCACACGAGCATCAGAACAAGAGCACAAACTAGAGCCTTCATGGTTTCAGCTTTAGCAAACTCCTTTTGAAGCAGTAATATAGGTACGTGGTGTCAGTGAGTGTCTGGTAAACTGCAAGAGTGTGCTCCATTATATACTGCTTGCTAAATTGAAACCGGTTTTGTTGAGAGTAAAGCATGATGGGTATGCTGCAGTACAGGATTATTAAACACCTTGGGGCTAAAAATAGTTATTTATTGGCTAGAAATTACAATAAAATTCTGATGCCTAAACTCAACATTTCCACAGATTGAAATTTGTAATCAATATCTGAAAAATGAATAAATAAGGAGAAACACTCTTAAAAACTAAGAGTGCTACGTTGTACTGCCACAGCAATAGAGAGACACAAGAAACTGTCCTGGGGAGGTTTTTTTTTTTTTAAAAATTTAGTTTTTCGTTTAAATGCAGGTATTCAATAAAGGGGCCTGTCAGATTGAGATGGCTTTGTGCCACATACTGTACATATTTTCCTGGGGCAAAAAGTAGATGTGTCTAAATCACTGCAACAACAAAACATGACATTTAAACCATTTGAAAATGTGAATTGTGTTTGGGATTTCAACTGCAGCTTGAAATAGTTATAAAAAGTACTAAAATTTAATTGAATTTTAAAAATTGCATTTTAACCAAGTTGATAAAAGTTTGGCATCTACATTATTTGATTTAACATTCAATATAATTATAATTATTCTTACAGTATTAACCTTAAGCCAGCAGATTTGTAGCTGATCTTTAAAATAAATTTGTGATAAAAATGTATGTTTTAAAGGTCACATGTTCATAAATTCTAGCAGAGAGTATTTCAGGTAAACAAGTTTGGCTTGCTGTAGGATTCAAGGCAAGATTATGGTAAAAAGAAATCCTACAATTAATTACATTTCAACATTACAATTCTTAATGTTGCAGGGAATATGACATTGCTCTCTTCTTTCCCCAAATTTGTCATTTTTAAGTATATTTTATTGTATCAAATTTTATATATCTTAAAGATACTTATATTAAATATTTTAAAAAAATTATATTGGCATACACTACTATTTAAAGGTTTTGGGTCAGTGAGATTATTTTTTGAAGAAATGAATACTTTTACATTATATTCCTATTCATCCAAGCATCCTTTTTCCACAAATATTCCAAAGTTTCCAAAAAATAAGAAGCACAACTGTTTTCAACATTGATAATAAGAAGAAATGTTTCTTGAGCAGCAATTCTGAAGGATCGCGTGACACTGAAGACTGGAGTAATGATGCTGAAAATCCAGCTTTGCATCACAGGAATAAATTATATTTTAAAATATAGTAAAGTTGAAAATGGTTATTTTAAATTTTAATAATATTTCACAGTATGAATGCTTTTTTAACTTTATTTTTAAACAAATAAATGCATTCTTGGTGGCTATAAGAGACTTCTTTCAAAAATATTGAAAAAGACTTATATATTATATACTTATATAGACTTATAGATATAATGGGTGATTTCTAAATGGTCACAATTGTGCCCAGTTCTTTAGATTAAGGGGACACACAATTTCCCCACTGACACATCTTACCCCATTTTTCTTTATGTGATTTTAGACACCTTCCTAATCAACCAACCAACACCCACACATACCCAATACTCACTCGCCCTGACCATCCACCCATAACAATCCTGCAGTCTGCAGGCCATCAGTGTTGGCTGCTGATGAGCTCATCCTCTAGAAATCTGTTGTGGTGGATGTGTTGTTTTCTGTCTGGCTGTGCCTCGGTGCCACTGATACACTCCTCTACTATTTTGTAGACTGCTGACGAGGGCATAAGCCAAACCATTTGTGTCCTAAATCTTTTGCACTTTAGTAATACATAATGATGCAAAGCAAGTAGTGAGTCTTTGGTTCTTTTGACTGGACGTTTCTTACATTTTTATATTTCTAAATGATTTTTTTTTATCAATTTAAATATATTTGATACATTTTTTTAGCAAAGTTTCAAGCTACATTTTTTAAAACATTTGTCAAGTGAGCTTTTCAAGGCAAGATTTTCAGTAAACTTTCCTCACAGTTATCGAATGAAGACTTGAAATACAGCAGATGGGATATATAGTAATTTCACGATATTTTGATCATGATTTATATACTATTATAGTATTAGCTTTTATTTTTTTCTCAATTTTAGTTTTTTAGTAATTTTATTAAGGAATTTGTCATTTTTATTAGTTTCTGTTTTTTATATTTCTATTTAGCTTTAATTTATTTTTATTTCAGATTTGTAATTTTAGTACTTCAAAACATTTATTTCAGTTAGTTGCCAAGTAAACTTTTTTTTATCTAATATTTACATTTTATTTGATTTCAGTTTTATTTCCATTTAGGAAAAAGATTTTTATTAATAGTATTAGTTTTAGTTAACAATGACAATAGTGGTTTTGACAGTGCTATTTTCTGGAGCTTGACATTCGCTGGTCTCCATTTACTTTCATTGTATGGCTGAGACCAGCTCAGGCATTTTTCAAAATATCTTCTTTCATGTTCCACAGAAAAAAGAAAGTAATACAGGTTTGGAACGACATGAGGATGAGAAAATGGTGACAGTATGTTCAATGTTGGGTAAACAGTCCTTTTGATAGTTATACAGTGTGAGTTCACTTTAGTCAAATCCTCTGAATACTTGATTTTTCTGGTAAACAGATATGAATCAGTGGTGCTGAAAAGTGTGTGTGATGTTCCCAGATCAGCACAAAAGAGAGCGTTAGACTCTTTTTATAATGAAGAATTACGTAATCACCCCAGTGTTCTGTGACATCATTAAAATCCCTCTTGGAACGGCAGAAAAACTGTGACCGAGAAGGAGAGGAACTCCAAATTAACCCAGAAGAGGTACAAAGCAGCACTTTATTATGGGGTGAGAGAGAATTGAAATGGCAGTCAAATATCAGTGCCATTACAGTCTGTCTCTGTGTGTATGTGTTCCAGCAGTGGCATGAATAGGATTTTCTCTGACTGACTGTGTCCCCTCCCCACACACGGTGCACCCCACACCAGAGAGACCAGAATAGAGTGAAAAGAGGCAGTCAGGAGACTGGGTGGACAAGCACAAACAATTCCGGGCTCACATACACACCCCTGGCCTTTGCCCTCCCCATTGGACCCCCTCTTTCTCCCCCGCCTTCTCTATAAAAACCCAAAGTTCACCCACACTCGATCTCACTCGATCTCATTTTCCACTGCCATGGAACCCCAGCGTGCTTTCTCATCCTACCGAAAGCGATTCGGGACACTGGGCGGCTCCCCGTCCGTGGGGATCACCAGCCGCCTCAGCACAGGCCGCCTGTCCCACCACAGCAGCCCGCGCCACCTCACCTCCAGCCCAGCCACCATGTCCACCTCACGCTTGTCTCTGGGTGGGGAGCGGCTGGACTTCTCGGCGGACTCCCTGCTGAAGGCCCAGTACCGGGAGACGCGCACCAATGAGAAGGTGGAGATGATGGGGCTGAACGACCGCTTCGCCAGCTACATCGAAAAAGTGCGCTTCTTGGAGCAGCAGAACAAGATGCTGGTGGCAGAACTGAACCAGCTGAGGGGGAAGGAGCCAAGCCGTCTGGGGGACATCTACCAGGAGGAGCTGAGGGAGCTCCGCAGACAGGTGGACGGCCTCAACGCTGGGAAAGCCAGACTGGAGATAGAAAGAGACAACCTGGCCTCAGACCTGGCCACTCTTAAACACAGGTAAGGGCAAATGTGTTATGCCCATTCAAAGTGGTCTCCTGAATTTTGAATGCAACTTTCAAAATAAATAAATAAAATAAAATACATATTTTATATCTTGCACCTTTTTTGTCTAAAATGGGTTTTCAGACTAGGGTCCAGGGGTCTGCAGAAATTATGAGGGGAAAAAAAAAAACTAAATGTATTTTAACAGTAAGAATAAAAAAGTATTATGTGAAATTAAAGATTATACAGTAGATAAATATTTTTCACAAATATTTGAATATATATTGTGAATATAATGATAATAATAAGTATAGATAGAACATTTTACATTTTAAGACAAAAATATACATAAAATATAATCTTTTATTTCACAATTTTCACAAAAATTGTAGTTTTTAAAAATATTTTATATCTAGTTATAAAAATACATATAATTTTGTAAAAGCAGTATATTTTTTCCCAAAAACTATATATATATATATATATATATATATATATATATATATATATATATATATATATATATATATATATATATATATATATATATATATATATATATACATACTGAGCAAGATTATGAAAATTAATATAAAAATTGAAGGAATAATGTTTTTTAAACATTTCAAAATGTTATAAACTTTCATCTTAAAGGTAACCTGATTATGCCAGTTGTCTTCTATTGACATTACCTTCACATTCATGCCATTGGCAGACACTTGAAAGTGATACAATTAATCAGCTCCTTCATCAGTTCACTTTCAAAAATGAAAAGAAACCCAGTGAGGAACCCCTGGAACCTTGATTTACTGGTGTCATGATGAAAACAACTGACAACACAAAGTTAAAATCACTCTAACCACCTTGTCAAAGTAAATTACACCCTAAAAGGGGTGTACTTGTGTACAAGTAAATGTGTCTGGTGGGGTGAAGGTATCACACATTCCAGGACATACCAAGAAGACCGCTAAGAGCAACATGAGAACAATGTCACAAAAAAGCTCAATAGCCCAGTCAAAGAAAGTGCCATCTATTAACTTTCCCTTAAGAACAGCTGTCTTATGTGTAGAGAATATCTTAAGATTAAACAACTGCAGCACTTTAGGCATTTTTCCACATCAGTACTACACTGCCAAAACTACAATGTTACTAGTGAATTTATAGCACCCAAACCCATTTTCAATGAGAGGCTCTCCATTTCTCGCTCTCATTTAATCCCACACTGGCTCTCTTTTCAAACCTCTCTTTTTAAAGCCTGATACACTGAGTGCTATGGGGGCAGGGAGGGGCACAATACCTCAGCTTCTACAAAGGCTGAACACACCCAGTGCAGATACCCTGTTGTTAGGTATGAGAGAGAAGAACCACATTTTTTTTAACCAAATTCCAAACCCTCAAATTTAAACTCGCTGGAATCAATGGTGACTTTTGGTGAAACATTTATAAGAGTCTTATAAAATAGAACTGACAGGAGAATGTATGTTATAATGTACCTATCACTTGAAATAATATTCTCTATTTTATTCCCTGTTAATATTTCATGAAACATCAGTAACAGTGATGCAAAATACAATTTTATTTATGGACCGTGGCAACAAAAAAAAAGTAAAGTTGCATTAGGACTGAGCTATACATCTGAATTCAAGGTGATCATTTTGATGTACATATTTATTTGTATGTTCAAACTAGACACTATTTATTTGGAATTGTTTGCATTGATGTATATTGGACTGCTTGTGTGAGGTAGCTGCTCAGTTTATGAAAGGGTGTGCATGTACTCCACCCCGTGGGAAAGAGCGGCTGTTGCAGTGTGTGTGTGTGAACAGTTAATGATGCATGAGTGATCCACTGAACCCTGTCCTGCCCCCTCCTGCAGGTCTCACCACACCATGTTAGATCACCTCCACTGAGAGCCTTTCATTACGGCTGTCATGACTGATTTATCATAAAGAACTATTTAGGACTATTTGGGGAAATTACATTCATGTCATCACAGATAACAGATATATTTTATATATATTGTTGTTATGGGATTCTGTTAGTCAGGGCTGTAACCATTATATACATGTCATATATATACACTATACCATTCAAAAAATGTTTTAATGAAGTTTTATATATTTTTATTTAATTCTATCTATCTATCTATCTATCTATCTATCTATCTATCTATCTATCTATCTATCTATCTATCTATCTATCTCTATGGGCTTGCTTGTTTGATTTTTAATAACAAATAAACAAAAGTTCTATTTTTGGCAAATGTAAAGGAGGAGATGAAATGAATAAGCCTTCTGCTGGATTACAGAAGAATAGGACACAAAAGAAAAAATTACACAATCTTATTTTAGCAATAAAAAAAATAAATAAAATAAATAAATAAATAAATGTGGTGTTTATTTTTAATTTACATTTACATTTATTCATTTAGCAGACGCTTTTATCCAAAGCGACTTACAACTGAGGAATACAGGAAGCGATCCGTCATGAAGAGGCGAATAATCGCAAAAAGTGCTCGAAATACTAAGTTTTGGACATTGCTTAGAGTAGCATAAACTAGAATAGGGAGGGAATAGAGGAAAATGGAGGGATTTTTATTTATTTATTCTTTTTTTTTTTAAATGAGGTTAAGTGCTCACGGAAGAGATTTTCAGCTGTCTTTTAAATGTTGTCAGCGATTCTGCATTGCGGATGGAGGTGGGAAGATCGTTCCATCAGCAAGGAACGGTGAACGAAAATGTTCTGGAAAGTGATTTCGTGCCTCTCTGTGGTGGCACCAAGAGTCGTCGCGCCTTTGCTGAGCGAAGGCTTCTGGTGGGGATGTAGACTCGTAGCAGCGAGTGGAGTATGCGGGTGCTGAGCCTGTGGTGGCCTGTGGCGTCAACAGTGCAGAGAGATGAAGAGAGGTGTGACGTGGGCCCTTTTGGGGTCGTTGAAGACGAGACGAGCTGCTGCGTTCTGAATCATTTGAAGCATTTTGATTGCACACGATGGAAGTCCAGCCATTGCAGTAGTCAAGCCTAAAGATTACCAGGGCCTGGACGAGAAGCTGTGTTGCATGCTCTGATCTTTCTGATGTCGTGCCGCGCGAACCTGCATGACCGAGCTGCCTTTGAAATGTGGTCTTTGAAGGACAGCTGGTCATCAAAGGTTACTCCAAGATTTCTGACTGACCTTGAAGGGGTAATCAAGGATGAACCTAGCAGGATGGTGAAATCGTGCTGTAGAGTAGGATTGGCAGGGAAGACGAGAAGCTCTGTCTTTGCCAGGCTGATCTGCAGGTGATGTTCTTTCATCCATGCCGAGATGTCCGCCAGACAGCTTGAGATTCGTGCAGCTACTGTGGGATCATCTAAATGTAATATATTTAATTATTGTAAGTGTGCGTAATATTGAGTTTGCATTTCACGGTTTTTATAAATTTTAAGGAATACCGAATATGTTTTTGTGCTTTGAGATGCTCACGTTTAGTCCAAAACTACAATAATCATCATGTTCACACACAGCGCACACGACGCCTCTGTACTTAATCTATTACTCTACTACTACTACTGTTTACTCTATCTCACTGTTCTCTCAACATGGGGACAGTAGAAGCATCCCCGGGGAAACTTGCATTACTTATTTAAAAAAAGTAACTCAGATATTTTGTTGTAAATTTAAAAGTAATGCATTACTTTACTAGTTACTTGAAAAAAGTAATCTGATTGCGTAACTCACATTTTTCCCAACACTGTACATACGTGTATATATATATATATAGAGAGAGAGAGAGAGAGAGAGAGAAAAAGAGATTTATAAAAGTTAGTTCCGTTTCTTGAATTTAATTGGCTGAGCAGTGTTCTAATAGTGCATAATGCTTCTTAAGGCTTCATAAAAGTAAATAAACGTCATATTTTTTAGAACTAGAACCCAACCTTTCTAAATATATATATATATATATATAAATAAAAAAGAAAAACATAAGAGGGAAAATAAGAAAATACACCACCAGTATCAGTGCTTGGGTCTCTGGAGGTTGTTTTGGTCACAAATCTTGAATATGTGGTTACAGTCATTTGTTGAACTTAAGATAGAATCCTTTTTAGGTTGTGAGAAAGTTCACTTTAGGAATGGTAACTCTTTTTTTTTTCCGTCTTCCAGATTTCAAGATGAAACTGCCCTACGGCAAGATGCAGAAAATAACCTCAACACCTTCAGACAAGTAAGGAACACTCCATTCCTGTCTCATTCATACATATCAAGAATAAGTTAGCATATTGCTGTCATGAATTTCACTTTTGATTCCAGGAAGTGGATGAAGCGGCTCTGAACCGTATACAGCTGGAGAGGAAGATTGATGCTCTGCAGGATGAGATCAACTTCCTGAAGAAGGTCCATGAGGAGGTGTGTTATATCTCCTCGCTACCTCCATTTGTTCAGTTCTTCCGTGTCTCTATAGATTTTTCTCCAACTCAAATCTGTTAATTTAATCTGGCTATTTATAGCTATAATGGATTCTGATGACTTTGCCTGAACAAACAGATTCACAATTTCCTCATTTGCAAAATGACAGTGTGGACATAAGATCAGATGTGATCGGACATTGTGCTGTAACAAACCATTATATTCACCTGGAAACTTCTCTAATGCTTTCTACACTCTTTCTTCCTCTGTGTAGGAGATGAGGGAGTTGCATGAGCAGCTGATGGCCCAACAGGTTCATGTGGATCTGGATGTGTCTAAACCAGACTTAACCACTGCCCTGAAGGATATCAGAGCTCAGTTTGAGTCCATGGCCACCTCCAATATGCAGGAGACTGAGGAGTGGTATCGCTCAAAGGTTACATGAACACACACACACGCATTCTCCTTGGTGGATTTTCTCTTTTAGAAGAAAATTTGATTTATAATATAAAAATATAATATAATAATTAGAAATATAAACAAATACATTACAATTAATATTATAAAATTACCCATCACTGTAAAAATTATTTTTCAAAGATTATTGGAATGCATTTTACACAAAAATACTATTTCAGTCTTTCTACTTCAAAATTTCATGTTTAATTCAATGTGTTACTTGTTATTTATTTCTTTGTAATTAATTGTGAAATTTACTAGCAATTTCTGAGTGAAAATTGTTTCTACATCAAATTTTTTTGTAGTAGGCCTACTGAGCCCCCACTCATTTGTGGAAACGATTTGCAAAAAAAAAAAATATCACGGAACAAATTCTTAATTTGTGAGAATGAATTCTTATTCATGGCCACGAAAAAATTATCAGTTGACAACTTTTAAAAAGTGAGGAAACACGTTGCCTTAAAATTATTAAGTAAATAAACTTCATTCGTAACTGCATAAATTAAGTTATGTGAACTTGACAATTCCACATAACTTATTTTTTTCAATTACGCACGGTTTATTTACTTAATAATTTTAAGGCAATGGGTTTCCTCACTTTTTTAAAGTGTATTTTAGTGTATTACTATTAATAAATAAATACTTAAAAAATGTATTATGTATTTTATTAGTTTGCTGATCTGACTGATGCAGCCAATCGGAACGGAGATGCTCTGAGACAAGCTAAGCAGGAGGCCAATGAGTATCGTCGGCAGATTCAGGGCCTGACCTGTGACCTGGAATCTCTTCGTGGGTCTGTAAGTATTTAATTTCACCGGTCACCAAACTTGTTAAGAACAACAATAATTTCACTCATGACTGTAGACCACGATACTTGACAGCAGAGATAATCACAGATAAAATACACACTGTCTTTAAGAACGAGTCCATGGAGCGTCAGCTGCGAGAGATGGAGGAACGTTTCGCCATAGAGACGGCCGGTTACCAAGACACTGTGTCTCGTCTGGAGGATGAGATCCAGATGCTGAAGGAAGAGATGGCCAGACACCTGCAGGAGTACCAGGACCTACTCAATGTAAAACTGGCCCTGGATATTGAAATTGCCACCTACAGGAAGCTGCTCGAAGGAGAAGAAAGCAGGTGAGGAGAGGAGAGAATGGCATGAACCACACTGACTAAATTAATTCAAATATGATTCAATTAATAGTCTCCCACCTCTTCTAGGATCACTGTTCCGGTGCAGAACTTCACCAACTTACAGTTTAGAGGTGAGTAATTCAGTTGTTGATTACAGCTTGATTTAAATGACTCTATTCAATCATTTGTGTGTGTGTGTTTTGCTAGACACCAGCATGGACACTAAGCTGACTCCTGAGGCACATGTGAAGAGGAGCATAGTTGTGAGAACTGTTGAGACACGTGACGGGGAGGTAAACACTAGGGGGCGCTGTTCATCAACCTTTAAAAATACCTATTTAAAGTTTTTAATATCCACTTCACATGAATGCACTTCAACGGAATCATCAGCAGATTTTCTTTATCCAACAGTCTCTCTCACAGCAGAATAAAATTATTGATTTATTGATTCATTCGTTCTTTCTTTCATGCATTGCAATAGAACAGAGGTACCCAAAATTTTCACTATGAAGGGCCAAAAATTCAACTTGATTGAGGGTCATGGGCCAAAAGTAAATGTGTTATTTCCATTTATGTTAAAGTTGACAATAACACAAAATACAATAACATTTATCTTTTTTATTTATTTTGCTGTATTTTCTGTTTCAGCTAAAACTAACTTGTGCAATCTCTCTTTCACAGATCATTAAAGAGTCCACTACGGAGAGGAAGGATTTGCCGTAATCAGTCTCAGACACTGGATCGGCTGCAACTGAAGAGCTCCTTTACTAATACTGTGATCAAATATGTGATTTCTTGCCAACTTTCCCCGGTTATTTTCTCCTAGTATAGTTCCTGGGAACTATATTCAATTGCATTAGCAACAATAAGCGATACGCAACTTTGTTTTGATCTCTTTCTCTTCCTGGGCTTTTCTCTTAACAGTATCTGTCTCTTTTGTGGCGAAGAATATTAGCATGACAGTAGACTAGTTTTCGCCGATTGTGCCATAAAAATTTATGGTTGGAAAGATGAAAGTAGAAAGTAGAAGAACAAGATGTTGCTAGTGGTCAGAGTGGGTACACGAGGATTAGGTTTTTTTTTTAGCACAAACTGTAGAGATTTCGTTCTGAAATGTATTCTAGTCTTTAAGAATTATGTACTAGATGAAGAAGAGCAGGTTTGGAACCGGTAGTTTTATGAATCTGAATGGTCAGTGTTAAAGTAAGGCAGAAGGGAACTATAACAGCAAGATCTTTGTGAGAGTTTTAAAGGGATGATGGATTTTTTCAGCGGTGCTATGAACATTTTCCTTCTTCACTGTGTATGCACAATGTTTTTACACAGTAGCTAACTCATCTCTTTGGACCCAGGTTAAAATGCTTTAAATTGCTTGTTGACTTGATTGACCTATAGAAAACATCTTACTGAACTCATTATAAACATCTGACATAGTGTTACCCATCATATGCACAGATTAATTAATTGACTTTTGCTACTGATGCCTTTTCTATTGTTTTAAGATGCAGTCATATTTACCATTACTCTGAAATTCTGCAAGCAAAATCCAGTCATTCCAATAGTATCAGGAGTTTTGCATGAGGGCGAAAAAGTTCCCCATGCAGATTACATTCATGTTTGTAAATTGACCAACAAAAAGCTGCTTGGTTTGAAAGTCACTTCTGTGTAACATTTATTGACAATGGACCTTTTTGCATGCAAAATTTTGCTAATGTGACCACACCTTTTCTGTGAGATAATACTGCCAATTAACACTGAACTATGTTTTCAACCGAGGGGGGCTAACTTTCACACTACTCTTGTATACTGAATTTGACGTCAGTGTATTGTGGTGGCTAACGTTAATAGTAATAAAATATAATTTTTATTCAGTAGTGTCTGTGTCTGCTTATAGAAAAGGACTTCTCAACAAAACAGTGACATCATTGCAGCTGATGCATTATGAGTGTTTAATAATGACTTAAGTGAACGAAACAGGAAGTGACAGACGTAATCTGTCACATGTGAACATGTCAAGGGGGCAGAAGGTTTGAGTGACAGGTGTGTGTGACAGGGTCACTGACAGAGTGCGGATCCCACGCTTGGTTAGAGGGGATTACACGTCTTTGTCCGGGTAAGTTGTCAGAGCACAGATAAGATACTGTAGAACTAGGTTTGCTCTTATTTAAGGTTTCGATGCCCTGGATATCAAGATAATGAATCCTTCCCAGATAGAGGAGGTATAATAAAATTCAAAGCCAAAGAACATTCTCAACCTGGAATCATTTCACAGGTTCTTTTTAAAGTGAAATATCTCACCTACAAGTACATAACAGCATCTTATTTGGGGACCATATAAAGTGACACACTCATTCTGGGTCTACAAAAGGCAGCATGATGTCAATAATATTCAATATTCACTGGCAGATGTAAGAATTTATATTATAAACATAGCACTCATTTCATTACTTGCAATCTCTGTGAATAATTTGGGGTCAAATGATTTTCAATGATGTTAAAATCAAAGCAGTGAGATTAAAATTTATACAATAAAGGTGACAGCATTCTGAACAAAAATGATCTTTTAACTCATTAACGTTTTGTATTTTCTTTGTTGTCAAATTGCATTGGGTAGGCTAACTTATGCAATTTCATTGCATTCCCTTACGAAAAAAGAAGTTCAAGTGTGCTAGTAGTATACTTTTTTAAACTAAAAATAAGAAAGTATACTTTCAGTCTACTTTTTATGTACTTCTCAGAAATAAAGCCTACTAAAAATTACACTTAGGCTAAGTATACTTGACATACACTAATAGAAAAGTCGACGTATATTTGGCCTACACTTGTAGCTACCTAATCTTTGGATCAAAATATACTAAAAAGTATAATTAAGTATTCAAAGTATACTTGTCTTTTAGTTGTGTTTTCTCTTTTGTTTGAGTAGCCTATTAAATACTTTTTTCACATAGTTTTACATACCGTCTTATAAACTTACATTGTTTGAAAATATTGATTTATAAAGAAAACCGATATGTTCCTAATTCTAATTCTCCGGATCAAAACACAGGTGAAGAACAAGCAGAAAGTGATGGAAGATTGCTTACGCAAATGTAAAAATAACTCCATAATCACACATTAAACATGTAAGTTCAAATCTGCCTAACGTTACAGAATGAAATGTTGACCCAGGAAGAGGTATAGGACTGTGAAGCTTTGGGGTGTTGATGGACTCGATCTACTATGTTTTAAGCATCATTCTGAATCCGATCCTGACGTAGTCTGATAAAAATGCGATTTTCGCAGCTTTTTGTTTAAAATGTTGATTTTTTTTTTTTTAATGAAACTTACCCACATTCAAGTGTTGATAAAAAAGGATGCTAGAATAAAATGTTTTAAAAATGGAAAGGAAAGAGTTAAAGTACAGTTAAAGGTATATTTCAAGTAGGTCTATAAATAATAATACTTAAATAGGAACAAAGCAGTATAGTTAAAGTGCAAAAATAATATATAAATGGTAAACTTTAAGTACGATGTTATATTTACTTAAAAAAAAAAACTTACAAGTATATTTGCAGTATAAAACTACTAAACTAGTAGTTTACTGAGTCTATATCTAAAAAGGGACTAAAAATGTCCTACAAGTATTTGACTAGTAAACTATCAGTATACAGTGCATCCGGAAAGTATTCACAGCGCTTCACTTTTTCCACATTTTGATATGTTACAGCCTTATTCCAAAATGGATTAAATTCATTATTATTTTCCTCAATTCTACAAACAATACCCCATAATGACAACATGAAAGAAGTTTGTTTGAAATATTTGCAAATTTATTAAAAATAAAAAAAATCACATGTACATAAGTATTCACAGCCTTTGCTTGATACTTTGTTGAAGCACCTTTGGCACCTATTTACAGCCTCAAGTCTTTTTGAGCATGATGCTACAAGCTTGGCACACCTATTTTTGGCCAGTTTCTCCCATTCTTCTTTGCAGGACCTCTCAAGCTCCATCAGGTTGGATAGGGAGCGTTGGTGCACAGCCATTTTCAGATCTCTCCAGGCAGGCACGTGCACAGGTAGGGCTCAACCTGTGCAGAGCACGTGCCCTTTTTGCCCTTACACTGCAAAGTTTTTTGGTGGTGGTGTGTTTTTTTTCTTCTTCTTCTATAAATCAGTGCTATTGGTCACCCTTTACGTCTGTCTGTCTGTTTTACAAATATTTAGCCAATGAAAGGTATTAAAAAGAGGTTCTTGTTGAAGGTTCTAAATCTTGTTGGACCCTCAAACTGTCAGTAAACCTCATAACTCCTCCCCCTCTATTGTGACTGAATGAACTGAAGTTCAGCGGTAGCGGTACAGCAGACAGCAGCTGAACGAAGTCTTGCAAGGGTAAATAAAGATCTTGTTGTTTGAATAAGTACAGTGTTTTCTTTACGCAAGAAACATTATGTCTATAAAGGCTCATATTTTAGGTCTGAGACATGTGGGACCGGAGAGAGAGGGCTAGCATTTGCCATCTAGTCATAGCCAATAGCCTACACATAAATAGCCTGTGCATACAGTAGCATTTCATCTTTTATAAAATGAGATTTTGGCCATATGTATTTTACAACAGGAAAAACTGAGTGCCCATATAGCTACAACAAACTTTGTAATCTGTTGAGGAAAATGTAATGTGATGCCAGCATTTTACGACGGACAAAATGCAGATTTGCACACATTCGCTGGTCAAAACCCCCATAACTGCATTTGAGTTTGACTTTTGTAAAATGTTAATAATATATTGATAATTAATACAACATTTAATTAGTTTTTACCATCGGAAAATCATAAGCACAGGTGCGCCCCGCGCTGTTTCGTACTGGAACTTACACAAAGCGACTGAGTGATCCTCGTCACCTAGATAAAATATATTTATAAGACATTTGTTCTTTGATTTATGATTGCTAATACACTTAATTTGTTAACATTTAATCATATTATGGTCGCATGTTTAATTCATGTTTACGCTGTCGATATGCACGTATTCGCTAGCTAGCTAATTTTTGAATCTAGTATTCCATACTCTCCACTCGTCTTCACATGTATAAACGTAGTAAAACATGGTTTTACTACAGTAATGTTGTTGTTTACATTAAGTGCAAATAGGCTGCCTTTTTCACTGAAGATCTGGTTGGTCCAGCCAAAACTACAGAAGACACCAGCTTATTTATAGCAGTAATAGCATAGGGGTAAAGTACATGGTATGAAGTTTTGACGCAAATTGACCCGAAGTTCGAATCCACCTTTTGCTGAACTCGCTTTACTCCGTTTTCCCATCACATAGAAATTCGAAAAAGCATTTTTTCCAATAAAAATGAAGAAAATATTCAAAAAGTGGAAATAAAGCATCTAACGTCTGTTTAATAATAAAGTGTTAGTGGTAGATGAACAGACATGCAGTTCCCCTTGGGCTGCCCTTTTTCAGTTTCAGCATATGCCCCTCAAAAGGTCTGTGCCTGGCCCTGTCTCCAGTGATGTTCAATCGGGTTCAAGTCTGGGCTCTGGCTGGGCCACTCAAGAACATTCACAGAGTTGTCCCGTAGCCACTCCTTTGTTATCTTGGCTGTGTGCTTAGGGTCGTTGTCCTGTTGGAAGATGAACCTTCGCCCCAGTCTGAGGTCCAGAGCGCTCTGGAGCAGGTTTTCATCAAGGAAGTCTCTGTGCATTGCTGCATTCATTTTTTCCTCGATCCTGTTCTAGTCTCCCAGTTCCTGCCGCTGAAAAACATCCCCACAGCATGATGCTGCCACCACCACGCTTCACTGTAGGGATGGTATTGGCCAGGTGATGAGTGGTGCCTGGTTTCCTCCAGACATGACACTTGCCATTCAGGCCAAAGAGTTTAATCTTTGTTTCATCAGACCAGAGAATTTTGTTTCTCATGGTCTGAGAGTCCTTCAGGTGCCTTTTGGCAGTCTCCAGGCAGGAGGTCTACAGACAATTCCTTGGACTTCATGGCTTGGTTTGTGCTCTGACATAAACTGTTAACTGTGGGACCTTACATAGACAGGTGTGTGCCTTTCCAAATCATGTCCAATCAACTGAATTTACCACAGGTGGAATCCAATCAAGTTGTGGAAACATCTCAAGGATGATCAGTGGAAACAGGATGCACCTGAGCTCAATTTTGAGTGTCATGGCAAAGGCTGTGAATACTTACAGTGGGGAGAACAAGTATTTGATACACTGCCGATTTTGCAGGTTTGCCCACTTACAAAGCATGTAGAAGTCTGTAATTTTGATCATAGGTACACTTCAACTGTGAGAGACGGAATCTAAAACAAAAATCCAGAAAATCACATTGTATGATTTTTAAGTAATTAATTTGCATTGTATTGCATGACATAAGTATTTGATACATCAGAAAAGCAGAACTTAATATTTGGTACAGAAACCTTTGTCTGCAATTACAGAGATCATACGTTTCCTGTAGTTCTTGACCAGGTTTGCACACACTGCAGCAGGGATTTTGGCCCACTCCTCAATACAGACCATCTCCAGATCCTTCAGGTTTCGGGGCTGTCGCTGGGCAATACGGACTTTCAGCTCCCTCCAAAGATTTTCTATTGGGTTCAGGTCTGGAGACTGGCTAGGCCACTCCAGGACCTTGAGATGCTTCTTACGGAGCCACTCCTTAGTTGCCCTGGCTGTGTGTTTCGGGTCGTTGTCATGCTGGAAGACCCAGCCACGACCCATCTTCAATGCTCTTACTGAGGGAAGGAGGTTGTTGGCCAAGATCTTGCGATACATGGCCCCATCCATCCTCCCCTCAATACGGTGCAGTCGTCCTGTCCCCATTGCAGAAAAGCATCCCCAAAGAATGATGTTTCCACCTCCATGCTTCACGGTTGGGATGGTGTTCTTGGGGTTGTACTCATCCTTCTTCCTCCAAACACGGCGAGTGGAGTTTAGACCAAAAAGCTCTATTTTTGTCTCATCAGACCACATGACCTTCTCCCATTCCTCCTCTGGATCATCCAGATGGTCATTGGCAAACTTCAGACGGGCCTGGACATGCACTGGCTTGAGCAGGGGGACCTTGCGTGCGCTGCAGGATTTTAATCCATGACGGCGTAGTGTGTTACTAATGGTTTTCTTTGAGACTGTGGTCCCAGCTCTCTTCAGGTCATTGACCAGGTCCTGCCGTGTAGTTCTGGGCTGATCCCTCACCTTCCTCATGATCATTGATTCCCCACGAGGTGAGATCTTGCATGGTGCCCCAGACCGAGGGAGATTGACCGTCATCTTGAACTTCTTCCATTTTCTAATAATTGCGCCAACAGTTGTTGCCTTCTCACCAAGCTGCTTGCCTATTGTCCTGTAGCCCATCCCAGCCTTGTGCAGGTCTACAATTTTATCCCTGATGTCCTTACACAGCTCTCTGGTCTTGGCCATTGTGGAGAGGTTGGAGTCTGGTTGATTGAGTGTGTGGATAGGTGTCTTTTATACAGGTAACAAGTTCAAACAGGTGCAGTTAATACAGGTAATGAGTGGAGAACGTCTCGGTTACGTATGTAACCCTCGTTCCCTGAAGGAGGGAACGGAGACGTACGTCGGACGTCACCGACGAATTGGGATCACTTCTGGGAGCCCCTATCAGCTTCGAGTGTATAGAGAACGGGCCAATGGCCATTGGCGTGCGAGATTTGCATCTCGCGCTCCGCCCCGCATCGCGGGTATAAAGCGGAAGCGGATGCCGCGCACATTTGTTTTTCCCTGAGGAGCCGAACTAGTGACTCGGCCGCTGCAGTGATGGTACAGTCGGTCATGTTCGACGTACGTTGGACGTCACAGACGAATTGGGATCCCTATGGAAAACGCCACAGTTACTACCACTTCCAGCGCCCAGCGAAAGCCCCTCAGACCCCCGTCTGTTCGGGGCGGGGAACTTAAGCAGGGAGAGTCACTGCTGCTGTTCCGCAAGACCCACTCAGCAGAGTATTGGATAACGCTGGGAAAGCGTGCCCAGGGGGGCCGCTGCGGAAGCCACATCCTACCCGTAGGGAGGTATCATGTGGAATATACATGTATGGACTGGCCGTGGGCAGTACAACATACAGAAGTCCCAGGGGTGGCCCCGGCCAATGCAGGCGGGAGACTACACCACACAGAGACGGCAGAGGGAGCTCTGCCAAGGGAAAGACACGGGCTCGCCGTAGGGAGCCGTACCGTGGAAGAATACACATATGGGACCGCCGTAGGGGTCACAACATATGGATACCCAGCCTAACACAAGTTCCACCAATGCATACGAGTGTTAGACCTGGCGTCGGACGCTCCGCCACGTCTGACTGTCGCGGGTTGCGGAGGACTCAACAGGGTTCGCCGTACTGGGGAACTCGACTGGAGCATATCAGCGCACGTATCCGGTCCATGAGGAGGGGAATGGCGCAGCAAGCCGACACTAGAACGGGCCCTTCAGTGTTACTGGCTATTTGAAGCGAGCACACGGGAAGAAACCGGCTCTACACGGAGGCTATAGAATCTAGCGAACGTGTTAGGTGTCGCCCAGCCCGCAGCTCTACATATATCTGTCAGCGAGGCGCCGTGCGCCAGCGCCCAGGAAGAGGCCACACTCCTAGTGGAGTGGGCCCTCAACCCAAGCGGGCAGGGCACGCCTTGGGTTTCATACACCAAGGCGATGGCATCCACTATCCAGTGAGCCATCCTCTGCTTGGAGACAGCCTTTCCCTTCTGCTGGCCTCCGTAACAGATGAAGAGCTGTTCTGAGGTCCTGAAGCTTTGCGTTCTGTCCACGTAAGTCCGCAGAGCGCGAACGGGACAGAGAAAAGCCAGGGCTGGGTCTGCCTCCTCCGAAGGCAGCGCTTGCAGGTTCACCACCTGGTCCCGAAAGGGAGTGGTGGGAACCTTGGGCACATATCCGGGCCGGGGTCTCAGGATTACATGAGAGTTACCCGCCCCGAATTCCAGGCACGATACGTCGACCGAAAATGCCTGCAGGTCCCCTACCCTCTTGATGGAAGCCAATGCAGTCAGGAGTACTGTCTTCCAAGACAGGATTTTTAACTCTGCTGACTGCAAAGGCTCAAAGGGAGCCCTCTGTAATGCGGTTAGCACCAGGGACAAGTCCCAAGAGGGTATAGAGTGAGGGCGAGGCGGATTTAATCTCCTCGCCCCCCTCAGGAACCTGACGACCAGATCGTGCTTTCCTAGGGACTTACCATCAACCATGCTGTGATTTGCGGCGATAGCGGCAACATACACTTTGAGGGTGGAGGGAGACAGCCTTCGCTCCAACCCTTCTTGCAGGAAGGAAAGCACAGAGCTGATCGAACATCTTCGGGGGTCTTCTCGTCGAGAAGAACACCACTCGACGAACAGGTTCCACTTCAACGCGTAGAGGCGCCTCGTAGAGGGGGCTCTGGCGGAAGTGATGGTGTCTACCACAGTCTGTGGTAGGCCACCTAGAACCTCCGCGTCCCGTCCAGGGACCAGACATGGAGTTTCCAGAGGTCTGGACGCGGGTGCCACAGGGTGCCCCGTCTCTGAGTCAGGAGGTCCTTCCTCAGAGGAATGGGCCAAGGAGGTGCTGTCGCGAGGAGCACTAGTTCCGGGAACCAGGTCCGGTTGGGCCAGTATGGCGCAACTAGCAAGACCTGCTCCTCGTCCTCCCTGACCTTGCACAGTGTCTGCGCAAGAAGGCTCACTGGGGGAAACGCATATTTGCGTAGGCCCTGGGGCCAGCTGTGTGCCAGCGCATCCGAGCCGAGGGTCCCCCCGGTCAGGGAATAGAACAACTGGCAGTGAGACGTGTCCGGGGCGGCAAACAGGTCTACCTGTGCGGTCCTGAAGCGACTCCAGATCAGCTGGACCACCTGGGGATGGAGTCTCCACTCTCCTGGGAGCACTTGCTGTCGTGAGAGCTCGTCGGCTGCACGATTGAGCAGGCCCGGGATATGAATGGCACGAAGTGACCTCAGATGCTTCTGACTCCAGAGGAGGAGATGGCGGGCGAGTTGTGACATGCGGCGGGAGCGTAGACCACCCTGTTTGTTGATGTACGCAACGGCCGCAGTGTTGTCCGTTCGGACCAGAACGTGCTTGCCTCGTAGCGGCCCTTTGAGGCGGCCCAGCGCAAGACAAACTGCTAACAACTCGAGGCAATTGATATGCCATTGCAGTTGAGGCCCCGTCCACAGACCCGAAACTGCAAGCCCGTTGTACGTGGCCCCCCAGCCGGTGGATGAGGCATCCGTGGAGACAACAGCATGCCTGGACACTTGTTCTAGGGGAACTCCTGCCCGTAGAAACGAAGGGTCCAACCACGGACTGAAGGTTTGGCGACACTTCGGTGTCACTGAGACACGGAATGAGCCGCTCTGCCACGCCCATCTCGGGACTCGGTCGTGTAGCCAGTGTTGAAGCGGCCTCATATGAAGCAATCCGAGCGGCGTCACTGCGGCTGCGGATACCATATGCCCCAGGAGCCTCTGAAAATGTTTCAGTGGTACCGCTGTCCTGCATTTGAACGAATTCAAGCAGTTCAACACCGACTGGACGCGCTGCTCTGTGAGTCGCGCTGTCAGATTGACCGAGTCCAACTCCATACCGAGAAAAGAGATCCTCTGCACGGGGCAGAGTTTGCTCTTTTCCCAGTTGACCTGAAGTCCCAACAGGCTGAGGTGACTGAGCACCATGTCCCTGTGTTCGCACAACTGCGCCTTCGACTGAGCCAGAATCAGCCAGTCGTCGAGGTAGTTGAGAATGCGAACACCACGCTCTCTCATTTGAGCAATGGCCGCCTCCGCGACCTTCGTGAAGACACGGGGCGACAGGGACAGCCCGAAGGGTAGGACTCTGTACTGATATGCCCGTCCCTCGAACGCAAAGCGTAGGAACGGTCTGTGTCGAGGGAGAATCGAGACATGAAAGTACGCGTCCTTCAGGTCGATCGCTGCAAACCAATCTTGGGGACGGATGCACCTGAAGATGCGTTTCTGCGTTAGCATTCTGAACGGCAGCCTGTGAAGGGACCGATTCAAGAATCGCAGGTCCAAGATTGGCCGTAACCCGCCGCCTTTCTTGGGTACAATGAAGTACAGGCTGTAGAAGCCTGTCTTCATATCGGCTGGAGGGACCGGCTCTATCGCGTCCTTCGCCAGTAGGACTGCGATCTCCGCCCGTAGCACGGGGGCGCTCTCCTTCGATACGGAGGTGAAGTGAACGCCCCTGAACTTGGGGGTCCGCCGGGCGAACTGAATCGCATAGCCGAGTCTGATAGTACGGATGAGCCAGCGGGACGGGCTGGGGAGCGCTAGCCAGGCTCCCAGCGACCGAACCAGCGGGACCAACGGCACCACAGACGTACCCGCAGCGGGGCAGCGCAGCGGAGTGCAGGGACCCGACTCGGACGGCATCGCGGCCCGAAGTGGGGTCTGAGTGCGCAATGCAACACTTACCTGCTTCCGCTGAGGGGGTGCACGGGTGTGCGGAGGCCTCTTGTGTGCGTCCTGGACACAGCCAGCACCCCCTGCTGGCGATAAGAGAGGCACCGGAGGGTGACAAGGCATGGGAGCGTCGTACACTGCCAAGCGCGCTCTCTTGGCACCCAGAGATTTTAGAAACAGCTCTTTCTTTGAAGTTTTGGGTACCACTGGCCCGAAGGCCAGTGGCGGAACAGAAACAAAACAAGAACATAGAATTCTCTCCCGGCCCTCCAGCGGGAGAAGGAGCGGTGCTGTCACCACCTCCTGAAGAGCTGTCTCCTCCATCTCTGGGTGGCCCGTCTCAGGGTCTCTTACGACGGCGCTTGCCACCTGGCTTGGCAGCGGCCTGAGCGGGCTGGACGGCCTTCCCGCGGCCGGCTCCACGCCGTTGCCCTGGTGGAGGCTGCTGCTGGGCTGGGGCGGGAGCGGGGGCGGCGGCGGGCGGCCGCCCTCGGCGACGAGCAGGCAGAGGAGCTGCGGCCGGCGGCTGGGCAGCAGCTGACCGCCGGGGCAGGATGTGTTTGATGGTCTCCGTCTGCTTCTGGACGGTCGAGAACTGCTGGGCAAAGCTCTCGACCGCGTCGCCGAACAGCCCAACCTGGGAAATGGGGGCGTCCAGGAACCGATACTTATCGGTCTCCCTCATATCGGCCAGGTTGAGCCAGAGATGTCACTCCTGGACCACAAGAGTGGACATCGCCTGACCAATGGAACGGGCGGTGACTTTCGTCGCCCGGAGGGCGAGGTCCGTCGCCGTCCGGAGCTCCCGGAGGAGCTCTGGGTCAGGTCTACCCTCGTGCATGTCCATGAGTGCCTGGGCCTGGTGCACCTGGAGCAACGCCATGGCATGCAAGGCGGACGCAGCCTGTCCACAAGCCTTGTAAGACTTCCCAGTTAGACTGGAGGAGAACTTACAGGCCTTGGATGGGTGGCGTGGGTCTCCGCGCCAGGTGGAAGCGGACGCCGGACACAGTTGCATCGCAACAGCCCGTTCCACCGGCGGGATCCCCACGTACCCCTTGGCTGGCCCGCCGTCGAGAGTAGTGAGGAGGGAGGAGCCACTCGGCCGGTTTCTGGCAGAAAAAGGTGCCGTCCACGACCTCGTGAGCTCCTCATGCACGTCCGGGAAGAAAGGCACCGGGGCGGGACGCTGAGAACCAGCGCGAGCCGCCCCGAGAAACCAATCATCCAGCCTAGAAGGCTCGGGACACGGTGGAGGGTTCCACACGAGCCCGACCTTTTCGGCGGCCCGGGAAAGCATAGCCGTCAGCTCGGGGTCCGTCTCGGACAACGCCACTCTCCCAGAGGGAGGCAACGCAGCCGAGTCTTCATCCCCCGAGGACTGAAACTCCCCCTCCGATGCAGCGATCGACATCCTATCCTCTGCTGGAGCTCCAAAGGTCACCGCTTCCCCCGGAAGCTCAACCGGCTGCGGCACTACAGAGGGTTTAGGGGCCCACGGAGGCTGGCTCGGCGGGTGTGCCCTAAACGTGATCCTCAGGTCACCCTGGCTATTCGCCGAAGTAGGTCTATCCTGCTGGGCAGGGATAGCACTAGATCGGGGCATAGGTAAGGGGACTCCACCCTCCCGAAGGTAGGCGAGTCTCGACCTTAGCGCCGAGATAGTCATGTTCCCGCAATGGGAACACGAGCTATCCACAAACGCTGCCTCAGCATGTTGAATACCCAGACATGTCAGGCAGCGATTGTGACCGTCAGCTGGTGACAGGGAACAACCGCATCCAGAAACGCACGAGTGGAATGACATCTTGAAAAAGACGCAGTTTCACACCCGTGTTGCTCTTTTAGAAGAAGCTCTTTTAACGTGCCGAAGCACCCAGGAACAACCGCGGCAAACACAGGGGATAGTGCAGCCTGTGTTTGCACTCACCGTGGAACGCCCCCACCGAACCAACCGGGATGCTATAAAAACAGCAGTTGTTTCACCGATTTCGGTGAGCTCACGGTTGTCACTGCACGTGCCTTCTCCCCAGCACAAAAGCCTCTTCTCTCGCTCTCTCTCTTTCTCTCTGCTGATGCAGGAACAGTCTTCCATGAAGCTTGTTTGGCTCCGAAGTGAATGACAAATGTGCGTACCTATGATAAAAATTACAGACCTCTACATGCTTTGTAAGTAGGAAAACCTGCAAAATCGGCAGTGTATCAAATACTTGTTCTCCCCACTGTATGTACATGTGATTTTTTTGTTTTTTATTTTTAATAAATTTGCAAAGATTTCAAACAAACTTCTTTCACGTTGTCATTATGGGGTATTGTTTGTAGAATTGAGGGGGAAAAAAATGAATTTAATCCATTTTGGAATAAGGCTGTAACATAACAAAATGTGGAAAAAGTGAAGCGCTGTGAATACTTTCCAGATGCACTGTAGCTATAAGTTAACTTGTAGTAAAGTTGCAGAACAAACGAAAAATGTAGTTGTAAACTAGTTGTGTACTCAAAGTTTACTACTGTTACACTTAAAGGGGGGTCTAATGCTATTTCATGCATTCTGAGTTTTTTACACTGTTAAAGAGTTCCCATGCTAAACATGGCCAAAGTTTCAAAAAATGAGTTTCTGTGCCAAGAATACTCCTTCCGGTTTCTCACAAGTTTCAGAACGTTTTTTTTTTTCGAGTATGGCCCTGTATGAAGTCATAAAGGGCGGAAAATCCTTGTATGTACATTTCTCCCAGAAAAGCGTGCGCACACACCAACCAGAGCAGGAGAGAGCACGCCCATCATTCGGGTAACGCAAGTCGAGAAGGATTTTTTAAGAATGTCACGAAAGAAGTGTGTTTTTGGCTGTGATGGAAAGATAACCTTGTTCAGCTTCCCAAAGAACCCAGCGTTAAGGGAACAGTGGATGCAGTTTGTTTTTCAAGTGTGTTCCTGGCATTTTCGGTGACGAATATGTTTTATAAGATGAATGCCTTGGCCCGTTGGATTTGCAGATTGTTGCAGGCGGTGACTGAAACTGAATCAAATGTCTGTGTTTTGTTGGCAATCGACACGTAAGTGCATACAATGTAAACAACACGAACATATGAATCAAAAGTTATCCATATTGTGATGCAGTGGCGTAACTTTGTTTTAAAAAGTGGGTGAGTGGGGGAAGTCATGAGAAGTCATGTTTAACGTGATAGTTTCATCCTTAACGTTACATCTCCTAACTATAGAATAATACAATATTGTCAGTCCCAAGATTCTGCACATAGAATCGCAGTCCAGTGGTAGAGTGTTTGTCCGGCAAGCGTGTCTGAGGTTCGGTTCTGGGTTTGAATCCATCATTGTATAGTTTTTTTTCTCATTAAAACCAAAGGTGTTCATCAGTGATTCTGTATCAAGAGCAGGGACACATTTGTGTACATTTTATTTTGTGATTTAAACGGAACGAATAGAGAGTCTATGATGCAATGACGTGTTGTGTGTGTGCGTGCGCACGTGTCTCTTTAGCTCCACGCACGGCACACCTCCCGGAGCTCGGCTTTTTTCGGAAAGAGTCGGTAAAGCTTATCTGTCTTTTATAAATCTAATAAAACTAAAGACTTTTTTGAGATATGAAGGATGCAATACTACTCTGTATGTACTCAAGATTAACATGAGATTGGCTGAAACTGTGTGTGTTACAAGTATACTTCTAGCACATTGATATTAGTATACTTACTACAAAGTTTACTTTAAAAATACTTGAACTTTACTTAAGTATACTTAATAAAATGAACTTGAAGTATACTTATTTTTTGTAGGGGTTATCTAATGTAACCTACAAAAATGAGGACAAACATGAATAAAGACTATGAGCTATACAGATAAAGAGAGAATATATTTTTGCTTTCTCAGTGGCACCACAAGTTAGAGCAGCCTAATGGTTTGAGGTGAAAGTATTAGTATTTAAGTGAACATGCATCAACATGAAACTTAAAGTTCAATAAGTGAGTCATTGGTATGTTAATTCAGTAGCTGCTCTGATGGATTCAGACAGATTCAAACTGGTAATGTGAGTTTGTCAGTGAAACGCATCATTAAAAGTACCAACTCAAAAGAACAAAGTGTTCATGAATCAGCCTGCATGGGCCGCGCTGCATGTGTGTTTTTTCATACTGTGCGTGTTCTTTTGGAAAGTCGTGGAAACGCTGTTGTTTTTTTTATAATCTCCCTTTTTCTATCTCTGTGTGATTTCATGTCATATCTTGTCATTGTTTAATGATGATATTTTGGTGGTTATTCTACTTAGCATGTTAGATGAGTCATTTGGAGTGTGGCAACTCTGGAACAAGGGCAACTGAGAGCCATAATTACATGATGTCCTCACTGACATACTTTAAAGAAGTGTTAACGGCTATCAACATCTTAGATATATGAAAGGGAATATTTAGAGCAATGTGTGAAAAATATCCTACTAATATCAAAATCCCAGTGATTTAGAATATTCGTCAAACATGTGTTCACAACATTTTGCAACATGCCAGCTTGAATCTAGTCAGTACGGAGCCGCTAACGGGACATGGTGATGGGACAAAATATGAGATGGGAGGAAAAATTATATTTCAATGCTTTTGCAAAACTGTGTTCCCCTGAGAAACGTTGCTTTTGCTCTCACAAAATTATTGTGTTCCCCCAAGAAACTTTCACATAATCACATAAGTTGTGTGTGCAAAAAAGTTTCTCAGGGGAACGCAATGCTTTTGTGAAAGAACGCAAAATCATCGAAACAATTTTTTTCCCCACCCATCTCATTTTTTTTTTTTTACACCATCACCATGTCCTTTTGGTGCAGGGATGGGCAACTTTGACCCTCGAAGTCTACTTTCCTATACAGAGTTTATCTCTAACCTTAATCAAACACACCTGAACACAAGTGGTGCCCAGAGCCAAATGATGTCCAGCTCCCCCTCTCTGGATGTAATGGGTGGAGCTTGACCTAATTTAGGTTTAGGGATAACTTATGAGTAGGGTTAGGGTATGGCGGGACCTAGACGTCAAGCTCCACCCACTGGCTCTGCAGTGAGCAGCCTCTGTCTAAACAAGCTAATCAAGGGCTAATCGCATACTTCCCTACTATATAGTAGGTGAAAAACAGTATGTGACAAAAGTAATATGTCCCAATTCACAGTACCCATAAAACAGTAGGCAAAAACTACCCAGATGACCTACTTCTTCCGGCGAGATTCTGAAGTGTGCATACAGTGGACACTTTACTGTCCCATGAGGCCATGGGAGAGGATTTATGAATGGCAGTGAAGCAACGTAACTGACGCTGGAAGGTCACATGATAATGACAACATGGCAAATGTAGTACTACACACATTAACACTATATAGAAGATTTTTTAGCGTAAAGTAATTACTAGTTACTAATTACTCTGTGTGGACTATGTCTTACTTATTTTGAATAAGTAATTAAAGTAATTACTTATTCAATATAAGTATACACATACTTAGAAGAGAGAGGTTATTATGTGAGAATAGGTGACCATAAATCTGAGTCCCTCAAGGCTCAATTTTTGCGCCACTCCTATTCAACATGTACATGCTCCCACTGAGCCAAATAATGAGAAAGAACCTAATTGCTTACCACAGCTATGCAGACGACACCCAGATCTACTTAGCCCTATCGCCTAACGACTACAGCCCCATTGACTCCCTGTGCAAATGCATTGATGAATTATAACAATTGGATGTGCCAAAACTTTCTTAAGTTAAACAAAGACAAAACTGAACTCATTGCATTTGGAAACAAAGATGAAATTCTCAAGGTGAACACATACCTTGAAGCTAGGGGTCTAAAAACAAAAAATCAAGTCAGGAATCTTGGTGTGATTTTAGAGTCGGACCTTAGTTTCAGTAGTCATGTAAAAGCAATAACTAAATCAGCTTACTATCATCTCAAAAATATTGCAAGAATTAGATGCTTTGTTTCCAGCCAATACTTAGAGAAACTTGTTCATGCTTTCATCACTAGCAGGGTGGACTATTGTAATGGACTCCTCACCGGCCTTCCTAAAAAGACCATTAAACAGTTGCAAGTACTGTTACTTGTTTATAAATCACTCAATGGCCTAGGATCTCAATACATTTCAAATATAATTTACATGTTTTTCCCTTCACTGCCTCTTCCCCTATCTCTCCTATATAATTCACCCAAAATCTATATGGGTTAATGTGAACAAGTACTATACAGTATTTAGGGGTGTAACGATATTCAAACCGAACCGAAAAACCGTGATACACCACCCACGGTACGAACAGCGATACTCTCATGTCGAAACGAACGCGCCCCGCCCCGGCCCAGCTCTCACGTCACCTTATGCCACAAAATATTTTTTTTCTTCCTTGACATTTGATTAAATAGTAATTAGTACACTTTTAACAACTAATATGAGCTGTATTTTTACTAAATATTATTATAATATTTTATTTACTAAATATACACTAACTTTTGTCTTCCAAGGGCATGTTACGTGACTTGGGTGATCGCTCAAGTTGCATGGTGGAAGGACAAAGAAAGCCAGTCTCCCCATTTAAATGGTAAGTGCTACCTTGGAGTCCCAGCAACATCGTCATTTTCGTAGCTTGTTACGAAATAAAAAAAATCTCTCTCACCTCAGAAATCCGCTTTCCTGTCCTGTCAGCCGTTATACTGTGCTTGTAGCGCACATGTATTACACGCGCAAATGCAGCGGCGCGCTGTATATCACTTCATAAAGCACAAAAGAAACTATGAGCGTTGTCAATTCGTAAGTCATGAAATAAAAGTAAAGTACCAATAAATCACGTAACTGGTTCGACGTGTGTTAGCTGGGAAGGCATGCAGGTATGATGTTCATTTTATTCATCAGGAGCAGTTTATATGTTTCATTAACAGTTCATGATGTATTGTGTATTCGCCATGGTAACTGTTGTTTCCATAACCCCAAAATGCCACTTTATTTTCACTTTATGTTATTTTGTTTATTTTTAAATTAATATGGTGGCTACTTTATTGTATTAACAAAAACTGCTATTCATCAGCATTTAGTCATATTCATACAATTTATGTAGGCTGAAGTTGGACATTACTTATGTGTGTGTCATCAATTTTTATGAAATAAATTTAAAAAAAATTTTTTTTTAAACATTATGGTAAATGGTAAAATGAGTAGATTATTTCTGACTAGTCTACAGTGGAGGCATTTATTTCATTTTAGTTTACTCAGGTATGCTAACTGCTCTAAAGAAAACGTGAAGCCAATGTATAAAGTTAATAAAGATAAAGTTAATAAGTTAAATTATTGTTGTTGTTATTATTAAGTTAAAAGTGAATCTAGTGTCATTATTGCTGGTGCCCTGCCATGAACCCTGCCTCCAGAGCAAACAGAACCGAACCGAACCGAACCGTGGCTCCAAAACCGTGGCATTGGTGTATCGTTACACCCCTAACAGTATTATACATGCTTGGTATCATTTGAAATGTCTCAGTGCGACTGGTACAAAGGTCTCAATCTCACAAAAGTAAAGCAAAAGGTAACAAAGGTTTTAAGAGTTTAGAGATATTTTGCTTATTGTGTGTCGGTGTGTCCTCTGCCAATTGGTCTTTACCTCCTGTCCTCAATAAGGTGTAAACTACAGGTCTGGAGACTTGATTAATGCAAATTCCCATTGAACTCATGTTTACATTTGAAAGAGGTTTCTGTCTTGGTCTGGTATTTAAGGAGATATGACAGAAGGGTCAGGGCGCGAACCTTTATACAGGTCAGCCCGTAACGCTGAGTGTCTTCTAGTGTCTTCTTTTACGCTTTACTTCAGAGCATTTGATGTTATGTATGGATTATCTTTGAATTGATTATGTAATTGGCATGATACATTTACCTGACTAATAATAAATTGTTACATTTGATTTCATTCTGATTTACTCTGGAATTATTAACTCTAGTACATTACGTTAAGTCCATAACACCACATATCTACGCTCAGGTTAGTAGCGGACTAAAACACAGTTTCGGTGAAGCATAAGGGCACACCAGATTGATGTTTTACAGCTCCGACTAACACACTGGCATTAGTTATGTATACTTAGACTGTAGAGGTTAGTAGACCAAATGGGTCTTCCGTTTAGAACAACAATAAGTTGTTTGACCAATCTAAATAGGGTGAGCCTCAACTCCTGATTATTGTAATATTATTCTAATTACATGTACGTGGTAAACCACGGCATGATTATGTAAAGTTACCATTAGAGGAAGTTAAGTTGGTCGCTTGGTTCTATGGTAATGGTCATGGCCTCTGGTTAGATATAGTCTTGCATTAATTAAGTGGGTTCAGATCTAAGGGGACTGAAGAAAAAATATTCTAGAATGATCAACGTGGAGCACGGGCGTCTAGGATATCAGTTAATCACCTCTGTCAGGACAGCACTTATTCAGGACAGCACTAAATAAAAAATAACGCATTTTGTATGATATCTCTTATTTTGTTAAAATTATTCACATTTTCACAGATTCTGCAAGCGGTTCACATACTTTTTCTTGCAACTGTATATATTTCTTTTAATTTCCTATGAACATTTTAATTCTTTTTCTGTGTAAAGCACTTTGAATTACCATTGTGTATGAAGTATGCGCTTTCGGACGCAGCCAAGGTCTTCAGGATTACTAGAAAGCTACAGGCAGGTGAGTTTGATCAGGGTTGAAGCTAAACTCGGCAGGAAGGTGAATCTTGAGTTGCCCTGCTGTGCTTTAGGGGCTCCGTAGGCCTGTGAGAGAGCAAGATAAAAACAAACTTCCCACAATTAATGAAGGGATGTGATTTAAGATGTGTTGGAAAACACATCTCTTCTGTGCCCATCAGACACCAACAGCACCACTTCAGGCTGTAATCAAACATCTCCTCTTATTTAACCTTAGCCTGACCCTCCAGCGCCGCCACCTCTTTACTCAGGCACCCGGAGAATCTGTGCAAAGTACGTCACAATCAGCTAAGCCTGTCACACTGTGTCAGATCTCTCCACGACCACCGCATTTCTGTCGGTTCATTCACATACAGGTTAAGACTGCTTCCAGCAGTGAAACATTTATCTCCTGTTAAAAATGAGAATCACTTAAGTGAGCTTAGTGTGGAAGGTGAGAGAGACAGGATATCACTGCACATATTTGATATCAGAATACGTGGAACAATTTTCATGTGAGACAAGACGTAGCTGTCATTATGTTCAAACAGATTTTGAACTTTCATAGGATAATACAGTATGGGACATCAGATGTTTTTCTCAGAGTCTGTCCTCTCTGATGTGTTTGTATATAGTTAAGAAGCAATCGGTTTTGGGGTACTGGAAGTATGTGGGACAGATAAAACACTTCAGTAGTGGTGTTCTCATTTGGCTAGACACTGATGTAGGATTTTCCATTCTAGGATCTTACTGAAACCACTAGAGAGGTGACAGAGATAGAGAGAGAGAGAGAGAGAGAGAGAGAGATCACTGTTATTTAGGCTGATGAAGAGATTATCACTGAGTTTTTTCTATCATTCTTCATATAGCAATGCAGAGCAATTTAACCTAGGGTCTGTTTACACAACACCGTTTTCAAATTAAAAACAAAACTTTTTATGCATTTTGGCCGCTCATTTACACGACAACAGCGTTTTGGGGCCTGAAAAAGCCAACTTTTTAACTTTTAAACACGGTTTTGAAACTAAACTACAAAAACGTGAATTTGTAAAAACGGTGACGTCATGTGCATGCATATTACATGTTCAGTCTGTATCCCTGCCCATGGACAGTTGGATCGACAGAAGGTTATTAACAGAACAATTATAAGTCAATGTCACACTTCCGGGTTTTTGGCCCATGCTGGGTAAACTTTTTTCCGGTAACAGCGATGGCAGAGCCTAACAATAACCAGTTTGGAATTCAAAGTCTTTGAATTAAATATCATGAAAATGATATTTAATGAAACTGTCTTGGTGAATTATTGGTGAGACTATAAAGCTGTAATTAAGGAGTTAAATTTAAGAACTAATTTGAAATGACACGTTATATCATTCTGGGCGTGGGCCGTGTCTGTTTGGTGTGTGTAAAAACAGTGTTTTTCGTTACCATCTCCCATGCTCCTGTCGTCATCATCTTAAAATCTGTAAATATGCATAGTATTAATAAACCCATTAGTAGTAGGCTACATTGCTTTTACACATTTCATTGTTGCTCTGCTTACTGTAGATTAATGCAAAGACTGTGTACTTAATGTATGTTGTATACAGTGTGGTCTTGGAAATAATTTATGTCTTAAAGTGCCCCTATTATGCTATTTTAAAGTTTCCTAATTTAATCTCCAACAGCAGGTTTACATGCATCAAAGGTCAAAAAACTGTTTATTTTCTCATAATATACACTGCACATCACCACAATGTTCAATGATTCTCAAAGGACTCGACTCAGAACCTCTGTTATGCAGTGGACGTATGAGAAAAACCATTTTTAAAGTCAGAAGTTTGTCAGACGCTGGCTCTAAAGGTTCAAAGGGGGTCTCAACCAGACCCTTGAAGACTATAGCTAAGTCCCATGAAGGGATCTTGGTTCTTACAGGAGGCCTCAACCGCCTGGCTCCACGAATGAAGCGAGCGAGCAGAGGATGCCTCCCAAGCGGCACCCTGTCCACCAAGGCGTGGCAAGCCGAAAGAGCGGCCACATAAACCCTGAGAGTGGCGGGGCAAGTGCCTGTTGACAATTTTTCTTGCAGAAAGTCCAGAACTGAAGCAATCTGGCAGTTAACTGGATCTGCATTGTGTGTCGTACACCATCTTTCAAAGACACCCAATTTATTGGCATAAACTTTCCTAGTGGAGGAAGCCCTAGCACTTAGGATGGTCTCAATAACTGCAGGCGAAAGCCCAGTGTCCCTCAGTTGGTGCCCATCAGGGGCCAAACATGAAGGTTCCACGGGTCGGGCCTGGGATGGAATATCGTGCCCTCTGCCTGAGACAGAAGGTCGCCGGAATCGCCCACGGCGAGCCGTTGAGGAGAGACACTATCTCCGAGAACCACACTCTGTTCGGCCAATCAGTAAGAGGCAAGACCCTTGTTGGCGAACCCTGGCTAGAACTCCCGGGAGCAGAGTGACTGGAGGGAAGGCATACAGGCGTATCTTGGGCCATGTATGAGCCATCGCATCCAGACCCAGCGGGGCTGGGTGACTGAGAGAGAAGTAGAGGGGACATTGCGCTGTCTGATAAGAGGCGAAGAGGTCCACTTCCGCTTCGTAAAATCTGGTCCAGATCTGCTTGACCACTTCTGGGTGGAGTTTCCATTCCCCCATCTGCAATTTCTGTCTGGACAGTAAATCCGCTCCCACATTCAATTGCCCCGGAATGTACACTGCTCTGAGTGACAGGAGTTTTTTTCCTGGGCCCAGAGAAAAACCTGTCTCGCTATCCTGTTTAGATTGCGTGAGCGCAGACCTCCCTGGTGATTTATGTAAGAGACTGTCGCTTAACTGAGGGAGAAAGTAAGGCGACAAGACGCTCCTAGAGTGGGACCCAAGGCAAGGAACCGGGGTCTGAGCCACATAGTTAGTGTACGAAGCCCGCGGCGCGTCACTTTTATTAGCCTCTGAGGATTGGCCCTTGGATGAAATCCCCTGGCTTTGAGCCACAACTGAAATGGTCTCATGTGCAACAGCCCCATCAGACTAGGCGCAAGACCGTCAGGACTTTTTCTTAATAATGGTCCTGAGGTCTGCCCTGGGAGGCTGCTGAGGGCGGCGAGCCGGTCCCCAGTCTTTACGAGGGGGAGCGCGACTCGCCACGCTCTGCTTCTTAACCTCCCTAGCTCTTGAAGGACCAGGGAGAGGTTGGGTGGCTGACGACCCCTCCCCTTGAGTGCGGCGAGGAAGGAACTGCGTGAATGCTTCCTCATGCTTTTTGGCTTCTCTAAATCTGGCGACGACAGTGTTAACCCCGCCGCCAAATAAGCCTGTGGGGGAGACCGGGGAATCTAACAGAAATACACGGTCTTTATCTTTTATTCCTGAAAGATTGAGCCACAGATGCCTCTCCGTGCTCACCAAAGCGGACATAGATGGCACGGGCCGTTTGCTTGGTGGCACGAAGAGACAAATCTGTTGCTTGGCGAAGCAAAATTGTTTTATTGTTTTATGCTTCCTGGGGTGCACTTATAATGTATGATTTTTACATAAAAATTTATAAATAAAAGGCATTTTTCCTACCCTGATTTTAGCCCTCTGGTTTGAACACTTTGATCGCTTTCTATATATAATTTAATCACAGTTTAAATAACAGATTATTTTCATCCTACTAAGAGAAACAATGTGAAGTTGAACGTTTAGTCACTGGTTTGATTTACTGACACATAGACAAAGAACATCTGACTGTACATGAATCATTACATATCAGAAATCACTGGTCACAGATCAGGCATTAGAATCAACACGGTTACTTACATGTTGTGGTATTACTGTCGTGTCCATATCGTAAAAAAGTCTGTTTGCAAAGCCTGTGCCGAAATTGCAACTGATTTACCAAAGAATCCACAGTGAAATATACCGAACAAACAAATAATGCTCAACTGAGACATTCACAATGTTGAAAATAAAAGAACACATTCCTAGCATTAGGATCCTTTGGAAGGTAATGTTATTCTTAGTCCAGTGATCAACTTTCTCTTATCACTTTTCTCTCCTCGTCATTTCATTAACACGCCAGTGGGCGGGGCCAAAGTTGTAATGATGAAGTAGGCGTTGATCATCTTCTGCAGAGGCAGTCTTTCACCTATATAGGCACATTCCACAATGAGTCGTTCTCAAGCGGCAACCTTCCGCGGTCTATCTTGAAGCCAACACGGAAGTGACTTAAACTGCAATTCATCGACTGGCCGCTAGAGACAGGCTCCAATAGGGAGTCAAATCTGTATCTCCCCCATGTTAAATTGCCCAACTTTACAGCAGAAAACAAATATGTTTACAGCCTGGTACAAAAAGTGGTTTTGGTCTATACAGCTAATTTTGCCTTTTATGACAACTGTGAGGGGGGAGAATTTGTTTTATAACTCATCCGTTTAAATTAGATTAAGCCTTAAATTTCTGCCTAATTAAGGGTGTGGCCACTTGAGTGACAGATGGATTGCCACTATGGTCGAGCTAGGCGGGCGTGGTTTCAGCAACCAGTCACCACAGCTCCAACCATGTCCTGCCTCTTTTCCCATTTTCAGTTATCCGGGAATGGCACTCTGCCAAGATGGCAATGGCCGACTTAAGGCTTCAAAAATGCTCTTCAGAAACCTACGGGTGACGTCACGGACACTACGTCCATGTTTTCTTTACAGTCTATAGTGGTTATTTGGTTTTTGTTGCTGTTTTTGGACTAACAAGGAAGTTTTAGTTCTGAAACGTACATTATATTCTTATAGTATGATGACCTCTTATATGTCAAAAGCTCAAGGAAAATTTGATTTCTCAATTCATGACCCCTTTAAAACCAGCAGCTGGTAAATTTGAGCACGGTCTGAGTGGCCGTATAAGCTACAAACAAGTACACAAATTAATTTCTTTGTAGAATATATAACAGCAACTTAGAAAACAGACAAAACAGAAAAGGTAAGAAGCGATATTTGAGAAAAGCGCCTACGAATGTAATAACCGCAGACCCGTAGCAAAATTAACTTTATATAGCGTGACGATACTTGTGAAATTGACCTATTGTAAGGGTAGGTTCATCACTGAAAAATGTATTGTACTTTGCCTACTCTTTAAACAGCATTATGATAAAAATAAAACGCTTACATGCAAACGATGGTGTTTTACTTCAGGGGTTGGGGGGCGGAACTGACAGAACGTTTCTTTTCAGTTTTTTCCTCTCCGTTTGGCCTGGTCATCCAGTTTGAAAGGTTGACTACAAACACGGAAGTTTTTCTAATTTTCCATAGCAGCATTCTCTCCCTATTTATGATTCTTTGCAGCCTTGCTTTAGCCACTGCCCACAACGTGCTGGATCCTTCAATGGAAACCGGAAGTAACTCACTCCCGCTAAACGTTTACTCTTTGAATTCTTGAACTCTTTAACATTACAGGTCGATGCCATTATGACTAAAAGTTTGCTAAGCAGCATTTCATACTAAAGAAAGGTAAGCCTGTTCATAGCAGATTGGTGGGAGTGGCCTTGAACAGCAACATGCCCAGTGCATTATGGGTGTTGCAGTTTTCCTATATTCATTTGGCAACAGGGACGACAACAGCCTTTTTCTATGTTGTCTCTCAAATTTTTGCCTTTCTACTGCATAGGCAGCCAAGTTTTATTGAAAGCCCATTTTGCAAGTAGTAGCCTTCCCCTTTAAGTCTGTGCGTTGCTTGGCGACAGACAAAGCTGTCTGAAACGCAAATTTATTGATATTTTACTTATTTGTACATATACGTAAGTTAAGTTTCAGAAAAAATGGCAAGTTCGTAGGTCTATTTTCTGACAACCAAATAGTTCCAAACAAAGCCAAAGTGGAGCTGGAGCTTTGTCTGTCGCCCAGCAAAAGAAAAGAAAAGAAAAGAAAAAGATGTTTTTTTTTCACAACAAACATTTATATGCTTCTGCTAAATGCCTTAATGTAAATGTTATACGACAGTAGGGAAAGGTACTGTGCTGCTATGGTGTTTAGTGGAAATGTTGTGCTCGTTGGTGGACTGCATCCCACTAGGACATAGATAAACGCTCTCTGAGAGAGGGAGAAAGAGGGAGAAAGAGAGAGAGAGAGGAGCATGAGCGCGCATCTGCCTTCTGTCAAAAGTGACAGCTGTGTCCACTGCCTCCCCTGTGAACGCAACGTACCATTATTCCACAACGAGCTTCATCAGTCAAGCCTCTGAGGTGTCGGGCGTCAGTTCTGCTGTCTCGCGTTGTTCCTCTATTTTTGTTTCAGAATATGTTTCGTCTGGTTTCGGGGAGCACATCCGCGCGTTTCCACCGCACGCAGCGACATTTCATCTGACGGCGCGAGAGTTTCGACTCGAGTCTGGAAACTGCAAGACATTTGCTTTCATTCATACCGGTTTTCTTTTTATTTTGCATTTAGACTCGGCGACTTTTCACATTCGCGAGGATCCCACTGGCGTTCACGTGCCCTTTTTGTTTAATGCTGGGGCTATAAACACTTGTTTCTTGTACAATGTGTACGAGTTCTAGATTATCGTATTTTGTCTTGCTCGGTCGTCCTTGAAAGAGAGAGAGAACCAAAATAAGAGGGCTCTTGAATCTGTCCACGCGTGAAAATGCCTGTGCGCCGGGGACACGTCGCTCTTCAGAACACCTATCTGGACACCATCATCCGGAAATTCGACGGGCAAAGTGAGTTTAAAAACTTTTTATTTTCTTTATTTGATTTTATTTGATTTGCATGGCAGTTGATCGGCAGTTGATCATCAGGTGAGAGCAATTCAACGGACCCGGCTTATTTCATCTACATTATGTAAATGTGGTGGAAAAAGCTAATGACTAATATGGAAAATTGCTAACAACCCATCTGTCTCTTTGTTTTTCCATTCTTCTCTGTATGTGTGCGCGCGTGTTTATTTATGTCGTGCACCTGCTTTATTCATTCAAACATGTTTCCTGATTTTAGACAAATGTGTCATTACACATAACTACGGAAAGAAATTTGCATAATATCAGTTTTCATATAGGCCTACCATTAGTTATTTAACAATTTACAATGTGTATTTGACCACATGTGTCTTGCAACTGCATGTTTGATCCTTTCACTCTCTGTTTGAGTGAGTGAGTGACATGTGAAGGCCAAGTGTGGTAACCCATACTAGAAATTTGTCCTCTGCATTTAACCCGTCCAAGTTAGTGCACACACATTAGAAGTAGTGAGTAGCGAACACACACACACACACACACACACACACCCACCCGGAGCAGTGGGCAGCCATTCGCTGCAGTGCCCGGGGAGCGATTGGGGGGTGCCTTGCTCAAGGGCACCTCAGTCATTTCCTGTTGGTATTGAGAATCGAACCCACAACCTCGGGTTACCAGTCTGACTCATTAGGTCACGACTGCCCCCTCAAAAAGGCGCAGTCGTGGAAGTCTAAAGGAGGAAGCATTTTTAACAGAAGGTTTCCAAGTTTTATCTTTATAAAGAGCCCCTTGAAATTTGAGATCCAAATCCTAACCTTAATCTCTATCCACGCCCTAATTACCCTAAATCTAGTCTTACCCCATTATAAACCCAAAGCCTGGCCTATGCCTGCTCTGTAAGGCCCTTGGGTTCTTCCCCAGAAGTCAAAATAAAAAAGGTTACGATATCTGAGTAAAAGTCTTTCTATTTTTTTTTATACAGGTTAAAATATGTTTCAGCAGGATTTTTAAGCATTTCAGTAATGATAAATGTTATAAATTAGACAGATTTAGGCAAACAGATGCTAACGAGTCATACATTTAGTAATTTTTTAAATATTTCTTTAAAGATTCTAGCATAAAAAGAGATCAATTATAGGCCTATAGTTATTATTCCAATATATCTTTTAATCATCATTGCTTTATTCATGATTCACAGTAGTTTAGTAGTTGCACATACTTTTGAACTCTCAAAAACATTAGTTTCATAACTTTGGCCTGCTTTTGCTTTATGTTAGCTATTATTTCTGAGCAAATCATTCATAATTTCTTCTCCCTTTACTGCATGCATCAGTTAGCCTTTGTGTGTATGGCTAATACTTTATCTTTTAAGTATACAAGCATATATGTGCCGGTGCATATTGTGAACGTGAGCCTGCAGCTCCTCCCTTCACTCTATCAGTTAAAGCTAAGTGTCTTTTTGCAGCTGCTAGGCAACCATCTCAGTGCGTTGTGTTCTATTCCTGAAGTAAAAAGGCGATAATGAGTTTGATGCTGAGGGGCATTAAAGTACCTGTCACCAAACACAATTAACATTCAGAGATGGAGAAACAACATTGAGATCCAGAGATAAAAACAGGCAGTGTGTGTCCTTAGAGGCACAGGTAAAAATACCCTTGAATATATATATAGAGAATTTTAATTTGCTAAAAGGAGCACACAAATATTTCCATTCCATCTTAACTGTCTTAAGATGCACTGTGTTGCTCTCCACCTGTTGAAGCTGATGTGTGATTCAGCTCTTGCTGCAAAAATAGCACTGCTGTCAGCAGATTTCCTGTTCATATCAAAGCAGCTATCGGAAATACAGAAAATGTTCTGTATAATACAGGCAGAGGAAGGAGATAGAAAAAAGAGATACATGAAACAGAAGACGAGAATCAAATCAAAAGCATCAAGTGTGTGTAAATTTTTTTAAAGACTAAACCTGAAAAAAAAAAGTTATTTGTTAAAACTATGGTCTCACTTTAGATTAGGGTCCAATTCTCACTATTAACTAACTATTAACTATGACTTTTGCCTCAATAAACTCCTAATTACTGTTTATTAATAATTCGCCAATATCCTAATATGCATGCTAATAAGCAACTACTAACTAAACTAAAAGTGATACCAAAAGTGAAACCTATTTTTAGGTCACTAATGATTGTAAAATTTACATTTTCACTAATTATCTCACACTTTCATATTGAGTCCAACTATTTTTATCCTGTATTGAGGAGAAGAGCTAGTTAAGACACAGGGAAGAAAACTAGTAACTCTCAGTAAGAAAGTCTGGTTACATAAAAGTGATCACTTCTCATTTCTGTAAGAGTTCTTTTGTATGTTGTTTAAATACATCGTTCACAACCCTCTTGAACTAGATAAAATGTTTGTTTCATAATAACAGAAAAGAATGTTTGTTAATTCATTAATTTTTCATGTCAGGTTGGGACAAGTTGTTTTAAATGCTGCAAGTTAAGTTATAGTACAAGTTATAATAATAGTTTAGAATAATAATAGTTTAGAATAAGAAGTTGTTGCCCATTGTGACAATTTACCCTATAGGCCTATAATGTGACAACATGTCCCACAAAAGTTCAGTGTGTGTTAAATGTCTTTTTTCCTGATAACAGTGGAAATGTTCATGTTAATTAATTTTTCTTTCTTAACCCTTATCCGACCAGATCGTAAATTCCTGATTGCTAACGCCCAGGTGAAGAACTGTGGGATTATCTACTGCAATGAGGGCTTCTGTCAGATGTTTGGTTTCTCGCGGGCAGAGATCATGCAGCAGTCCTGCACGTGTCAGTTCCTGGTGGGGCCGGGCACTATGAAGAGCGCCCTGGCACAGCTGGCACAGGCCCTGCTCGGCTCAGAAGAGCGCAAAGTGGAGATCCTATACTACTCTAAGGAAGGTATGCTGGGCGTGGCGAGGATTTCACTCACATTTTCCTTATATACCAAAATAGGGCTTGAGACATGATAGAGCAGAGACAAATTATTTTTTTAATAAATAGAAAAAAAGGAATGATTTAATATAGAACAGATTAAACATAATGCCAATCTAGACAATTACAGGTTTGTCTATATTCTTAATAATTAATAGCTGGTTAGTTAAAATGATTTTAAATGAAATCAGTATTCAGGGGTTGACTTGATACTTAATGGGTAGTGTATAACCTACTGTATTGTTCATGCCTACCCTAGTATAAAAATATTAAATACATATTTTTTATTCCAATTTTAATAAAAAATTAAATACCACTGTTGTCAGATTTTTTTTGCTGATTTTATATTATTGAAATGTAATCTTTTAGATACCCCTTTTACCTATACTAATATTCGAATGTTTGGGGTCAGACTTAAAAAAAATAATTATTTAACATTTTTATTCAGCAAGGATGCAATCAAACTGATGAAAAGTGACAGTAAAGACATTTATAATGCTACAAAATATTTCTATTTCAAATAAATGCTGTTCTTTTGAACGTTCTATTCATTAAAGGATCCTGAAAAAATCTATCATGGTTTCCACAAAAATATTAAGCAGCTCAACTGTTTTCAACATTGAGAATAAGAAAAGTTTCTTGAGCAGCAAATCAGCATATTAGAATGACGTCGGAAGGATCATGTGACACTGAAGACTGGAGTAATGATGCTGAAAATATATAAATAAATGTATAAAATATATAAAAAATAAATATATACATAAATAGAATACTGTTTTTACTGTATTTTTGATTAAAAAAAATGCAGCTTTGGTGAGTGTAAGAGACAGTGTAAGATAGCTGCCGACTGAACTGACTTGCCTTAAAGGAACTTAGAACTTAGGTTTTTATTGGCAGCTTTTGAATAGTTACCAGCATTTCACTGTAAAGACACTAGTGACCATATCCACAAATCATCCTGTTATTCTATCTTAAGTTTCAGTTATGACACTGTTTCATTGAGCATACACACAAACACGGAGAGTAAAGGCCCGTTCACACCAAGAACAATAACTATAAAGACAACTATAATGATAACTATATTGGCATCCACAACAGCGGACAATATCGTTCTGTTTATTCTAAGTGCATGCTGCAGTTCTGTTTGCTGCCACTTTATATGCTTAAAGGGATAGTTCACCCAAAAATGAAAATTCTGTCATTAATTACTCACCCTCATGTCGTTCCAAACCCGTAAGACCTTCGTTCATCTTCAGAATTTTCATTTTTGGGTGAACTAACCCTTTAAGTTCTTAAAGCAGGATGGATTGCCTGTCAATGTTTTTATCGTTTATCAGCTGGAAAAAATTAGTTCAGAAAGTGATTCCAGCAATAATCAAGCATAGAATTAGTTCTGGCGAGTCAAGTCAGTTAAGCTCGCATCAGCTGATCCATGTATAAGAATATGACGTCTATCACAGCATCCCTGTATAAGGCCACCTTCAGTATTATCAGCAGCTTTATCGTGTTACTCAGGAGCTAATTACCCTCCTCCATCCCCAGCTCCTCCTCTTGTCCACAGACAGGACTTAGCCTTCTGATATTCCTCTTCGAATCAGACTGTCATTTATCTTGATTATGTTGTTACATTAATTTATTGTCATAAAGAACGTTAATGGTATCTGTAATACAGTTATGTTGGTTCTGTTTGTTCTGTTTACCCAATAAGGGGATTATCGCTGCACTCCCTGCTCTTATCCATGCTAGGGCGGGGAGTTCTTGCCCAGAACAGAACCAGACCGCCAATCCAAACTGTATGCTAATTGTCAATCATCTTTGACGGTAGTGGTCCTGACAGAATTGTTTCTCTGTGCCATTATCGTTATTGTCATGGTGTAGATTCTGCTATTCTTTTATATTTAGAGTGATTTTTAGAACTACATCTTTATTGTTATAGTTATCATCCCTTGTTGGACTGGCTTAATACAGAGACCGGCTGAGAGACCTGTGTGACTAACAGAGCCACCTATCCCACAGGCTCTGTCTTTATGTCTTTAGTCTCCTCAGACAGAAACAGATGAATGGAGTCACTGGCTCTCTGCACGTCGTTAAGTCAGTGTTTGTGCGTGTCTGCATTCACTGTAGCTCAGCTAGAAAGTAGACAGGTGTTCCTTCGGCCGGGAAGCAGTGCACTGATAACATTACCATGACAACAGGACTCTAGAGACTCACACCCCTATCACTAAATTAATGCACTGAGCGCAGATGCACGCATAGGCTGACATGCACACACTCGCACGTTCCACCACCCCTCTGTTCTTTTTATCCATCACATATTTTAGTGGATACAGCATCTCGATCTGTGTCATAGTTGAGCTGGAGACTGAACAGCACCTTTGTGTGTGTGTGTGTGTGTGTGTGTGTCTCTGAGGGCAGGGTCTATATTTAGAGTGGTTGATGGCCTGCTTTAGTCAAGAGCTGAGGGGGGTCTGGCTGACTTTAATCATGCTGTTCTTTCCCTGTTTTTTCTGTCCTCCTTCCCATCACTCCCTTCTCATTCCTGCGACTATCCCTCTCTGCTCTGCGTTCTCATTACTTTGGTTTGCATCAAGCCCTTTTTTCACTCTCGTTTATCTCCTTTATTACCTTTCTGTTCGTCGTCATGTCTGGGTTAAAAGTACAATTCATGATGCTTTGATTTCTCTCGTGCTGCGCGTCATAAAGAGAGTATATATTTAAAGCCTCATAGCCAAAATATAAGTGACCTCTAAATGTTCTCAGTGCATCTGTGTGTTTGTCTGAGAGGTTGGGAGACCAGGGAGTTTACCAAATTAGAAATGATCCCCGGGGGTGAAAACACTTATACATGAACCGGATGTGGATGTTAAATGACAATATTGGTGTCATCTGAGTTATGAAAATTGTCTTTACTTTGAGATAAAACATCCACACAAGTTTTTCATCTACACTACTGTTTAAAGGGTCAGTAATATTTTTTTTAAAAATAAATCTTTGATGTATGTATCACAATGTAAAATAAATAGCTGTTTTCTATTTTAAGTCAAGTCAAGTCATCTTTATTTATATAGAAGTTTATACAATACTGATTGTTTCAATGCAGCTTTACAGTGATAAACAGGAAAATAATGGTTCAGTAATGCAAACACACTTCAAGTCTGCTGTAAAGCAGCTTTAAAAAGACAATAGTAAATGGCCATTATTCAGTTGAAATCAGTTCATTGATGATTCATTTTGTCCAATAACTGTGTAAAGTTCATGAATTATGAAACAAGTTTAATTATAAAGCAGCTCTGCATTATCCTGCTCAGTTCAGTTCTCATCTGATAGTATCAGTGCAGTCAAATCAATGTGTCCACAACTAAGCAAGCCATAGGCGACAGTGGCGAAGAACTCCATCAGGTGACAGAATGGAGAAACCAGGTTCAATCGAGGGACCAGTTCTCCTTTGGCCAAATGAACGAACATGGTGTGATTATGGTTCCAAGCTGCATCACAAGTCAGATTGTGGATTGATATCATTCAGAATATTTCATCTAGTTCATTCTACTTGAAGATCGGGATACATCACGCCAGCATTTGGTGGGAAGGAGTTGTAGCTGGCCATAGGGGTCTGTATAGAGGACTTGTCTGGTTCTCTTAGTCTTTGCTGAGGATCTATGCTGATGGTCTTCACAGGCGGTCTGTTTCTAGGTCTAGTTGTTGTGGTCTCTGGCAACATTCAGGGCTGCGTTGTGGTCATCTCTATGTGCAGGTCTACCATCTAGTCTGAATACAGGCCGGATCCGGCTGACTACGGTAACCTCGGGATAAGGATGAAACAGAGAGACTAATATAAGCGTAGATGCCATTATGGCAACTACATTGAATGTTGTGAGAAGTGTTCCCGGGCCCAGTTAACCTAATTTATGCAGCCTAATAATCCTTTAAAGGATTTAATTTGTAGAAGTGTGATAGTGTGTTATTTATATGCTAGGTTTAATCTAGATTCAAACTGACAGAGTGTGTATGCCTCCCGAACAACACTAGAAAGTCTGTTTCAGTTTGGGTGCTAAGGAGGAAAAGGATCTACCGCCCCCAGTCGATTTTGATATTCTAGGTATTATCCACTGGCCAAAATTTTGAGACTGCAGTGAGCGTGAAGGGCTAGAATGTGATAGGAACTTTCTCAAGTACTGAGGAGCTAAACCATTCAGGGCTTTATAAGTAATTCGCAAGATTTTAAAATGTATGCAGTGTTTAATAGGGAGCTAATGCAGTGTTGACAGAACCAGGTTTAATATGGTCATACTTCCCTGTTCTAGTAAGAAGTCTAGCTGCTGCGTTTTGGAACAGCTGGAGTTTGTTTATTAAAGGGATAGTTCATCCAAAAATGAATATTATCCCATGATTTACTCACCCTCAAGCTATACTAGGTGTATATGACTATCTTCTTTCAGACTAACATAATCGGAGTTATATTATGAAATATTCTGGCTCTTCCAAGCTTTATAATGGTAGTGAATGGCGCTTCTGATTTTGAAATCCAAAAAAGTGCATCCATCCATCATAAAAGTAATCCATACGGCTCAAGGGGGTTAATAAACACCTTCTGAAGCAAAGCGATGGGTTTTTATAAGAAAAATAGCCATATTTAAATCTTTATAAACTAAAATAACTAGTTTCCGGCAGACCAAGATAGTCATATACACCTAGGATGGCTTGAGGGTGAGTAAATCATAGGATAATTTTCATTTTTGGGTGAACTATCCCTTTAAGTCTGCAGGGCAACTACCTAGTAAGGTATTACAATAATATAGCCATGAGCTCATGAATGCATGAATCAACTTTTCTGCATTTGACATTGAGCATATGTTTTAATATAGAGATATTTTTAAGATGTTTTTTTTTATGAATGCTAGAAATGTGGCTTTCAAATGAAATATTGTTAGCAAAGAGCACACCCAGGTTCCTAACTGACGACGAAGACTTGATAGAGCAGCCATCAAGTGTTAGACAGTATTCTAGGTTATTACTTGCAGAGGTTTTTGGTTTTTGTAGTAGGAAATTACTAGTCATCCAATTTTTTATATCAACTATGCATTCAGTTAGTTTTGTGAATTGGTATGTTTCGAAAGGGCACAGAGAAATATAGAGCTGAGTAACATCAGCGTAAAAAGTGAAAACTGATACCATGCTTCATAATGATATCTCCAAGGGTAACATATACAGGGTGAAGAGCAACATCCTGGTTTCATTTCATTTCATTTCTATTAATGATGCCCGTGGTGGGGTAATAACAACAACTCTTTAAACTTGAAATTAATTTGCACAGTTTAGGGATGAGTTGTAGATTTATAAACTATTTTAATTGGTAGTCAATAAATATGAGAACATTATATCAAAGTTTTAAGACATAGTGAAAAAAATACACAGACACTGAAAGAATGTTACAGCACTGCATGGTCTCCCCTTTTTTTAAGATTTATGTTTCCTAGATTTATGGACTTCAGACCCCCCGAACGGCAGCACCTGTGTGTGGGTGTCTTATTGTGTGTTTGTGTAAGTGTGTTTGGGCTACTCACAGCCCTCACACTGGTATTTATAACAGCTCTTCATGAAAACTAAACTAAATTTTTGCTGTATTTTGTACATCTCTGCTTGCTGACATCCCTGTTAACTACATTACTTCTCTTTCTCTCCTGCCTCAGGGGCATGTAGGCCATGTTTAGTTGATGTCGTTCCAGTAAAGAATGAGGAAGGAGTCGTAATCATGTTCATCCTAAACTTCCAGGAGCTTTTAGACCCATCTATGAAAAAAGGTGGCATCAAACAACGGATGGCACACAGCTGGCTACAGGCAGGTGCGTGTCCCCCCTTTCTCTGTGTACAGAGATTCTGGCCCTTTCTGTAACAGCCTTATAAGGTAAACACATTGACTGCTGTGCTTGGTGTGACGGCTGGTGTGTAGGTGTAGCCAGAGGCAGCATTTGATAAAGGTGGTGTCGGATTTTGGTGTCAGTGTTTATGTATATGAGAAGTGCCGGGCCCATCTTTTCTGTTCAGTGTTGCATTTAACATTTATTTTAGACACTATGAGATATTTAGTTGACATGAGTTAAAAATGTATGAAACTACTTTTATTTGTTTTTAAATATAAATTATCATTATATTTAATTATTTTATATGTTGACAAGTAAAATTGTAATATTATTGATAACAATAATAGACATGCATATACAATAATTTATATAAAATAAATAATATGTAAATTATTATCACTATATTTAATTATATCATATGTTGACAAATAAAATGAATAAAAAATATTTTTTTATATTATTGTTATCATTAATGAAATAAATATTTAAAGTTATAGTATATAATGTATGACATTGGTAAACATATATGTTATTATTGTTATTATTGTTGTTTATTAAATAAGCAATATCACACGAGTAGCTGATATAGGTAATCACAGTCGTGCTGATATAGAGCCATATCGCACGGCTACGAGTGTGATTATTTCATTTATACAACAGTTCGAATGTTGTAAATAAAGTGTGTGTATTTAATAAGAAACAAAAACTGTGTGTTTTTAAAAACCCTCTTTTGTGCGGAACTTCTTCAAATCTCAAGTTGACTGTTTAACAATTGAGCCTAAGCCTTCATTACTAATTCTAAAACGTCACTTTAGAACTTGCAACGAAGAAACACTGAATTGCTTCATTGAAGCTTATTGCGTTATGTAGAGTATTATGAGAGAGATCGACTAAGCGAGTGCATTACCTGCATCTAGATGATATTCTTCTGGTCAATCTTATATTCATAATCACAAAATCAGTTTGAATGTCCGCTGAGGAAATTTTCTTTGTCCTTTTAACAGTTAAAGTGAATTTCCCATGACAGCGCTAGTCAATGCATTTGCAAGTTGTGTCTTATTGTTTACAACCTTGTTTCGTCCTTTTAATACAAAAGTCTTTGCTACTGACTCACTCATAAACACAGTGGCTGCGTATGAAATGTCATACTCTATTGAGTAGGTACTAATTTTGAATAAATAATTACTTTGCAAGTGCTAAAAAAAGTATGCTTTTATATAGAATGAATGTGTGTAGTATGAATATAATCTGGAAGTACTACATTCACCATGTTGTCATTATCATGTGACCTACCAGCGTCAGTTACGTCGCTTCACTGCCATTCACAAATCCTCTCCCGTGGCCTCATGGGATAGTAAAGTGTTCATCGTATGCACACTTCAGAATCTCGGCAGAAGTATTGGTTTTCCGGGTACTCACTCTTACTATTGTATGAGTACTGCCTACTGTTTTATGAGTACTGTGAATTGGGACATACTTCTTTTGTCACATACTGTTTTTCTCCTATATATATAGTAGGGAAGTATGCGATTTCGGATGCAGCCAGTCTTCGCTGCCATCTAATGGTGTAATAATGTAGCTAACTTTCACTGAAGTCGAAATCACAATCACTAACGGACCCTTTCTGAATACCAAATAGGGCATGTTATTTATATAAAATGATATTTATTGAAAAATAGTATTTAAATAAACAAAATCAGCCATTATAAAAGTAATAAGAAGTTTGTACAATAGGAAATAAACAAGCAAACAGTTCAATACAAAAAAGTACAAAAGCAGTGCTAGTTATAGTAAAGGATTTCAGTTAAATAAAAATATAAAGTTATGAAACTTAACTTTGCCCTTAGCCAAATCAATTTGCTCTGGAACAATTAGACCAAAGACTGCCCGTTTGATATACCCAAAATTAATTATACCTCATGTTTATACACTGTCTACATGAGAGCCAGTAGCAAATTCCTAAAGGACTGGCCGAGATAAAGCTGTTCTCGACGGGTACATGAAGACTGAACGGCCACAGACAGCCTGGAGCTCACATCTACGAAAACTTCTAAACAAATTGTCAAATAGCCACTATGTTCATATATAAGTTGCATATTTGAGGTCTAAATAACTACATTCTCGACTAAAAAATTCTTAACTACATTCCGTGACAACAACAGTATACTATTATTAGTAAAATGATGCTGAGTTTGCTCATCCGCCATAACACTTGCTGAGTGATACAAATGGTGAAACTGTTCCCGTGGTGATACTGGTAGAATATCGCATGGCTGGAAAAGGCTCTCAGCCAATCAGATTCGAGAGCCAGAGAGACAATAATATTAATATTTAGTATTAATCTTAATAAAAAATATTATTAAATCATAATATTTAAATACAAACCCGATTCCAAAAAAGTTGGGACACTGTACAAATTGTGAATAAAAACAGAATCTAATGATGTGGAAGTTTCAAATTTCAATATTTTATTCAGAATACAACATAGATGACATATCAAATGTTTAAACTGAGAAAATGTATCATTTTAAGGGAAAAATAAATTGATTTTAAGTTTCATGGCATCAACACATCTCAAAAAAGTTGGGACAAGGCCATGTTTACCACTGTGTGGCATCCCCTCTTCTTTTTATAACAGTCTGCAAACGTCTGGGGACTGAGGAGACAAGTTGCTCAAGTTTAGGAATAGGAATGTTGTCCCATTCTTGTCTAATACAGGCTTCTAGTTGCTGAACTGTCTTAGGTCTTCTTTGATGTTTTCTATGGGTGAAAGATCTGGACTGCAGGCTGGCCATTTCAGTACCCGGATCCTTCTTCTACGCAGCCATGATGTTGTAATTGATGCAGTATGTGGTCTGGCATTGTCATGTTGGAAAATGCAAGGTCTTCCCTGAAAGAGACGACGTCTGGATGGGAGCATATGTTGTTCTAGAACTTGGATATACCTTTCAGCATTGATGGTGCCTTTCCAGATGTGTAAGCTGCCCATGCCACACGCACTCATGCAACCCCATACCATCAGAGATGCAGGCTTCTGAACTGAGCGCTGATAACAACTTGGGTTGTCCTTGTCCTCTTTAGTCCGGATGACATGGCGTCCCAGTTTTCCAAAAAGAACTTCAAATTTTGATTCGTCTGACCACAGAACAGTTTTCCACTTTGCCACAGTCCATTTTAAATGAGCCTTGGCCCAGAGAAAACGCCTGCGCTTCTGGATCATGTTTAGATATGGCTTCTTTTTTGACCTATAGAGCTTTAGCCGGCAACGGCGAATGGCACGGTGGATTGTGTTCACCGACAGTGTTTTCTGGAAGTATTCCTGAGCCCATGTTGTGATTTCCATTACAGTAGCATTCCTGTATGTGATGCAGTGCCGTCTAAGGGCCCGAAGATCACGGGCATCCAGTATGGTTTTCCAGCCTTGACCCTTACGCACAGAGATTGTTCCAGATTCTCTGAATCTTTGGATGATATTATGCACTGTAGATGATGATAACTTCAAACTCTTTGCAATTTTTCTCGGAGAAACTCCTTTCTGATATTGCTCCACTATTTTTCGCCGCAGCATTGGGGGAATTGGTGATCCTCTGCCCATCTTGACTTCTGAGAGACACTGCCACTCTGAGAGGCTCTTTTTATACCCAATCATGTTGCCAATTGACCTAATAAGTTGCAAATTGGTCCTCCAGCTGTTCCTTATATGTACATTTAACTTTTCCGGCCTCTTATTGCTACCTGTCCCAACTTTTTTGGAATGTGTAGCTCTCATGAAATCCAAAATGAGCCAATATTTGGCATGACATTTCAAAATGTCTCACTTTCAACATTTGATATGTTATCTATATTCTATTGTGAATAAAATATAAGTTTATGAGATTTGTAAATTATTGCATTCCTTTTTTATTCACAATTTGTACAGTGTCCCAACTTTTTTGGAATCGGGTTTGTAAAATAATAAAATATTTATATAAAAATAAAAGAAATGTAATAAAAAGAAATTATTATATTTAGTTATCTAACAAATTTGACATTTATCAAAGGTTTTCATCCAAAGCAACACTACATTTTTTTTTTTTTTTTTAAAGTGAGCATCATAGATTGGTAACCTTTTAGTTACCAGCCCAGTTCCATGCCTTAGTAATCTAGTATATAAAAATCACTAGAAATCTCTTTAATATCTTAATATCTAGTTTCTCCTAGACAGCAGTGTATTTAAATAAGAGAAAATGGGGTCTTGCTTCACAGGTTTTAAAAGAGATCTCATCAGTATTACACACTGTGCTCAGATTTGTCAGATGTTACTAAAAGTGCCTGCCAGACTTAAGAACCAGAAAGACTAGAACTCGCTTCTCACCAGTTATTTACTCTGAGCTTTGAGCAAAAATATCTTCCTCTTTGATTATTTAATTTTGATTCTGTATCAGGTCAGAGACGTAAGATGAGGCTTAGAATGCCCTCTCTCCGTGTCAAACGGCAGCCGTCCCTCCCTACGGACCACTTTGAGGGAGTGGTGGTGGACTACCTACAGGTATATGCGTGCATATACAATACATAAGTTCATATTCCTTCAGACATGTGATCTACAGCGCCCCTCTGTGTGTCCTGCAGCCCTCTCATGAGGAGGTGGCCCTGAAAGACCTCCAGATGTCTCCAGACAGCTGCTTAAAATCAGAGACCCAGGCCTTGATTCAGCAGACCCCCTCCTCATGTGGCTTCTCATCCCCACTCTCACGGCCCTCAGACCGGCTAGAGCCCGGCGGACCCCCTCTCAAACACAGCCACTCCAGAGAGAGCGTTCACAGCTTGCGCCGAGCCTCCTCGCTGCATGACATCGATGGCATGAGGGACCAGTGGAGCGGTATGAGTGTTTGTGTTTGCAATCATCTAGTTATTAGTACTGTCAGAAACATTACTGTGTGGAAAACTTTATTATTTCTACCTTATCAGACAGTATTTGAAGGTAGAAAGACATCAAGGCAAGTTTGAATCCAAAGTCAGTATAGCATCCTGTCTCTGCGTGGTTTTCCTGTTGATTGAACAAATAAAGATGATATCTCATATCACAGTTAAAAGAAGTTTATTTAGAAATATTTTTATTCAAGTTATGATTCTGTGTTTACCAAGTAATAGTCATTATAGTCATTATATATTCTTTTGGATGTCTCTAAAACTCTTTCGCATTTGTTCTAGATCATCAGATATGATGTAATGGGGATATAAAATGCTTAACATGGTTTAATGTACTAAAAACGACATAGATGAACCCAATTTCATTGAAAACAAAGCCATAATTCACAAAGAAAGGTATTTTATTCCCCCCCCCCTCCATTAAAAGGAGCAAACACAGAATACAACACTGATTTTCTCTTATACAAGCAAAATTATGATGCTATAATTTTCCCTAATAGAAATCCATTATAAAGTAAGGGCTTAACATAAAAAGAAATGTTTCTTGAGCAGCAAATCATCATATCAGTAATGGAGTAATCAGTTTTGGAGTAATTGTGCTGAAAATTTGATTAAATTTTAAAATATATTAAAATAGAAAACAGTTATAAATTATAAATTGTGATGAGAAATATAAATCACTCTGATAGATATGTCATATTGTGAGATATAAACATACAAATAATTTGAAGATATGAACTTAAGAGTAAAACTTAAGTTATAACTGTGAGACGTAAAGTGAGAATGACCTTTCTTGTTTCCTCAGTGATGGAAACCAGCTTCCATAATTCCACTTTCCAATAGGGTGCAAAATATTTGGTCTTCCAAAGCCACTGTCAATATGTTTACCAATGTGAAACTGTTTACTATAACAGGCTTTTACAGTGGAGAAAACGCTGTAAATGTTATTGTCTTTATCCTTGGACTGCAGTTTCATTGGCTTTAGATAGTGTTTATGACAAAGGAAGTGTGAGAGAAGTTTTAAATGATATGTGATAAGTCTGAGAATTTAGATATGTTAGACATGAGCGGGGACCCCCCTCCGGGATTGAGTGGAACAGATGGTTGTCAGCTTATTGCTGCATGCGGCCTTGTTTGATCAGCTCTTTCGTCTCTCAGCTGTGATTAAACAGGTGTACCATTGACAGAGTACAGGATATGCTTTTGATGGAAATTAAGCATTATATTTGAATGTATTCTTGACTACATAATAAGTCTGATCAAAACCAATTAGCTTAAAATAGAAGTAGCATTTGATAAAAATGAGCTAGTATGGTTTTCTAATGGAGTCTATGGAACAGCTCCAAAAATCAGCACAAAGCGTAATGAGCATAACAAAGCGGCCCATTTGAACATGTTAAACTGTATCATTTAAGTCTCTGGAAGTCCAGAATAAGACTTGACAGGCCTATTTCTGTAGCTCTAGCCCTAATCAATGCTTTTGTGCAACTGTGATTATCCTCAGCCACCCCTGATGCGCCTGCCGCACTGCATGTGTGTGCGCGAGCTCTAAAGAGTTTATTCTGTCTCTATACAGGTGTCCAAATGATTCATAGGTCTATAATAACACGCTTTCATTATTGCATACTCAAACAGTGACATAACCGGCAATGTAATTGGCAGACGTATACATGGTAGTGCAAGTCACATGGCACGACATTGTTTTAATCAAACCCTGTGATGTTTTTTGCATTTTTTTTGACTACTGTGATGAAAACTTACCAGAGGGTGTGATATTTCTTTCTCAGATCTGAAGCCCAGTAACTTAAACTCCACCTCAGACTCTGATTTGATGCGGCACCGCGCCATTGGCCACATCCCTCAGGTGACGATATCCTTTGGCTCGGACCGTCTCAGACCACCTTCCCCAACAGAGATCGAGATCATAGCACCCAGCAAGATTAAAGACCGCACACAGAACGTCTCAGAAAAGGTCACTCAAGTCACGCAGGTAATATGAAAAAGTTTTTTTAGGTGCAACATACCAATTAACTTATAAAAATTATTTGCAGTTATTATATATTATAATACTTATATTATGATACACGACTGTTCGAAAGTTTGCAGTTGATAAGATTTTATACTGTTTTTGAAAATCTCATGCTCTTTTGGCTGAATTTATTTGAAAAATACAGTAAAACAGTAATATTGTGAAATATTATTACAATTTAGAGTAACGGTTGTCTATTTGAGTGTTTTGAATTTATTCCTGTGATGGCAAAGCTGGATTTTCAGCATCATTACTCCAGTCTTTAGTGTCACATGATCCTTCAGAAATCATTCTAATATGATGATTTGATGCTCTAGAAACGTAACTTAATATTTTTGTATAAACCGTGATAATTTTTTTTTCAGGATTCTTTGATAAATAGAATGTTAGAATGAAATAACATCAGTTGTTTGAAATAGAAATATTTTGTAACAATGTCAAATTCTTTACAGTCTCTTTTGGTAAATGTAATGCATCCTTGCGGAATAATATAATGAATTTCTTTGAGGAAAAAAACGTACTGACCCCAAACATTTGAACGATAGTTAATATTAGCTGGGAAAATATCACGCATAAAAATTAAAATAAAGACATTATTATGGTAGATAAGTAAAATATATAATATATATTAAATATATAAATTTATTTTGCAATCAAAATACACTGTTTTTGAATTGTTTGTCTATGTAGAGTTATTTGAATTAAAATTCCAAGAATATAATGTAACTGCAATGTAACATGTAAATGACTAAATTGAGTCAATTTTAAACTAGAAAAGGAAAATCTGTCAAGACAAACCGATGATAGCTTGACAAAACCTTATCTGAAGGTTTACACAGTCTTGCCATTTGATGGTTTTACAGGCCTTACAGATTTCATTTAATGTACTACATTAACTTTGTCATTCCAGTTAGAGTTCCATGGAAATATACATTTAAAAATATGCAAACGTCTATATACACACAAGAACTATGTTAGTTGCACTAGTTGACATCATAAAAGCTTTCACCCGTCTTCATCAGCCAATGAAAAGGTTGATGACATCATCTACATGATTTACTATTTTGTAACATCTCCACACAAGCAGTTAGTGACCTATTTACAGGGGACCACTGAGTCCTGTGCTGATGTGGGCAGTGCTTATTGGGCTGTTGTGTAGGGAACGGACACACACTGACACACTTTTCCAACCCCTGTGTTTTATGTGTGCTTATTGCTGTGAATTGGGTATACTGGAATACATGCTCATGTATTCAAGTTACTGTACATTATGCTTCTCTTAATGACTGTGAAGATTGTGTGGGCTCCTTGTGCCATGGTTTAAAAACTTGAAAGATTGTCTTCAGAGTTTAGAGATAAAGAGTGCAGAGTACTAAAAAGAGGGGTGCATTACAGCAGAGAAAGTAGAAGAATCAAAGAAAGACAGTGAAAATGACGGAGACAAAGAGATTGTATTGGTGACGTCTCTCTCTCTATGGACACACGTGGGAGACTGTGTGTTGTCCTACCAGTGGAAAAATCAATCATGCCGACAAATCTACTGCCAGCTTGCACATTCCAATCATAAAGCCTGTGCGTGTGTGTCTGTATTAGTTTTTAATGAGGCATATGACACATTCCAATAGGTGAACTGAACGTTTTTCCCCATTCTTCCTAATTGTCTGTTTTCCTTTTTTAATAATAGTTTTTATTTATATTTTTATTTAAGCCTCCACTTATAACTATCTTGATATATTTGAGTAAGTTCACAAACTATTATTTAAAGGGTTGGTTCTTTAAAATTGTTTAAATTACTCACCCTCATGTTGTTTCGAACTTTTTTTTTTCTTCAGTGGAACACGGAGAATATTTTGAAGAATGTTCATAACCAAACAGTTTTGGTGACTATTGGCTTCCATTTTATGGACAAAAATAAAAATAACACTGAGATATTGCTCAAAATCTCTCACTCTTTTGTGTTTCACAGAAGATAGAAAGTCATACAGGTTTGGAATGACATTTGGCCTTTTGACATTTGACATTTGTTGATCTTGCTGTTGTTTAAAATGCATTTTGAAAATATTAAGGGCATTTTAATTTGCGTGAGCATGACCCGTGTGTGAATGACTGTGTGTGTGTGTGGTTGCTCTCTCTGGTGACCTTGGCTTCTAGGGCTAATGGAAGTAGAGGGCAGTGACAGCAGGGGCCAAAGATACACCGACTGTCTGTTTCTCTACTCGCACGCGCACACACACACAAATACACATCTGTCAAAAGTGTGCATGCAAACACACTCTCTCTGGCCCTCTCTACCTACTCTCTCATTCTCTCTTTCTGTCTCTTTCTGCCCGCTCTTTCTCTTTCTGTGTTATTTTCATCTAATATTCACACAAATCTTTTTTTTTTATAACACAACTTCTATTGTTTGTTCTATCCCCTGCCCCTAAACCAAACCCTCACATTTTTTTGCATTTTGCTTTTCTTTTAATACATTATTTAGCATGTTCACTAAGCCACTTTTAAGATGCCAATGTAAGTAACTAGTGTGAAGCTTTTGTATGACCAGTTGAGCATTTGCTTGATGTAACGGTATTACGGCATATGTGCAGTCTGTGTTTGGCATTACGTCCTGAGGTAGAACAGACAATTCCTGGCTTGATAATTGGACTTCGATTTGACACTGAACAAGAAGGGAAATGATCATCTGCATTGATCTTTGTTGCTATTGATTTGTCTATATAACATGACGTTCCTAGTTATGTGACCAGCTGTACTGTTTTTAGTAGACTGGTTCGCATATGAGGAGCATTAACCTCTGAATGAAATATGATCATGAATTTTGTAGGTCGTGGGGTCCTACAATCACAGAAAAAAAAAACTAGAAATATTAGCGAGGTCATGGAAAAGTTCTGTAGTCAGTTGGAGCCATTGGGCAGCTCTGACATATGGCACAGATGCGCCTTAAGTCCTGGCTCAAGGTCCTTTCTCGGTCCTGCTTCTCTCTCTCCTATTATCGTTGTTTCCTGTGTCTCCTCTTACTTTAAGATTTTTTTGTTTGTTTGTTTGTTTTTTAAAGAAGTCTCAAAAGTATGCACACCAAGGCTGCATTTGTTTGATCACAAATACATTCAAAAACAGTAAAATATCATTTTTCTGTTTCAATATATTTTAAAATGTCATTTATTTCTGTGATATCAAAGCTGAATTTTCAGCATCATTACCCCAATCTTTATTGTCAAATGATCCTTCAGAAATCATTGCTTAATATTTTGTGGTATTGTGTAATATTTTTCAAAAGAACAGCATTTATTTGAAATGGAAATTTTTACTGTCACTTTTGATCAATTGAATGCCTTCTTGCTGAATAAAATTGTTCTTTTCTTTTCTTTTCTTTTCCTTTTTATTAAAAAGTCTTACTGACACCAAACTTTTAAATGCTAGTGTATAAAAAAAGTACCAGGCATATAAAGTGTAGTTACAGTGAAACTGATCAATGCATGTACAGCATTTACACCCTCAACCAATTCACTTTCTTTACAAAATTAAACATTTTAGATTGAAATTGAGATTTCCATTATATTTTACACTAGAATGTGTTTTAATAATAAAACTATTAAAAGATGAGTACAAAATGAGTTTCAGAGCACAAAATAAAGGTTGTGTGTGCACATAAGTACAAACAGTCTGTGTGTGAAATACATCTTTTGTAATGCCTGTATCACATCCGTATTCTGTCTACGCAGTCTAATCTTTATGCAAATAGGATGGCTGTCATCCGTTCCACACCTTTATCAGTATGTGTGTGTGTGTGTGTGTGTGTGTGTTTGTGTCCATGAGGAAAAAGAGAGCGAGCGTGGTAGGGCGGTGTTTCCCTGTGTCAGTGCTCTGTGTGTCTCTCTCAGCACTGCTCAGAGAATGCCACCATGAGCTTGAAACAGAAACTTAAGCCTGTAAGTACCAGACTTGCCTTGACCTTTAATTATCTCCTCTTCATCCACTCTTTCTTTTCTTACCTTCGCTGCTTTGTGTTTCTCTTTCACTCTGCTTGATTTTCACCTCCCACACCTGGTTGAAAAAAAAGGTCAGGACCTGGATGGATCTGACTGACAGCTGATGCCACACACATAGATCACTGTTAATGGTGTTTTTTCAGTATCAGACTCTGTTGACTTTTTGGCTTGTGAGACATATGCAAACTGAGACATGTTTTTGCCTGAGGACAATGTCCTTTTATTTAGCCTTATAGTTTGTTTGTCTTTATTTCTGTTTTGTCTTCGTGCCGTTCACCGTATCTTCATTTTATTTGTAGCAGTGGGCCTTTATTTTGCCTTAGTTTGTCTTTATTTCTTTGTTTTGTCTTCGTGCCGTTCACCGTATGTTCATTTTATTTGTAGTAGTGGCTTGTAGTTACAGTATTTTACTTTTGTTTGTTTTTCCCTTTTTTTATGTTTAGTTTTTTTTATTGCCATTCACAGTGTTTGTTTTGTTTGTTGCTGTTATTTTGCTTTGTTTTAGTTTGTTTTGTCTTTATTTTTTGCTTTATCTTGTTGCCCTTCCCCATTGTTTTAGTTTAGTCTGTTGTGGTATCATGTGAACACATCCTTTCTTCTCTCCATTCATCATGTTTTTGTTTTGCATGCTGAAGCGCAATGTCGTGTGTTAAAACCTTTTCTTCAGGGCGCTGATTTTTTTTAAATTATTTGTTAATACAAACAACAAATAGTGCCAAAAGACTCTTCATGGAAATGTTACATTGACCTTAGCTACAAGATAAAACTGTTAGTGAAGTTTTGCACAGTGTATGTTTTACTTTTGAGTATCTTTGTGTGTGTGTCACACCGAGTTTGTGTCTGTGCTCAGCATGCAGACAGTGGCAATGGATTTGCCTGGTTCCATCATTATGAAACAGAGTGTTAGATTATATCAATAAGCACAGATATCTCGCTCCAGTGAATTCGTGTATGTGCATGTGAGCACCTTCCGTCATTAGGATCTCACCAGCACATGGATTTGAATGTGCGCTCACACAGCGTGTTTGTGTTGGTGTGTCCACTGACATGTGCAGACTGATAAGAGAGGACTGTGACTCCACATGATGAGTAAATGTTGATACAGTTACAAAATGTATATAAAATATGCACTGTGTATTAAATCTGAACATATTTGTATTAGATTGATCCTCAAATTGAGGATGGACATATTTGTGTTTTGATGACTGCATAGTATAAAAATTTGCATTTTAGTCCTGACCGAAAAATGATGCTGTAGTATAGTATGTGTGAGCTGTTCATAACCACTTTTCAGGGTTGCTGGCTTCTTTTTGCCACATTTGATTCCGCAATAAGAGTGTGAGTGTGAGTGTGAGTGTGAGTGTGAGTGTGAGTGTGAGTGTGAGTGTGAGTGTGTGTGTGAGTGTGAGTGTGTGTGTGTGTGTGTGTGTGGGAAAGATTTTGACTATTGTATGGAGACCAGATGCCCACACAATGAGCATATTTAAATGCACACCAATACACTGATAACTTTATTGAAATAGCCTGATTTTCTTGTTTGCAGTATCTGCGACAGTACCACTTCTCATTGCATAAGATGGGAACACATTTTGTCATTTTTTGGGTCATGAAAATGTCATAATGTACAATATACACTATATTGCCAAAAGTTTTGGGATGCCTGCCTTTACGAGAATGCCGTGAAGGCCTGGCTCGCAGTCTCCGCTCTAATTCATCTCAGAGGTGTTCTATCGGGTTGAGGTCAGGACTCTGTGCAGGCCAGTCAAGTTTCTCCACAGAAAACTTGCTCATCCATGTCTTTATGGACCTTGCTTTGTGCACTGGTGTCCAGTCATGTTGGAACAGGAAGGGGCCATCCCCAAACTGTTCCCACAAAGTTGGGAGCATAAAATTGTCCAAAATGTCTTGGTATGCTGAAGCATTAAGAGTTCCTTTCACTGGAACTGAGGGGCCAAGCCCAACCCCTGAAAAACAACCCCACACCATAATCCCCCTTCCACCAAACTTTACACTTGGCACAATGCAGTTAGGTAAGTACCGTTCTCCTGGCAACCGTGAAACCCAGACTCGTCCATCGGATTGCCAGACAGAGAAGCGTGATTGGTCACTCCAGAGAACACGTCTCCACTGCTCTAGAGTCCAGTGGTGGCGTGCTTTACACCACTGCATCCGACACTTTGCATTGCACTTGGTGATGTAAGGCTTGGATGCAGCTGCTCGGCCATGGAAACCCATTCCATGAAGCTCTCTACGCACTGTTTTTGAGCTAATCTGAAGGCCACACAAAGTTTGGAGGTCTGTAGCTATTGACTCTGTAGAAAGTTGCCGACTTCTGCGCACTGTGCGCCTCAGCATGCGCTGACCCCGCTCTGTGATTTTTACGTGGCCTACCACCTCGTGGCTGAGTTGCTGTTGTTCCCAGGTGCTTCCACTTTGTTATAATACCACTAACAGTTGACCGTGGAATATTTAGTAGTGAGGAAATTTCACGAATGTACTTATTGCACAGGTGGCAACCTATCACGGTACCACGCTTGAATTCACTGAGCTCCTGAGAGCGACCCATTCTTTCACAAATGTTTGTAGAAGCAGTCTGCATGCCTAGGTGCTTGATTTTATACACCTGTGGCCATGGAAGTGATTGGAACACTTGAATTCAATGATTTGGAGGGGTGTCCCAATACTTTTGGCAATATAGTGTATTTTCTTCCTCTCCTACAGTGAAACACTCTGGTTTGATCCTCTTAAATCTGCATTAAGGATGTTACATATCACAAATGCAGACTTCAATAAGCCAAAATAACGCAGGTTAAGCTGTTTACATGCTGGGCAAAATTGGGGTAATGGGCAAGTATCTAGCTTTGCTGATCAGTTTATTCTTAAGTCATTTATAACCTTATGCTGATAATGAAAAACAGTTTACCGTGTTTACATGACCACACACGTCGTTGGCTTATTAAGCATTATTGGTTTAAAACGTTCAGGTAAACGCGATCACTAATTGCAAAATCTGTAATCATCTAGCAATGGTCCCCATGAGGAAAAAGATTAATAAAGATACAATATAATGTCGTAATGTATATATGTGATGTGCAGGGGTAGAATTAGAGTACACTGTAAAAAATATATGATCAGTAATTTATGACAAAATAAGTTGTCAAAATAAGTTAAGGAATTTTCAATTTTTTTTTAATAAGTTATACAAGATTCAACTCATTTTTTAAAGTCAGTTTAATGTAATTTAAGTTGAAATGATTTAATCATCCAAGTTGATTGAAGGCTTTTTTTTTTCTTTTTTTTTTTTTTTAGGCCTATAGGAAATATTATTAGTATATGGAAAGTCCCTTTTATCTGTGATGACAGATGAAACTGCCAAAACAGATAAGAGACTTTCTGAACAACTTTTGGCAATGGCTATTTACAATGTTAACAAAAGAAAGAAAAAAGGTAGATGCTGTTTACATTGTGTGTAAATAGTGATAGATACTGTTTGCATCACAAATAGCAACACATAGTGTCTTGTTTACACTAGGTACAAATAATAATAGGTAAGTAGAATGCTATTTGAACTAAAAGTTAAATATCTGATATGTGGTGGGCAGAGTTAGTCAAAATCTATTTGCGCTTAGTGTAAATAGATACTTCTATAACTTAAAGGGATAGTTCACCCAAAAATGAAAATTAGCCCATGATTTACTCACCCTCAAGTCATCCTAGGTGTATATGACATTCTTCTTTCAGACGAATAAAATCGGAGTAAAGTAAAGTTCCGGCCGATCGCCTTCCGTATTCAATTTATGGAAAAAATGTTGAAAGTGCCTCTGCAGTTCAAAATGCTTACGCTACCAGTTACGCTCGTCAGACGTAGCGTAAGCATTTTGAACTGCAGAGGCACTTTCAACACTTTTTCCATAAGTTGAATACGGAAGGCAATCGGCCGGAACTTTACTTTATAAAGTTTTAAATATGGATATTTTTCTTACACAAACGCATCGATTCGCTTCAGAAGGCCTTTATTAACCCCCCAGAGCCATGTGGAGCATGTTATATGACGGACAGATGCATTTTTATGGACTTCAAAAACAGAACAACAATCACTGCCATTATAAAGCTTGGATTAGCCAGGACTTTTTTTAATATAACTCCGATATTATTCGTCTGAAAGAAGAATGTCATATACACCTAGGATGACTTGAGGGTGAGTAAATCATGGGCTAATTTTCATTTTTGGGTGAACTATCCCTTTAATAGAGAAGAGACTCTCTGGAATACTTGATTCTGATTGGCCAGTCGTGGCATTCAGCTGTTAAATATTTCTGAATAATGACTGTTGCCCATGGAAACACTATATATCTGTGCTTATCCGAGATACCTGTACCCTACATAGCTGTGCAAATAAAAATAATAGAATATACTTCAAATTAATATTTTATGCCTATTTATTTATTTGGTAGTAGCCATTTAAAAAAGCTGATTAATGTACAGGCAGCATTTAAGCATTAAGACCAAATAGACTTCTCCTCTTTGCGTCAGGGTCTTGATCACCATGTTGGGATGTATTTTCAGTAATGACCATATATTATCTCTTACATGTATCTGTTTGTTGTAATAGACCTGCAGTGCTGTAATCTGCACATCATCCTTGCTGTTTTTACAAGCTAGAACTTGAACCCTTAGTTTCAACAGCATAAAGAATTTGACATTAGCCACAGCTTTATAAGACTGTTAATAGTTCCTTTGTCATTTTATTCAGTAGTGATTAAGATGAAAAGTTATAGATCTATACTAAATCATCTGTTCAGGGTGTGAGGGAATCTGATTCATTTTTATTATAACTAGTTGTGGCTTTTAAAGCTGTTTAAGCTACGGTTTTTTTAAACCAAATACCATAGTTGCTTGATATCATTGTTACATTAATCAAACCATCCTAATGAGGATCTATCCATGTTTTTTGTTGTTGTTGTTGTTGTTGTTGTTTTTAAACCTGTGTTTACTCTGGTCTTAATACAGATACTATATGTTAAACTATAGATACTTTGCAGGAACAGTAGCAGTTTACATAAGGGCTGGCCTATTAGCTTGTTATTGCTACATTTTCATTTTCTAACTGCTTCTAGTACTTCTGGAATACATTTCTGAAAAAAATACGCAAATGATTTCATATTACTTATGCAAGATAAATGGCAGGTGCTGTCTGCACACTGAATCACAACCAGACCATGAAGATCTATCACAAATATATATTTATTTATCTTTAATTTTAACTAGCATGGTGAAAAACTGAAGAAAGCTATGGGTTGAAATGTCTGCTCACTGGTCGGTTTTAACTCATTGCACTCAGTGTTACATTATTAAGTTTTTCATCTAATATTTATTAATATAACTAGATTAAAATAACTTTTCACCATGCTATTCTAAAATAAAGATAAATATATTTTTTGTCAGAACTTCGTGGACTGCACTCATAAAAATAAAGGTACCAAAAGGGGGGTTTTGTATAGCAATGCAACAGAAGAACCATTTTGGGTTCCCCAAAAAACCTTTCAGTGAACAGTTCCTAAAATAGCCCTTTTTTCCTTAGTGTGAAGAACATTTTAATTATCTAAAGAAACTTTTCCCACTATAAAGAACTTTTTGTGCAATGTAAATGTTCCATGAATGTTAAAGGTTCTTCATGGGACCATCAATGTCATTTAAGGACCTTTATTTGTAAGATTGTGGTTTTCATTCAGTTTGCGGATTTTGAGCATTTCTTGCTCCATGCACCTGTGGATGCACCGATAACAATTCTTTCTACCATTACCAAACTTTGACAACTAGTCGGTGCGTGAGACTCTTTCAGCCTATTTAGTTCTCATTTGGTTTGACCTGTTGAAATGTTCCACACCCTCCCTCACCACTCCCTTTCCTGTCGATTTTTTTTTTCCTGTAAATTGGTGCATTTAGGCAGTTCAACCTGTTTGTTCAGCAATCCATCTTTTTGTTCCCTTGGATTCAGAGGCATCGTCCATCTATCCAGTTCTGCTTTCTTTTTCTCTTTAGATCAGGTGTGTTTGTACAGTATGTGTGTGGTAAAGATGACGTGTCTGTTTGGAGGTAGAGACTGTGGAGTTTCTTCTCTTTGTGAAGAAACTGTTTTGCAGTGGATATTGTGAGTCAGCATAACACCTTGGACAACATGGACAAGGAGCCTCTCATTGTCGTACCGGTCAGTACAGACTGCAGATTATGCAGAATGCACATACATGTTATATTCAGAAAGATTTTATGAATGAACGTGTATGTTTGCAGACGTTACAGAGGTACTTTCTCATTTAATGGCATGTGATATGGCTAATGAACTAAGACATTTATCATGTTAAGTTTCTGTGATTTCAGCTTGAATAGTTGGTAAGTGGTGGCAGGTAATTACATTAAACCTCTATTCAAAGCTGTTATTTGCTTAAATAAAGCCATTCATGCTTAAACAAAGGCAATTCTGAGCCCTTAAATGCTTAATAAAAGTAAAAGCACTGAATTAGATTCAAACAATCTAAAAATAAGAAAAAGACATGCCTCTTCACATCGTTCATTACTTCCTTGGCAGTGAAAGGCTGTGATTTGCATTAGGTTGTCATGTGTTCTGAAATTTGTGTAAAAGAAAAAGAAAGGAAAACTGAAATGCATAATACTAGGTTTGAGATCTTATTATCAATGTTTAAACATAGCATTTGCAATACCATGACAACCATTCATTTACTGCTTTTTACTGTTTTGCTTACAAAATAGTTTTTTTTCCCCATCCCAAAAGAACTCTTTCGAATCTACCAACTTTTTCCACATGACTGATGTTCTCTGATCAACTTGTAGTTTCCATGGCAGCCAGTGGTTGCCATGGTCGTCTGTGCGAGCAGTAATCATGGGCTGCTAATGGTGTATTAAAGGAGTGATTTTCTGTTGGGGAAAAGCTCTAGCAGAAAATAGGTCTCAGTGTGAAATAGTTCAGCAGTTACATATATAGCCCAGCTGCATGCTTGTTGACATAATGTGTTAGACATAAAAAAAAAACTTGTTGCACAATGTCTTAGTTTTGTTTTTGTTTTTGTCTCTTTATTAGGTATATGGTACAGTGAAGTTTCTTGCTTTTTCTTAAAAATAAAGGCTCTTTATTGACGTATGGTTCCATGAAGTACCTTTAACATCCATGGACATTTTCTATTGCACAAAAGGTTCTTCACACTGCAAAAAAGAAATGCTTCTTTTAAGAATTGTTCACTGAAAAGAACCAAAATGGCATCTCTGAGAAACTCCCCCTTTTGGAGCCCTTGTTTTAAAAGAGCCATGGCCAGTGATTGATCTTTGATCAGAGTCGAGGGAGGTAATGGAAAGCTGAGTCTGTTCTGACGTGACAGAGGACGTGTATGGATGAACTGATCCAGACAAAGCCTCTCAGTAACAAAATACAAACTCTAGCTATTAATGTCTGAGAGAGTGTGAAACAGTTGGCTGTGAATAGTGCAAGTCATGACGTCAAACCTGTGCCTGTGCCATAGACCTTATTCACAGCAGCGCCATATTTGTTGGGAATGAAAGCGAGGCTGTGAGGGATAGACTGTGACATACATATCTTCAGTGGGTTGTACTGTTATTTAAAGGTTTGTTTTTATTATTCTGCCGACGAAACACGGCAAAAATATCTTTCCAAGAACTTTCAGTAGACAAAAAACTCCAGACAACATGAGCTGTGGAAAAGTAGAAGTGATCTAGGAGCTTTATACAGCTTTTTACAGCGGATGCCATTGAAAACACGGCAAGTCTATCCCTGACAGATTTGCTTTCATCTGTTATGGCGCTGCTCTGAATAAGGTTTATAGGTGCCATGTTGCAGTGTTTGATTTAAAATGGCTCTGTTCCTCACACAGAGCTATTGTGTGACTTCAAAAGCAGATCAAGTCATACAGACTACTTATGTCATCCTTCTATTGTGGGTTTTTTTTATTTATTTGTGTGTGTGAAAAATATCTTTCACAAAACTGTGTTTCATGAATGAAATAGCAGAATACATATTTGGAACATCATGAGAAAAATAAATAATGGAAGACTCTTCAAGGTTTGGTTCTTTTTCCTGGTTATTTCTCTGTTATTTCTCCTATACCAACACATTTACACCACTTCAAGCAGTGTGGTTGTTTAACATACACTCGGCTCAGAGACAGACGCCCTGTGGCGCGTTTTTCAGTCCGTGCCCTTTAAAATTGGATCTGGTCTGTAGGACATGGCTGCTGCCCTTCCTTTTAATAATGGCACATGTCAAGAGGAAGAGGTGGTTTATATCTTGAAGAACAAAGCATGAAAGATGAACAGATATCTGCAGGTGTTTCGTGCTCTGGGTTAAAATGAGATATGACAAGTTCAAAGCAAATACAGTTCAAAATGTCAGTTTTTTTGAAATGCCTTTGAACAAGATATCATCTAGTGTTCATTGTATCTTCTCCTGTGTGTGTGTGTGTGTGTGTGTGTGTGTGTGTGTGTGTGTGTGTGTGTGTGTGTTTGGGTCTATTGAGGTATATTCTGACATTTTATACTGTCACTCATAGAATTCACCTTGTAGTAGGCATGTTTGTTTGTATGATTTCATTAGTTTTGAGGACTGAATCATTCTGCTGAATCATTCTATGTTCACAACATTGTCACCAATTTCATGCTTTGAAGAACCCTTCAAATAAAATCAGCCACTTGCAAAACATGCTATAATAAAACGAAGTATATGCAATTTATATATTGCCTTGTGTCAGATGTCAGAATACACAGTGTCATTTTAGTATTATTTATATGATATTATGTTTTTTATTGATATTTTAAATTAGCTTTTATTTTTAGTTTTCATTTTAATTTAATTTGAATAATTTTGTTACGCTTATTAATGCTTTTGTCACTTTATTTGTTTTTTATTACTGTTTTATTTTCATTTCTTTTTATTTCAGTTACTCGTTTTAGTGCTTCAACTTATTTCAGTTCATTTTAATTTTCATTTAGTTTAAGGTTTTCAACTAATATTTACATTTTATTTTATTTCAGCTTTATTTCAATTAACAAAAAAAAATGTTTTGATAGTTTTAGTTTTCGGTAACAATAATAACACTGGCCAGAAGGTGTAGTTATGACATCTGCCAGCAAAACTGTCGGCGAACTGTCCATGCTAACCTTGACCCTTTGCATCCATGGAATTTCAATTAAAGATACCCCATCACATCCTCTGAACATCTCTCCCTTTTCTTCCCAGGTACTGTCACTCGGGGCAGATGTGCTTCCTGAGTACAAGCTTCAAGCTCCACGCATCCACAAGTGGACCATCCTCCACTACAGCCCGTTCAAAGCAGTATGGGACTGGATCATCCTACTCTTGGTGCTCTACACTGCCGTCTTCACGCCCTACTCGGCTGCCTTTCTCCTCAACGAGCAGGAGGACGAGAGGAGGCGCACCTGCGGCTACACCTGCAACCCCCTCAACGTAGTGGACCTGGTGGTGGATGTCATGTTCATTATCGACATCCTCATCAATTTCAGGACCACTTATGTCAATCACAACGATGAGGTTGTCAGCAATCCCGCTCGCATCGCTCAGCATTACTTCAAGGGCTGGTTCCTCATAGACATTGTGGCTGCAATTCCCTTCGACCTGCTCATTTTCAGATCAGGTTCAGATGAGGTGAGGATTGTGATGTTTTAACTAGGTGGTATATTAAAATCAGTGATATTTCAAATGTACGAACAGAATGTACGATTGTTAAACATTCTACTTTTAGTAGAGCCACTCAGACTAGTCAATGAATCATCTAGAATATTGATCGCATATTGATCGTGTTTATTATGCTGAATGATTTATTGACATATATTCTGCTATATTGATGGTCACCTTCACAGAATGATGAAACAAATTAGTATGTTCATATGTTAATAATTCATACTTATTGCTTACTTCTTACAGTAACGTAGTCAAGAAGTATGTAATTTGAAATCTGCCATTTTTGCTCATGAAAACCAAAGTCAGATTTTTTTTTAAATGAAAGTATGGATTTGCATATGAACACACTGGAAGCATTTTTAGATTTACATATTTAAATTCACATTGACTACATTGTTCTTGAAAATGATGATCTTTCAAGTACTTACCAGCTCTCAAAGGGATAGTCAGTCATTATTTCCTCACCCCCATGTGAGTTGTGAGCTTTATTAAAAGTCTTCTTAAGCCATATGATAGATTTGTATGAGGAACAGACCAAAATTTAGGTCTCAAACCCTGATATCAGCCCTAGTCAAGAGTTCATGAGAGTAGTAGCAATGTCCAATATGTGAATGAATCAGTCTCGTCATTTGATCCGGTTCGTAAAACTGGTCTGAATGATTTGTTCAACTTACTGACTGCATAACACTGCAGTTCACAGCTCAGTGGAGAAAAGATTATTGGTGAATGAATAGTGATTTGTTCCTCCCATAAAGCTATCCAATCAGTTCAGAAGAGTTCTTGATAGTCTTACGGCGATTATTTGATAGGCTTACTTGTTCACTTTCATTACATGTACAGAAATGACTTCTTCAGAGATTCCACTTACGTGTGCCATGGAAGAAAGGAGGTCATAAATACCATTCTGCCACAATCATGCAGAAAAAATAAAAATAAGTGTGATTGTTATGTATTGCAAACTAATCCTCTCAAACTCCTCCTTCCAGCCTCAAACCACCACTCTGATTGGCCTTCTAAAGACTGCGCGGCTGCTGAGATTGGTGCGAGTAGCGAGAAAACTGGACCGTTACTCTGAGTATGGCGCGGCAGTTCTCTTCCTCCTCATGTGCACCTTCGCCCTCATCGCCCACTGGCTGGCATGCATCTGGTACGCCATTGGCAATGTGGAACGCACCAGCTCTGCCCGTATTGGAGGCATGAAGATCGGCTGGCTGGACAACCTGGCCGACCAAATTGGCAAGCGCTACAATGACAGTGACTCCTTCTCTGGCCCCTCCATCAAGGATAAATATGTAACTGCACTGTACTTCACCTTCAGTAGCTTGACCAGTGTGGGATTCGGAAACGTCTCTCCTAACACCAACCCTGAGAAGATTTTCTCCATTTGTGTCATGCTCATTGGCTGTAAGTGCACTACATTCATTATCTATATTAGACATGACAACTAAGGCTTAACATTTCTTTTAAAGAAATAAATACTTTTATTTAGCAAAACCACATTAAATTGATCAAAAATTAGAGTCCAGACATTTATAATGTTACAAAAGATTTCTATTTCAAATAAATACTGATCATCTTTCTGATCATCTAAGAATCCTGAAATAAATGTATACCAGTTTCCACAAAAATATTAAGCAGAACAACCATTTTCAACAAATATCTCTTAACGTTTTTACTGTATTTTTGATCAAACAAATGCAGCTTTGGTGAGCATAAGAGACTTTCAGAAACATTTTAAAAATCTTTTTTTTTTAAACATTTTAAAACCCCCAAACTTTTGAATGGTAGTGCATATATAATAAACAAATAAATACATGTACTGTGTAATAAAAAGTACTGTTTGTACCATTCTCTTTGCTGATCTTTTGTTGTTCTTCCTTTCCAGCCCTGATGTATGCCAGTATCTTTGGCAATGTGTCAGCTATAATTCAGAGGTTGTATTCTGGCACAGCTCGCTACCACACTCAGATGCTACGTGTGAAAGAGTTCATCAGGTTCCATCAGATCCCAGGAGGCCTTCGGCAACGACTGGAAGAGTACTTCCAGCATGCCTGGTCCTATACTAATGGCATCGACATGAACGCTGTGAGTTACACACACATACTCTTCAAATCAACCTGCAGCATTACATAAAATTACTTGTATACACCATCTACAGTGTTCAAAGTATGGTGAGGTGTGGTCAGTTTCTGGGGTTTAATTTTTTTTTTTTTTAAATGTTTTAATTAAAATGTGAAAAATATTTCATGTCTTCAATGTTGCATTTCTCCCATGTCTTGCTGCAGGTGTTAAAGGGTTTTCCGGAGTGTCTGCAGGCAGACATCTGTCTGCATCTGAACCGCAGTCTGCTGCAGAACTGTAAGGCATTCCGGGGGGCGAGCAAGGGTTGTCTACGGGCTCTGGCCATGCGTTTTAAGACCACCCATGCTCCACCCGGTGACACTCTGGTGCACAGTGGAGACGTATTGACCGCATTATATTTCATCTCTCGCGGCTCCATAGAGATCCTCAGAGAGGATGTGGTCGTGGCCATTTTAGGTTTGAATACTTTTTCTAATTCTGTCTTTATCTTTTGCTTCATTCTTCATTTATTTCAACTCACTTCAGCTTGGAAAAATAAAGTTTAATTGCAGCCTTAACAACTTAAGTAACACATTTATTGTTTCAGTTTTGCACAGAATCTTATTTGCTTTTTTATATATTTTGTTTTAAAGAAGTATCTTATGCTTACCAAGACTGCATTTATTTGATCATAAATACAGTAAAACAGCACTATTGTGAAATAGTATTACAATTCAAGCCAAAAAATGGCTTTTATATTGTCAGCAGTGTAGGGTCCCAACATACAATAGCCACATTAAACCTTTATGTTGCCCCTGTCACAGTATGCGCGTGTAGATAATCCAAGGTAGAGAGATACAGGACACGGAACTGATGATCAAATAACTTTTAATACAAACCCGATTCCAAAAAAGTTGGGACACTGTACAAATTGTGAATAAAAACAGAATGCAATGATGTGGAAGTTTAAAATTTCAATATTTTATTCAGATTACAACATAGATGACATATCAAATGTTTAAACTGAGAAAATGTATCATTTTAAGGGAAAAATAAGTTGATTTTAAATTTCATGGCATCAACACATCTCAAAAAAGTTGGGACAAGGCCATGTTTACCACTGTGTGGCATCCCCTCTTCTTTTTATAACAGTCTGCAAACGTCTGGGGACTGAGGAGACAAGTTGCTCAAGTTTAGGAATAGGAATGTTGTCCCATTCTTGTCTAATACAGGCTTCTAGTTGCTCAACTGTCTTAGGTCTTCTTTGTCGCATCTTCCTCTTTATGATGCGCCAAATGTTTTCTATGGGTGAAAGATCTGGACTGCAGGCTGGCCATTTCAGTACCCGGATCCTTCTTCTACGCAGCCATGATGTTGTAATTGATGCAGTATGTGGTCTGGCATTGTCATGTTGGAAAATGCAAGGTCTTCCCTGAAAGAGACGACGTCTGGATGGGAGCATATGTTGTTCTAGAACTTGGATATACCTTTCAGCATTGATGGTGCCTTTCCAGATGTGTAAGCTGCCCATGCCACACGCACTCATGCAACCCCATACCATCAGAGATGCAGGCTTCTGAACTGAGCGCTGATAACAACTTGCGTTGTCCTTGTCCTCTTTAGTCCGGATGACATGGCGTCCCAGTTTTCCAAAAAGAACTTCAAATTTTGATTCGTCTGACCACAGAACAGTTTTCCACTTTGCCACAGTCCATTTTAAATGAGCCTTGGCACAGAGAAAACGCCTGCGCTTCTGGATCATGTTTAGATATTGCTTCTTTTTTGACCTATAGAGTTTTAGCCGGCAACGGCGAATGGCACGGTGGATTGTGTTCACCGACAATGTTTTCTGGAAGTATTCCTGAGTCCATGTTGTGATTTCCATTACAGTAGCATTCCTGTATGTGATGCAGTGCCATCTAAGGGCCCGAAGATCACGGGCATCCAGTATGGTTTTCCAGCCTTGACCCTTACGCACAGAGATTGTTCCAGATTCTCTGAATCTTTGGATGATATTATGCACTGTAGATGATGATAACTTCAAACTCTTTGCAATTTTTCTCTGAGAAACTCCTTTCTGATATTGCTCCACTATTTTTCGCTGCAGCATTGGGGGAATTGGTGATCCTCTGCCCATCTTGACTTCTGAGAGACACTGCCACTCTGAGAGGCTCTTTTTATACCCAATCATGTTGCCAACTGACCTAATAAGTTGCAAATTGGTCCTCCAGCTGTTCCTTATATGTACATTTAACTTTTCCGGCCTCTTATTGCTACCTGTCCCAACTTTTTTAGAATGTGTAGCTCTCATGAAATCCAAAATGAGTCAATATTTGGCATGACATTTCAAAATGTCTCACTTTCAACATTTGATATGTTATCTATATTCTATTGTGAATAAAATATAAGTTTATGAGATTTGTAAATTATTGCATTCCTTTTTTATTCACAATTTGTACAGTGTCCCAACTTTTTTGGAATCGGGTTTGTAGATGACAGGAATATAAGCCCTACACACAGGAATTTAATGTTATCGAAAGACAAAGATCAGAGGCAAACTAAGGGCTTACATACACAAGGGAGATCATTAACAGAACAGGGAACAGGTGGATAATTAATTAGGAACTATGGAAACTAATAGGGAACACAGGCAGGCAGACAGAAAAACCAAAACACCATGATTATAAAACAGAACTTAACAGAACATATCCGGTTGAACTTTTTTTGGATGTAGTATTGTAAGCATTACACGAAACCTACAGTATTTGATACCCAACTGTGATGTTTTTCTTTCTATATTTCTATTCTGTTCTAATTATTCCAACCTCCTGCCTCTCGTCCTGTTTTCATTGTAGGTAAGAATGATATTTTTGGGGAGCCCATCAGCCTATACGCCAGGCCAGGGAAATCAAGTGCAGACGTGAGGGCTCTGACATACTGTGATCTTCACAAGATTCTGAGAGATGACCTGCTGGAAGTGTTGGACATGTACCCCGATTTCTCCAACAACTTCTGGAGCAACCTGGAAATCACGTTCAACCTTCGAGATGTAAGCCACTCAAACACACAACACAGAGAAAATAAAGTGGATGATAGCAAGTCTTCATGTTTCTGTACGTGTTCTGTAATTATGTGAGTTACTGAGGCTTGTGTGTATCAGGCAGACAGAATCATGCATCAAACCCCAAGCGAGGACTCAGACTGTGGGTACCGTCGGCCCAGACGTCGGAGGAACCCCCTACAGCGAAATCGGCCTGGTAATGGTGCCTATCTAGTCTACAAGGGCCACAAAAATGATTTTGCTGCAGGACTATACTATTCTGATCTTTCTCTTCTCTCTTACATCACCCAGATGGGATGGACCGAGATGGAATGGACACGTACCCAGTCCAGTCCTGTTCCCCTGTGAGGAACCATCGGGGGGCAATACTGCTCTCACAGTGGGATGAGTTATGCAGCAATGCCAGTGCTGCTTCCCTGTCCAGTGAGGAGGACATGAAGCCCCTGGTGTCCGGCCGAGGGGAGATGTACTCGCCTGGGACAGAGATGCAGGAATACTCCCATTCTGCAGTCAGCCGTCTGCCCCCGTGCAACAGCACAGCTTCTGCCATGGGAGAACCACTGGGAGGGGCACATACGTACACAGGTAGCAGGATAAAGATTGGTGCTTCCTGAATCACAGTACACTGAACATAATATCAACCCCGGCTCATAAAAAATATGTGCCTGTGGTGACATTTTTGTAAAAAATAATATTATGTTGCTGCTTGTATATTTTGCGGCAGTTTCAAAGTGAAATGTCCAGTAAGTGGTGCTAAAAATCACGTAAAATTTTCTCCAAAACAGATAAAAGTGACTGTGCCAACATTTTATTAAGCTGGTTCGTGCATGTTTATGTGCAACAGTTCGGAAATGAAATGTATGGTGAGTGCCGCTAAAAGGATAATGCTCTATTGCGAATGAAAATAACGTAAATAATGTAAAAAATTAGGTAGAGGCAATGAGCCTGGTTTGCACTGAGTTTCGAATCCAGCTCAAATCATGTAGAGCAGGTGGAATTCATCTGATCATGTGATCCTATGAAGCGAAGTAAAATAAAACAGCTTTTATTCTTATTAGGCTACTGATATGACATCATTTAAAAAAAAACTTTTTTTTTTAAAGTACTATTCATTTATTTATGTGCAAAATCTTTTTTTGGAAGACAAATTATAGAATATACCTTTAAAGTTGCGATATAATGGAAGTAGCGACAGATCTTTTCTTCTGTATTGTGACGTACTGAGTGAAACGAATTATTGAAAAAGAAAAAATGTAGGGTGGGAACTTGGTTGTTGATTGGATGGAGGCAGATCTGATTCAGAGTTTGCAGTCGATTGTAAGAAAGGGGCGGGGTTTAAGCAGACTAATTGATTGGAGAAGTCCAGCATACGTCACCAGAGAGAAGTCTGTCATTTCAACGGAAGATCCAATCATATTTTTATTAAAAACTATGAGGTCAAGAAATGTTAAAAAAGGAATCATCTAAATGCATGGATAAGATCTATAACATGCATTTAGAAAAAAGGTGAATTTTCATTTCATACCAACTTTACCATAGCCAGTGCAGTATGTATGTTTTGTACTTGGTATAAGTATGCAAATTGATATTTAGCTATTGTTTTTTTTTTTTATCTGCAAATTTGTGACAGTTTTTTATGGAAGCTTGTTTCCGCCACAGAATAAAAAGTCTCAGAATTCTGACTTTTTTTCTTGCAATTGCGAGTTTACATCTTGCAATTCTGACTTTTTGTCTCAGAATTGTGATATAAAGTCACAATTGCGAGTTATAAAGTCAGAATTGCAAGATATAAACTCGCAATTGTGAGATAAAAAGTCGCAATTATCTTTTAAAGTGTTTTATTCTGTGGTGGAAACAAGCTTCCATAGTTTTCTAATCATTTTGGTGTTCTCCGTCTTTATCTTGTCCATTATTCTGTATATTTCTGTTCCTCATGGTTTTTCCACTCATTCTTCATCCATACAGCAGCTCCTCTGAATGTGTCGGGGTTATATGGCTATTTGCCCGACCGCAGGGCCAGTCCGTACTCAGAGAGCCAGAGACATTCCTCTGCAATGCAGGCCTGCTACCACCATCACAGCCCCTGTGTTGAGGACAGACCGAACCAACTGCAAGCCCGCCTGGAGCTGCTGCAGTCGCAACTCAACAGGTCCAACATCCAGAGAAAAAACAAGCTTTAAATGCAAGGTCTGCATTTGCCTTACAACCCCTCTCTCTCTCTCTCTCTCTCTCTCTCTCTCTCTAAAGACTGGAGACCAGGATGACAGCTGATATAAATGTGATCCTGCAGTTGCTGCAGAGGCAGATGGCACCTGTACCTCCCGCCTACAGCGCAGTTTCCCCAGAACCACGGACCCACCCCACTCACCCGACCAGCCTGTACACTACAGCAACGCACAACACTATGCCCTCTTTACAGATCACTGACAGTACATCGCCTGGTAAGGTAGGTTGTCATGTGAGCAATGAGAGAGGGAGGGTGTGAGAGATTTACATGTGGGTTTGTAAATCGCATATTAACAGTAGATGTGCAATGAAACAGTATAAGGAGGAAACAGTAAAAGGAGGAGGAAATTAACCACTCATATACAAACCCAATTCCAAAAAAAGTTGGGACACTGTACAAATTGTGAATAAAAAAGGAATGCAATAATTTACAAATCTCATAAACTTATATTATTTTCACAATAGAATATAGATAACATATCAAATGTTGAAAGTGAGACATTTTGAAATGTCATGCCAAATATTGGCTCATTTTGGATTTCATGAGAGCTACACATTCCAAAAAAGTTGGGACAGGTAGCAATAAGAGGCCGGAAAAGTTAAATGTACATATAAGGAACAGCTGGAGGACCAATTTGCAACTTATTAGATCAATTGGCAACATGATTGGGTATAAAAAGAGCCTCTCAGAGTGGCAGTTTCTCTCAGAAGTCAAGATGGGCAGAGGATCACCAATTCCCCCAATGCTGCAGCGAAAAATAGTGGAGCAGTATCAGAAAGGAGTTTCTCAAAGAAAAATTGCAAAGAGTTTGAAGTTATCATCATCTACAATGCATAATATCATCCAAAGATTCAGAGAATCTGGAACAATCTCTGTGCGTAAGGGTCAAGGCTGGAAAACCATACTGGATGCCCGTGATCTTCGGGCCCTTAGACGCCACTGCATCACATACAGGAATGCTACTGTAATGGAAATCACAACATGGGCTCAGGAATACTTCCAGAAAACATTGTCGGTGAACACAATCCACCGTGCCATTCGCTGTTGCCGGCTAAAACTCTATAGGTCAAAAAAGAAGCCATATCTAAACATGATCAGAAGCGCAGGCGTTTTCTCTGGGCCAAGGCTCATTTAAAATGGACTGTGGCAAAGTGGAAAACTGTTCTGTGGTCAGACGAATCAAAATTTGAAGTTCTTTTTGGAAAACTGGGACGCCATGTCATCCGGACTAAAGAGGACAAGGACAACCCAAGTTGTTATCAGCGCTCAGTTCAGAAGCCTGCATCTCTGATGGTATGGGGTTGCATGAGTGCGTGTGGCATGGGCAGCTTACACATCTGGAAAGGCACCATCAATGCTGAAAGGTATATCCAAGTTCTAGAACAACATATGCTCCCATCCAGACGTCGTCTCTTTCAGGGAAGACCTTGCATTTTCCAACATGACAATGCCAGACCACATACTGCATCAATTACAACATCATGGCTGCGTAGAAGGAGGATCCGGGTACTGAAATGGCCAACCTGCAGTCCAGATCTTTCACCCATAGAAAACATTTGAGAGGAAGAGGAAGATGCGACAAAGAAGACCTAAGACAGTTGAGCAACTAGAAGCCTGTATTAGACAAGAATGGGACAACATTCCTATTCCTAAACTTGAGCAACTTGTCTCCTCAGTCCCCAGACGTTTGTAGACTGTTATAAAAAGAAGAGGGGATGCCACACAGTGGTAAACATGGCCTTGTCCCAACTTTTTTGAGATGTGTTGATGCCATGAAATTTAAAATCAACTTATTTTTCCCTTAAAATGATACATTTTCTCAGTTTAAACATTTGATATGTCATCTATGTTGTATTCTGAATAAAATATTGAAATTTGAAACTTCCACATCATTGCATTCTGTTTTTATTCACAATTTGTACAGTGTCCCAACTTTTTTGGAATCGGGTTTGTAAAAATTGAGATGCTGTATGTAATCCTGTCTCTTAATTAACCCTCTTTTGCAAAAGTTTTTAGATGACTCCCAAATATGACAATCCTCTTTCAGACTTTGGTAATGTAGAAACTTGTCAGATAGACTGATCTCTGTTGTTGCCTCTTTAATCTTTGTAGTGAGCATGTTGCACGTCTGTATTGAACTGGACCTGTTTTCCACATTACACAGAACCCTGACTTGGACAGCTTCAAAGAGAAGTCTCCAGACTCTTTGTCTAGTGGGATCCATCTGACAGTTGCCTCCAATGACACCATGTCCATGTCCCCAGAGAGAGAGCTGGCTGTGCCCACAGCAGAGCCTCATCTACAGCCCCCGGGACTGCTGTGTAGAAGCCTTCGCTTCCCATCGCTCCCGGACAGTCTGGAGAGTCCAAGCACGCTGGAGGGATCACCAGAAATCCAGAGGCACTTGTCCGATCCGGTCTTACCTGGAAGCTAGAGGCCGAAAACAGACTACTGTCCGTTCTAAGACGATTATATACCACATTTTCATGGTTTCCCTTTTTTAAATCAGCTCAATATTGCACTTCTGCAATAAATGTATTCATGTTACTCATTAGTTACAAAGGCGTCCAGTAGAGAAAATGAATCCAAAATGGTGACTCTAGATTTCTCTGAATCTCTGAGGTGTTTTGTCTCATATCCCTTCTCATTAAGAGCAGGATTTTGTCCCGCTGATGCGAGAGTATTTGGTAACACCTCTCAACTTTTTCGTTATCGAATATGAAGTGAAGCACAGTGGGCAATAAAGACAAGATCAAAGAGTCAAAGAGAGATGCTACATTATGATCACTTGACACCATCATGTAATAATTGTACATTTTTTGTCTGGTTTGAGATTTGTCTTTACATACTAAACTTCATCCTGTCTTCTTGCGTCAGCTGTTTTTTAGAGGCAGATCCTCTGAGGCAGCAGCATCACTCAAACCAGGACAAATATGACACATATACCTGAGCTTTAAAAGTATAATGAATTGCTTGTGTGTACTGATATTGCAAACATGCTAAATTTTCTTTTCAATGTATAGATTTTCTAATTATAAACCATTATATATATATATATAAAATTTGCCAGGTGTTTAACCCAAATCTAATGTATTACTAAATCAAATGACTTAATGACTGGCACAAAAATGAATCTTTGTATATTTGGATTCATAGTAACCAAATGGGATATGGGTTATGAAATGATATTTGTCTCACTGAAGTGGTTGTTTTAACTGCTGATGGGTGGTGTGACTATGTGTGGATGTGTTTAGACTTACGACATGTCTCTGAGGATTTTCTCTTGAATTCTTGACGTTCTGATTGGAAAGTGAAGGACTGCTTTTGCAATTCACTTTTCAAGATGAAATCAGTGCAAAGTTTATTTCACCTCTGCAATGTAAGCAGATGAATGTATGTAAATGGACTGGAAACCTTTGTTGGACTGTGAAGGTTTCCAAAAGCACACAACTGTTATTATAGTTTTTTTTTTTTTTTTTTAGATTAAATGTTATTTATAAAGGAGTAATAATGTTGCACTGGGCTTAAGCTGTGAATATTCTTTGTCCTTATTTTCATTGTTCTGTTTTTTACTAGAGATGCACTGATATGAAAATAGTCAAACTTATAATTATTCTCAAGTTATAAACAGCGTTTAGTACTTTTTCTAATATACTATTATAGTATTTATTAATATTGTGAATTAGCATTTACATTTCTAGTCTGTTTTAGTAATTTCATGTGTATCTTTTTTTGTAATTTTCTATTTAGCTTTATTTTTATTTCAGTTTTAGTCATTTTAGTACTTCAGCCTTAACTTATTTCAGTTAGTTGCCAAGGCACAAGTTTTTTTTAAAGTTTGTTTTTCTTATAGTTGTTCTGTTTCAGGTTTATTCCAATAACAAAAACAATTTTTAAAAGTTTCAGTTTTAAAGATGACTAATATTACATAATCTCTCTCTCTCTCTCTATATATATATATATATATCCAGCACACATTTACTATTTTATGTAAATAAAAGTTTTAAATGCTACAAGTGAATTCAGGCATTACAACATTCTAATAAATAGTATGAAAAATGGATATTCATTTATATAATTAGCCAAAGATTACATTTAACAGTGTTATTAAATTATTACCGTTTATAAACTGAGCGTTAGATGATAGAAATGAAAATCAATCAAAATAGAAGAAATGAGCATGCATGATTAAATATCCAATATCTAACCAAATAAAACAAATCTGTAATATCCACCAATAACCAATATGGCACTGAAATATTGTGCATCCCTAAATGTTAGTCATGATGAATTACAACTGAAAGCTTTATGAAAGAACAAGAGTTTATTAAGTGAGTTTATTGATAGAAAAGCATCATGGCTGGACACACACAGAACTACTTACATATAAACACTCCACATAAGAGTGTGAGGATCCCAAACAGCCTTGCAAACTCACTTTTGACTTCGGTCTTGACCGAAAAGAGTGGTGTTACTACTACATCATATTTGCATAACAACAGAACAATTTCATGAACAGACCAAATGACTCGCGATGCAAAATCTTTCTGGAAAAATGACACTTTTGTCCTACCTTGTACATAATATTTATATATGTATACAGTACACATTTCACTTCAAGCACAAGCATGCTGAAAGGGGACTGACTTATTTTGAAAAATGACATGGGAAAAATATAACAGGAGCTTTCTCACAATTGGTGATCTTTAAATGAAAAGACATTTTGCTCAAACACTGACGTCAACTAACCGCTATGCGAGTCGTGAGCGTGTCTGAAGAACAATTATAAATGTTTTGCAGTGATGTCAAGCATTTTATCCCCTTACTACGGTATTTAAGTTTCCAAAGCTACAAAAAAAAAAAAAAAATGGCACCTTCCTGAAATGAAAAGCAGGATCTGAAGTTCAGAGGCTCTTTAAAACTGTATCAATCTTTGAAGCAAGTAATTACATCTTAATAAAACGGTTGTTTTGTATGTCCATGTTGGCAAATCTTTACAATCCTACTTGCTTTTATTTTATTTTAAAAAATGTTTTTTACCGGTCAAACTGAATAAACATGTATCTCTCCCTACACAAATGGCCATGTATCATAGTAATTAAAGTTGTGTTTAAGATCCCATAATGAGAACTCTGGGACACCAGCAGGTAGGAAAACAGACCAATATATTGTGCAGAAACACAGATACTCATTCACACAGTCTCATTCTCCCAGACAAAAGTTGTACACACAGTTCAGACCGTTGTTCCCATAGGCCCGTTCATATTGTTTCCCGCTTGAAACCTCTAGACCTCAGGAACTTTAGAAAACAAGTCTCTGCTTTGAAAGACCCTTTTCCAGCAATGCCCCACACAGGAGGCAGAGGGGCACTTTAAGCTTCGGCTCTACACCCTCAGGATCTCCAGACAGTTGTTGTAGCAAATGGCGATCCAGTCAGGCTGAGTGGAGGCCCACTGTACGTTGTTGATCTCTCCCTCGGCCGTGTAGGCCAGGATGGGGTCCTCGATGGCCCGCGGCATCTGCTGGATGTCCCAAATCAAAGCCTGGTGATCGTCCGCTACAGTGGGATTTAAAAGAAAAGGGGGGCCAGGTAAAGAAGACTTATAATGAAACAGCACTGTCACCGCTGCTACAGTCTTAAAGGGATAGATCACCCAAAAATGAAAATTCTGTCATCATTTACTCACCCTCAAGTTGTTCCAAACCTGTATGAATTCCTTTGTTCTGCTGAACACAAAAGATGATATTTTGAAGTTGATGTCAGTAACCAAACAGTTGATTGAATCCATTGACTTCCATAGTATTTTTTTTCCCCTAATATGGAAGTCAATGGGGTCCATCAACTGTTTATTTCCCCATATTCTTCAAAATATCTTCATCTGTGTTCAGCAGAAGAAATTCATACAGGTTTGGAACAACTTGAGGGTGAGTAAATGATGACAATTTTCATTTTTGGGTGAACTATTCCTTTAAGGCCCATTCACACCAAGGACAATAACTACATATATTATATATTAACTATAATGGTTTAGTTCTAAAAATCGTTCTAAATATAAAAGATTAGCAGAATCCACACCACAACTATAACGGAATAGACACAAATTTGATGGAATCACTTTCAGAACGATTTAGCCCAGCTGATGAATGACAAAAACATTGACAGCCAATCAGAATCCCTTCTGCTCGAGCATTTAAAGTTCCAGCTGAAAAAAACTGCAACTGGTGTGAACACTAATATAGACATCGTTACAGCTAGTGTTCTTGGTGTGAACGGGCCTTTATACTGACGCAACAAAAACATCTTAACAATAAGGATAACAGAACTGACACATTCCCTATCTGACCATTCAATGATTTCTCAAGGATCATGTGACATTGAAGACTGGAGTAATGATGCTGAAAATTCACCATAATTCACAAACCATTATTTTAAATTGTAATAATATTTCACAATATTACCGTTTGTTCTGTATTTTTGATCAAATAAATGCAGGCTTGATGAGCATAAGAGACTTCTTTCAAAAACATTAAAAATAGTAATGTTTCCAAACTTTTGACCGGTGTGTGTGTGTGTGTGTGTGTGTGTGTGTGTGTGTGTGTGTGTGTGTGTGTATGTGAACGGGCTGGTTTCTAACCTGCTGTACATATGTGGCAGGAGGAGTGTGGCGCCCATGCGATGCCGTTCACACAGGCACGATGATTATTGAGTCGAGCCACTGGCGTACACGGCACACGCACATCCAGAATCACCACCTGACAATAATACAATAGCAAAAAGTGAGGGACATGAGAAAAGATTAGGACAAATGTGCTAATAAAGTAAAAGGTACTAAAAGAGCGACCTCCATGCCATCCATGGCCATAGTGGCCAAGTAGTTGGGGTCCTGTTTGTTCCAGCACAGGCGCAGCAGCGGGTGGTGTTGAGGGTCCTCATAGATGATGGTGCTGTGCTCCAGGTGCCGCAGATCAAACATGCGCACGGATCCGTCGGCTCCCACAGACGCAAACATATCCCGACCGCCACCCGCACGGCTGAATGCGATGTCATACACCTTAAAGCCAATAAAAATGCTTGATTTATACCAAGACAGTAACACAAATGTAGAGTGATAGAAAATGGCCTACCAGTTAAAGTCCTAAGGCGAGTTTTTACTCACCTCCTTGTCATGAGCAATTAGCTGTGTTTTGACATGGCCTGACACCAGGTTGACTCTTCCCAGAACCTGTCCTGTCTCCAAACCCCAGATTGTGCAGGTGGTATCAATACTAGAGGTGCCTGAAAAAACAGAAAACACACATACATGATGACAACCTGATGACCTTTTGAGAGCCAAACATACATTTTCTCCCAAACAACAGTTATTTATACACTATTGGTGGCTCAGTGGGCAGCACTGTCGCCTCACAGCGAGAAGGTCCCCAGTTCGAGCCAGGAGTCCTTTCTATGTGGAGTTTGCATGTTCGTGTTAGTATGCTCCGGTTTGGACATGCCAAATTGGCTGTTGGTGTGAACACGTGTGTGTGTTTGTGAGTCCCAAGCCATATAATAGGGAGGGTCGGGGAAAGACTCTGCAACCTACCCCGGAAAAAACATTTCCAAACATTGCCAATTCATGGACAGTCTCGTGCATGTCAATGGCCATAGAATTACCAAGAGTCAAATACGACTGAAATGGTTATTGAGATAGAGAGATATACTATGATGCAGCTTTTATTTTTATATTTTCAGTTTTAATTTAATTTTTAGCAATTTTGTTATGGGCTTTTGTCATTTATATTAGCTTATTTTATTATTACTTCTATTTAGCTTATAGTTTTAATAATTGTAGTACTTCAAACTTATTTCAGTTAGTTACCAAGACAACATTTATTAATGGAATTGATTTTTAATAGTTTTACTATAATAGCACAACAGCCAAGTTCTCTTACCCAGAAGATTGGGGTCCACTTCATTCCAGTCAAAAGAGGTCAGAGGTGCGCAGAAATCAGAGTTCTTGTTATTATTCAGGAGACACTCCAGACGAGTCTCTGTGTCATTCACCTGACAACAAGATACAGACAGTTCACTTACTTCATTTAAGTGTACTGAGTTTGTGTTTCTACAGCTCTGTTTCACAGTATTAAAGCTAGAGTCTTTGATCATTTAATGTTAAATTAAAATTGACTATTTATTTTATTAATACACATTCCTGGTCTTATTGTGAACAATTCATCAGGGCACATTTATTTGAAATATAAGACATTTCACCAAGAAATCAGTTACAGATGGATTCAATCAAGTCCTGACCAATCAAGCGCCACAAAATAGAAGTAAAATAGGTTGTTTAAATTCAATAACCAATCTTTAAATCATAAGACATTTCAGTGTCATATAAGTCAATGTGTAATGTGATTTGCAACTTCTGTAATTTGACTTATTTCAGAGTGAAACAATATTCAGCAAAAAAAAAAAAAAAGAAAAAAAGTCAGTTACATTCCAGAATGAAGTCAGACTGAATGAAAGTTTGCCACGACAATGCCTAAAGAGCTATTTGGCTATAGAACATGTTACGTAAATGGAAAAGTAAAGTTGTTTCAGAGGAACAGCATATAATTAGGTCAGTACATTTTTATAAAACTTTTTTTGGTCCCACTTTACATTAGAGGTGTCAACTATGTACTTACATTAAACAAATTGTTAGGTACAATGTACTTATTGTGCATGTGTTCTAGGGCTGAATGATTAATTGCATTTGCGATAATATCGCCATATGATAAAACACGATTTTTTAACCGCAAAGGCTGCGATTACACTCTGTTCACGTGACACGCGAGAGTAAAGCAGTCTGCAGAAGAAGCATCAACTTGGCACGTTACGATCTAATATTGTGTTGGTCATACTATACAATAGGGGTGGGAGAATCTCTCTCCAATGATTCTGGATCAGTTCTGAGCTTAGATTTTAACTGCAGGTGCGCAATGGCGCTGCGTGTGTTTTAGAAACACCCGTATTCTGCTTGCTTCCATTTCCTCTCTCACACACACACCACTCGAACCATAAAATAATCTTTCATAACGTTCGGAAAGGTTGAAGCGAATTACAATGACATTCGCGGGCTTCATTGCACAGGATATGCGCTGTGAGAAACGTGTACTTTGCTTGAAGTTACGCTTACAGTGTGTGTTCTCGCCCGCCGGTATTTTCCTTACAAATGCTCTACGAAGGCTTCATTTATGTCGTTTGGAATGCAGTGTGCTTATATATTAAAAATAGGAAACTCACTGACAGAAGGCTTTCAGTTTCAAATGCGTCTGTGCGCGTCTCAAAATGCTTTTATGACGCAAAATTTATGTAAACACAGTCAGTAATATCTCAAGTTATTAAACAGACAGGACAAACCACATCTTATATTTCAAAAGAGATCTGTGCATTAGTGTGAATGCAGATCTCCCGCTGTCTACTATGACATCATTAATAATCAAGCAACAGTAAAGCTGAGAAAGAGAAAAATCACTCACAGCTTTTGAATGGAAACCGTTCAGATACTCTTAAATACTGAAAGCATTCTTTGTTCATTGCTTGAAATATGTTTTTTTTTGTTCCTCTCTATTATTTACTAGCTTTTTATGTTTTGAAGCTATATTAGTTTATATATTTAAAATTCTTAACATGCAATTGTTTTAATTTAATTTTTTAATGTGTAATTATTTTAAAATGTACTTATAATTACATGTATAATAAAAAAAGATTTTAAGTTTTATTAATAAGATTAATTAATAAGAAAAAAGTTCAAGAATTGTTTTGAGCAAAAGTCAAAATAAAATTACAATGTAAAACATATGTACACAATAGGTGTGTTGTATCAAATGATTATTTAAATGTTAGTACATAATAGATAAAGCCACTTAATATAAAGTTTGTATAAAGTAATGTGTTGTGCATCAATGAATGTTCACAGTAAGACCAGGGACATGCATTCATAATTAAATAGGGTCCATTTTCATCTCATGTTATCTTGAAGTGCAGTCAATCATTACTACAATCTGATGTGCAACAGAGAGTGTCTACGTGTTTCCCTCTGCGTACCCTCCATATGCGCAGATAGTCTCCGCTGGTGGCCAGCAGGTCTGGATAGACGCCCTTGGTGTCAGGGATCCACATGATCTTGGTGGTGGGGTACGGATGATCGAAAGTGTTCCTGCATACAAACTCTGAGCTCTCCTCCTCAAGACCCACCAGCTGGACCTGAACATCACAAAACAAACAGCTGATGTAACAATGTCCACATCACAATGAATCTACTGGATTCATGATGCACGAGTTTCTGACAGCTGTCAAACCACAAACAAGATACAAATAACAGTTTGATTAGTTATTTTTAAGCAATCAAGCAAAACACTTATGACTTCTGTCCAAGTAATACATGTGTGCTCTATGGATGTCATCCATGGCAGACACTCTATCACTGGACGACTTAATTAAATCCCGTTCATCTGCATCCACCATGTTATTATACATTTTCAAGTACACTTCTCTACATGATAGGATGTCAGCAGCCATAAGAACACAGAACAAAGTAGAGATATAATGCAGAGCGTTCTGGGATCTCTTGATGTCAAACAGCGGTTTACCTTGTTGTTGTATTCCTCGACGAAGCTGCCGAGCGCCAGCCTAAAGCGCTTGTCGGGTCTGACGCTCCAGTTCATGGCATAGACGGTCCATGGCGCCTCGTATTTGTAGATCTCTTTTCGCTTACCGTGCAACGACATGTTTCAACCCCTTGATCAGGTCGGTAAAAACCAGTAAGAATTAGGTCGTTACGAATAGCTAGATTTGCACCGATCGCTGAAAGAGGCTCTTTCAGCAAGAAATATGGTCGCGGGTTTGTGCAGCGAGAGACAAAGAGAATGTCATAACAATCTCCCTCCGCAACGGCCGCGAAAACGAAAAGCTGCGCTCTGCGACGACACAAAACCGACTTAGTCAAACACACAGATTACCATCAAATATTCAAGATTGTGTGTAGCTAAAGGCCCATGGTTTTGCTTAGTCCCAACGGCTTTAATTCTAACTTTGGAAAGCCCTAAATAGGCCCGACCGCTCAACGGCACATTTGGTCTGATCTGAGGAGGATGTGCGTGTTTCAAAATAAAAGTCCCTCATAGAAAATGGGGGCTGAGCGCTAGGGTTATTTATAGATCAATGTTGCTAGTTGACAATTTTACTTCACGTCACATAGGGCAGGTTTTTCTGAATTTTCACCCGTTCCCTTCAGCCATGAAAAGCAACGAAGTGTAAAATAGATATCAACTGTTGCTCAAAAGATAGATAAAAAAATTGTAAAAAACAAACAAACAAAAAAAAAAAAAACAAGATTTAAAATCCCAAATATCTAAAATAAAGAGCAGATTCCATAACTCACACTAAGAAACTGTAAAACAATGACCAGTAACAAATATGGATGCCCGAGATTAAAAATTGAATAAAAAATAGGAATATATAAAATAGAAATATCTAGTTCAAAACAAGTGTAATTCTTTTTAGCATGTAGCTGCACCGTTTTCAATAATAATTAATATTGTGTCTTTGGATTATCTGATAATGCATATTTATGGGTAATAATTTATCAGAGCACCATTTTTTTTTAAATTAAACAATATCAATTTACAAACTCAAGTATTTAACAATAATATGCATATGAAAATACATAATAACGTAATTAAATCTCCATTCGTATATGCTTAAACAGGTTAATGTGTATAAAAGAAACTAGCATATTCAGTACTACAATAAACAAAAGCATAATCTTCAGACATTTAAGGGAGGTTGCAAGGAGAAAAAAACTGAAGCATGTACAAAATCTTAGAAGGAAAGAGACATGACTTTATATAATTCACCAAGGGGTTGATTATATTTGGATAAGTATTTTATGAATGATAAACATTTAAATATTACATATTTTTAAAACGGTTTTTCTATTTGCTATTATTCTATTTGTTTACGGTTATTCTATTTGCCTTTATGAATATGATATTTACCCATAGTAATAATAATGTGTATCTGCATGAAACCAAGACATGAAATACATTTAGCTGTAGGAATTTCAGTACCAATATTTGGCCAGATGTAAATATCCTGCCAGAACTGCAATGTGAGAAAAAAACTAAATAAATGTTCAATGGTTTCAGGCTCTTTTAAGCAGAATCCACAAAAATCTACTTCAAATCAAAACGGAATATTTTCCGTAAAATTTTAGCAGCAGGATAAACATTATTAATGATTCTAAACTAATTGTCCTTAAGATAATTATAGTAGTATTTGTTTCTAAATGTTTCATTATCAAAATTTAAAGTTTTGCTTGTGCCGAGCACCATAAACGCCCCGATCTTTTCGCAAAGCATTGTGGGTAGAGTCTGTCAGATGACCCTCTCCTCTCCTGTGAGGGGTACAGCTGCTGTCACACACTGTTAGCCACTAAAGGAAACACCGATATTTACAGGTACGTCTGCGTGATTTTTGCTGTTATCGATGACTTTTCGTATTAAACCGGTGAGGTGAAATGATCGACGCAGCCACAGTGGCGCAGAAATGTCGCGTGGGGTTTCTGAGGTTGATCGCGTAGCGGCCACAGCTAGCGAGCTAATGGGCTATCATGGAGCAGGACTCATGGGGGGGTGGGGAAGAGACAGGTCCGAATAGCTTTTTCTCATTCGATTTGAAGATTTGCCAGATTTACCAGACACGATACCCACAGAAAATGTGTCTGGTATTTTGTTTTTTAGTAGTTTAGCTACAAAGTTTTAGTTTAGCGAGGAATTGGGGCTGGTACGACGAGTTGTTCCGAGTTTAGAGGTTAAACTGGGTTACAATTTAATAACAATCCCGTCAACTGACTCTAGGGTTTATTATTTGGAGTTACTTATTCCAATACCAGCCTTGTAACAGGTGGAGCATGACTTGACACCCGATTATAGTTGTTAACTGACATTACACGCTGCATGCAACTCGTCGTCTTGGCAGAAGCTATATTAGCATCAGGATTATATTATATCAGGATTTAGACACAGTGGATTGGATGCTAATTATACTGTCAGTCATTCTGAATATGGACTCAAACCAGGGCAGAAATGACATTTAATCTATGGTGCCCAAAAAGCCCTTGTAATAAATTCCTGTTTTTCATATGTAACGTACATTTCGTTTTTTCATTTCGTATTTTAGGCTTAATTTACGAAAATAGCCTCACACATGAAATATGATTTGATTTTTATAGATAAACTTAGGTTTTGCTTGTGCATAATCTCATAAAATGGTTAGTGTCTATAAAGTCTATAGGAAAAGAGTGAATCAGCTTAGTGTATGGCCAATCAGGCTTTGCCATGTGATTAATAAACACATTCAGCCAATTAGAAGACGTTCTTTTATTGAACATCTAAGGCTTAGGCCTTGACGATAAGACTCTCAAAAGACTGACTGCCCTTCCCCTTCCTGCTGGATCTTTGTCGGTTTCTCCGTTTTACTATCAAATCCATTGAACCATTTTGTTAATCATCTTGGGGCCCATTTGAAATTATTATTCCTTCCATTATAAGTGTTTACTGCACCGTTTATCATTGATTTATTCACACTGATGGATGAACCATTACTATTATCTGTTAATAATGCCATACATGCAGTAATGTTAGACATTAGGTTAAAATAACCGGCAATAGCTTTTTCCTTAATGCGTGTGATGAATTGCTTTAATTTCTTTTTCTTTTTTTAATATTAAATATAGGACAGGTGTTTTTAGGCTTGATTTGTTTATAGGGTTGGGTACAGAAACCCGGCACCAATATGTAACCGGACCGAATCAGAACGTAGATTTCGGTGCCTCATTTCAGTGACACTTAAATTCAAACGTGCTTTCGCGCTTTGGCTGGCACCGAGCCAGAGACAGACCTGTTCAGCGCTTGTCACATATCACAAATATTCAGTGTTTTCAAATACATAATGTTTATTTTAGGTTTCAGACATTTAAATGCACACAAGTACTAGCAAAAACACACACACTGATGCCTATGGAAGCGGCAATAACAATCCTTTCAGTTATAATTTGACTACGTGTCTTATTCATATCAGATACACATTATATACTTAACTATATAGTTTAGTCTATTCTTCTCCCAGTTCAGTGGTCACTTACTTTCATGTGTTTCGTGAGACGAGGATGAATTTACGTGATGTAAATCCGACAGATCCGAATCTCTGAGGCGCAAACTAACATGGCGGCGCCCATCACGCATTATAGATCAGCTAACATGATCATTATAAAGGGTTTTAAATGACAAAACACATTCACTTACATGTTTATTTGAAAATCAGAATATCAGATAGTTCATGACATAGTTAACAAGTTTGTGAATATTTTGAATAAAAAAGAAAAACGAATAAAAGCGATACATCTGTCATACAGCACTATTGTGGCTGCTGTGCGTCGTGTGAGAAGCATGACGCGTCGCCATGGAAATAATAAGGCGATGCGTTCTAAAATATTTAGCCAGAGAATATGGTCATATTTCTGCAAAATAATGCTGAACCTTGAAGCTGGTTTGTAGCAGACCAAGAATACCAACTACTGCTGTTATTACTGTAAGTGTTATTTAGTGTTAAATTAGGCCTATTGTAGTTGGGTTAGGTGGCTTAGGTTTTACTGTGAATTTATGTAAATTGTGTGTTGTATCTATTTATATTTATATATTTAAGTATACTTTAAACTTTTAATAAATTGTTCAATTTAAAGACTTAAAAAGAAAAAAAAAATTCAATAAAAAGCCATTCTTTAATGTCATCCACCATCATTTTGTGGCTTAGTATCGGTTTAGGCACCGGTATCGTAAAAAACCCAAACGATACCTAACCGTACTCGTTTACTGTGTAAACATTAGTTTTCTTGGTATTAGATGAGAACCAAACATTCAAGTCTTGTTTGTCTGTACTACAGCTGACTAATAGCATACAGCATTTATACTATAGGCATCACTGAGGGGGAAATGTTTTGGATATACACTCCATAATCCATAGGGCCATCTTATGCTATTGTCATACATTTACTCTGTGTTGTTCGTTTACACTATTAACATTCATGTTAGTCTGTACCAACCAAGCCTGCCGCACTGGTGTTAAAAACTGAAGCCAAAACGTCTCGATCGCCCCCAGGTGGTTGGTCCCAGTATAGCTCATAACCCCCGCCCCTCCATGTATTCTAATGGACGTGAGACAAACTAAACAATCAAATTACACTTCAAATAATTTTTTCCTAAAGATGGCTTCTGTCATTTTAGGCCGTTTTTATCACGATGATTTTAATTTCAAGTGTTCGTTTTTTTTTAAATAAGTTTGGTTTTAGTTAGTTATTTGATGCTATAAAAACGGGGGTGTGAGTCATGATTGAAAGCTGAGATTGACAGCTTCTCTGAGTGAAGTTGTCACTGAGGCACTAACAGACTTTATTTCGGGAGGAGATTGGAGCTTTAGCTTTAATTTCTACATTTCCATAACTGTTTATTTCACACCAACATAATGAGTTGTTCTGCATCTGCAAGAGTGTGGGCGGGCTTTTGATATTGCGCCTCTACTTCCTGCTCTCTACTGCGCAGACTCCGGTCCCGCGTTTACTACTGCGGAAACTCGGTCCCAAATCTGCGCAAGATGTCAGCGCCATATTCGGACGTTGGCGGCTTCACTTTTCTTCAGTGGAAGGTAGTGAAGATGCGTTGTCCATATTTTTTTACGGTCTATGGTACCAACAAATAAGGTTGGATATACACCACTGTTTAAGTGTTGTTTTTTTTTTTTTTTTAAATTACTATTATTTTGCAAGTATATTTTTAATTAATCAAAAGTGACAGCAAAGACATTTTATAATGCTACAAAAGATTTTTACTTTAAATATGAAGAATTGCTTCTTGAGCACAGCACCATATTAAATGATTTCCAAGGATCATGTGACACCAAAGTGTTGAAAAATGGCTGTTGAAAATTCAGCTTTACCATCAAAAATATATTACATTTTAAAATGGTAATATTGTGAAATATTATTACAATTTAAAAGAACACTTTTTAGTTTTTTACGGAGCCATGCACATGACATAAGACATAATATAAGACATAACATTATGACCACTGACAGGTGAAGTGAATAACACTGATTATCTCTTCATCACAGCACCTGTTAGTGGGTTGGATATATTAGGCAGCAAATTAACATTTTGTCCTCAAAGTTGATGTGTTAGAAGCAGGAAAAATGGGCAAGTGTAAGGATTTGAGTGAGTTTTGGGCAATGTTTTGCTGGGAAACCTTGGGTCCTGCTATCCATGTGGATGTTACTTTGACACGTACCACCTACCTAAGCATTGTTGCAGACCATGTACACCCTTTCATGAAAACGGTATTCCCTGGTGGCTATGGCCTCTTTCAGCAAGATAATGTGCAAAGATGGTTCAGGAATGGTTTGAGGAGCACAATGAGTTTGAGGTGTTGACTTGGCCTCAAAATTCCCCAGATCTCAATCCAATCGAGCATCTGTGGGATGTGCTGAACAAACAAGTCCGATTCATGGAGGCCCCACCTCGCAACTTACAGGACTTAAATGATCTGCTGCTAACATCTTTGTGCCAGATACCACAGCACACCTTCAGGGGTCTAGTGGAGTCCATGCCTCGACAGGTCAGGGCGGTTTTGGCAGCAAAAGGTGGACCATTAAGAATTAATTTTCTCGTTTTAGGCCGCATTGTACTACTACGTTCCCTTGTTTTGGTTTAACTAAGACTAGGTAACAAATTATAACAATGTGGCCATGATTTAGTAAAACGAGGGAACAATTATGTTGTGTGCTCGATTTACTTAAAAGGAGGGAATGAATTAGTAAAACGTGCTGACGGTTTAGTAAGTGGCCACGATATACACATTTTTTTGATTATACATGCCTTGGTAAGCATAACTTTTTTTATTTATTTATTTATTTATTTTTTAAAAAAACATTAACTTTTAAAAGTCCAAACCTTTTGAACAGAAGTGTAACTGATCACTCTTTTTGTTGTCGACTTAACAACATGAGTTCAGTTAATTTGTCATTTATTGTGCAGGTTGAGCCATGAGGCACCTGGTCTTCCTCCTCCCAGCCCTGCTGCTCTTGCTGGCCCTGCCGGACACTAGGGGGCGCTACAATGATGACTTTGATGATGGTGAGGACATCGCTGAGTTTGATGACAATGACTTTGCAGAGTTTGAGGATGTCAATGAGGACCCAGCAGTCGATGTGGAGAAAGAGCCCCCCCCACGGCCAGCCCCCTCATCCACACCAATAGAGGACGATGAAGACGAGGCCACGGTGGAGAACGAAGACGGCCAAGATGAGTTTGAAGATGGCGATGCACAGGTAAAGATGTGAAAAGCTGTTCTTATCACTTTTCATAATTCCAAGTGAATTAATGATTTAATCTGATCTAATCTGATCATTGTTACAGGATCAAGACATGTACAGCAAATATGACAATGAGGAGTTTGAGGGCTACGAGAAGACCAACCCTTCATTCAAAGACACTCTTATATACAGAGAGGTACAAAAGAAATAAAAAAATGCATTTGACTTTCACAGCCACTTCTGGTTTCCTCAGCTGACTGTGTGTACGTATGTTACAGGTCCCAGCACACCTGCAAAACAGCTGGGAGAGTTACTACATGGAGATCTTGATGGTCACTGGTCTTCTTGCCTATATTATGAACTACATAATTGGCAAAAACAAGAACAGCAGGCTCGCCCAGGCCTGGTTCAATTCCCACAGAGAACTTCTCGAGAGCAACTTTGCCCTCGTGGGTAAGTGTAACTCTCGCTCCGCTTTGTTTCTTCTTCTTATGGCGTGTTGTCTGATCCTGTTTTTCTCTGACTCTCGAATGTGTCTTTATTTTTAGGGGATGATGGTACCAGTAAGGAGGCCACCAGTACAGGGAAGCTGAACCAGGAGAATGAGCACATCTATAACCTGTGGTGCTCAGGACGTGTTTGCTGTGAGGGGATGCTGATTCAGCTTAAGGTAGCATGTGTGTTTGATCAAACGGTGTGTTTTCGCTCTCATATTCAGTGTCATCAGTATCAATTTTGTTGTTGTTCTGCAGTTTCTGAAAAGACAGGACCTGCTGAATGTGCTGGCCAGGATGATGAGACCAGCCTGTGATCAAGTGGTATGCACACATAAACTCTGATTACAAGTAGTATCTCAAATGGATGTTCAAAAGGCTGATCCTCTTAGTCTCGCTCTTCATTTTACGCAGCAAGTTAAAGTGACTCTGAATGATGAGGACATGGACACATTTGTGTTTGCCGTGGGGAGTCGGAAGGCCATGGCACGAATGCAGAAAGAGATGCAGGACCTGGTTAGTCATAAAGGATTTACATATTTTATATAAAATAGAATAGTATGTACGCTACTGTTCAAAAGTTTGGGGTCAGAAATGAATAATCAGTACTTTTACTCTAACATTAGTTATTTTAAAATGTAATAATATTTCCAAATATTACTGTATGTTGGATCAAATAAATGCAGCCGTGGTGAGACTTTTTTCACAAACACACAAAAAACTACCATCCCCAAACTTTTGATCGATAGCGTAAGTGTTTTAAAAATGTATTATCTTTTTTTAAAAACTGCAAATGTGTGTCTTTAACCACAAATTGTTATATGAACAACCAGTCAGTATTAATATATATTTTTTTTTTTATTTATTTTTTTTTTTTTCCCCCCTTTTCAAACCATAAGTACACATATCAGTTCTTGCTTTGAGTCAGAAAGCAATTCAGTGAGTTCATTCAGAGAAATATTTGTCAGACTGATTCAAACCAATAGCTCTTTTTTTTTTTTTTTGTGCGATTCATTACATATACAGTTTGTTTGTTTGCAAATCGAACTACACTAGTCTTGCTGTATTTATATTGTAGTTTTAATGTTCCAGGAACTGGTCTGGGCTAACTTTATTTGTTCTCGGTCTCTTTACAGAGTGAGTTCTGTGGGGATAAGCCCAAATCAGGGTCAAAATATGGCATCCCTGAATCTCTGTCCATTTTATCAGAGATGGGAGAGGTCACGGATGGAGTGATAGACAACAAGGTGAGAGCTGAACATCAGAGTCTCCCAGTCATGAGACAAACTGGACTCTATTGTTAACTAAAACTATTAAAAATAGTTTTTGTTAATTGAAATACAGCTAACAACATTAATATTAGATGGAAAAACTTAAATGAAACTTAGAAATATTAACTTGGCAACTAATTGAAATAAGTTTATGTACTAAAATTACTAAAACTGAAGTAAAATGTTAAAGCTAAATATAGATATAAAAAAAACAAAAACTAATAAAAATCAAGTCAAAAACCACAAAATCACTGAAACATTGAAATGAAAACTGAGCTAATTTAAAATAATTAAACCAAAATAGTATATAAAATTACTAAAAAACACTGCTTGAAATGTATATTTATCCGTTTTCACTTCTCAATGTCATGAGTCAGTACTTTAACTTTATTTTTATTGTTCTGGTTTCAGATGGTACATTACCTCAACAGTCATGCTGACAAGATTGAGTCCATCCATTTTTCGGACCAATTCTCTGGTCCAAAAGTTATGCAAGAGTAAGGCTTTTTGAATGAATTTGAATATTCTTCTAGTTAGTTTTTATAACATTCTTCCATTATGTTGGAGGAGCTCTTACTGGTTAATAAATGTTAATGCTAATGGTTTTTAAATTATTTTTAGGGAAGGTCAGCCCTTAAAGCTGCCCGAGACCAAGAAAACACTGCTGTTTACATTTAACGGTGTGTGAAATGCCTAATCCACAAACGGCAATTTTCTGTATTCGCATGACACTGAAACATTCCTCATTTATCAGTGTATTTATGTGCTGTGCTGTACTTTTACAGTGCCTGGAATGGGTAACACGTCTCCCAAAGATATGGACAGTCTGCTGCCTCTGATGAACATGGTGATCTACAGCATTGACAAGGTCAAGAAGCTCCGCCTCAACAGAGAGGTGAGTGCACGCGCACAATGTGCATAACATGTTGAATTAGTAAGGGGAGATAATGTGAAGCTTTATCTGGGTGTTTAGGGGAAGCAGAAAGCAGACAGGAACCGTGCTCGCGTGGAGGAGAACTTCCTGAAGCAGACTCACGCTCAACGACAGGAGGCCGCTCAGACGCGCCGCGAAGAGAAGAAGAGAGCGGAGAAGGAGAGGATCATGAATGAGGAGGATCCTGAGAGACAGCGCCGCCTGGAGGTGTGTGTGTGTGTGTGTGTGTGTGTGTGTGTGTGTGTATTAAAAAGCTGATCTTTTCTCTTATTGTGCCGTTATCTGCATCGATACAAAATATCTTCCCTCTGTAATTCAGGAAGCCGCCCAACGTCGTGAGCAGAAGAAGCTGGAGAAGAAGCAGATGAAAATGAAGCAGATCAAAGTGAAAGCCATGTGAGATACACACACTCTCGTTCATAGTCTTTAGAGGGAGAATCTACTACTTCTACACCTGCTAATATACACTCTTCTACATGAATGTGCATGTCATTTGATTGGCTGCTATCGCACCCATAGAAACACTCTGTCCAATCAGGAGAAAGCAGCTGGTTGTTAATAAGTAAATCTGATCTTTAAAAGACAACTGGATTGGAGATGGTCTGTTTGAACACGTTTTACTGTAGCAGTCATTTAAAGCATGTGTTTTCTACATAATTGCTTGGCAGTTTTTAATTGCAATAGGATCAAGATCCTTTTTTTTGTGGACTTGCTATAATAAACTGGACCTTTTGGGCCTCATCAAACCAACATGCCACTTGACTTTAGCCAATCTTTTCCAATTCAGTTGTCTCCTGGAGTTCAGTATGAACCCTCCAAAGCTTTGTAGAGAGGACCTGTGCATTAATTTCTACTTCATCTCGTGAAAGTTTCAGCTATGCTTCTTCTAATAGTGAATTCAGGGAGTGTTTTTAAAAGGAACTGGGTGAGTAAGAAAGCTACTTTTTTTGTACTACAGTGCTTCCTTACCCCTATTTCTAACGATTGCAAGCCTTTTATAGATGAGTAATAGGCACATTGTCATTCTTTCAGTCTCTTTCTTTTTTATGAGCAAAGGCCCACTGTGAATTGTCACTGTCAAGGCAGCACAAACTCCTTTATATGTATTTAACAGAGGTGACATTTTAATTTATCGCTAAGTTAATAGTCAGTCAGAGCATCCATGAGCTTAAATCATGTTTATCAGTGAAAATTGACTGTAATCCATTTTTTTCTGTAACATTTAATGAGACGCTAAACTAAATAAAACATTCTCTAAAAACATCTTTCTTATTGTCTTGATCTAAATGTATTTAAAGTGTCTATGTAGTTGACCCTGCAGTGTAATAAGCTTATAAAGCTATTTTAAACATAATTTTGCTAATTCGTTAAATTTAATAAATTATAAAATGCTTTTTCGACCACATTTGTTTGTACATTTAAAAAAAAAAAATTTTTTATCTTTTTTTTTTTTTTTTTTTTTTTTTTTTGCACTGATGGACCAATTAAAATGTGAACTAGAGAAAGCACAAAGTTGTTTAAAAATGCTGAAGAAAAGGGTGACTTATTACAGCATCTGAAAATACAAATGGTCTATTTACAAAAAATTTTACCTAAATTCTAGATGTTGATTAGTAAAGTCTGTAGATGTGTGCTTCAGTTTTCCAGATGCATACACTACTGCTTAATAGTTTGGGGTCAGTAATACTTTTTGATAGAAATTAATAATTTTATTCAGAAAGGATGCACTAAATTGATCAAAAGTGACAGTAAAGTGTACAAAATGTTACAAAAGGTTTCTATTTTAAATAAATACTGTTCTTTTGAACTTTCTATTGATCAAATAATCCTGAATTTTTTTACCACGACAATATTAACTGTTAACTGTTTTCAGCATTGAAAATAATAAATGTTTCTTGAGCATCAAATCATCATATTAGAATGATTTCTGAAGGATCATGTGACACTGAAGACTGGAGTAATGATGCTGAAAATCCAGCTTTGCCATTACAGGAGTAAATGACATTTGAAAATATATTACAGTAGAAAAGTTATTTTACATTTGAATAATATTTCACAATTTTGCTGTTTTTACTGTAGATTTGATCAAATAAATGCTGCCTTGGTGAACATACAGAAAAATCTTACCAACTCCACATTTTTTTAACGGTAGTTTTATTCAGATATCTTTGTGCAAACTATCAAGTTCTATGTGTTTACAAGACATAATTTTCAAAGTCAGGTTTATTTATTATTTTTCACCTGTAGAGACAAGGAAAAATGTGTCTCTGACATTTAACAAACCTTTATCACATGCTGTGCACTATATGCATGACATCAAATGTGTACTCTAAACAGCAAATGTTTAGTAAGTGCACAAGTTGAAACATTCCTCTGTTCAAACACAGCCAAGTTCACTCACTGGATTAATTTTAAAGTTAAAAAAAATCTACACATTTTCTTCTTTGTCTACTAATGCGGATGGAGAGATGCAAGAGTTGACTCACAGAAAGTGGATCCAATTTTTCCACTTCTATTTCAGCTGTCAATATTGCAACACATAGTTGAACAATGTTTAGTGATCACATCCAGTTTTCGTGTGTTATGGAAGAAGATCAGGGGTGTCACAAACTCAGAAATCTGGACCATAAGCATCAGAGGTAGAGCTGGACATGGCAGATGTTGCCAGTCAGCCTTCTTTACTGATACGTAGATCCATACGCTGATGTGAGGCAGAAAGTAAATTGATAATATAATCAAGCTGTTCAACATGAAACGAATAGCAGTCTGTTTGATTTTGTCAGGTCTTGACGTCTGACTGCCCTTTCTTGATCCAGCGGGGTGTAAGATAAACAGTACAACCACACAAAAGATGAAACTCACAAGGACTGTTGCACAAAAAGAAGCCATAGTCAACGGATGGTACATTGTGATATTAAAAATGATCATAACTATTCCTATGGTGACAGTGTACATCCAAACAAATATACAGAATATATGTGCGTGTATTTGCTTTTTGGAAGCGTTTTGGTTCACATACGCTACGGGATGAGCCACAGCTACATACAAGTCTATACACATGCCACTGAAGAATAAGGATCCTCCAATGAAACTGCAGCTGTGGAAGGCTGTGATGTATTCCTGTCCGATTCCAGTCACTCCACCCAGGTTCTGGGCGATGTTCAGCAGAACTCGGACGTAATAGAACAAATGACAGCAGGTTAGATGAAGAAAGAGGAGTTCGTTCTGGGAAGAGGTAGGTGAGTTTCCTGGACTTGAAAGTGTAGCACATTGTTTCAAAAATAATTCCACAACCACATAGAGGGTTATTGGACAATTGAAAACAAGCATTAGGATATCAAGGATCGTGTTGTACGATCCTAAGCAGAGCTGGTCGTGGGATGAAATGTTGGAGAAATTCCCATCTACACTCTGGGAAGATGAAGTGTTTGTTGTCCACATTTCCATTCTTTGTCTGCGTGAGAGAAGGAAAGTCTGATGTTTCTTGATGTGGGGGGCGGATTTTTATAGTACAGCGTCTGCTTGTTATTGATGTCTCTGTCATCCATTATCTGTGATAAATTTGCATTAACAAGGTCAAATGACCATTTGCAAAACCAGCTTATTTCCCACTTTTTTCCTTGGAACACACACCTGTTTCAAGCAAAATCATTTGATTTAAAGTGACAAACCGACGGAGCCCCACGCATGACATGCTTGTCGTGGCCGTGTTGTACTAATTTGTTCCCTTGTTTTAATTTGATTAAATCTGGCCAATTATAGTTCATAATAAATCATAATTTACTTATCCTCATGTCATTCCAAACCTGTATGTTAATCTTCAAAACACAAACTTGAAGGTATTTTTAATGAAACCTGAGAGGTTTCTGTCCATTTAAAATTCCAGGTAACCAAACCTTAGAAGATCCAAAAAGGCGTCGTAAAACAAATCTGTATAAACTCAGTGGTTTAATTCAAGTCTTGTGAAGACGCTTGATCACTTTATATGATGAACAGATTTAATTTGGGATTCATACACTCTCAGGGTACAATGGTACAAAAGCTGTCATTGTGATGGTACCCTTTAAAAAGGTTGTAATTTGTACCATTTATGTACTAATATGTACACTTTTGGTACTAATATGCACTCTTTAGGTACAAAGGTGTACCTCCAGTCAGAGCTTTTGTACCTTTTTGTTTTTTTTCTGAGAGTGTATAGAATCAATTTATGATGCCTTTATGAACTTTTCAGATCTTGAAATTTTTGGTTTCTTGGACTTTCCATGGAGGGACAGAAAACAGATTTCATTAAATATCTTAATTTGTGTTTTGAAGATTTAAGTTTTATAGGTTTGGAATGACATGAGGATGAATAAATGACAGAATTTTGAGTGAACTATCCCTTTAATTAAAACAAAGGAACAAATTAGTACAACAAGGGAACAAAATAACTCATAGGAACAAATTCTTAATTTGTGGCCACAATATCATCTGCTCCCGCCCCCATATCATGTACAAACCTGCTGAAAAGACCAGTATTACTAGTCAAAAAGCCTGCTTAGGCCACCAGCATCTTAAACAAAACACAACATCTTTTGGCAGATTGATCATTTTACTACCATGGTTCTACTACAAATTACTATAGTAAAACACTTAGTAAATCTGGTGTCAGTACAATTCCCAGACCAGAAAAATACACCTGCATGCATCCAACTTATTAGTGAAAAATCAAAGGGATTGTTACTGGAAGGCTACAAGTCAGCATTGTTTGAAAGATGTTCAGAATGAGCCAGAAAGCACACCTGTTGGTTATATTGACCCTCTTTTTCTTGCGCTGTTAGCCTTTGACCTCAGGTTGGGTCAAGAACATGACCCTTCACATGGGGATGTAAAAGAACAATATACAGCATTGACAGACTTTCCTCTGTCTTGTTCTTATCTGCCTATCCTTTTAGGTGACCCACACACACGGAGTTCAACATGAAAATAAGCTGTTTCATACTGTGACAGACCATGTAGTTGATTTCTTTCCTGTACATCACAGATGCAAATTGTAGGAAAATGACCATGACGCACTAAAGAGGGAAAATTCAGTTTATTACTGGATTATGTTTAGATCATATGGAAATGTGACTAAACGGGAACAAATGATGACATATTACTTGTAGGCTATTCTGAAATGCAGCCTGTGCATTTCATAAACCCATTTTTCATACATAAAATAACCACCCCATAACCATATCTATATATATATATATATATATATACAGTGGGGAGAACAAGTATTTGATAAACTGCCGATTTTGCAGGATTTCCTACTTACAAAGCATGTAGAGGTCTGTAATTTTTATCATAGGTACACTTCAACTGTGAGTGACGGAATCTAAAACAAAAATCCAGAAAATCACATTGTATGATTTTTAAATAATTAATGTGCATTTTATGCATGACATAAGTATTTGATCACCTACGACCAGTAAGAATTCCGGCTCTCACAGACCTGTTAGTTTTTCTTTAAGAAGCCCTCCTGTTCTCCACTCATTACCTGTATTAACTGCACCTGTTTGAACTCGTTACCTGTATAAAAGACACCTGTCCACACACTCAATCAAACAGACTCCAACATCTCCACAATGGCCAAGACCAGAGAGCTGTGTAAGGACATCAGGGATAAAATTGTAGACCTGCACAAGGCAATTATTAGAAAATGGAAGTAGTTCAAGATGACGTCAATCTCCCTCGGTCTGGGGCGCCATGCAAGATCTCACCTCGTGGGGCATCAATGATCATGAGGAAGGTGAGGGATCAGCCCTGAACTACACGGGAGGACCTGGTCAATGACCTGAAGAGAGCTGGGACCACAGTCTCAAAGAAAACCATTAGTAACACACTACGCCGTCATGGATTAAAATTCTGCAGCGCACGCAAGGTCCCCCTGCTCAAGCTAGCGCATGTCCAGGCCCGAAGTTTACCACTGACCATCTGGATGATCCAGAGGAGGAATGGGAGAAGGTCATGTGGTCTGAGGAGACAAAAATAGAGCTTTTTGGTCTAAACTCCACTCGCCGTGTTTGGAGGAAGAAGGAGGATGAGTACAACCCCAAGAACACCATCCCAACCGTGAAGCATGGAGGTGGAAACATCATTCTTTGGGGATGCTTTTCTGCAAAGGGGACAGGACGATTGCACCGTATTGAGGGTAGGATGGATGGGGCCATGTATCGCGAGATCTTGGCCAACAACCTCCTTCCCTCAGTAAGAGCATTGAAGATGGGTCGTGGCTGGGTCTTCCAGCATGACAACGACCCAAAACACACAGCCAGGGCAACTAAGGAGTGGCTCCGTAAAAAGCATCTCAAGGTCCTGGAGTGGCCTAGCCAGTCTCCAGACCTGAACCCAATAGAAAATCTTTGGAGGGAGCTGAAAGTCCGTATTGCCCAGCGACAGCCCCGAAACCTGAAGGATCTGGAGAAGGTCTGTATGGAGGAGTGGGCCAAAATCCCTGCTGCAGTGTGTGCAAACCTGGTCAAGAACTACAGGAAACGTATGATCTCTGTAATTGCAAACAAAGGTTTCTGTACCAAATAAGTTCTGCTTTTGTGATGTATCAAATACTTATGTCATGCAATAAAATGCAAATTAATTACTTAAAAATCATATAATGTGATTTTCTGGATTTTTGTTTTAGATTCCGTCTCTCACAGTTGAAGAGTACCTATGATAAAAATTACAGACTTCTACATGCTTTGTAAGTGGGCAAACCTGCAAAATCGACAGTGTATCAAATACTTGTTCTCCCCACTGTATATGAAAATATATGGTTTCATTTGTTTGTCTGATGCCTATTGAACAACCAGAATTCTCACAAAATGTGGCTTTTAAAAGCCTAGTAGATGTACTCCTTCATTTCAAGCAAATACTTTGGTCACAAGAGACTGCAACATTTTAGTGTTACTGATATGGACACGTCAACCTTATGTGCAAATGGCTGGTGTCGAATGACCACAAAATGGCTTTACTTTGTCAAAATGGCACGTACAGCATCAGTAATATGTATCATCAACCCTGCAAATGTGTCTAAGGTTTCCTTTACATTGAGATCAGTGCATATACATTTGGTTACCAAATTTGTGATCAGAGCAGAAAGCAGTTTTAAGGATAAGTTAATAACATTAGCTGAGATTCAAATGAATGGAAAGACTATCCACAGACTGCTAACGTTGAAACAAGCACAGGCTCAGATTAGTGTGTATTAGAATGCCAATAATATTCTTAATAAAATACAAAACTGCATTTATTATTATAAAATCTGCATTTTTATTATCACGTGTCTCTAAACTTTGCGAACAGCCTGGTTGGATATTAATAACAGCATAATGACATATTTGATGCCATATATTAAAGTTGCAATAAAACGGAAATAGTGACAGATCACTTTTTTTGTATTGTGATGTACATCCAAATGAAATGGATAATTGAAAAATAAAAGAATGTAGGGCGGAAACTTGATTTAATCCATAAATTTATTGCATTTTGAGATGTGGGAATTGCACTCAAAAATAAAGGCAGATTCATGTGAGCTTGCAGTAAATCGTCTTTAACATACATTTATAAAACAAATAGGGTGAATTTAGATAGGGTGAGTTCTCAAAATTTAAACAAACAGACTCGGATAGAAATTAAGCTGTGTAAATAAATGTATAAAATGTATAAATGAGAATTTAAATGTTTTTTGAAGAATTAAGTCTGTTTTGAGAGTTCATATACAATGCTAAAAATTGCTCACTGATATTAATCCGTCAGTGATATTAAACCGTTCAATAATCTCATAAACATAAATAATAATAAATGACAATAACATCAATTAGATTTTTTTTTATTACAGTTTTTAACCCTGAATTCACAAGTATATTATCATTATCAGTATATTTTAGTCTCTGGTGTGTATTTATGGTTGTTTTATGTGTGCTATTATGAATCCATGTGCCTGTCTGTTTATTCTACAGTAAGTGTAGCAGAGCACAGCGCCTCCCCGAGTGCATTAGTGGCTTTGCAGGAATACTGGCCACTGTGGTGGAGAGAGATGTTCTCTAGGGTGAGTGTACAGCTGCCATTCTCCTCATAGTCCACCGTCACACACCCATCCTGCAACTCCAGCAGCTCACCATCCCTCAACCACACCACCTCAGGGTCAGGGTAACCTGAAACACAAAGAGAAGAAGCTGTGACTTCATGAGAGACTTTGATGTCTATGGAGAAAGTCCATCGGTGTGTCCTAACCTGTGATAAGACAGGAGAGTTGGGCGCTGGAGCCCTGCGGGACGGTCAGGTCAGATAGAGTCTTACTGAACTCAGGTTTACACTGAAGCTTCAGCTCCAGAGATTGCATTGCTTTATCTGTTTCTATAACACATAATAGCAAGAAACTGAACTGTGAAATCATCCATCTCTGCATAAAAAAAGAGCATTTGACATCTTCAGCGAGACACAGTTGGCAGAGATGTCACAAGTCACAAATGCTGACATTGTGCGTTATGGTATTTTACAGTTGTTCCTGAAGCACACTGATTTTTTGTTTATGTTTGCTTTCTTTCTCACCATCTACAGGGCTCAAGCTTGCAGAAGCCTCTGGTTTAGACAAGATAGCCATCCTCTTCAGAGCCAGCAAAGCTTTGCCTGTTTTCTAAAAACAGAGAAACAAAACGATAATGAAAGAACGAAAGGAAGTTTGTTAAAACAATGTAGCAGAGTCCAGTTCACTAACATATGACTCTTATGAGTCAAAAAGACTCACAAGCACCCTGATATGTTTCAATCATTCTAGAAAAATCTTTGTTGAACGCAAAACATTTGCGAGTGAACACTGAACACACAAGCATCCTCTCATCCCATTTCCCTTAAAGGGATAGTTCACCCAAAAATGAAAATTCTTTCATCATTTACTCACCCTCAAGTTGTTCCAAACCTGTATGATTTTCTTTCTTTTTTTGAAGAATGTTGGTAACCAAACAGTTGACGGTTACCCATATTCTTTAAAATAACTTCTTTTGTGTTCAGCAGAAGAAAGAAATTCAAACAGGTTTGGAAATGATGTAAATGATGACAGAATTTAAATTTTTGGGTGAACTATCCCTTTAAGGGACTATTCCTTTATTCCGCCTGAAATCAGTCAAACTTTAAAGTGCTTGTAACTCACTTACCTGACTAGGTGTTGTTCACATAACATCATGCAGTAAGCTAACCAAATAAAAAAAAAATAAGCTAGTTAACTCCGTGATTACCTTCCACTTCTGCCTAGTGACGAATTTCTTCATCTTGTCTTTGGAAAGGTTTTTGGTGGCGCTGCTGGTGTTGTCTACACACGTACATGCCAACCAGGCATGAGCCAAGGCATCTTCACATGACATCCTACGCCTGTCAGAGGGTTCAACGCACAGTTATGAATCTGTGTGGACCACTGATCTATATAATATAGATCAGTGGTGTGGACGCATCTGTATGATGTGTGTGAGGGAAGTGAAGGATACTAAAGCACCTGACATCTTTGCTGAGCAGAGAGCTAATGAAATCCTTTGCCAGGTCGGTGATATCTTCAAAGCTCTCCTCATCAAACTCCCACTTCGCTGCTGTCACGAGAGCCAGAGTCTCTGTGTCACTTTCACCCTGGAATGGAGATTCACCGCTCAACCTACAGGAGGACAAAATCAGATTCAGATTAAATGTAATGGCATTATTCACCACAAGGGGGCAACAAGCGCCTAAGTGACTGGCAGTGTTTGTTCTCACAGGATGTAGCAGATGACACCAATGCTCCACATGTCAGTGGCCGGACCGACAGGCTCAAAGTTTATAACCTCTGGAGCAACAAATTCTGGAGTGCCGTGCATCACCTTCAGAGGTGTGTTGGGATCTAAGGTACATAAACATACAGAGTTATTTTAGGGTTATTTATATACTTTTATAGTTTTTTATTAATATTTTGAATGAGCTTTTTTTGTATTTTTTTTCTTCAGTTTCAGTAAATTTGTTTTGTGATTTTTTTTTTTTAATTAGTTTTTAAATATGAAAAATATTTTTTTATTTAGTTCCAGTAATTATTATTTTATTTTAACTTAAAGTTAATTTTACGTTGACAGCTAACTGAAATAAGTTTAAGTTTTTTATTCTAATGTTTATATTTTATTTTATTTCATCTTTATTTGAATTAACAAAAAATGTTTTTAATGTTTAGTTGTAGTTTTAGTTAACAATATTAACCCTGCAAACATTTCACTCAGAGATCCCTTGCAAAAAGTACTGTGTATCAACAACATACCATGGTAGTTACCATAGTATACCATAGTACTGAAAGATTACATGCATTGTACTTAGATGGTACTACGAAGAATACCATGGTATTGCCATCACTCATGTCCAGATAAAACATGGTATTAACATGGTATATGTCTAAAAACTATAGTTATTTTTTGTTAGAAATATAAAATCAATGTCCATTTAGTTTTAATTGTGGATAAACTGTCATCTATAGCACTATAGCTAATATTATTATTTATTATATTTTATTTTATATTATTTTATATTTTTACTTATATTAACAATATTTAAGTGGGATAATATTTTAACCTGTTGTATTTATATATTTCATTATATTTTTTTACTTTATTTTGTTATTATATTTTATTATAAACAAATGTATTTGTTGTTGTGTTGACCGTATCGTCAGTACATTCGTACCCAGCTTGCTAGCGAGTCCAAAGTCAATGATTTTGATCCGAAACCCGGTTCTGTCCACACAGACGATGTTCTCAGGTTTGAGGTCCAGGTGGATGATTTTTTGCTGGTGCATATATTGAACCCCCTCCAGAATCTGACGCATATAGCCCACACTGGACACTTCTGTGTGCTCAAAACTATCATCCACAATACGCTCAAACAGCTCCCCACCAGCAACACTGCACATACAGACACAGATTAAGCTGTTAGGTGCCAAAATAATATAGTGACAAACTATTGTTGCTATTGAAGTTAATGCATTGAACCTGTTGGTGTTTCCCATTTCTGTATATTGTTCTAAAAACATTTCACTCTTCAAAACACCAACATGCAAGATACTCACTATTCCATCACCATGACCATCTCAGTCTTGTTATCATATGCGGCGAGACACTGCACCAGTTTTGGATGGTGTAAGAAGTTCATTAGCTCTATTTCTTTCCTCGCAGCTTCTCTCTCCTTTGTCCGCCGGCCTTTGTAGAACTTTCCAGCACATACACGACCCGTCTCCTTATGGGTCATCCGAAACACCTGGCCAAACTTCCCTCTGGGAAAGATTCAGAATTAGAGAATGAAATCATGCATATAAACCCAAAGTATGTGACATTTAATAAATCATTATTTCTCGATATCCTAACTTCCTGTTTATCCAGTTCTTGAGAATTAAGTGAATTTGATATTTTGCCTTAAATCAGTATTTTCTGGGCTTCAGGAAAACATTTCTGTTTATCACCTCTTAATGTATATATATATAATGTATAATATATGAATTACAGGTTATGAGGGATGATGCAATTTCCACTGAACATGTACCAACCTTGACTCTAACTTAACCCGTCTTGTTTTTCTTTTTGAGTCAGCGTCTTTGTGTAAACATCACAATTTATCTAGGCATTTTTCTGAGAATCAGGATGAAGTACAGTATATGGGTTGTTTTCTCTTTTTGATGCAAGTATGCCTGTAGGGACATGTACGCACTCCTGTGTTTGTCTTGTGAACAGGAGCTATGAGGCCTGCTGAATGTGTGTGTTTGATAAGGGTACTTACACTCCTAGTTTTTCCAGGACATTATAGTGGTCAGAAAGTGTATTCTCGGTGTTGATGGTCACATTCACATACTCCACTGGTTTCTCGTCACAGGGCTCTACTTTGAAAGACAACATGGCTTCATTCACCGTGGGACCACAACTCAAAAACTCAACCCTTAGCTTGCATTCTCTTCGGTAATGACTTTAAATGCCTTCTTCCTGTTTACAATCTGGTTACTGAACCTTGTTCCCATAAATTGTGGGAAAATATTAGCTTAAAATTACAAGCCAGTAAGGTGCTGCATTTAAAGAACAATTGGTCCTGCATAGAAGATCACTAAAAGTCATCCAAACTTATTATATAATTTCAGAAAAACCTCACCTGGGTTGTCCATCCTGATTGGTTGGGACTCTTGGCTTGGTTCGCTAACGCCCACAGCGTTACAGGCCCTGACCCGGAAGCAGTATTCTCCCTGAGGCTGGAGTCCTGAGGTCACCCTGAGCGAGGTGCTCTTGCACTGGGCTGTGAGCTCCTTCCAGTGGTCAGTCTCACCAGGGCTTTCACGAACCTCCACCACGTATTCCGTCACAGCGCTGCCACCATCGTAAGACGGCCCAGACCAGGACAAAACCAGAGAGTGAGGGGAGAGAACGCACACCACGGGACAGGAGGCAGGAGGCTGGGGCAGGTCTGGATAAAACACACATAAATACAAATCACATCATCAAATGTTTGTACTATTTTCTATGAAAGTGTTATTCATTATTAAGTGTCAAGTAAGTTTTTTAAAAGGTAAAATTTTTTTAGGCTTAAATATATCAGGAATATTTTAGTTAAGTTACTCCATTTGACATAAACAAAATGTATCTTAACAAAAATGTTAAAAAGCTAAAGTTTTTTTTATATTAATAATATTTTTAAATTGTTTTGTTGATAAACGTTTAATCCATTACATGACTTTTTCCTTTTTAATGGGATTATTTAATTGTATTATCTAATTATTTTCTTTTATAGTCTCTGTACAGTTACACCACCTAGAAATTCTTGTCTTCAAGTAAATCAGAAATGAAAAACATGTTAGTCATAGAAAATGTTTTAATAACGTAATTGTTACGATTTGCTGGTTAGTAAACACTATGGCAAAGAATTCAGTATATATATTCTTTAATTAACTGACAAATAATAAACACTAACCGAACAATGTTAACGCAAGACAAAACACTGGGGAGAAGTATGGGCTTAAATACACAGAGAGTAATGAGGTAACTAAATAAACAACAGGTGAACGTAATCAGTAACTAAGGGAACAAACTGGTACACACTAGGAACTAGGGCTGTGTCCGAAATTGCCCTCTATACCCTTAAATAGGGCACTATTTGAGGGGACAGCCATTTGTGGTAGTGTCCGAAACGATAGTGGACATTATCGAGTGCACTCATTCAGTCCCACAATGCACCGCAAGAACGAGTGTACAACTGATGTACGCTCAACGGCTAGAGAATACCCATAATGCATTGTGAGAGTCGCACTTCGAATGAATTCCCGCGTCTGAAGAGAAGATGGCGAATCATCCATCCATTCACTTATTTTCCAAACCACTGGTTAGGGCTGGAACGATCTGACCTAAAATCAAAATCTCGATGAATTGAACATTTTACCTCGATTACGATTAATGAACGATTATTTTGCTCTTTTTTTTGCTTTCCTTTTTTTGCCCTCATAGTTCACTGATAAGGTTTGTACTGTAAATATGTTCAACTATTAAAGGTCTTTTCTAATGAAAAAGTGCATTTCTTTGTGATTTTAAAATACTTTTGAAAAGAAACAGCTCACTTTCAGCAGTTATTGTCTATTGGTCGTAACATTTCTTACAGATTTCTGTTTGTTGTACATCAGATACAGATAAATTAGCACAGTAGGCCTACATTACATTTATTTGAATTAATGAGAGAGTGATTGTGTGTGTGAATTACTATTAATCTCTATTAATTATAAAGCTGTGGTTTGTAGTTACTTCAAAGGTATGCCAATCTATGCTACAACGGTTGAGTTTCTAAGCTACTTTAGTGATAAATCACAGGACAGCGTTGACAATGAGTTTCTGCGCGTGATGTGCGAGCTATTGTCTGTATGAGTGTTGGTGTGTCAATATATCAGGCGTTAGTTCAACATAATACACATCCGATGGTCTAAAATCGCATCAATGTTCAAACGGGCAGGCCTTAAAACACATACAACTGACAGTTTTGTGAGGACGCAAGTGAAAGTGATCTGGCTTCAGGGCACGCGCGTTGTCAGAGACACGACACAACTCGGCTCTCTGTGTCACAAAAAAACTCACGAGCACTGAACGGAGATGTTTGCCATATTGTGGTTCTTGAATAGTGTAAAATCGCTTGAATGTTCAAACTGACAAGCCTTTAAACGCATTTAATTGACAAACTTCAAGAGGACGCAAGTGAAAGTGATCTGGCTTGCGCGCGCCGTCTGTGTGTGCGTGTAGCAGCGCATATAAGAACGGCGATTAACTTACCTGTATAAACTGTGTAAAACATGCAATTACCATAGTAATTCTGAGCATCCAGATTGTATAAACAAAGATAACTGCTCCTGAATCTTTCCGTGTGCCTGCAAACTGCACTTGATGTGACTGACGGGGCGGAGTCACGTGACTAAAACCGAACTAACTGACATGGGAAAATTAAGTCGGTTAGAGGTTCTGAATTTCGGTTTCGATTAATCGTCCAGCCCTACCACTGGTCCAATGTGGCTACAGTGTAATATCATACAGGTTTAAATTCCTTTTTAATTGATTATTACATTGTTTAATATTGTTTATACATGCTAATTTCCATGGCAGAGCTCAAGATAAATCTTTTCATTACTACTGAAGCTGCCAGTTTGCTAAGTTTCAAATGATTATTAAATAGCAAGCACAAGCTATGCAAAAGCAGCAGCCATTCCGGCGCACTCAGTGTCTGAATTCACTCACTCGTTTTTATTCACTCCTTCCAGTGGACTAAATTTGTGGAGTAATGTAGGGAATAGTGAATGAGGGTATAGGGGGCGATTTCGAACTCAGTATAGGTCACCTTACATGACAGGGGAGGGGACACAAGCACACAGGTGAACAGGGAAAACAGACCCAAAACAGAGCGTACACGTTACAGTAATAGATCTGAACTAAAAAAATGAGCATCACAACCCAAATAACTCAATGTGGGGGTTGTCTGACCTTACCAATGACATTCAGGGTCACTGTGTGTTGGGCTGAACTTTTGCGATCTCGCACAAATATCGTGTAACGTCCGGAGTCCTCAGGAAGAGTTTCAGAGATCACCAGAGAACTGCTTTCATCACAGGACTCTATATGAAACCTGGAGCTTTCCACCACCTTCAGAAAGACAGATCATTATACACCCAAACAGGAGGACCTGCAGAATGCAACATGTCTGGATTGTGTTGTGTTAGTGTGAGTGCTTATTTACCTCTTTTTTGTTACAGACCCAGCAAGATGCAACAGGACGGCTGCCTTTGAACACACACGTCAAACGGGCTGTCTCTCCAACATGCACCTCCAGCCGATCGAATGGATCTACAAACTGCACAGGTGCTGTAAACACCAGCCCATAAGAAAGGAAATCACAAATGAGACCTCTTTATTGTCTCAATTGTTTCTCCTAGACCTCAATGAGATTAAATGGAGAGATAAGGGAGACTTTTGCTTAAGTCTTTTACTTCTCAGGTTTTTATATAAATTTAATATCAATTCTAATATGCTTACAATTGTCTCATTTCATATATTATATTATATTAATTATATTATTCATAATAATGAATAAAAATAGACAGTTGTAAACAGTCTCATTTGAAAAATATCTATATACAACTGCAATTATTTGTAATTTAATTATACAAATAATTGTAGTGTACATTCAAACCATTTTGGCTGAGTGGCTTTCACACAAAACATTATTCTAACAGAAAACCAGATGACACTTTCCTCACACAGTTCAGATATTAAGATTAACATTTTTACAGGCGTTTAGCTCTGCCACCAAACTGCAATTATTCAAATCAACACACTCAAATAAACTTGACTGGCTTGATAAAAACCTGATCTGACCTCATGGTACCACAGATAGCAGCGTGTTTTACATGAAAGACCAAAAGACTAAAAGAAAACTCCCATCATTCAGTGCTTCAGTGCCCTGCCCTGTTACAAACAGAAGTACCAAAGAAAGTGTTAAAGTGATGCTTATAAACTGACAAATTCCTATTTTTATACCTCAGTCTGTTAAGTATTTGGGCTTCTTAAACTGATTATCTGTCTGTAAGGTATAAATACACAATCTAAGACACAAGTTGATGTTTAATGTTAGGCTTTATCGAAGAATATTGCTGTGGACAACAAGGATTACAGTATTTAAAAAGAATAAAGTCATGCTTAAGATAAACATTAGTAGCCAGGACACAAAAGACTATATTCAGCTTCCTGTTATTCTGTATACAATACTAACAGCTCCTGGAGGAGCCAGATGATCTGGAAGTTAAGATCAACAGAGTGAAACAGTCGCTCGGAGCTAATGACTCCTTTTTTGAAGCAGGTCACAGTGGTTACACTTTAACTTGCAATTCCAGAAAAAAGGCTTTAAAAGACATGGTGTTATTAGAATATTAAGAAAAGCAAAGCAGGCAAGAGTGTGGGAGGCTATAGATCAAATGGCCCTTAAGGAATGAGGAAGGAAAGAAAAGATCTTCACTGAAATATAGAAGAATGTAACAAAAGTCTAAGTTATGGTATAAAGAAAAAAGGATAAGAACAAGTAAATCTTTCGCCAAGGAGCAAAAATGTGCAAAAGTAGAACTGAAAGTGGATGACAAATACAATGGTGGTCTTACCTGTACCTGAGCTGCTTCTCCTTTTGACAAGCGCTTCTGTAACATGAAACAAAAACAACACACAAATATGTAAAGAATCAGGTATGTGTGTGCGTGGGTGCATTTGTGTTAAAGAGCATAGATAGCATAAGCTTTGCCTATCATATAAGGGAGGAGTCAAATGATCAGGTGTGCTTGTCTAAGAAAATATTCAATAGATTAAATAGGAAATATTTAAGATGACAAAACCATTAGTTATGGTAAATTAACCAGTCAGGAAAAGTCATTTTATAAAAGTTAACAAATACAACAAAAGTTGTATTTGTTAACATTAGGTAATGCACTGTGAACTAACATGAACAATGAACAATTATATTTTTACTAACATTAACAAAGATTAATAAATGCTTTAAGAATATATTGTTCATTGTTGGTTCATGTTAGCTGATGCATTAACTAATGTTAATAAATGAGACCTTATTGTGAAGTGTTACCCTTTATATATATATATATATAATTATTTTTTTTAAAGAAATATATTATCAATATAAGTTATGAATAAAAATGTAATATACTGAGCATGTAATATATGAGCTATGTATAATCATTACATGGAATAATTGAATTTCTAATGTGATAAATTAAAGTGCTTTTTAAAATAGTTTTAGACGTAGCTTAGGAAGTGACACCACCCTGATGACAATGACATGAAAGCTTCGGAGGAACCAGAAATAATCCATGTATTAAATTACATTTCCTACATTTAAATGCTTGAGATTAATTCATGGGTAGGGCCATTGTTTGTGACATACCTCTTTTGAGTGCCGGAGAGCTTGTTATAGGACTTCCTCTCTGAGGCGACTGTGGGCCTTTAAAAACACTGATGTCATCCGGGACGTTCTGAGTTGAGTTTAAGACCCCGTTCACCATGTCAGGAGTGTGAGGATGAGAGGAATTAGGATGTGAGTGAGACGTTTGTGTCATGTTGTTATGGATCCCAGCAATTGTTTCATAGTCTACAGTTGTTTTGTTAGAATGAGGAACAAAAGGGGAGTAAATAAAATAAGAGAGAGAGAAAGAAAGAATTACATTAAAGAAGGTAATTGATAATCCTGTCAATACACACTTCTGTATATGACGTAAACAGAAACACCTGCACACTTCTACCTATTACAGTGCTACTGTAGTAATATTAACTGCCCCCAATCCAGCTTAGCAAACCCATACTTTTATGGAATAGAACTATACACTACACAGTACACACTTTAGACTAAAGTTGAATTTGAGTACATACTTGCCTCTCACACACACTGCTGCACTGCTGGATGTTTTTCCTGCTGTGTTTTCGGCCACACAAGTGTAAGCCCCAGCATCCTCCGGGAGACATTCCTTAACTACCAAGCTCACCTCTCCTCCCACTAATGAGGATTTACCAAACAGCACAAACTCACCTGAAATGGTCATGGTACAAATGGACAGAAAAAGGGAAACCAAGAGAGAGAAGGGGTGACTTTGTGGTATTAAGAAAAGACAGACATTTGAGTCATATATATATATATATATATATATATATATATACAGTGGGGAGAACAAGTATTTGATACACTGCCGATTTTGCAGGTTTGCCCACTTAGAAAGCATGTAGAGGTCTGTAATTTTTATCATAGTTACACTTCAACTGTGAGAGACGGAATCTAAAATCCAGAAAATCACATTGTATGATTTTTAAATAATTAATTTGCATTTTATTGCATGACATAAGTATTTGATCACCTACCAACCAGTAAGAATTCCGGCTCTCACAGACCTGTTAGTTTTTCTTTAAGAAGCCCTCCTGTTCTCCACTCATTACCTGTATTAACTGCACCTGTTTGAACTTGTTACCTGTATAAAAGACACTTGTCCACACACTCAATCAAACAGACTCCAACCTCTCCACAATGGCCAAGACCAGAGAGCTGTGTAAGGACATCAGGGATAAAATTGTAGACCTGCACAAGGCTGGGATGGGCTACAGGACAATAGGCAAGCAGCTTGGTGAGAAGGCAAGAACTGTTGGCGCAATTATTTGAAAATGGAAGAAGTTCAAGATGACGGTCAATCTCCCTCGGTCTGGGGCACCATGCAAGATCTCACCTCATGGGGCATCAATGATCATGAGGAAGGTGAGGGATCAGCCCAGAACTACACGGCAGGACCTGGTCAATGACCTGAAGAGAGCTGGGACCACAGTCTCAAAGGAAACCATTAGTAACACACTACGCCGTCATGGATTAAAATCCTGCAGTGCACGCAAGGTCCCCCTGCTCAAGCCAGCGCATGTCCAGGCCCGTCTGAGTTTGCCAATGACCATCTGGATGATCCAGAGGAGGAATGGGAGAAGGTCATGTGGTCTGAGGAGACAAAAATAGAGCTTTTTGGTCTAAACTCCACTCTCCGTGTTTGGAGGAAGAAGAAGGATGAGTACAACCCCAAGAACACCATCCCAACCGTGAAGCATGGACGTGGAAACATCATTCTTTGGGGATGCTTTTCTGCAAAGGGGACAGGATGACTGCACCGTATTGAGGGGAGGATGGATGGGGCCATGTATCGCGAGATCTTGGCCAACAACCTCCTTCCCTCAGTAAGAGCATTGAAGATGGGTCGTGGCTGGGTCTTCCAGCATGACAGCCAGGGCAACTAAGGAGTGGCTCCGTAAGAAGCATCTCAAGGTCCTGGAGTGGCCTTGCCAGCCTCCAGACCTGAACCCAATAGAAAATCTTTGGAGGGAGCTGAAAGTCCGTATTGCCCAGCGACAGCCCCAAAACCTGAAGGATCTGGAGAAGGTCTGTATGGAGGAGTGGGCCAAAATCCCTGCTGCAGTGTGTGCAAACCTGGTCAAGAACTACAGGAAACGTATGATCTCTGTAATTGCAAACAAAGGTTTCTGTACCAAATATTAAGTTCTGCTTTTCTGATGTATCAAATACTTATGTCATGCAATAAAATGCAAATTAATTACTTAAAAATCATACAATGTGATTTTCTGGATTTTTGTTTTAGATTCCGTCTCTCACAGTTGAAGAGTACCTATGATAAAAATTACAGACTTCTACATGCTTTGTAAGTGGGCAAACCTGCAAAATCGGCAGTGTATCAAATACTTGTTCTCCCCACTGTATATATATATATATACACTCACCTAAAGGATTATTAGGAACACCTGTTCAATTTCTCATTAATGCAATTATCTAATCAACCAATCACATGGCAGTTGCTTCAATGCATTTAGGGGTGTGGTCCTGGTCAAGACAATCTCCTGAACTCCAAACTGAATGTCAGAATGGGAAAGAAAGGTGATTTAAGCAATTTTGAGCGTGGCATGGTTGTTGGTGCCAGACGGGCCGGTCTGAGTATTTCACAATCTGCTCAGTTACTGGGATTTTCACGCACAACCATTTCTAGAGTTTACAAAGAATGGTGTGAAAAGGGAAAAACATCCAGTATGCGGCAGTCCTGTGGGCGAAAATGCCTTGTTGATGCTAGAGGTCAGAGGAGAATGGGCCGACTGATTCAAGCTGATAGAAGAGCAACTTTGACTGAAATAACCACTCGTTACAACCGAGGTATGCAGCAAAGCATTTGTGAAGCCACAACACGCACAACCTTGAGGCGGATGGGCTACAACAGCAGAAGACCCCACCGGGTACCACTCATTTCCACTACAAATAGGAAAAAGAGGCTACAATTTGCACGAGCTCACCAAAATTGGACAGTTGAAGACTGGAAAAATGTTGCCTGGTCTGATGAGTCTCGATTTCTGTTGAGACATTCAGATGGTAGAGTCAGAATTTGGCGTAAACAGAATGAGAACATGGATCCATCATGCCTTGTTACCACTGTGCAGGCTGGTGGTGGTGGTGTAATGGTGTGGGGGATGTTTTCTTGGCACACTTTAGGCCCCTTAGTGCCAATTGGGCATCGTTTAAATGCCACGGCCTACCTGAGTATTGTTTCTGACCATGTCCATCCCTTTATGACCACCATGTACCCATCCTCTGATGGCTACTTCCAGCAGGATAATGCACCATGTCACAAAGCTCGAATCATTTCAAATTGGTTTCTTGAACATGACAATGAGTTCACTGTACTAAAATGGCCCCCACAGTCACCAGATCTCAACCCAATAGAGCATCTTTGGGATGTGGTAGAACGGGAGCTTTGTGCCCTGGATGTGCATCCCACAAATCTCCATCAACTGCAAGATGCTATCCTATCAATATGGGCCAACATTTCTAAAGAATGCTTTCAGCACCTTGTTGAATCAATGCCATGTAGAATTAAGGCAGTTCTGAAGGCAAAAGGGGGTCAAACACAGTATTAGTATGGTGTTCCTAATAATCCTTTAGGTGAGTGTATATATATATATATGTAATACATATACACTATATTGCCAAAAGTTTTGGGACGCCTGTCTTTACATGCACAGGAACTTTAATGACATCCCATTCTTAATCTGTAGGGTTTATTATGGAGTTGGCTCCACCCTTTGCAGCTATAACAGCTTCAACTCTTCTGGGAAGGCTTTCCACAAGGTTTAGGACTGTTTTAATGGGAATTTTTGATCATTCTTCTAATAGCGCATTTGTGAGGTCAGGTACTGATGTTGGGCGAGAAGGCCTGGCTCACAGTCTCCGCTCTAATTCATCCCAAAGGTGTTTTATCGGGTTGAGGTCAGGACTCAGGCAAGTCAAGTTCCTCCACACCAAACTTGCTCATCTATGTTTTTATGGACCTTGCTTTGTGCACTGGTGCACAGTCATGTTGGAACAGGAAGGCGCCATCCCCAAACTGTTCCCACAAAGTTGGGAGCATGAAATTGTCCAAAATGTCTTGGTATGCTGAAGCATTAAGAGTTCCTTTCACTGGAACTAAGGGGCCAAGTCCAACCCCTGAAAAACAACCCCACACCATAATCCCCCTTCCACTAAACTTTACACTTGGCACAATGCAGTCAGGCAAGTACCGTTCTCCTGGTAACCGCCAAACCCAGACTCGTCCATCGGATTGCCAGACAGAGAAGCGTGATTGGTCACTCCAGAAAACACGTCTCCACTGCTCTAGAGTCCAGTGGCGGCGTGCTTTACACCACTGCATCCGATGCTTTGCTCTGGTGCAACCACTTGTTGATGTAAGGCTTGGATGCAGCTGCTTGGCCATGGAAACCCATTCCATGAAGCTCTCTATGCACTGTTTTTGAGCTAATCTGAAGGCCACACAAAATTTGGAGGTCTGTAGCTATTGACTCTGCAGAAAGTTGCCGACTTCTGCGCACTGTGATTTTACGTGGCTTACCACTTCGTGGCTGAGTTGCTGTTGTTCCCAATTGCTTCCACTTTGTTTTAACAGTTGACCGTGGAATATTTAGTAGTGAGGAAATTTCACGAATGGACTTTTTGCACAGGTGGCAACCTATCACGGTACCACGCTTGAATTCACTGAGCTCCTGAGAGCGACCCATTCTTTCACAAATGTTTGTAGAAGCAGTCTGCATGCCTAGGTGCTTGATTTTATACACCTGTGGCCATGGAAGTGATTGGAACACCTGACTTCAATGATTTGGAGGGGTGTCCCAATACTTTTGGCAATATAGTGTACATATAATGTATATGTAAATGAATTGACTCGCCATTTCTTTTTTTCATTCACTTAACAATTTCAATTTACAAACTTAAAATTAAGAAACATGAACTTGCATTTGAAAACATAATTATATCTTCAGTCTATAGTGTACATATTCTTAATCAGACTCGTATGTTTCAAGTAGCAACATCAGTATTAAGAAAAAAAAACTGGACTCACCATTATGAAGCCAGGAAACGTTGATTGGCTGGCTCCCTGTGATAGTCCCTTTTAGTGTAATGTCATTTCCTTCATCCACTATACAGTCCTCGAGGGGTTCAGTGAAAAGAGGTGGATCCAGGCCCCTTGTATGGCTGTGTTTACCACTCTCTAGCTTGACAGAGGAAAGCAGAATGAGATTAGCTACATATATGTATTATACAACATTGAAGTATGGTTCTCAAATTTCATCCAACAGCACTAGGACTGTTTGTATCACACCGCTTGAATTTGCGTGTTCAGTCTGTGTCTTGGTGGTGGGGATTTATCAGCAATGCTTTCTGTTGGTTACATCCTTACACCAGTAACTGGCAAGTCTTCATGAGCGAGTCATTATATCATTAATTTAGCCGATTCATTCAAACACACTGGTTCATTCAGGTACTAAAAAATTTAAGTAAATCATTGAATTGTTCACTCAACCAATTCATTCAAAAGCATTCATTCAGGTACTTAAAAATAGGTGTGAAGCGTCTCTGCACAGGCCGATGACATCAAAGTACAGCAAGAGCGATTAGAGATCAGACGGCTCCGTATGCTTTCGAGCCACTCTCGGGGTACTTTGATTTCACACACTGATCGGTCTGCACAGCTCCACTTGAAGTCGAACACACCTGTTCGACTCATTTTATGAGTAAATCATTGAATCATTTACTCAACAGGTTAGTTCAAAAGCACTAATTCATTAAGGAACGCCACTGCTGAGTGTTGTTCAGAGACTCTGGCTTCATTTGGAAGTATTTTGGTTGGTGAAGCAAAAATAGACAAAGTAGCTACCAATATTGTGTTAAAAATGTACGTTTCTCAATATAACTTGTTTATTGAAATATTGCATAAAAACAATATCACACTCACAATCGTACTGTTGGTCTGAATATATCAGCACTCTTGAGTGTGATATTGCTTAAATATAATACATTTGCACTTCTGCTCTGTTCTGTTCCAGCTGCACATTGTTGTCACTAAATTGTCAGTTATGTTGTTAAATCTGTTGAAAGAGGAAAAATATTGTATATTATGTATTTTAGTAATTTAGTAATTCATTTAATTTGAAGCAGTAATATGCAAACGTTATAGTTCACGATTTCAATGCCTTATAAAACTTATCTTATGCAATTGTATCTTGTTTTAAGGATGTTTAGATATTTTTACTGCAAATAAGATCAAAATACTGATTAAGAACATTTTTTTTTGCAGTAATAAACAAGAGGTTAATATTAGACCTGTGAATCATGTATAGTGTTTAACAATAAGTTCACACAGGAAGAAACAAGGCTCGTATAAATGAAGAGAGCAACTGAAGAGATGTGTTTCAGTGAGCAGCTGCTGTATCTGTTAACATCCTCGCCATCACACCTTCTGTCTAGAAACAGTGCCTATTTTACATGCCACATAAGAATGGCAAAAAAGCAACAGAAGTTGTAATAAAAAATGATCAACAAATGAACAACATAACTAACAAAATTAGTTGTAACTCAAAAGAGCGGACTGAAATCAGATCAAAGTCTTGAGCTAAACTGTGATTTCATCTGACACTCCTCCAACAAACCTGTTTCTGTTTAAAATACCGCCACTTACCTTTTATACAAGGCACTGGGCGGAGCATTGTATAATATAATAAACCTCTCAAAAGGATGTGTTTGAACATAGTAACTTTAAATGTTGATGAATGGCCTTTTTTGTATTTTTGTGATGCTGGATCTACAGCAGTGTCTCATGTACATGTAATTGGTTTGGTCTTTTTAATGTCATTTAGTCAAAGGACACATGACATGTAATTTCGATTAAAAGAACAAGTCATTCTAGTCCTGTCTTAACAATGGACCAAACACTTTTGTTCTCACTGACCTGGTAGATCACATTGTCTTTTGACCTGTCCTAAAGTAATCCTTGTTTGTTCATGCAAACAAGCATTTTTACTGGTTGTTATGGGAACACACTACGTCGGAAAAATAAAATGGTGACTCCAATTCTCAGAAGAACAAACTAAAATGTTTTTAGTTTCATTCTTTGAGTGTGACTGTCATGTATCAGGTGATAAGATCTAAAAAATGAAAGGAAGGAACTGTTGTAATCATGTTAAAATGCAGTTCAGAGGAGCGCAGCACCATCAAACATACAGTACATGTCCCACACAAACCAGTGCATGAAACACAAAACGATTTGGTGTTCAAATTAGCAAGAAAGGAATTTCCTGCCAATAGTAACCTCTTGCCTGGTTAGTAATTCGCATCCTGAGGCAGATAAGATTTGGTGGGGTTCAAAAGTCTGAGACCACTTTAAAATATAGGATTTTAAACCTGGAAATTCACAGAACGGTTTAGGATTTTGAAACATTTACTTTGAAACAGAAGTAAAGCTAGGATGTAAAATTAAGAAGAAATAAAAAAAGTATTCATGTAGTAACATCTAAATTTACTGGTTTTATGTTTCTCAAAGATGTTATTTAATCTGATTAAATCAACCTGACAAATTAGGTTACACTATCAAAAGTAGTTTGTATGGATAAGATCCATGGTTCTCAACCAGGGGGGCGGGGCCACGAGGGGGCCTTAGCAGACCTTCAACAAACATTTATTATTTCCTTCAACAACTATTGTTTTGTTAAAGAATGTACAGTTCTTGAAACTTCTGGAATCACAAGAATAATTGTGGTTAATTAATTCCCAGTTTCTGTTAATAAAAAGCTTGAAAACAAAGCAGCTTTGTCATAATTACAGCAGAAAATATCATGGCCAATATGAAGGGTCTTCGGATATTATTTTGCACAATATAAAAATGTTGACAACCACGGGTTTAGATCAAGTAGAAATAGATCCATCCGCTATTTTTTCCAGGAAGTGATATTTTGAAATGCACATTGCGTTCATTGAAATGTTTCACTCAAAATGTTTTGCTGATAATATAGTTTGTAATTAAACATTTTATCTATTTAGAAAAAAATACAAACTAGTGGTCACACAATTTTGGACCCCACTTTATATATCAGAATATCACAAACACTGGATTGCATACACTGTAAAAAATTATTTTCATGATATGTTATCACAACTTTTTATATTTTGACAAATCAACTTAATTAATGTGGTTCAGATCTCCTTCATTGTATTAACTGAAATTTTTAATTTCAATGAACTAAAAAACATGAACTCAAAACCAGGTAACTTAAACCAGCAATATTTTTTTACAATGTAGTAACTGGTGGAGTGGAGTACTCTAATAAGTAAATATGCTTATCAGAATTCAGCCTGGTAGTAAAAAAACCCCAAAACAAATCCCTTTCAGACAGATAATATGATGTCCTATCTGTCGCACATAAGAATGTACAGGATTTCCCCATCTATATCTGGCTGAATGCAGTTGTGCAGTGAACTCCCCATCACCTGAGATTACAATCCAAATGCAGTGAAAGTGAAAACACAGTGCCTGTCTGATGAATGCAAAATGAAATGCTGATTATTAACCATGACGACTTTTTAGAGGGATTATCTTAAGAACAATACTTCCTGAGATCACGCATCTAACCACAAATAAAGATCATGTCAACCTCAACATGTTTTTTAAATCCAACTAATTTGCCCAAACCCATATACAGAAACACAAATAGGCTCTCTGGAGTATGCAAATACTGACAGACACACTCACAAACACTTGTGTAAATGCAAGATTCAAGAAGTTTCCAGACTTGCCTGCACTGGATGTCTCTTCAGCCTTCTTCACGGCTGTGGTGATTGTAGTTATGTTTGTGGGTCGGGACCCTTGTTCACTGGCCTCCTTTGACTGAGAGCTTGACAGCTGTATCCTGAAAGTGGACACATAACGTGGCTTCCCATCAGTGATATTCATTTCTCCTCTCAGTATAAACCCGTTTCATAAAATCCAAGTCATTTCCCAGCTTTCTTATCAGACGGCTCGTATTTTCCTGTGTCTCAGAATCTCTGTTACACACGCATGTCCTCTGCCCCTTGTTGTTCTCTGCATTCTCTCTTTAGTTTCTGACTCCTCCCCGCCACTGAAGCCTCATTCATTCGGTCTGCAGGAGATTGTCCTCTTGCTGGGTTCGACTCCCTACAGACCTCACCCACAACTATCACATCATTTCACCATACAGTATATCTTTAACACAGTTTCTGTTCACACACTGTGGCTATGGTGAGAGAGAGAGAGAGAGAGAGAGAGAGAGAGAGAGAGAGAGAGAGAGAGAGAGAGAGAGAGAGAGAGAGAGAGAGAGAGAGAGAGAGAGAGAGAGAGAGAGAGAGAGAGAGAGAGAGAGAGAGAGAGAGAGAGAGAGAGAGAAACTTAGAGTGGGTGATAAGAGAGAACATGTTATGTGTATGTTATATTTATTAATGCTTTGGAAAGGTAGACTATATATTGTGTCATGTTAGTGATGTTTATTTGAATCTATTTGTGTGAAAAGGGAGATAAAGATACACAAATAACAGTTTAGAAACAGAATCAAAGGTCAGGTATTTCCCATTCCTTTTCCCTCTGTAATTACTGTCATGTTATCAGTTGAACTTTGGTTGTGTGTTTGTTTCCATTGAAAACTGTGCTTGGATTGATTTGAATCTGTGTCATTTAGCCTGCAAGTTTAAGAACATTTCAAGAAGTCTTTTATGCTCACCAAGGCTGCATTTAAAAACATCAAAAACAGTAAAATAAAAAAATAATAATAAGTAATATTGTGAAATATTATTACAATTTGAAATAACTGTTTTCTATTTGAATATATTTTAAAATATAATTTATTCTTGTGATGCAAAGCTGAATTTTCAGCATCATTACTCCAGTCTTCAGTGTCACGTGATCCTTCAGAAATCATTCTGGTATGCTGATTTGCTGTTCAAAAACTTTTTTTGACGAATAGAAAGTTAAATGCATAAATGCCACTTTTGATCAATTTAATGCATTGTTGCTGAATTAAATAGTTTATTTTAAAAAAAATGTTTACTGACTGCAAACATTTGAACAGTAGAGTACATGAGCATGTAGTTACCTTTGATTTTTTTGACTGACATTATCTGATCTGGAGCAAGTTTCATTGATGTACAATTGTAACACTGATGGCGTGCAACTGCGAGTTCATACTGACATCTCAGCGGTCATTGGCTTTTGCTGGGTCAGTGTGAAAATGTTTCCAAACACAAGACATCTTGAACTATTGGTGTTTGTTGGGTCGATGTGAACCAGCCATTAGAATTATAGAGTAACATGTCAGCTTTTATGTAAACAACTTTTGTATTGTATGTAAACCAAGCTATTTTAAGGAGTGTAATGAACAAAAATCCATGTGAAAACCAGATTAAGTGAACAAAACTCCCGCTCTGTGTGCAGTGGTGTGTGATGAGGAGTTGTTTGCTTTGGACATGCCAGTTCACAGAGAAACCCAAACATCCACTAAAGACCTTGAATATGTGAACAGACTCATTTGGAATCAATCATGCGAAAAACAATGTTACTGTATGTGTATTCGAAACAAAAAAATAATACACTTTAAATCACTGTAACATGGCTGAAATATGTGCTTGTCAAGATCTAGAGGAAGTCCCAAAGCTTTTTTTGGGGGGTAGCGAGTAATTCAGCTAACTGTTTAAGGGGGTGTGTAATCAGCCCATCAAAGGTCTGTTAATGTTGTTATGGTTGGAATGCAGACAGGAAGATCCTGGACAATAATCCATGAATAGCTGGAAACAAAAAACAAAGCACCTGACAAATAAATATTTGACTCATAAGTCACACATTTCCTATACATTTAAAAAATGATTGTGAATGTGAATAAAAATGTTACACGTTCTGCTTCAAAAGTAAATGAATACGTGCAAATTAATAATCATAATAATTATATTATACTATATTATATAAAATTATAATTATATTAATACTGTTCATTATTATCAAATAATATTAAAAAACTCAACCTTAAAAAAGAATACATGTAAACAATGTAAAACTTGTAGACACATAATTTATTATTGGACCATGAATGAAATGAACTAATGAAAGAGTGTTTTGTGAAATGAACATGATATATGTATTATTTAAATGTATAAAAACAGTGGGCTTCAGTTGTTGCAGTAATCAACTGATACAACATTGTAAAATCCTGTGACTATCGCAGATCTAGTCCTGAATTTGAAAGCTTGTGAGACTCTTGTGCACTCTAGTGGAAAGAATGAGGAATAATACATGAAAACATGAGCGCTAATACTTCAAAGAACTGTAACCTTCTCATTTTAAAGTAGGGAATATAACTCTGATGTGGTTCTTCATGTACAAATCGAACCCTCCGGATTGTTATGGACGTTGTAGCTTTTATTGATTTTTCAGATGTATATGGGCTGAATAGCTAATGTACAAACCCGATTCCAAAAAAGTTGGGACACTGTACAAATTGTGAATAAAAACAGAATGCAATGATGTGGAGGTTTCAAATTTCAATATTTTATTCAGAATACAACATAGATGACATATCAAATGTTTAAACTGAGAAAATGTATCATTTTAAGGGAAAAATAAGTTGATTTTAAATTTCATGGCATCAACACATCTCAAAAAAGTTGGGACAAGGCCATGTTTACCACTGTGTGGGATCCCCTCTTCTTTTTATAACAGTCTGCAAACGTCTGGGGACTGAGGAGACAAGTTGCTCAAGTTTAGGAATAGGAATGTTGTCCCATTCTTGTCTAATATAGGCTTCTAGTTGCTCAACTGTCTTAGGTCTTCTTTGTCGCATCTTCCTCTTCCTCTCAAATGTTTTCTATGGGTGAAAGATCTGGACTGCAGGCTGGCCATTTCAGTACCCGGATCCTTCTACGCAGCCATGATGTTGTAATTGATGCAGTATGTGGTCTGGCATTGTCATATTGGAAAATGCAAGGTCTTCCCTGAAAGAGACGACGTCTGGATGGGAGCATATGTTGTTCTAGAACTTGGATATACCTTTCAGCATTGATGGTGCCTTTCCAGATGTGTAAGCTGCCCATGCCACACGCACTCATGCAACCCCATACCATCAGAGATGCAGGCTTCTGAACTGAGCGCTGATAACAACTTGCGTTGTCCTTGTCCTCTTTAGTCCGGATGACATGGCGTCCCAGTTTTCCAAAAAGAACTTCAAATTTTGATTCGTCTGACCACAGAACAGTTTTCCACTTTGCCACAGTCCATTTTAAATGAGCCTTGGCCCAGAGAAAACGCCTGCGCTTCTGGATCATGTTTAGATATGGCTTCTTTTTTGACCTATAGAGTTTTAGCCGGCAACGGCGAATGGCACGGTGGATTGTGTTCACCGACAGTGTTTTCTGGAAGTATTCCTGAGCCCATGTTGTGATTTCCATTACAGTAGCATTCCTGTATGTGATGCAGTGCCGTCTAAGGGCCCGAAGATCACGGGCATCCAGTATGGTTTTCCGGCCTTGACCCTTACGCACAGAGATTGTTCCAGATTCTCTGAATCTTTGGATGATATTATGCACTGTAGATGATGATAACTTCAAACTCTTTGCAATTTTTCTCTGAGAAACTCCTTTCTGATATTGCTCCACTATTTTTCGCTGCAGCATTGGGGGAATTGGTGATCCTCTGCCCATCTTGACTTCTGAGAGACACTGCCACTCTGAGAGGCTCTTTTTATACCCAATCATGTTGCCAATTGACCTAATAAGTTGCAGATTGGTCCTCCAGCTATTCCTTATATGTACATTTAACTTTTCCGGCCTCTTATTGCTACCTGTCCCAACTTTTTTGGAATGTGTAGCTCTCATGAAATCCAAAATGAGTCAATATTTGGCATGACATTTCAAAATGTCTCACTTTCAACATTTGATATGTTATCTATATTCTATTGTGAATAAAATATAAGTTTATGAGATTTGTAAATTATTGCATTCCTTTTTTATTCACAATTTGTACAGTGTCCCAACTTTTTTGGAATCGGGTTTGTAAATAAATAAAGATGACTGAAAAAAATGTTAGAATCTGTTCGTGACCTAAAAATGCAACACTTATGATGATTAATGATTTTGAAGGCCATTTTAAAAGACGTGACATGCTGTCATTTTATTGAAGCACATCTGTGTCTAGTCAATGATTCACTGTGGTTTATTTCATTTGTGCATTTAGTTGTATTTCACATCGTATTTCCTCACACTTGTCCTCAGAATCTGGATAACATACAGAGCACCGTAATTCTCTACAGCTGTCGGCATGTGCTAAAAATGCTCTGATTGAAGTTACTCGTAGCCTATTCTCTCAAAGTTTCAACACTTCAGTGACATATTCACCACAAACAAAGCAATGTTGTATATTTACTTGTGCAGCTTCCTGTGGTATATGGAATTCAGTACACAAAAATTTTCTGTTTGATCATTTTGATGTTGCTTTAATTTTCTGTAAATGTGTGGTGAAGAGATGAAATACTTCTGGGAAGCTGATGTGACCTGCGGTGTGAACTCCATTTAAAGCGATTTCAAAAACTTTTTTTTGTAGTTATTATGCATTGGGGATAATTATATTTTTTGAATATAAATATATATATTTGTACTTTTAAAAAAAATTGTTTTTCCACACTGCAGCACAATTTAGTTTAATTCCGTTTAAAAAGAATAAGAAGAAGAGGAATTATTTCTGGGACATAATGATTGAGTTTGAGTTTTATTTCAAATAACAAAAATGTTTTAATCGTTTTAGCTGTAGTTTTAGTTAAAGTGCCCCATTATGGTTTTTGGAATATTCCCTTTCATGCAGTGTGTAATACAGCTGTTTGTGAATGCAAAGTTGTAAAGTCGAAAGTGCACGATAAATAAAGTTATTGTCTCCCAAAAGAAAGAATCGACTCTGAACCGCCTGAAAGTCAGGAATTCGAATCCCAATCAGTTACGGCTACACATCACTAGCTAACACATTTGTATAATGCCCGCCTATGTTCTACATTGTCCGCCTGCAAAAAACTTGACCCGCCCTTCAACGCAGCATTCGCAAAACGCTCGCTCTTGAAAGATGGGTCAGTACACAGTTTATTTGGAACAGTTTGCTCCTCAGAATCACAACCTATAAGTATGAATAATTATTGATTTTCTACTGGGTGTTAAAAATACATAGTATTGTGTAGGTCTCTGGCTAACCGGCCAACTCACGTCATTACTGTCTTACTGAAATAGTTCTGCTAAGCAGCTGTGGGCCACTATTACCAAAAATTGTGTATTTTAATTCAAATTGTCTGTTGTTCTTAGTAATTTGAGTAATGTTAGTGCTTGGCTAACGCATGCGCTGTTATTGATACAGTCCCCGCATGTGCACCGCAATAAATTAGAAATATACACATCGGTTTGTTGATGGACACACACTTGTTAATGTTGATGGAGAGGAATTACAGTTGCAACATCTCATAATGTACCTCAAAATGAGTAATGTATCTCTGAGAAACTCAAGTCGTCCTTGTGATGGAGGTTCGGGTTGAATAACTAGTTTTTCCAATGTTTCGTCATCGGACTTACGCTGGGATTAATATGGTAAATCAACGCCATTGTAACTGTCTTTGCAGTGTGTACAATCGCTGAGCTTTAGGAAGCCTCTGGAGCTGAAGTTCAGTTATGGTAATGGCCATTTAGCTTCCAAAACGCGCTGTAAGCGGGTAGACCAATCACAACAGACTGAGCCATCTGGCCAATCAGAGCGGAGTAGGCTAGTGTAAAGGAGGGACTGAATCATCTGACGAGTTTTTTGAGAATCATTGAAAAATTTGGTGATGTGCAGTGTATATTATGAGAAAATGAAAGTGTTTTATGACCTTTGATGCATGTAAACCTGTTGTAGGAGACCTCCAAAACAAAAATAGGAACCTTTAAAATAGCATAGTAAGGGCACTTTAAGGATAACCCTTTAGGTTTGGTGCCTCTTTGGATTAAATTAAACTTCAGAGAGATACAGATAATGACATGACCAGCAGATGGCAGTACATTGTTGTTAACTCTACTGTAAGTACAGTAAGGCTGAACTTCATATCATTTTACATGTTAGCTATACAGTATTTTTTTATGCATGTCTTGAGGTGGGTGCATAGATGTTTTTCCTGTTCTCACTTCCTGTTCCTTTATTCTTTATCTTTATCTAACTTGTCTTCTTGTATTTTAGTTCATGTTTTAAAGTAAAAAAAAGTATGAGCTCTCATTTAATCAAGCAGTCAGACTAAACTAGTTTTACATTTCAGAGAGCTGAGAGTAGAGACTCATACTGTAATGCTATGTGTGTAAGACTAACCCTCACCTCCAATCTGGGGCCTCTCTCTGGGCAGGTCCCAGATGGAAGTGATTACTCTGGGAGGGAGAAATTACAGAGCAAATGTACAGCCCATCAACATTATACACACACACACACACACACACACACACACACACACACACACACACACACACACACACACACACGAGACAGGCAGACGACAAAGGCAAAAACTGCAAAACTTCCCCTCACTCTCTCTTTCTCTGAGTCAAACTCACACACAGCTCTCTTGCTGCCGTCATTTTGCCTCCAGCGGTACATTTCCGCTCGGCTCTCTGTCGAGACTATGCGACTGTGCGCTAGCCACCTTGTCTCTCCCACTCTGCTTTCAGCGAGCGAGCGTGTGTGGGTGGGAGTAGGATTGTAAATTCCTAAGGATGAGCCATGTTAAAGGCCTCATTCACAAGCCGTATTAAAATCCTGACGCAAAGTGACTCGCCTGTCAGGAGCCAGAGCTGTAACTCATTACCTGAAAAGATGGAGAGAAGATTCACATTACAGCTCCACCCTGAGCCCAAACCATCGCCCCAGGTCAGCTCACGCCAGTCTATAGGGCACATATCCACAATGCACTGCAGTTACGTCAAACAGAAGCTCTTCCTAAAGAAACAGCTACATTATGCTAAACTACCACCCAGCTTTCACAGCTAACTATCACTGTTTTTGCAAGACAGTATGATTACTGCAATTTAAACAAGGAGGACGAATGAAACAACAAACATTTCTGGTGGCACCATGCAAACTGCATTTGTGTGTGTAAGCTTAGTATGCTAACTTGAAAGCTATTTTAAATAATCTTTTATAAATGGTTAGTTCACCCAAATGAAAATCATTTGAAAATCTGGCATCATTTTATTTGTTACAAACCTGTATGACATTCTTTCTTCTGCAGAACACAAAATAAGATAATTGGAAGAATGTTTTGACTGTTTTTTTCCCCCATGCAATGAATGTCAATGGGGTCCAAAACCACACTGGCCCTGTTGACTTTCATTGTATGAACAAAAAAGCAATGATTTTATGAAAAATCTTGTTCACACTTTATATTAGGTGGTATTAACTATGCTATACTTAACTATACACTTGATACAATTTACTTATTATGTACATACATGTTGGTGCATTGTAATTATGTTTACAATTATGTGCATAGTACTTACATTTAATTATTAACATTTGTATTTCCACTGTTAAATTTACCCCTAACCGTAACCCAAAGCCTTACCCCAAAACTCTTACCCATAATCCTAATCCTAACCATACTTCAAACTCATTAGCAGTAAATGTGGGAATTTTCCAGAACAAAATGTATCTATACACTACACAGTAAATCCGTTGTTTAATGTTAATACATATAGATACACCTAATATACAGTGTGACCAAAATATTTATTTTTGTGTTTTGTAGAAGAAAAAAGTCATACAGATTTTGAATGACATGAGGGTGAGTAAATGATTAAATAAATTTCATTTTTGGCTAAACTCTACCTTGAACAAAGTCACCTAAATTTAGTAATTTTTGTCTTTCATATCTGATTTTAGATTGATGCTAGATTGTGCAAAACTCACTTAAAATTTACCTGATATAAAATGTAAGTTATGAAAGTATTTTGACAAAGAAGATAATTATCTAAATTACATAGATGTTCAATTATTTACTTGGATTCTGAAGTTGACATTGGATGCAATAATAAATATAATAATGTAGTTTTTGTAACTGATGGTTGTTTCTGCATAGTTGGCATCCAGCACTGAATCATTGAGCTTAATCTCTCAATCTCCGTTTCGGTCCATCTCAATCTTTTGTCAGTGCTGATCTTCAGCTCACAGACATGCAAGCTCACACAGAAGGCCATCATTATCCTCTCTGGGTGTCCTGCTCTGTAAATAGCCATCACACACAGGCGCACAGTCATAACACAGCTGTCGTCACTTTTCTGAACAGCAGCTGGTAGCAGAAGTTGTTGTTGCCACACACACACACACACACACACACACACCCACCCCCCCACCCACACACACACACACACACACACCCACACACCCACCCCCCCACCCACACACACACACACACAAAAACTTCACGACTTTGGCAAATCCACCCACAGACTCAGGCTTACTTTAAGACAACGATAAATATGCATGCATCCATGCAAGCTAGCACAAATGTACTCGACACACACAGATCATTTCTATAATTTGTTAAATGAGAACTTCATGAAAACTTTCTACTTTATCATTTAATGTGTCATTGAAATTCTTATTTATAAGTATGTTTGAATTTTGAATATTTTGAATATTTATGAAATCTCACTAAGGCTGCATTTTTTAAATATGTTTTAAAATGTAATTTATTCCTGTGATGTCAAAGCTGAATTTTCAGCATCATTACTCCAGTCTTCAGTGTCACATGATCCTTCAGAAATTATTCTAATATGATGATTTGCTGCTCAAGAAACATTTCTGATTATTATCTGTTGAAAATATTTTTTGTGGAAACTAATAATTTTTATCCAGGTTGCTTTGATGAATAGAAAGTAAAAAAAAAAAACAGTGCATCCGGAAAGTATTCACAGCGCTTCACTTTTTCCACAATTTGTTATGTTACAGCCTTATTCCAAAATGGATTAAATTAATTATTTTCCTCAAAATTCTACAAACAATACCCCATAATGACAACGTGAAAGAAGCTTGTTTGAAATCTTTGCAAATTTATTTTAAAAAAATCACATGTACATAAGTATTCACAGCCTTTGCTCGATACTTTGTTGAAGCACCTTTGGCACCAATTACAGCCTCAAGTCTTTTTGAGCATGATGCTACAAGCTTGGCACACCTATCTTTGGGTAGTTTCTCCCATTCTTCTTTGCAGGACCTCTCAAGCTCCATCAGGTTGGATGGGGAGCGTCAGTGCACAGCCATTTTCAGATCTCTCCAGAGATATTCAATTGGGTTCAAGTCTGGGCTCTGGCTGGGCCATTAAAGGACATTCACAGAGTTGTCCTGTAGCCACTCCTTTGTTATCTTGGCTGTGTGCTTAGGGTCCTTGTCCTGTTGGAAGAGGAACCTTCGCCCCAGTCTGAGGTCCAGAGCGCTCTGGAGCAGGTTTTCATCAAGGATGTCTCTGTACATTACTGCATTCATCTTTCCCTCAATCCTGACTAGTCTCCCAGTTCCTGCCGCTGAAAAACATGCCCACAGCATGATGCTGCCACCACCATGCTTCACTGTAGGGATGGTATTGGCCAGGTGATGAGTGGTGCCTGGTTTCCTCCAGACATGACGCTTGCCATTCAGGCCAAAGAGTTCAATCTTTGTTTCATCAGACCAGAGAATTTTGTTTCTCATGGTCTGAGAGTCCTTCAGGTGCCTTTTGGCAAACTCTAGGTGGGCTGTCATGTGCCTTTTACTGAGGAGTGGCTTCCGTCTGGTTACTCTACCATACAGGCCTGATTGGTGGAGTGCTGCAGAGATGGTTGTTCTTCTGGAAGGTTCTCCTCTCTCCACAGAGAAACGCTGGAGCTCTGTCAGAGTGACCATCGGGTTCTTTGTCACCTCCCTGACTAAGGCCCTTCTCCCCCGATCGCTCAGTTTGGCCGGGCGGCCAGCTCTAGGAAGAGTCCTGGTGGTTCCAAACTTCTTCCATTTACGGATGATGGAGGCCACTGTGCTCATTGGGACTTTCAATGCTGCAGAAATTTTTCTGTACCCTTCCCCAGATCTGTTCCTCGATACAATCCTGTCTCGGAGGTCTACAGACAATTCCTTGGACTTCATGGCTTGGTTTGTGCTCTGACATGCACTGTTAACTGTGGGGCCTTATATAGACAGGTGTGTGCCTTTCCAAATCATGTCCAATCAACTGAATTTACCACAGGTAGACTCCAATCAAGTTGTGGAAACAGGCTGTGAATACGTATGTACATGTGATTTTTTTTCGTTTTTTATTTTTATTAAATTTGCAAAGATTTCAAACAAACTTCTTTCACGGTGTCATTATGGGGTATTGTTTGTAGAATTTTGAGGAAAATAATGAATTTTAAATAAAGCTGTAACTTAACAAAATGTTGAAAATGTGAAGCTGTGAATACTTTCCGGATGCACTGTAAATCTTTTGTAACTTTAATATGTTCTTGCTGAATAAAAGTTAAAAATAACTTTTTAATAAATATTTATAATGCTTGATTTTCAATAGTCTTCTGTTCTTTCTTATTTGTTTTTTTCTAGGAGTGATGTCAGTCTCTCTGTGTCACATGCAGACACCTCAACAATCCCAGTTCTACACAGGAAGTAATTCTCGCAAAAGAAGGTGGAGGCAGGAACACAAACTTGTTCCTGTTTGTATATAAAGAGGGAAATGGAAAGATGGAGGGATGCTGATAGAAGCTGGGTCAGACGGTCAAGAGCTGGGACAGAATACTGTACTTGACAATGGCGGAATGTTTCAGTCTTGTGCTTCACGAGATCTTGCGATAAATGTTGAGAATGTGATATTGTTATTAATTTGATTCAACATGTTTTTGAGTTGAGGCGGCAAATACTCTTGAGTTACAAACTAGTTGAGACAGTGAAAACTTAACATGTTAAGCTGAATGAACAAATTTAGAAACTGCAAGTTGTCAACTTAAAAAAATACATTGAAACAACTAAACTACAAAATAATTTTTTTACAGTGCCTGCTTTCAGATACATTTGAGGGAATGTATGAAACAACTACTATATTTAACGAAAAATACTTCTGAACAGACAACATGGTTTTTCCAAAATATCTTATCAAATCTTATCAAATGTGAATGTGCACAGTCACGTGTGTGTGGTCCTGTTAAGCACATTGTGGGGAACAGATGTCCCCACAAAGATAGTAAAACCACAAATTGTTGACCTTGTGGGCAAATTTTTTGTCCCCATAAGGAAAACAGCTTATAAATCATAATAAAGGATGTTTTTTTTTTTTTTTATGTAAAAATGTAGAACGTTTTCTGTAATGGGTAAGTTTAGGGGTCAGGTTAGGGGATAGAATATACAGTTTGTACGGTATAAAAACCATTACGTCTATGGAAAGTCCCCATAAAACATGGAAACCCAACGTGTGTGTGTGTGTGTGTGTGTGCTAATCAGTATGTGATCTGATGGTTAGCATTCCTCTGCCCACTATTTAGCTTGTCCTTTCATGTCCTAGGGGAACAGATAAAGGCTATTTAATTCAACAAGCATAAAAATGAGTGAAAACAGACACACATCAGAAGATCTAAACCCAACATATTTTTTTCTATTAAGCTGATAAATGTTAGTTTTGTCTAGTTTCTCATTTGCTATGTCTGCTTTCTCTATCATAGCTTTAGTATGCATCATAGCATAACCTGTTTAAAAACATCTGCATTCTCAAACCTGTTAGAGTGAAATAAACAAGAAATTCTGAAAAATGCTTTGATCTGCCTGTGTCTCTAACAGAAGCTGTGAGTGAAGACAGAGGAAGTCTGGGAAGAGTGAAGATCAGTATTAACACTAAGCTAAAGCTTCTACTTTGGCAAACCATCAACATTTGTAACACATGCCAAGAGTGGAGCATATCTGCTCACTATTTCTCCACCTCTGTTACAGCAGGAACAACTAAAAGATCTCAAGTAAAATATTTGTCACTGCAATGATGATATTTCAGAATTAAAGAGAGTTTTGGGCCTTTTGATGTCTTTTTAGCTTTGATATCATTTCTATCAGGAAGATTTTTAGCATGGTAATGGATATGACAATGTTAATGTATTTGGTCTTGGCGGAATAGATCTGCTACGGTGCTGCTGAATTGCTGCTGCTGTTGATTATTTCTGTTGTTGTAGATTGCTGCTGCTGCTGATTATTATTATTGCTGCTGCAGAGCAAGTACAGTAACTTGCTACTGCCAATACATACACGACACGCTGCTGTGAGCATGTAAGACATGCTGCTGCTGCACAAATAGCATATATCAATTATCGTATAGCAGATCTATACAGGTGGAGCTGGGGAAGGTGGAGGGTTTTAGACGAACTCTGAAAGCGCACTGCAAATTGCTATAGAGAATGGTAACCTGCCATTTAAATGTTGAGCAGCAAGCTCATTGGCTGCAGATGCAACATCGACCAATTAGCTGTGCCAAGTAGTTAACGTTGTAATTATCATCAGCTTGCGTTAAAGACCCATCAGCCTGCGTCATCTAGGGTTTCATGACAGAACTAGGCATTTATATGCTAGAATACTCCTTAACTTTGGGATATGCATATATTTGAAGTATCATTTTGAATCAATTGGTAAAATTATAAAGAAACTTTGGTAACACATTATAATAAGGTTTTATTTGTTAACATTAGTTCATATGAACTGACAATGAAAAAGCATTCTTCAAAAGCGTTAAGGTTAATTTCAACATTTATTAATACATTATTAAAATATACAGTAACACTTTACAATAAAGGTTCATTTGTTAACATTAGTTAATTTATTAACTAACAAACTTACCATTAGCAATTTGTTACTGTATTTGTTCATCTTTGTTAACGTTAGTTAATAAAAATACAGCTGTTCCTTGTTCATTCATTTTATGTTAGTTTACAGTGCAACTAATGTTAACAAATACAACTTTCTATTGGAGGTATTCCATTTTCATAGCGTAAAAAAATTACACTACTTGAAAATATAGTCTGTAAAAGAATAGTAACAGTCTTGTGTCATATATCGTTGAAAACGTCTCAACTAGCAGAATACAAAAAGTTGCACGACCTAGGGGCGGAGCCCCTCGCTATATAGCTCAGTGCTCACTGTCAGAATCTTTCTCCTTCATGAAGCAAGCATCGTTCCCCTTCTGTGATCCGGCAAGAAGACATGGATGTCGCTCAAAGAGTGTCGCACATGCGGTTGGTCAATCAAGCTCCCCAACGTGCGCAATGCATGCGTCTTCTTTCTGGGCCGAGCCCACGCAGAGTCTGCGCTAGATGGGTCTGACTGTTCCTTCTGTGAGCAGATGACAGTCAAAGCCCTCCGTGCCAGGATTTCCATAATCCTAAACTGCGTTGTTTATCTCGTTGGATCTAAAGGACACCTATTTTCATATATAGATAGCCCCTCATCACAAAGGCGCTTTTTCTGAGATTTGCGTTCGAAGGCAGAGCTTATCAGTTCAAAGTTCTCCCATTTGGGCTGGCGTTGGCTCCAAAAACCTTTACAAGGTGTGTAAATGCAGCCTCTCAGGCAGAGTGGAATACGCATTCTGAATTATCTGGATGATTGGTTTATTATAGCCTAGTCTCAGGACGAGCTAGAAAGCCACAAGCGTCAGCTTCTGGACCATCTGAAGTGTCTCGGGCTGGCAATCAATGTGCAGAAGAGTATGCCAGCTCTGGCTTCTGCACATGAGACGTTTCAACTGTGGCTGAAATCCTGTGAGCCGTGCAGCGTGTCCTTGTGATTTGCGGGTACATGCGGATGCTGGCCCTCTGGTTTAACACAGCGATGTATGACCAAGGGGTCTCAATGGGAAGAGTAGTCAACAGAAAAGTGGTCACTACACATGCGTCGTTGACGGGCTGGGGAGCCCTTTGCGACGGCAGATGGCCTGCGGCATTTGGACGAGTGTGGAGTCAAAGTGTCCTATAAACTGTTAGAACTGAAGGCAGTATTTTTAGCTTTGCACCGCTTCGTAAAGGATCGCCATGTCCTTATTCCAATGGACAACACAACAGTGGTGTCTTACATCACCCACCAAGGGGGTATTCGTTCGCGTTCACGTTCGCTACAGAGGCTGTTGAAGACAGGAACGCTTATGTCTAATCAGGCAGTGCATGTTCCCGGCAGTCAGAACTGCGGCACAGATATGCTGCAGAGCCGGCCCGATTTACTGGGAACGGAGGCTGAATCCGCAAATGATTCAGCTGATCTGGAGTCTGTTTGCGGTGGCAGAGGTCGACTTGTTTTCCTCGTCGGAGAATGCGCATTCTCGCTGACGAGTGCTCCCCTGAAATGCAAACGCTTCCACGTCTTGCCTGTTCGAAACGTTCAAAAGATTCAATGACGGTGAGCACCAAGCTTTATAGTGGGGGGCTCCACCCCTAGCTTGTGCATCATTTGCCGGTTAATATTTCCGGCGTGATGCAATCCGGCTTCAGTATTTGTGGAAGGAGGGGGATAACCCCATAGCGTTGCTACACAATGTCTCGTTCCCTCCTCTAACGGAACAGAGGTTACGAGAGTAACCAGAGATGTTTTGTAACATAAACCTCCAAACATGATTAAAATCTATTTTCTTCAAATTTTAAAAGGTGTTTAGCATTTAGTGTGCCAATTTTACATAGAAGTAAGTGTTTGGTAAAGTTGCCTGCTGTTTTCATTATTGGCCTGCAGGTTAAAGGCCAAATGTTTTGTTCAACAGTTGTCTGTTCTCCCCATGATTTTGCTTCTTGTTTGACATAATATATAAGGTGGGAAAAGAGCTCATTACAGTATTGCTGAATTATCGCCTCAACCAATCACACAAAAAACATCATGGAAAGCGCACTTTACCCTCCACTCCAGCACCCATATCCAACGTTTTATTACTCCATTGTTTCGTTGTTACATTAATGCTTTCCTCCACCTCCTTCTTTGGTAGGAAAGGCAAGAAGGGATTTTCATCAACTTGAACCATGCTCAAAAATCAAGCCTCTAGGCAAGTCAAACATCTGACGCACGCGCACACGCACACACACACACACACACACACACACACACACACACACACACACACACACACACACACACACACACACACACACACACACACACACACACAGACAGACACAGAGATGATATAAGCTGTCACTGAGCCAGATTCATAGAGTGCAGTCGGAGCAATGTTCTATACTTGGCCACTGGCTCACTGCATTCCCTACTTTCATCAGAGCAAGAGAGAGGGAATTGGGAGTGTATTGCAATTTGAAGGGAGCATTGAAAGCCATATAATAATAAACACATTGGATTCATTATTTTCTGTATCCAGGCCAACATATTACCATTTACATTACCTGTGTCATATGTCATAAGACACCCTTATATCACCTGTAACAAATCTGGTACATCTGCTCTATCTAACCTACATCTCTCTGGTCTCCCCTGAGGGATCAAGGTATCTACCACAAGAAGAAAGTAAGTGATGACAGACTCTGCAGGAGTATCTTTAGAGAGACATGAATACCTTCTGGACAGATCTGAAAGCACTGTTGAGCTGTCAACAGTATAACAACTATCTCTGAGATTTTCTGAGACGTCAGCAATAAAATTTAGTTGGCTTAAAATGTTATTGAGGTGAGTTTTCAGCATTACTCAATGTTCTTACTCATAGAGAGTTTTACAAAAGAGACATAGATCTTTAAATAAATAAAGTACTAATTTTTATTTAGAAGCAAAAACATATTACCTTATTTTCAGAAAACATATCCTCTCAGATTTACTTTTCTTTAATGGTTTACTTTTTATTTTTACTGTTAAGTAAAACAATCTAAAAGGATTTTGTGAATTATTGCTTAACCCATGTTGCTCCTCTGTCATTTTTGACCGATTTTGACCAACTTTTTTTTTTGTGTGTGTTCATCAGAATGGTATGAAACTTGGTAAAGGGTTTGGCACTTGCTATGTGAACACAAAAAAAAAGGTTAAATGGTTCTGAAACAAAATAGTCACACTTGTACTCCTCTGGGAATGACCGCATTAGAAATGAATTGGAAACAAATTTCATCTAGTGGAAATGTTTGGTACTGCGCCCAAACAAAATCTTACTGAAAGCTCATTTGTTTGAGATATCAACCTCAAATTTTGAACACAACTTGTTTAGATTTTGTGCATTTTTCATAACAATAAACTTAAACTTCTATAACTTTTTTTTATAAAAATCTTTTAAGTTTAAGTTATATTATCACTTTTTTATATATTTTTTTTACTTCAGCAATAATCTGCCAAATGTCTTCTTTAAAAAGAGATCAAACCAAACTTAAGTCTGTGTTCCACATCATTCAAGATTTATGACGGTTTAAGTTGGAAATTTCATTTCCAGGTCTATGCTCAGAAAGTGAATAAATGGATTATAACTGCAGAAATATAATTTGTAATATGTACATGTAATACCATAAATTCCCCTAAAATATAGACCTTGTACATTCATTTCAATGAAATAAAACAATTTCGGTCATTTCTGATCGAAACGCGATCTGTGCTGCACAGAAAAAGGGTAACCTAAAAATTGTAACCTCTACATAAACTGTTAAAAAATATTATTTGCATAATTTAATCAACATTAATAACTTCATTTATTAACATTAATAACTTAATTTATTAACATTAGTTAATTAAATTAGTTAACATGAACTAACAGGGAAAAACACTTCTAAAGCATTTATTAATCTTAGTTATGTTAATTTCAACAATTACAAATACATTATTAAAATCAAAAGTTGTGTCTGTTAATATTATGTAATGAGCCTGCTAACATGAACTGCAATGAACAGTTGTATTTTTTAATTAAATAATGTTAACAAAGATGAATATGTAACATTTGTTTTGCTCATTGTTGGTTAACATTAAGTAATGGGACCTTATTGTAAAGTGTTACCTTATGGTAATTTATACCAACAAAATTTTTATGGGTTGAAGGTAAAATGGCTCTGTAAGGTAACAATTGCAGGTTACCACATTTACAGTGTAATGGGCTAAGAAATATAAACTTTATGTAAGATATATTCTCTCAATACGAAAAGTCAACTTTCTCAAGTAAATTTGTTGTTTTTAGATTCAATATTTTTATTGGAAAACAAGATAACAATATGGACTTAAAAAAGATGGGACAATTTCTGTACTTGTTGAGGGTGGATTAATTTTCTTTTTTGCCCTTCATGTGTGTAATGACATCATCTCCAGGGGGGGGTTGAATTACTATAGCTTTCAGGGGGATTCCAGTGTTGCGTGTGTGTGTACCGTATGAGCATTTGCGCTTGACTAAATGTTTGGAGAGATTACTCTGAGTTAGAGGACATATCATTTTACTGTTAAAACTAAACTATACCTACACACATTTTCCATTAACACACAGTAGCCGCTGGGCTTTCTAGTTCGATATTATACTATTTGAGGTATCTGCACCCTCCAGGATTATGTGTGTGTGTTTAAATGTAATGGAGACTGTGTAAAGCATCAGTTCTCAGCTGGTGGGCTGTGACCAAACATGGTTTATGCTGAATACAATGTGTCTTGCGGTGAATTGTTAGCTGCATTTCAGGGGGTTATATAAATAAATGTCAATGTTTGACATTTAGAAACTTTTGTTACTTTTGTACATTAAACAATTTTGGTTTGGTCGTCATTTGATGTCCATTGTAAAGTCTGAGTCCTGAAGCAAAATCAGTTGAGTATTACATTTTGTAGACGACACGATTTTGTTAACATACAGATGAATGTTTGTTAGAACAAGCTAAAATATATATTAAAAAATATATATATTTGGACTGTATGTACAGTATAATATCATAATGACTATTCATTCAGAAAGTAGATGCTTACAAGATGTATTTGCAGTTATTTTGGATACTTTTTTGGTAATTTTGAGGCTTAAGCTTAGCATTACCTGTGCTTTCTCAGCTGATGTAATGTACATGTTATTCTTTAGTTGCTTTAGCATCTGCTGAGAACACGAATACATAGTTAGTTGACATGAAATACTTTTAGAACTTTGACATGCTAAAGCTATTTTAAACAGCATTTTATACACATATTATATATGTTTAAAGAGAAATAATACTTTTATTCAGCAATAGGATGCATTAAACTGTTCAAAAGTGGCAATAAAGACATTTATAATTTTACATAATAAATGCAGTTCAGAATCCTGTAAAACAGTGTCACGGTTTCCACAACAACAAAAAACTGCATTCAAATGTGATATTAATACAAAATGTTTCTTGAGCAGCAAATCATCGTATTATAATGATTTCTGAAGGATCATGTGACACTGACGCCTGGAGTAATGATTTGCCAACACAGGAATAAATTACATTTTAAAATATATTACAATAGAAAAGTTATTTTAAATTGTAATATTATTTCACAAAATTGCTGTTTTTACTGAATTTTTTATCAAATAAATGCAGCCTTGGTGAGCATAAAGAGACTTTCAAAAAAAAAAAGTCAATGAGATTGGCATATATTTAAATGAACTTTCCCTTATACAGTCACATAAATGTTATTTCTCATGGACATTTATTTTATGTATTTTATCCTATTCTATTATTAAATTCTAGGGGGTACAAATTTAGTGAAAATAAAAACGGGGTATGAAGTACACACACAGAAAGATGTGCGTCTTAAATGAGTAAGATATGGCATAAAGGGGGAACTAAGGCAAACATTGTATGAAGGGCTGAGCATGAAATTGGCTGCCCAGGGGCATGCATTAGATTAGAAACCTAAGCTCACAAACATACACCCACAGGCTAAAGCAAAGAAGACATGAAGGTTAGTGGAATAAAAACCTGCACCGTAGAAAAGCTTTGCATTGATCATATACAGACTATTACACTCCACCATTTTGGTAAAGCAAGCTGGTTTGTGACGTACATACACACACACACACACACAATCATTTCATCATGTGCTTTCCATTTTCCCCCCGCATGCCTCAGCTCTCAGGACCATGCCAGAACCATTTGCTCCTCAACGGCTGCCTGCTTCACACCACAATCAAAAAAATACAGCACTCTCGCTGATTCACATACAACCATTCCAAACTCTGGTTTTAGGAAAGTGTGTGTGGACAGAGTCTTAAGATCCGGGAGATATAGAAGAATATGAACATCAAGACATATACTACATATTTTAATATCGGTTAATTAAAGCAATAACTTCTATGACAAATCTATATGCTTAAAGTGATAGTTTATGCAAAAATGAAAATGTTGTTATCATTTACTCACCCTCAGGTCATTCAAAACCTGTCTTTTCTTTTTTTGAAAAACAGTTTTTGTCAATACAATGCTTAGACAAAGAAAAAAAACAACAGCACACATTTTCAAAATATCCATAGAATATTCCATAGAATACAAAGTCATACAGGTTTGGAACAACATGAGGGTGAGTAAATGATGACATAATATTCATTTTTGGTGAACTGTTCCTTTAAATCTATAACACACATCATGAGAAAGGTTTTTCTTTCACTTTTGGACTAAAAGTTTTCAGAGGGAAAAGAAGAAGTATTATGTACAGAATCTTTAATTCGAAACAGAGAGACAAACATGAATATAGAAGATATGAGAGAGAGACTAGTGGCTACAAATTCTAAATATATCAAACGTTGAAAACACAACAACATAGATCTGCATAAATACAAATATATAATAATGTTCAAATACAGATTTTTACAAATATTATGTACAGTTTTAATAACATTTGACACAACTGCCTGCCGTATTAGATGACAACTTTTCGAGCTCTCCTCCCCCCTCGGCTCTCTTTGCACTGTCGTTTGTTGAATTCCCAGCTGGTATCTCACTTTTCAAGTTGAGTTTTTATGGCCAGCAGCTTATGAGAAAAAACAGGGGTGCAACAGAATGGGGGAGGAAAACATTTCTGCACTTGGTATCAAATTGGCTGTGTTTGTTTGGGGAAGCCAAGTGGTTCACATCCCATTTCTCTTTCCACTTGAAAGTCCCTGACAGTCTGAAAATAGACAAATATAATTGCTTTCAAAATACTGACAATCGAAGGCACTTTATGATTTTTTCTTTTTTGAAAACTCAAATCAGTTATTGCAAGAAGATGTGGACCACATTCTCCCGTTTCATACAGTGGTCTCCCCTTGCCCGCCACTGGTCAAACGCGTGTAGAACTTCCTCCAAGAGTGCAGCGTCTTTCCCGACCAGATCCAGAATCCCGAAGTGATCCCTACAATGAGAGTCATTAGGTACTTGATCATGAAGACGGTGAAGTCGGGGGTCATGTGAGGAGCGGGCTGCATGGGGCAGGGGATGGCTAGACTCTTACAGTTCGTACTGATCCAGCTCTTCTCCCAGTGCTGCCTGAAGGCCTGCTCATAAAAAAAGCAGGCAATGACGATGGTGGCCGGGACGGTGTAGAGAACCGAGAAGACGCCTATGCGGACCATCAATCGCTCCAGCTTCTCGGTCTTGGTGCCGTCGTGCTTCATGATGGTGCGGATGCGGAACAGCGACACGAAGCCGGCGAGCAGGAACGAGGTGCCGATGAAGAGGTAGATGAAGAGGGGGGCCAACACAAAGCCCCTCAAGGGATCCAGATTATTCAGGCCCACAAAGCAGACGCCACTTAACACGTCTCCATCAATCTGCCCCATGGCAAGGATGCTAATAGTCTTTATGGCCGGAACGGCCCAGGCAGCCAGGTGAAAGTACTGTGAATTGGCTTCAATAGCCTCATGGCCCCATTTCATACCCGCCGCCAGGAACCAGGTGAGAGACAGGATGACCCACCAGATCGAAGAAGCCATGCTAAAGAAATACAGCATCATGAACAGAATCGTACACCCTTCCTTCTTCGTACCTTGAACGATGGTTTTATAGCTGTCGGGAAAAAAGCTCTCATTGCACACAACTTTATCCCCAAGAAAGTAGCCAGCAATATATGCAATGGACACCATGGTATAGCAGCCAGACAGAAAGATAATGGGACGCTCGGGGTACTTAAACCGTTCCATGTCCACTAAATATGTGGTTACAGTGAAAAAAGTGGACGCACAGCAAAGAGAGGACCAGATAAGGATCCAAATCCGAGCGAATTCAATCTCCTGGTCTGTGAAGAACATATAGGCCCCATGTGTTCTAGAGGACTCGCACGGAGCACCACAATCCAGCTCGCCCAGGAACTTATAACTGAGGTAGGATGGCACCTTGAGCACTGATGGGCAGCGGAACGGTTTGTCCGGCGAAGAGTACAAATGAACGCCCGGCGTTCCTGGAACGGGCATATGAACGGGCGCCACCGTGGCCGTGGAGTCGTTTTGGCCCACGCAGATGTGTCCGTCTCCCAGCACCGGGAAATGTTCGCATCTCAGCCGCTCTGGCCACTGAAAGCCAAACTTGTTCATGAGGGCCTCGCAGCCGTGCTTTGCCCTCTCGCAAATGGAGCGGCATGGCGGGATGGCTTTCTCCAAAACTGTGCACACTGGCGCGTACATGGAGCACAGAAAGAATTTAAGTTCAGGCGAGCACTGTACCTTGACCAGCGGGTAAAACTGATGGACCTCCAGCCCGGCATCCTCTTGGTTGTAGTGTCCGACCAGGTTTGGCATTATGGTTTGGTTATAGGCGATGTCCGTGCACAGGGGGATGGTTATGGGCTGACAGAAGCCGTGGTCGGGGACGGCTATTCCATTATCTCCGTGATACTGTCCAGACGCCACGAAACAGCACGGCAACATCAGTGCCAAAAACACACACAAACTTCCACTCGCCTGCATTGTCCCGGAAAGTTCCGCCTAACTTTCACTGAATACAATGTGAGTCCACAAACTATGCTTTTGGCGGCATATTATTTACTAATCGAAAACAAAAAGTCTCGATAAACTCACGAACTAGTGTAAATCGCATACTTTGCCAGGAATATCTATTGCGCGCAGGAGCGACTGCATGACTTTTCCCCCTTTGTCCGTCAGACTGTTTCAAGCTCCCCCTGGGCTGCCTGTTGCTGACTTTGAAGGGAGTATAAGAAGGAGGAGGGATTTCGGGGGTCTTGAAACAGATTTTTACCCTAAACCCCCATCACAATGTCTTCAGACCAGACCAATTGAATCGCTGAAGACCCATATCAACACCATATGCCATTAGTCATCTGAAAACGAAGAGCATTTTTCTCCCCGTTTTATTTGTGTAGGAAGTTGGTATAGAGAAATGAGAGAACGTGAACTTGTAAATCACCTTTTCTAAAAAAAAAAATATCCATCTAAAAATCTATCTAAAAATCTATCTATCTATCTATCTATCTATCTATCTATCTATCTATCTATCTATCTATCTATCTATCTATCTATCTATAATGTGGCTGATGGGTAGTGGCGACATCTTGTGGCTTTGTGTTGTCAGTAACATTCATCGTACGTTATCGCCTTTTGAGCTTATTTTTTTAATTAAAATATTTCACATTCATAAGTATAAAATCAAAAGGTTAGTAATATTGATAATAGTGATAATAATAGTGACACCGAGGATAAGAATATACAAACAAATGCATGAAGCATGTATTTATAATTTTAAAACTCGAGGCACTAAAATACAGGCACTAAAATACAGTTCATGTAATTTCTTCTGTGTTCAAGGAGAAAATATTACTGCGTTGCTATGCGTGACTCCAACTCTGCACCTGACCATTTGGTTGATTCTGATTGGCTAATTGAAGCCGGTTTAGCCAATAGAACTGTGGGATCGAGACCGCAAACGCTTCGCGGGTACATTGGTGAAGAGACACTGGCGAGGTTGCGCGAGCTTCTCCGACAAATTTACGTAAAAGAGATTGGCCCGTCGTGGGGTTGACGTCTTTAATTTTTTTCTCACAATAAATCATCTGACTAATTAGAACAATCGTGAACAATATATATTTATTATTTATATCGTAAGTAATTTATAGAGAGAGGCCCCCTGCCAGCAGAGTTCATTGCCAATGGAGGTAAGAGCTTGTTGTTCTGAGGAAAAACTTTTGGCTAGTTCACTTTTTCTGTCTGCTTGTTAAATTAACTTGGTTACCGACCGAATACAGATTACGGAGTGTACACATACATTACCCAATTAAAATATTTATTAGCACAGTAAGAATAATAATAGGCAATGATATCGAGTCATGTTTAACTATAAGGAGAACAGATATGTCGTATCACCAGGCGAAAGAAAATCCGCAGAAGGCCTCATTTGACTAGATTTAATGTAAAAAAAGTCACTTGGCACGTGTTGATAATTATATACATACAGTATATCATGAAAATGTGCGTGTTTTTTGTCATTTTTGACATTTTCATATAGTATAATTTTAAACTTATGCGTTATTAAATAATACTTACCTTTACATTAGCACATCATTCATATTAATATAATTTTCTCCCGTGTTTAAGGTTAATAATGAAGTGAAAAACAAAATCAATGTGGATACAAATGGAGCAAGAACGGTCTTTGGGCGATTTCATAGTTCAGTTCCAGACTCCTACTTTTCCACCTACAAGCCCCAGGTGAGAAAACCTTCACACTGTCGTTCAAATTGTCAATACATCATATAATTATTACAAAATACAATTATGATTTTAGAATATTGATTTGCCATTTTGCCTTTAACCTATTCATCAAGGGAGAGCATGCAAATTGCTTGTATGTCTCAATGTATAGCTAGTAATTTGAACTACTAGCTGTTATTTAGATAAAGATGTCAGATGACAGTCTCCGCCTTAAAAGACATTATGATTTTGTCTTTTCAAATATTGATGGGTATTTTTTTACCCTCCCACAATTTAGTTTTTTGAAAACATTTGACATATATATATATATATATATATATTCAATTTACTGCCTCCCTATGTGCCTTTTATCAAATCAAAATCAAATCAAATCACCTTTATTTATATAGCGCTTTTTACAATGGCAATTGTTTCAAAGCAGCTTCACAGTGGTAACAGGAAAATAATGCAACGGAATTTGATTCGCTCTAGTGAAAACGGTGATGTCATCCAGCTCATTTCAATTATCATATATTGTCAATGCGGGCAGATCAGTAATATAGTTGAAATTTAAGTGTCCCCAACTGAGCAAGCCAAAAGCCAAAGGCGACAGTGGCAAGGAACCAAAACTCCTTCAGGGCCAGAATGGAGAAAAAAACCTTGGGAGAAACCAGGCTCATTCGGGGTGCCAGTTCTCCTCTGGCCGACGAACAAATAGTGTATGATTATGATTCTGGCAACATTACAGGTCAGAAGTCATATTAGATAAATAGATATTCGTAGGATTATTCGAAAGATTGGAGTCGTCATGTCGGGGACGGGTTTAATGAGGATGTCGTGTCGATGGGGCATTTACAGGGGGGAGTTTAATTGACACGGTCTCTACAGACACTTCAGGGATGCGTTCGTCATGTCCAGGCACAGGTCCACCATCTGGTCCAGATACGGCCCGGATCCGGCCGACTGCAGTAAACCTCGGGATAAACAGAGAGACTAACATTAGCGTAGATGCCATTCTTCTTATGATGTAACGAGTACATCAGGTGTTATGGGAAGTGTTCCCGGTTCCGGTTGACCTAGTTAATGGAGCCTAAAACAATCATTTAACTGATTTGAATAATATAAATTAAAAATGTTTTATGGGTATGCCATAGTAAAGAGATGTGTTTTTAGTCTAGATTTAAACTGACAGAGTGTGTCTTCTTCCCGAACAATGCTAGGAAGACTGTTCCAGAGTTTAGGTGCTAAATAGGAAAAGGATCGACCGCCTGCAGTTGATTTTGATATTCTAGGTATTATCAACTGGCCAGAATTTTGAGACCGCAATAGACGTGATGGAGTATAATGCGTTAAGAGCTCGCTCAAGTACTGGGGAGCTAAACCATTTAGTGCTTTGTAAGTAATCAGCAAGATTTTAAAATGTATACGATGTTTAATAGGCAGCCAATGCAGTGTTGCCAGAACCAGGCTAATATGGTCATACTTCCTGGTTCTAGTAAGAACTCTAGGTGCTGCGTTTTGGACAAGCTGCAGTTTATTTATTAAGCGAGCAGGGCAACCACCCAGTAGAGCATTACAATAATCTAGCCTTGAGGTCATGAACGCATGAACTAACTGTTCAGCATTTTGCATTGAAAGCATGGTGCCGTAATTTAGATATATTTTTAAGATGGTAGAATGCAGTTTTACAGATGCTAGAAACGTGGCTTTCAAATGAGAGATTGGTATCAAAGAGCACACCCAGGTTCCTAACTGACGACGAGGACTTGACAGAGCAGCCATTGAGTGTTAGACAGTATTCTAGGTTACTACTTGTGGAGTTTTTTTGTCCAATGATTAAAAATTCATTTTTTTCTGAATTAAGTTGCAGGAAATTATCAACAAATGCTGTATTCTTCAATTGCAGAATAATTTCAGTGACGGCGAGTTCTTCAACTCGGTCTCAGACTGCACTTTGCAAGACTGCGCACCACTACCGTATACAGTTTGGACAACACAGGAAGACTGTAAATCAGTGGATTGGCCTGAAGTCATGCCTAATAACAGGTTATTTTTTTACACGTATCAATAATACTATATTTGGAAGCAACTGGAAGTTCTATATTACGTTAAAACTGTGAGCCAAAAGAGGTTTGTTGTTAAATACTAATGTTTATCTTGCATAGAAATCTGGTAGATGCCAGTAATTGTGGGAGTGAGGCTGATCTTTATGGATTAGTGTCAGACATCTTGGAAGAACCAGATTCACTGGACCCATACTCCACATATGTCTCAGAGAAGTAAGTCCCTCTTGATTTATGAATCAGAAATTAGACTGTAATACTAATTATTAATAATAATTGGAAAAAAAAATCTTAAGTAAACAATTTTTTTTAAGACTGTCAATGCAATTAACATATTGAGGGAAATGCATATAGAATATAACAATATAAATTCACTAATATAAGTATTTTAAAACAATTTTACATGCTACAAAATACAGTTCTCTGCATTTTACTATCTTTACTTTTGTTGAGCATCCTGTCTGTGTTTGATTTTTAAATAAAAAAAACCTGTAATGAAGGGATTTCTCCATCACAGACTGATAATAGTAGACTTTTGGGTTTGTCAAATCATATAAATGCCCTGATAGCTTAAAAATATATTTTAAACATTTAATTTGGGATGTACTGAAATGAAAATCCTTGGCCGAAGCCGAAACCGGATATGATGAAACACTTGGCCGAAGGCCGAATACAGAATACCGAATGCATTTTTTCCCAATTATTTTGCCAATTTTTTCACCATTGCATGAATTAAATAAAATGTTTTTTACTATTTTGTTTTGCTTTTCAAAGAAAATTACAATTACAAAATTACAATTTAAAAATAATTTTTTAAACACTGAACATTTTTTTTTACATTCATTTTTAAACACTGAACATTACAGACATTATACCAACAAAGCACAATATAACTTAAACAAATTAGTAAAGGGCAATTCCAGCGTTATGGATGTGACATTTGAAGTCAAAACTTGAAATTCTCAGAGAATGCATTCAATACCAATATTTTGAACAGTTTTTTTAATATATTCATAAACCCTTAATAAAGGAGTCCAGACATTAGAAAAATATCAGTCTACACACGCTTTTTGTATTTTAAATGAGGGAATATATACATGCGTTATGGACGTGACAAAAAAAGTATCCAAGTTTTAGGTGACAGCATATTTTTTAGGAATCCTGTGAATTACACTGCGTAAACCAAAAGTAATAATACCCACTGAATGAAGAAGGGTTGGCTGTCCACAAAACATAATATATTCATTTTATTTTATTCATGCAATGGTGAAAAAATTGGCAATTTATGAGGAAAAAACAATGTTACGGGTGTGACTGATCTCCGTTAAGTACGTGACCGTTCTGAAAGCGGCACTGAAAGCGGCTTTAAAACTTTCACAGAGACCTCAAGCGGGCATTTAAACCAAATCTGCAATACCATTATGGTAAGATTGCACAATTAATCAACTTTTTTTATACTAAATCACTGTATTTCAAATGGTTATGGATTATTTATCATGTTGACAAGCGTGTGCGTTGTTCAAGACTCAGTTTAGAGACCATGATTTTCCTTCTAACAGAACTGCTTGCTAAAATTCATTAACAAATATTAATGTTTATCATATTGGAGTTCAAATCGCATGGTTTCCCCCACAGTCAGGTGAACCGATTGACACTATTGTCCGCAGGTGTGAGACGCACTCGCAATCATGTCAGTTTTATGTTTTGTGTCTGAATGATCGCACGGTTATCGGCCAGTTTATGAAGTTCAAAGCACAGTCATGAGTCAAAATTATCACATTTTATTTAGTGTAAAAATTATTGCAGTATCATTATTATTATTTTGTCATCTTGATCGTGGGATTATGATGATTTATAAGGATTAATATTCATGTTTCAACCAAGAGGGAAAAACGTGATATGTGTCCTATGAGACACAGTGCTCCTCTGTAAGTTGTACTGTATCATATAGCCTAACCTCTGATGTTCATATTTCGTTCTGTAACTGGCAAAGAGGAAGAGAAGATCTGTTCATGTGCGCTTGATCCGCTTGATCTACACTGAGGTGCTACAGCAATCTGTCACGCCGTATTAAAGAGCCACAACTATTGTTTGAATTTTGTAATATAAAATCGACTGAATTTGAAAGTTGATACCCTTTTTCATATTAAAACTAACAAAGCACAAAGATTAGTGCGATTATTGGATATGCACTGATATACACCTGAAGCAGATCACAGCAATAGTCATATGCATATGATTTAATATGAAGTGTCCGTAACGGTCACGTCCATAACGGTCACGTCCATAACGGTCACGTCCATAACGCAACATTATGGTTGTTCAGAGCAAAGTAGTAAGATGAATTTTCGATCCTAATAAGCATAAACATAATTTAGCTTTGTATATAAAGTTTCAAGTTATTTGTATTTATAGTTGTTATATTATATAATAATAATAATAAACTTTATTTTATATAGCGCCTTTAAATGCTACTTCTCAAAGCGCTTTACAAAAAGGACACAATGTAAAAGAAAAAGAGATGCACAAAAACAGAGAAAAAATCTAAACAATATACTAAACTACAACAAAATATACAACTACAAACATACACAAGATATACAAAATATACAGTATACTAAAAAAAACAACAACTATGAAATCACATATAAGCAAGTCTAAAAAAGTGAGTTTTAAGAAGGGATTTAAAAACACTAACGGATTCCGCATGTCTAATCTGATACGGAAGAGAGTTCCAGAGTTTTGGAGCAAGGGAAGAAAAAGCCCGGTCACCCATAGAGCGTAAGCGAATTGAGGGAACAGTCAGAAGGCCAGGGTCAGAGGAGCGGAGATCACGCCTTGGAGTGTAAACAGTTAAAAGTTCAGATAAATAATCTGGTGCCAGACCATGCAAGGCCTTATAAGTAAGCATTCAAATTTTAAAATCTATACGAAACCTGACAGGGAGCCAGTGTAGAGATTCCAAAATAGGAGTGATGTGCTCTCTCGACCTGGTCCCTGTCAAGATTCTAGTGGCAGAATTTTGGACATACTGCAATTTATTTAGGGTAGTTTTCGAGACCCCTGCGAGCAAAGCATTGCGGTAATCAATACGAGAGAAGACAAATGTATTAATTATTTTTTCTGCCACAGAAAATGGCAACATGGGGCGCAATCTTGCAATATTTCTGAGATGAAAAAATTACATTTTAACAGTGTTCTGGACATGAGGGTCAAATGTTAAGTGAACGCCAAAAATCACCCCCAAGTTTTTTAATTTTGTTTGGAACTTCAACACAGAGCCATCTACATTAAGTGTTAAAGATCCGGCTTTACGCACCTGATGGGTTGAACCAATAAGCATAAGCTCTGTCTTATCACTGTTAAGGCGAAGAAAATTGTGAGACATCCATGTTTTTATCTCAGAAATGCAGTGTTCCAGAAAAGCAACAGCCGCATGGTCACCGGGTTTGAGTGAATGTAAATCTGGGTGTCGTCTGCATACAAATGAAACTTGAGTCCAAGAGTTCTAAGGAGTTGACCAAGAGGGAAAATATACATACTAAAGAGTAAAGGACTCAGAGTAGATCCCTGGGGAACACCAAATCTGACTGAGCCAGTTTTGGACTTGTGTCCACCCATGGCAACAAACTGCCTACGGTCTGATAAGTAAGACTTAAACCAGTTTAATGCAGTCTCCGTGATGCCAAATACTAAGATACTAAAATAACTAACATCCTGCGGATTGCCGTACGCATCGATCTACGGCGAAAGAGTATCCCTTGACTCTTAAAACCCTTGACGCATGCGTATTGACGAACGCAGAAGCGCAGAGGATAGAGCAAAACAAAACGTAGCGTCAGGGGGTTACTTTTTTAGCGCAAGTCGACTCGCGCACCGCTGACCGCCGGAAGCTAGTTATTTTAGTCTATAAAGTTTTAAATATGGATATTTTTCTTACACAAACGCGCCACTTTGCTTCAGAAGGCCTTTATTAACCCCCCGGCGCCGTGTGGAGCAGTTATATGATGGATAGATGCACTTTTGTGGACTTCGTAAACGAGGCAACAATTCATTGCCATTATAATGCTTGGATTAGCCAGGACTTTTTAAATATAACTCAGATTTTATTCGTCTGAAAGAAGAATGTCATATACACCTAGGATGACTTGAGGGTGAGTAAATCATGGGCTAATTTTCATTTTTGGGTGAACTAACCTTTTAAGTGCATATAATGAAAACAACACGAACGTATAGTGAATCGAAAGTTATCCAGGGATAATGCCATGATGTATTGTGTGTGTGTGTGTGCTCGTGACTCTTTAGCTCCACCCACTGCACGCCTCCACGAGTTCGGCTGTTTTCAGAAAAAAACGGTACAGCGTATTTGTCTTTTATAAATATGATAAAACTAAAGACTTTTAGGAGATATGAAGGATGCAATACTACTCTATAGGTACTCAAGATTAACATGAGATTGGCACAAACTGTGTGTGTTATGTACCCTTTAAAACGTTATGGACGTGACGGAGCACTGAAGCGTTGTGACCTCTTAATTTCAGCCCTTATAAATTCAACAAGCAGTGCTGTTTTGACAAAATGAGTGTATTTTTTTCTCAGACATGCCTCTATCTTTCTGCAAAATGCTTACTGTTAAAATAACACATACGATATGATAACGGCACGCTTACAGGTTGTTCAAAATGCTGCGGCGAGATTCCTGACGAGAAAAAGGAAATTTGATCATGCCACCCCCCTTTTGAGGTCCCTTTATTGGCTTCTGATAAATTTCAGAATTGAATATAACATTTTATTACTGGTGTATAAATCCTTAAATGATTTAGCACCTTCTTATTTGTCTAACTTACTCCATTTATATTCTCCCACTAGAAGTCTTAGATCTGAAACGAAACTTCTCCTTCAGATACCTAGAACCCGGCTAAAATCAAGGGGTAACCAAGCTTTTGAAGTGGCTGGCCCCATACTGTGGAACAAGCTCCTTTATATTAGATCGACTTCCTCTCTTTCTGAGTTCAAGTCATGTCTCAAGACTTATTTATTTTCTGTTGCTTTTAGCTTATAATGATTGTTCTGTTTTAAACAGTGTTCATTTTTATTTATGTTACTAATTTCTATTGGTTCTGTTTTCTATGTTTACAGCATATTGGTCGGCCAGTGGCCATTTTTAAATGTGCTCTATAAATAAATAAACTGAACTGAATTGATATTATTGCGATCTTTTAAAAATTGCGATATGCTGAGTATTGCAATAACATATTAATATGGCCATTATGAATGGCCGTGCGCATTTTACTTTCACTTTAGAATTAGCGCCAGTTCGGGGGCGGCAATTGCTTGAATGGTGGGTTTGTTGTTATTCTTAATGAAAACACAACAACAAAACAGTACAATGACAAACTCACTTTTAAATAGGTGCTTTTACATTTCGCGTTGAAACCAAATCTTCCAGAGTCGTCTTGTCATTCAACTCCTCACTCTCGTGATAAATGAAATCTGACTCTTGCTGCTGGTCTGTGCTGTGACTATCGTTCGGCTTACTCCGAACGTTCAGTTTTTAATTGTAGTTAATCTGTTCTCTAACTGAACTAAATGATTTTTACTACTATAAAATATCAAAACGACGGTGGGGGCGGTGCCGCGGTAGGCAAGTGATGTTACTGGTGTTGCGGCTGAAGCGGCAAGCTTCTTTGAATGTAATTGCAAGCGAAGTTCTGTTGCATTGCAGTGCGCAGCTGGCTTGCACTTGCGTGACAAATCAACACGTAACTAACACATAAACATGGACAGAGCAGTCCACATTCAGAAATATGCGAGAATGCCCTTCCTGCACACACAGCTCACTGCGCACGTGTGTGTGAGCGAGAGTGGTGCGCTGTTTGTGATATTACAGTCTGAAAGAAATTATTATTATTTCCCGCGTTATAAGCACAGAGCTTACGGTAAAATTTTGCACAATACGAGCTGAAATTCAGTTCCTAAAAATATCTATACTTGCCATCCTTGTATCGATACAATATCCCCACACAAAATATCTATGGATATTCATTTTTTAATTAATACAGTATATTACAGACCTAAATGGACAACTTAAAAAGGGTTTTGTAAAAACTTTATTTTTTCATGGTAAGGATGACCTTTGCATGAAAATATAAATATTTTAATAAAATAAAAATATTTTTATGTGGCCATCTTTGAGCCCCCTTCTTGGCCTATTATGCCTACAGGCCCTGATCCAGAATCAAATCACTGAGGGTGCTTCTGAAATTACTGAGGGTGTTCAGGTAAAGTGCAGATGTAGGCTAAGCAACAGCTCCACCATAACAGTGTACAGTGAGACATTAATATTATTTACAGTTTCAAAAATATTAGTCTGTCTTTGCATTGCTTTAATGTGTTTCAACATGTCATATTTCTGTCCCGTGCAGAGTGAATCCAGCATTTGTAGATGTCACTTTTGAAACTTTGCAGCATGCAATTGGCTGTCGGTCCTCTTAGCAGCATGAAAAACAATAGTTTTATTCAATGGATAATATAGGTGTCACATTCACGTTAGTTTGGACTTGTTATGTTTTGTCATCACCTGCCTACGTCACTCATTTGTTGTCACGGACACTAATCACGTTCAGCTGTGCACTCATCAGTCATCATCATTAACACCTCTATATATGTTCAGTTTCAGTTCAGTGTCCGGTATTGTCTGTGTTAAGTGTGTTGTGCTGATGCCCGTCTACCTGTCTGGCCTTTCTTTGAGATTAAATCACGTTTGGAATTGTATCTTCCTGTCTTCGTCTTCCTGCCTGCACACACCCGTGACAATAGGCTGTAGCCTTAAAAGCGAGCCACTCCCTTTACAATCACTAAAACGCTGTCACTTTGTCAGTTCATCACAATCTAACAAAGTTCAATGAAGCTGCCAACAATGCACAATAAATATCTTACTTATATTGTGTCTATACTTTATTTGTTAATGAGTGGTTTTGCGAGCCTTCATAACTCCGCACTGAATAAAAACTCTGGTGTTTTGAGCGGTGAGTGGATTCTGACTAACTTAAACACCTCTGATTGGCCATTGCGTTCAAGAGATCAACAACTATGTATGTGATTAGCTACATTGCTCACCGCTGCAAAAACACGTTGTAAATAGATACATTTGACGTTCTTCAGAGCGCAAACACAAATATGCACTGGAGCATTTGCCAAATCTGTTTTGCCAATATATTATTACAGTATCACCTGCAGGTGCTCTTGCTTGCGTTTGAGGGTGCTTGGACAATTCAGCAGAACAGTGTTTGCAAACGGCCATTTTTGCATCTTTCTCGGACACTTAAAAATGCTTCCACACTGCTGACATGTTTGCTGTATTTATAAAGCGTGTGTGCCTCTCACACACACTGGTTGCTATTTGATCACGTCAAAGACGTCATTGTTCGGTAAAATGTATTCCGTCTTTTCACTTATTCTGTGTGTTTTTTTGCTATTTTCGTCCGAATAATTTCGGTTGCCGAACATTCAGTGCATCCCTACATTTAATTAGTTTTGTGTCAACGTGTTATGACATCTTTAATAATTTTATAATTTAATCCAAACATCCACCAGCTTTCTTTAATTATGTACTTCATGAACTTGATGAATAAATATCTTTATATTATATTGTTTTTAGCAGGCTACCATCTAGTCTGAAAGGTGTCTGGTCTCCAAAGTTAACAAGAGAGGATAGCATGCAGTACTTCAATAATGATGTGCAGATGCCGCCCATTTCTGGATTCCCATCAAACCAGATTTGTCCTAAACCCGTCACCAACGTCTGTCCTCAGACAGCAGGCAGAGAATCTCATCAGTGGGCCGAACTTCAGAATTTCAATGGTTTTGATTCTTGTTCACCTCTCTGTAATTTCACCTCCTGTAACGGAAAGGCTGATGCATATTCTCCTCAAGATCTCCCTTGCCCCCCAGGCCTAAACACACCCCCAGCGTTAGGCTCTAACCTCTACCAGACCAGGGCAGGTAAACCTGAGTATATTATGTCTGAGATGGATGAAGGATACCGCAGCACCACTAACTGCCTGTCTGATTATATAAACTCAGTCAACAACTCCTGCTGCCCTCCACAAAAAATGGATGACTCCTATTTCAGTTCATCTCATGAATTTTCATCTGTGAGCAAAGATAAATTGAGAAACACCCAATCTTTCTCTGTGCAGGATGTCAGTAAACTGGCCTTTCTCTTGGCAGAGCAGGATATGAACTACTGCAGAGAATTGACTCAGAATGGGGAATACAGAGGATCACAGAGGAATCCTGATGAAATCATGCCAGAGCAGAAGAGTCTTCCTTTTCAAAGGATGTCCGAGCTTATTACTCAAACACCAAATTTTAAGAGAGAGGTGACCCGCAACCATATGGAGCAAAAAGGACCTAAAGCAGAGGATATAAAGATTCTTTTACAAAATCATTATGCTACAAATGAATTTTCAGGGTTTGTGCCACCCAAACCTTTTACGCCTACCGCTGGACCTCCAACCTTACACCCAAACAAAGAAGCCATTACGATAGGAAGCAGCACAGCTCAAACCGGTGTAAAGCAATTCCAGCCTGTCCAGTCAAACCATTATCAAATCCAAGCTAACATTTCAGCAAAGACCAACAGCAACAATGGATCGCAGGGGTTTGCAAAGCTCATGTCCACGTCTAGGTCTTTTCCATCACTTCCTTCTCAACAGTTGTTCCGAGCTGCAGCGAGAGTCCCAGCTGATTTGAGTCAAGGGAATGCAGTAAATCGGCATGGTGCAATAGGCCAGGTTAGTCTTGAAAGTTTAAGGAAGGGAGCAGGAAATGTGGACATTACAGATTTTGACCTCCAGCTAGAGAACAACAGGTCGTCGGCGGGCCTCATGGTCGATGGGCATTTTAGTCAGCGATTAAGCATGAAACCCAAACTTCCTGGTTTCCTGAAAGAGGCAGACAAAAAAACAGGATTCCTGCAGAGTCCATACCAGGGGATGGGCAGTATGTACGGAGGACAAATGAGATACAACGGAGCTAGTTCAAACTCAGCCAAAGCCACACCATCACAACATTTCCCTTTCCTATATCAGATGGGTGATCCCAGAAAAAGTGCATGCCAACCAATTCAGTCGCAACCACCGCTGCCCTACTGCTCTGCGCCTCACATCGACAGGAATGAACGTCTGCCTGATGGAGATATTTCACCCTTCAGCCCCTATCTACAAGAATATATTGGGCTAAGCCAAGCATCAGGATATGGGTCGTTCTCTGGGTTTCTATCTGCCATGACTTTGCCTAAGTTTGGCAAGGCACTCGGAAGCCCCAACAGTCAGCTACACCTTTACCTGGAGGAATGTTCCGAGCAGTGGAGGATGCTGGAAAGAGAGAGAAAGAATGTAAGTGTGATGTTCTTGAGACATTTTTATGAAAAAAATGTATGGATTACTTTATTACTGCTTCTGTCTTGGTGAATCATGCTATTAAATTACCATGTAGTTTGCATAACGACCTATTTTTATTTCACAAGCATTATAAGGTAAGCAACTAACGTAATATGGTATTTTTTCTGACAGGCAGAAGCTGTTCTTACAAAGACTTACCCAGGAAAACGTGTGTCTATGGTGACCAGTAGCGTTTTACCCAAAATGCCTCCAAACCCATCCAGAGTGGACAGGCTCATTGTAGACCAGCTGCGTGAACAGGCCAGGGTCAGCTTTCTGTCCAATATTTTTTATAAAACTAGCTGAGTGTTCTCAATTGGGGGCACAAGAGGGTGTTAAGCGAGTCTGCTGAAAAAGTGTAAAAATGTAAATAAATAAATAAAAGAATAATAAAATACATAAATAAAATTATTTTATGTAATTGACATTATTATCGGGATATTGTGCCTTCTAAAAATCATGAAAGAATAATGACAATGATTTTATTCTGTTGGCATCCATAGTTTTAGGTTGTCTTCAGGTTTTTCATCTAACAGTATATTTAACATGGTGGGTAGAAAAAAGAAACTTTGTCAACTTAATAGAAAGTAAATATTTTACACGTATCATATTTTTATTTTGTACTGCATAAAAATTAAATTGAAATTGATTTAGAAATTGAATTTTCCATATCATAATGCAAAATTGCCTTGTGTTTATAGGTGGCAGGTTTGCTAGGCAAGATGGAACAGTTGCGGAGTTTTCCGTTTCATGCTAATATCGGCTCAGCCTTGGACAGGCATCTGGAGGCTATTTATTTCACTCAGGCACGCCGCAAGGACGAATTTATCAATGCTAACAGCAGACAGAGGCAGCCGGCGGCCTTCTTTAGAGAGGACAGGGGTTAGTAATCATGCACTATAAAAAAAAGCAGGAAGTACACATCTTTTGTAAACTAGTGTGAAGCCACAATCCTAAGAAGATGTGGAAGATGACAGTGCCTGCTAATGGTATGTCCTACTCAACCTGTTGCTTAGTTATCGTAAGTGTATCTTGTGTCAATATATATGGCTTATAAATTATAAAATTTGGCTGACGATTAATTGTCTAAAAAATAATGGCGGTTATGCAGATTAATTGCCAGTTTTAAGGGCTTTGATGATTATGACAATTAATTGTCTGTTTTAGGGCTTTGTCAGACATTTTTTGTGTGCTTCATTCATTATTGTGATGAATTTAATCCTTCGTAAGTTATAATTTTTTGGCGTAAGATTACAGTTAACACCTTAAAATATTAAAGTAATTTATTCAACACAGTAAATAACTGAAATAATCACAACAGACTGGCCAATCACAAAAAAGGCCATAAAATGTATCATTCACATACAGTATGAACTAATGGTAACTAAAATCCACTAGAATCCACTAAATACACACTATAGAGAAAAACAACAAATTAATAAAACTATATAATCATAAGCTATGACAAAAAATATTAAACTAAATGATATATAATTCAGCAGCAAAAAGTAATTATTGAAAAAATATTTGGTGCAGAGTAATTTTATAAAATCTAATCATGTTAATAAAAACAAATGATACATTTATTTGTATTATAAAATACATCCATGTATGATTCAACAATTTATTTTATTATTTATATTTATATATGAATGTAAAGAATTATATATATACACACAAATCATAAAATTAAAAGATGCTTATTTTAAATGTATTGTGCAACTTTTTAATGGTGCAACAAGATATGATAGATACGACAGAACAAGATAGGCTTTTTAATGATCTTTCAGTGCGCAAAAGCGTGATAATATGAAATGCTTCGAAACAGAGCGGCACAAACTGCTTATGCGCATCACGGGTGCAGAATGATGTGCATAAAGCAACATAGAGTCACAGTGCGCAGCGCTGCGCAAGTGCGCATTGAAAAGTTCACGGCACAAAGAGAAGAAATGTTGAGCGCACAAATCCTAGTGTATATCTATCCAACAGTTTATTGATCATTTGTTTCTCCACAGTTTTAAATTCCAGTTATTGTGCGTTTGATGTCAATTCATAGTCCTGGTGTTGTGTGATCTTGCAGACACCCTCTTTGTACGACATAGTTTAGAAACAGCAATAAACTCCAACAAGATAAAGTCATTTTATGCAAATCCACAACCCTTTATCTACATATCAAGTATTATAAAGGGAATATATCATCTTGGAGTGAGCTTTACCTTGATGACGGTCGTACCAGAACGGGACGCGTTGTTTGAATGCTGAACGGAGAATGATTGACAGCTGCAGTGGAGGGAAGACGAGTTTCCGTGAACTTTAATTTAACGATGTAAATATTCTTCTGTCACTCACATAAGCTATGGAATGGCTTCAGATGACTTTGAATATAGTGCACGAAAACTTAAAGGTGCAGTGTGTAGTATTTATGAGGCTCTATTGACAGAAATGCAATATAATATACATAACTATGTTTTCAGTGGTGTATAAAGACCTTACATAATGAACTTATGTTTTTATTACCTTAGAATGAGCCATTTCTATCTACATACTAGGGCTGCACGATATATCTAGAAATCACGATGCAGGATGTGCGATGTCAAGTATAGGGATTGTAGTTTTGATCCGTGATCCGTACGGGCAGCTGCACCCCGGTTCAGAACACATGTGATTCGTGGATTAATTGCAAAGTTTAACCATCATAGAGTGAAAGTTTAATATTTGCTTGTGTTTTTAAGTCGAGTCAGTGCAAGAGGACTGTAGTCGCACGCTGTTTTCTGTATGCACACACAGAGCCGCGCAGACTACACGTGAACGCTGAATACATTGTGCGCACAGAAAACAGCGTGCCGGGAATTTTGACTTAATTTTTTTTTTTAAACTTAACTGACATGTGCTCGCAAAATGAAGTCAAAATTCCCATCTCGGCGAGTATCCTTGTAAACACAGTTGGTTATGTGTTGTAAACAATTGATGAAGGAAACGGACGCGTGTCATTTAGGTCCGTGGCTCTGTGCATTCGTCTTAAAGGGACAGCAGCCTTGTGTACCGGCAGCTGTTTGTGTCGCCAATGGTGACCAAACAACAAAAGAGAAAGAGAAAATGACTTTTGTAGCTTTAACATTGATAAAATGTATTAATTAATTATATTAGTTATATTTCATTTATATAGGCTAGTGAAGACTGCTATTTTACATTTGATTATTGAATTTCTGTACCTGAATACTGTTAGATTTACCTGAAAAACATAAAGCACTGCTTATTTCAATATTATCTTTTTTCTATTGTATTTATCTATGCTTGTAATTTGTTTATTATCTATGCAGATTCACTCTCTTACAGAATCACCCCTATTATTCTAGAATGATTAATTCTTTTCAAATAGAGCTATTCAAATCATATGGTGAAATTGTTTTTATGTCGCAATATATATCGCAGAAAAACAAAAAAAAAAGCAATGTAAGGTTTTTCCAATATCGTGCAGCCCTACTACATACACCGTGGGTCCCCTTACAGTGAAATCGCCATTTTGCGCCATGATGTTTCTACAGTAGCCCTAAACGGACAAACTAGTCACTCTCTGCTCTCTCCGACGATGACCTTTTTGTCCTGTGTCGGCCCCCGTAGCTTCTCTATGTGCTTCGAAAGGGAGGGGTGATTGCAATTCACAACCTCACTGCTAGATGTTGCTAACATTTACACACTGCACTTTTAATTGGTGCTTGTCTATTTCTTTTGATCTATAACTCCCCCTTGTGCCGTAGGCCTATAAAGTAGCGCAATAATCGCAGTTGTATGAAATCAGACGGTATTGTCGTTTAAATTAACGATCAATTAATCGATTAATCCTTAGCCTTAATACTGCAATACACGTCTACAGCAGTGTCTTATAGCCAACAGCATGACAGGGTGTGCAAATGCTGCTCAAAACGCCATGTTCCTCACCAAATGAATGAGAAGGGTTTCATCTAAATAAAGGGCTATAGGATTGTAAACTTAGTCGATGTGATTGATCATTTAATTAAATTACTTATTTCATAATCAAATATAACCTCTAATACAACGTCACCAATGCCGCCTCAGATCTGTTGTTCAGAATGTGTGGACGCGCTCTTCCTGGAACAACACGCTGAACACGGCAACTAAACCCAATGAATTCACACCATTTATTAAAATAGTGTTCTCATTAATGTTATGTAATATAACAGTCCCAATCATAGTTATTATTATAAGTAGTGCAATTTGAGCTGTGTGCGCTGAAGAGCTGAATGAACATCGGGAAACTGAAGCTCTTTGCTAGAGCATTATTTAGCTCAAAGAACCGCATCCTATATGAGATTGATCACATATATACAAAATAAACGTAATATTACAAATTACATCTGCACAAAATTACGCGAATGTATAAGTGAACTTGAACTAAGCTATGTGCGAATCAGAATGCATGACTCATGTTGTGCACGCGCTCTTCCTGGAGCAACGCGATGAAACAGGCAACTAAACAAAAATAATTCACAATCGCAATGTTTTATTACAATAGTGTTCTCATTAATGTTATGTAATATGACAGTCCCAATCAAAGTCATTATAAGTTGTGCATTGCTGTTGGAGCTGCATGCGCTGAAGCTGAAGATGATAATCGGCGCGCTTTACTACCGCTCTAATTCTTAACCAAATGCATCCTATATGAGATCAATCAGATATAGATAGGCCTACACAAAATAAACATAATATTACAACTTACATTTGCACAAAACAAAAGGCTGCGAATGCACACGCAAACTTATAGTCATGATGAAGGTGTAACTCCAGCTGTAAAATGGTCCCAAACATAACTCTGGCGCGCTCGCTTCATTTTTCCTCCTGTGTTTCGATCACCGATTAATCGTTAACATCCCTAGTTGCAATGCAGCAGTGCATTAAGTTTAAAACGCCGATTAACTTTATTTCTTCTGCTGAACACAAAAGAAGATATTTGGAAGAATATTTGATGACAGAATTTTCATTTTTGGGTGAACTATCCCTTTAAAGTGTGCAACCCCTATTACAAGGTGAAAGACATAAAATAATGAAAGCTAATGGAAATAAAATAATCCCAAGATATTATATTATAAACTATTATGTTCAGTTAATCTTCAGTATTTGCTGATGATAATTTTGACCCAGAGAAGATTATACCATCAACACACTCTTCCTTAACTTTCTTATCACACTATTTCTTTTGTATTTCAGATCTCACAGAGATACTTCTCCTGGCATCTGCAGTGAAGGACATGTGCAGCAGCACCAGAAAGGCCCGAACTGCTCTTTGGTGTGCATTACAAATGACTTTGCCTAAAACAAGCAGTTACCTAGAGGAAGGACATGCAAAAGGTGCCTGCTCCCCTTTAGGCCAAGGCAGTCCTGAGCAGAGCAGCTTGGAGAGAGCACTGACTACCCTGTGATCACTTTCTGGTAGGTATACAGTCTTTGTGTGTGTGTGTGTTTTTCTGACACAAAGTAACATTGATCTAACCTGTCCAAAAAGACATAGGTGATAGGATTGCATTTTTAGAGGAATGAATGAGTTATTTAAGTTATTCCACTATAGTGATACATTAGGCTCAGTTGTGGGCAGCAGATGGAATTCTTAGTTCATTAATATTTATCAGTCTTCTGTGAAAACCACCAATCAGATTATAATCAAATTCTCCAAAAGACATGGAATTATGGCAGTAAGATCAGTATTGAGCTATTTGTCCAAGGACCCCAGAAGAACTGCCAGTAAAAACAAGGTGTTTTGAGAGAGTATGAAAGATTGATTCAACAACTGTCACTGTAAGAGAGATGAAATCAGAAGGACCTTTTAACTGGCTATTGGTGATAATGGTACAGAACGTGCGGCAAGTGTAAGATCTGTGGCTTTGGAGGATAATGGGATATTTTTGCCCAGTTGACAAAAAATTATAAATAGTTACATAGGAAAAAAAAAAATATTTGTGTTAAAAGTTTTTGTCAGTTTAATTAGTGTCTTCTACAACCTATTCAAAACACTCATATAATTTTAGGTCCACCGATACACACATTCACAAAATCAAAAACAGTATTTATGACCAGCAGGATGTGTTCTAGTTGTTCTGTTATTATTTACTTATTTATTTGTGCATGATCTTCTTGATGTCAGCACTTGGTTTTTAGTGGTCTCACTGGATAAGCAATGACAATCACAAATCTCTTCTAAATCTGTCTTTTGTTTTCGGAAAATCTGAACGTGATTTTATTTATTCGCAAATTTATCTAAATTCTGAATTGAACTCAAGATTTCAGTCGCTATTTTTCAATGTGTGTATGTGGTCAATCTGTCTGTGATGTAACTCATTTGAGGATATATTGAGTTGCTGAGAGTAACATCATTCATGGACTGAAATAAATGATGTGAACAACCTGTTACTGGTGAATGTTACAGATTGACATTGTTCATATGACGTGTGCTTGTACTGTTTTGTTTTCATTGCCCTTGCTTTTGTTCAAGTTTAACAATTAAAATAACACCGCAGCAAAAAGTCCCAGAACTCAAAGACTGGTGCATAAAACTACTGTTTATTTAATTAAACATTGATCCAAAATACAATGTTAATCAATTAATGTTGCCCTAATTAAAAAAGCAGATCCCTGTTGTTATAAAATGAAACCACTTGTAAAATAATCCAGTAAAGCTGTAGTATATTTGACTGAGTTTCTGTTTACTTGGAATAATGTACGTTTTAAAAGAACAGTGTCACCATCAACTCACCAAAAACAGCTGGTTGGCTAAATAATGAAAGCCATTTGTAAACAAGTCCCTTACTCTTCATTCAGTCCTAAAAAATCCTAAATATTTACTAAGCAAATATATTTTTCCTTAAATCAATCAGTTTAGGCTTAACAGAATAATCTTTACTGAAGAGTGTGCCTCACTAGGTGGTTTCCATTATAAAATCATTTGGACGTTTATAACGTTTTGACCCCTGAATATGGTAAAGAATCAGATTTGACCTTACAACATTTAAATTGTATTGATGTAAAGAAACACATAAGAGGTAAGCAGATAATTGTTTGGATAGATGAGAACAGAATGTACAACAGTTTTACCAGTCATCAGTATTCAAGAGTTAGAGCTCTTATTGCATAAATAGAAGATTCATTGAGAAATTTTAACAGCTTTCAAGCAATCAGCAGTGACACCCAGAGTTTACAAACTATAGTTTCTGATATTCCTTTTGGACAAACTGAATCTGTGGGATAAAAAAAGCCTCTACCATTGGCCTTGCAACATCCCATTTAAAAAAAGCACCTTGTGGCTGTTTTATAAAACCTGCATATGACACTAAGAATATCACATAAAAGGCAGAACTACATTCTCTGTGACTTCTCAAGTTAACTGGTCACATTAGTCAAGAGTGAACACGTTCATTTACACAGCTCAATTTATTGTACCAATTTTGGAATATTTTAGCGTACAAAATGTTAAATATTGTTGCTCTGATAAAAGAATGCTCAAATCACCTGATCTTACAAGCTAACAGACAGTAAAGGTTTAAAGAGACCAGTCTGCCCTCAGTGCAGGCCACTGTAGTATCTGAGAGGGCAGTCTACAAGGTATTGGCACAATATGTAGCAGCTTCAAATGAACAGTTGTCAACTGATATTTATGCACACACATACACTTCTTGCATTAGGATCATCTCTGAGGTTCACGGTCCTACAATAAAAATAAACCACAACTGAGACAGAAAAATCCACCACACTGTCTGCTTGAACAAAAAAACAAACAAACAAAAAACATATTTCCCCCTCTCCCATTCATTAGCAGTTATGTTTCTGTCTTTGGGTTGTCTCTGAGCCCTCTCCATATATTGCTATATGAGAAGGCTTCAGTTGGTTTCAGGTTGTTCTGAAAAAGCTTGTGAGCTGAATAAATATATATCTTCTTGTATCTTGAATTACTGTGTGTTAAAAATCACTAGTGCTACTAAGAAGCAGCTTATGGAAAACATATAAAACAGGTTCACAGGTTATTTGAAAGTCCCTCAAGGCAATAAGAGGAATTATGCTGTTTTTAGACAAGCATGTTGGTTAACTGCTGGCAAATGTTAAAGAGTGAATAAAAAAAAAAGATATATTTTCTTTTATGTAAAGGAACGAATTATTAAACGTGGCCATGATTTAGTAAAACTTGTTGTGTGCACAATTTACTTAAAAAAGAGGGAACAAATTAGTAAATTAGTAAGACGTTTTGTATAGCCACATTATTTTCATTACAACTACACTTTACAATTTTTCAAATTCAGTAATGAGAATTGGGAGAAATGTGTCTTTAATCAAAACATAAATATATAGATTTTTGGGTTGAAATGTGACCTAAACATGTTTTTGATGGTTTTGTGCGATTTATCCTTAAATAAGTAGCACAGCAGTCAGCACCTGTAATAAATGAATGGGTCACAATACAATTCTCACACAGTTTGCTGGTTTGCGATTAGTTTTGTATAAGCCAAGAAAACAGCTCATTAGGCCCAACATTATCTTTCAATAAACAATAATCAGACCCAAAACCGGATATGGATGCATACACTGTTAGTTGGGACATTGTCTGCTGAGGTCTCATTGTTTTTCTCTTCTAGGTAAATGACCTTGGCATTATATAGTCAGCGAAAGTTTTTCTATTTCCTCTCTATCTCTTGCGCTCTCCCTTCTGTGTGCGTTTCTTCTCTTTGTCCTTGCGCTCCTGCTTGGCCAGCTTGTCTTTCTCGCGTTGCATCTTGTCCTGTTCTTTCTTCTTCTGTGCGTCCTCTCTGGCCTGGTCACGCTGCTGTTTGCGGCGGTTTAAAACATCCTCGACATTGGTGTTTTTGAACAGGGCTGGAACTGGCAGTGAAGGGAACAATTCATGATACAGATATTTAGTCTAAACAATGTAGATCATAGTGTAGCTGTTCCTACAACAGTACTGTACACTAAACAAGTACTTAAAGCATTATCAAGATATACAAAGTATATATACACTATACACTTTGAACATAACCAGAGCAGAGATCTTCTCCTAGAGTGATTGTTTATTACATAGTGGAGCGATACTATGTAAAAAGGATACATTTTTCAATGGGTATTCCCATCGTGGCTTGTTCCTCCTCCTCATCTTCAGTACAAATGTTAAGGAAACTGTTTCACACTGGATCAGCTGAACCGTGAGCTTGAGAGAGATTGAGTGATGATTTGTTCTCCACAGGGTGTTATAGAAATCATAGAAACAAGTACAGAATACAACAGATATGTATTGAAAGGATATTCTTCCTCATCTGTTATATTAGCATACTGAGCCAGTAGAGCCTCTTTCCTTTTCTTGACCTCCTCTGACACCTCCTTCTGTTTGACCACAATCTGTGCCTGCTTCTCTATCAGACTGGCAATGGCCTGAACCTCATCTGAAATTAGAAAAACAAGACCACCTCACAATTTTCCAAAAACATTTGCTGTGAGAAAAAAAAGAAGATCCAAATTCATTAAAAACGAACAAAAAAAATAGATTTTTTTTAACATAATTTTTAAGGACTATTAGGAACATGTACACTACAGTTCAAGTTTTGGGTCAGTAAAATTTTTAAGTGTTTTTTTAAAGAAGTGTCTTATGCCCACAAGGCTGCATTTGTTTGATCAAAAATATAGTAGAAACAGAAATGTTTCATTTAATTACAAGCATACGCAAATACACCACACTTGCAGTATTAAACTGGTATCCGGGGTAAATGTGATTCAGTGTTTCTAATTTCAGCTCTTACCCTCTGCCTGATTCTTCGCTGCAGATCTTCTGCCACACTCAGTCCATTGTTTTAGTATCTGCTGGCAAACCTCTTCAAGATTGTCTTCTTCCTGTGATAATAGAGTGACCTCTGTTTATCAATGCAACTTTAAAACGTTCATCGAACGACGGTATTTTAATGGTTACACCGACTTCCCACCATAACACATATCTATGCACAGACCTTACGCATCCAAATATAGTTTCCGATATAAAGGGCAAACGTGAAATTAAGGTATGCATGCTCGATTATTTCTGAGTTAATTATAATGAACTTAATAGCGGGGAATAGCAACAAGCGTTTGATCAAGATTCACACTTAAATTGCTCAAATTGAGGGAATAAACCAATAAAAGAATTCAGTTTATAATATATAAACATATTTCGGGTTTATGATGAGTTTGTTATAGCAATGCTTAAAGTTTACAATATTCACAACAGCAGAACCACTAGTGTGAAAGATCTTGACAGCTGAGTTGAGCGTGCAAGTGTCATGCGCGTGCACTGACCAGAAAAGCGGAGAGAATGCCCTGAAGAGCATCCTTCTGCTCTTCATCATTTTCCTCTTCCTGAAGCACTCCGAGTATATATGCTCCGTAAACTTCTCGGTCTACTTCAAGGGAGTCCAACCGCTCGTTCAGCCAGTTTTCAAACTCCCCGGCGATTTGGTGGGGCGCCGCCATCTTGCCTGGCTGGGGTCCTGATAGTGAGGCGGGATGCCCGCACAGAATGCCAGACACAAATGCAGTTACACTGGATTAGCTTTCAAACGAAACATCAACGCACATACTTTTCGATGCGAAAGAATTGGCGAACTATTTAATTATAAACATTTAATATTTTCGTTTTGACACAGATTAGATTTAGGCTGGTATTCATATAAGTGAGTGCCGCGAAGTGTAGTACGTGTGAGAACCCTATTTAAATGCTCATAACTTAAAGCGCATCATGTTTTATACACTCCTTATACTGCGCACGTCCTGTGTAGTAGCAACGAGAACAATACATATTTTAAAACCAAAACTCACCACTAGAGGACAGCAGCCGCCAATGTACTACGTTACTGGAGAATGAAGTCACAGACAGGTGCATGTCCGGATCCAGGTAAACAACTGTTGGATACTAACTACCTACTGTATTTCAGGTAGTACATTTTTTGTATTTTAGCAAGAGACTAACACATTTTATGTGGTGTGCACAATTATATTTTGTATTTGATGCCAGTAGTTTCTTTTTCACTTGGGAATCATAGTGAGGGTTAAAACAATGGTCTTTAAAGGCATCATATCAATATGCTGAGGCCTACAAACATATATATATATATGGTGTGCTTGTGTTTATATTCAATGAACTGTGTATGCATGTAGGTCTGCATAAAAGTTTGTTCATGCTTAACACTAAAGCCTACTGTATCATATTTGATGCATGAATTTCTAAGGCCTCTAAAATATTAACATGATGATCAAAACTTTTCTGAAGAAACTATTGTACACAATCTACAACTTAGGCCCTTGGATTCATAGGTCATACTTTTTTGTAGCAGGTAAAAATCCTTTTAGTATAACTAAAAATGGCTGTGCTACACTTGCCTTTTTACTGTGAAATCTTTACTGGTTTTTACAGATTACATGTAAGAATAACTTTTTGATGAATGTTTATTTGTACATCTCTCAAACATCATAGTATTGCAAACGTATATATTATTGGGCGAGAGTGACAACTGATTTTTATATGTATTTTATGTAGTCTGTTATACTGTTGTAAAATTTCATTGATTTACATGGAATTTTGGGGGGGGGCCATATAAATAACAACAACAGCGTAAAATAGCATATTTTTGCTCATTTTGAAATTAAAATGTATTTTTTTCTCCTCTTTGAGTGTGAGCACCATACAGGCCATAACCTAATGGATCAAATACGATCAAAAAAAAAAAAAACCATAAAACGCATATGCAAACTTTTGTATTTTTTATATTTTTTCTAAAGGTTCAATTAGCTGATCTGTTAAAAAAACATTTTTCCGGTCTATTATTTTGTAAGTCAGGCTTTACAGGGTTAAATCCTGGAGATTGTATCTGAAGTGGCTATTGGTGTTTACAAGGCTCTTGCGTATGTTTGCTCAACTTCTAGTGGTGAAACCAATGGGAATAAATGCATCAGGCTTTAACAGTATTACTGTAAGGAATAAGTTCATCCATTGAAAACAAACTATGAAATAGGTTGCACACATAAAGGAACTGTGTAATTAATTTAGCCTCTGTTTTTTAATTTTAGACTTCCATTGGTTTAGTAAGAAATGTGTCCTTGTGTTTTTTCTGTTTATTATTATGTTTGTGGCCTATATTGTTCAAACATCTGAAACTTTTTCATGCCATTTCTGTGAGAGTTTTAAAGGGGATGTTTTTTTTTAGAATTGAGAGACAAAGTTTGAAATTGTCAGGCTCTTTGAACGTAGGAATGAGAGTGGAAAGATAAAATGTAAAAAGAGACTGCTTGATAAGGCCATTCTCAGGCATAAGGGTCGTTGGTCATGATGTTGCTTGTTGCTGTGGGCCACTGTTTTTAGCACTATTTTTATCAAGGGGATGCAGATTGATAGAAAGCGACAAGAGCCAGGGGCTATGGCAGAGCGTGCGGGTGGGCATCTACATGCTCGGGTCCAGAGGCACTCGTCAGCTCTCTCCACCTCTCTCTGTCTCTCTTTCAAAGATCTCTATCTCCCACCACCCATCACTGAAGCCCCTCCGGGACCAATACTGTGTCCTCTCTGTCAGTATGGAGGCTACCCACATCTGCATGTGACACAAACCTCCGGCCCACTTCGTGATCAGTGTGTGTGTTCTTGTGTGTGATCGTGCCCGCTTTCAGTGTGTCCTTAAAAAGTATTCAAATGTATTACAGTCACGTTTTAAAACTGAAGGTGATAAAAGGTCTTGTTAAAAAAAATAAATTACAGTATGTTTGTGGAGGTTGTAATTTGTGAATGAAAAGGAAAAATGTGCTGATTATGATTAAATATTTATTTTCCATGAATTCATTTAGTGAAAAACTAAGTATAAAACTTGGCTTGATTGTTTTAATCTTTATTGTATTTTAGTTATTCCATTTTATCTTAATTTAAATATTATAAATTAAAGTGCATACAAATTAAAATCAAATTGGCGTTTGTTACTAATTTTAAGCCGTCTTAAATTTTTATTTATTTATTTATTATTTTATACCTATAGACCTTAGTCAGGGTAGCGTCGTATTTAATTTTTGACGAGAATGAAAACGAGGCTTTGAGGGATAGAAGTACAGTGTGTTCAGTGAATTGTACTGTTGTTTAACAACAACTCTTTCCGAACAAAACTTTCAGTAGACAAAAACTCCATGCGACAGTTTTAAAAGTTGTGAAAATGACATGATCTATAGGACCTTTACACAGTGCGTGCCATTGTAAAGACTCTACATTTATCCCTCACAGCCTCGTTTTCATCTGCAACTATTAACATGACTAAGGTCTATCGCACAGCCCTAATCACCATTCGTACAGTTTAACTGACCACACCGATAAAGTGTTTAAAACTTTTTCTCTGTGAAAGCCTCACTTCTCTCATTTAATGACATTCTTGATGATTATTTGAATGAAAATAGGTATTCAATTAGTATTATTTTTAATTTGCATCGACATCCTAAAAAGTCTTAAATTTCATTCTTTTACACAGGCTGTTGTGTGTGTGTGTGTGTGTTTGTGCGTGTTGTATGTTAGCCCTGGTTTCCACCACCAACAGAAGCATCTGAAAATAATATTTAACTCAACGTTTTTAGGTTTATACCTTTTTATGTGTGTTTTCATGCGTGTGCTTTCATGTACGTGTGTTAGCTGTGCAAGTTCTGGCTATAAAGGACAGTCAGCAGAATAATAGAGATGCAGAAGGTCACATATGTAGCCATTTTCTGGCATATGGAGTGGACGGCAGAGCAGAGGTTATCACTTTTCTTCCTCTGTCTTTCTTACTGTGACAGCTCTGGCCTACACTATCTCTGTCCTCTTCAGACGCTTGCGTCTTATCTTTGGTTTCACTCCATTCTCCAGGGCTGTCTTCCCTCAGCAAGGCAAGCGGCTCCCATTGTTTTGACCATCTTGTCTTATCACTGCGCCAACCCCTCCTTTGGCTGTTTTCAGTTGTGTTTTTGCTCGTCAGATGGTCTCGGTAAAACGGCAAACTGAGACCGACAGTGAGAGGAGCCTGTCTAATGGAGTATCACTCTGAGGAGAGAATAGCAAACAAACAATAGAGGAAGGATGGAGGATGGATTGTGTAATTCAGGAAAAGGGGATGGGGAGTGGAACACCTCTGAATGTGCATCCTAAATAGCATCAGAGATTAGAATTAGCTCTTCCCCAATTATAGTATGTTGAAAATTGTATGGTATGTTATTGTTTCCGGTGGGTTTTTGAAGTGTGCATCTGTGCATGCTTTTTTGAGCTAATGTTGCCCACAATCGCTTGCACAAAACAAGAGAATGATTCTGAGACTTCTCTTTTGGCTTTCTTAATTATTACAGCCAGGTTTCCCAAGAATTAAAAAAAAATGTTTTGAAAGAAGTCTCTTATGCATGTATCTGATCAAAAGTACTATATAAACCTATTACATTACAAAAATAACTATTTTCTATTCATTTATTTCTGTGATTCAATTCAATTCAATTCACATTTATTTGTATAGCACTTTTCACAATATATATCATTTCAAAGCATTACATTAGAGTGATCAGTTATCAGAAGTGACTGTGCCCAATATAAAAATCACACAGTTAGCTAACAAAGTATTAATTTAAGGCAGAAACAATGAGCTCATTTAAGTCATTATTACAAGTTGTGAACGTAATGATTACAATATATAGAAATTTAGCATTGGTGCATGTTGATTCAGAGTTTGCATCATCTGAAGTCCTCACAGGAGTTGAAGTCCTCTCGAGTCATCTCTTCACAGGTGTTGGGGCATCTGAAGTCTTCATAAGAGACTGGATCCAAACTGGAGCTGACGTACTCTATAGTTACCTCGGGATGGGCATCCCGAGATAAAACAGAAAAGCAAATGGAAAATAATTAGCGTAGCTGCTGTTCATAACATTAGGCAAATATAATCATGTGCATTTGATCTGATATAACTGAAGTACAAGGTTCCCTTTACTCTGTCCCGTCAGGCTCTTAGAGTTTATTTAGAGCGTTCCGCTGCATCCAGGCAGTCGGAACAGCCCTTTGTATGCTTTGGCGGTCGCACCAGAGGGTGCGCGATCACGAAGCAAAGATTGTCGCGATGGATAATAGATGCTATCTCGCTGGCTTACGAGTCAAGAGGTCTCTGCTGCCCCATTCGCGTCAGAGCTCATTCCACTAGAGGCATGGCCTCGTCGTGGGCTTGGTCCAGTGGAATACCACTGGAAGATATCTGTGCGGTGGCAGGCTGGGCCTCTCCGTCCACATTTGTTAAATTTTATAACTTGGAGGTTCCTGCTTTGCAAGTTAGGGTTCTTTCCATTTAAACAAATGTATAACACATTTGAAATAACTATAGGCCCGACTCTGTCCGGTCTGGTTTTATCTAAATCCCATAATAGACAAATGTATAACACATTTGCAATAACTATAGGCCCGACTCCGTCCGGTCTTGTTTCTATCTAAATTCAATATAACAAATGTATAACACATTTGCAATAATATAGGCCCGACTCTGTCCGGTCTAGTTTTTATCTACATGATATGACAGGAATATTCATTCCCTACATATACCCTTATATGAGGCTCACCACTCGTTGGCCCCTTTTTTTAAGCACGCACTGTGTTTTAAATTGGGTTTCCATAGCGTAAGCTAACTTGCGCATTACGGGAGTACTCTCGAAAGGGAACGTCACGGTTACTAACGTAACCTCGGTTCCCTGAGAGAAGGGAACAAGTATTGTGTAACCCGCCGTGCTATTGTGCTTAGATCAGAGGATCGCTTCAGTCGATTTAACCTAAATCCTATGGCATAGTATGGGCTTTTATAGCTTAGCCATGCAAATTTAGGCGGTAGTTGATGTGCTTTGGGCGCGAAGCGACCTGATTGGTTCGCACGCCTCAGCCGCCTCGCCATAAGTTCGTGCAGTTGCCGCAGCACAGCCAATCAGCGCGCTAGTACGCTCTGCTTGGGTCTGCTGTGCAGCTGCACTGCGTTTTACATATATAAAATTATAGGATAATTTTTGGCTTCATATTCTCGAAAAAATAAGTTTTTCCCATAGCTTAAGCTAACTTACGCAATACTCGTTCCCTTCTCTCAGGGAACCGAGGTTACGTTAGTAACCGAGACGTTATGAGGTGCATTATGTGAATGCTTGACTAAAGAGATGCATCTTTAATCTAGATTTAAAATGGGAGAGTGAGTCTGAGACCCAAACATTATCAGGAAGGCTATTCCAGAGTTTAGGAGCCAAATGCGAAAACGCTCTCCCTCCTTTAGTGGACTTAGATATAATAGGTACTACCAGAAGCCCAGAGTTGTAGGTCAATAGAAGATCAGTTAAATACACAGGAGCTAAACCGTTTAGGGCTTTATAGGTCAGCAATACTTTGTAATTGATACAGAACTTAATAGGTAACCAATGCAAAAATTATAAAATGTGTTATATGATCATATTTTCTTGACCTATTAAGAACTCTAGCAGCTGCATTTTGGACTAATTGTAGCTTGTTTATTGAGGATGCAGGACAACCAGCTAGTAATGCATTACAGTAATCTGGTCTAGAGGTCATGAATGCATGAACTAACTTTTCTGCATCACAAACAGATAGCATGTTCCGTAGCTTAACGATGTTTCTGAGGTGGAAGAAGGCTGTTTTTGTAACATATGAAATATGATTTTTGAAAGACAAGGTGCTGTTTAATATAACACCCAGGTCTTGGCAAAGCTGAATTTTCAGCATCATTACTCCAGTCTTCAGTGCCACATGATCCTTCAGAAATCATAATATGCTGATTTGATGCACAAGAAACATTTATTATTATTATCAGTGTTGAAAACAATTGTGCTTAATATTTTTGTAATGTTTAAAACATAATTTTCTTGACGTACTCTAAGATATTGCAATTAACCATTGTGCCTCATTATACATTATGGCCTGGTTTCACAGACAGGGCTTAGATTAAGCAAGGATTAGTAGCTTTTATAAGTGTGCCTGAGAAAAAAACATTACTGATGTGCAACTTGAGACAAAACAATGACACTGACTTAATTTATGTCAGTGCAAGTTGCTTTCAGTTAAAACAGCTCAAACATTCATTTTAGTCTGGGATAGGCTTAAGCCTTGTCTGTGAAACCAGAGGTAAATGTCTTACCAATAAACTTTGTAAGATATTTTGTGAAGCAGATGCCAATCATAATAGAACGCAAATACAAATATGCCCAAGCAAAATCCTTATCCTAACCAAAATCAAGCTGCCACATTTTTAAATGTATGATTCAGAAAATTTCTAAAAAAGTAATTCATTTTATGAAAGTCACTAATTTAGCCAGATGCTATTTTTTTGTTTACATGCAATTATGCTGACTCACTAAGGGCTTTAAGACTTATTTCCTGAAAAGCTGTTCACTAGGGCCTAAAGAATCTGACACAACTTTTCAATCACCAGCAAAAAGTATGTAGTTAAAGTATGGGAGCAAACGACACGACAAAACTACAATGTCCCCATTATAATTAACAAAGCTGCCACATCGCATACGGTGTAGACAGTCCTGTTGATTATAATGGGATGCCACATGGTAGAGTATGAAAGAAGCAAAAAGGGTTGGACGGAAGAAGAAAGAGATGAGGAAGTAATGAGGACCTAATTAGCTTATATTATAGAAACGGTGATGACAGAAGTGCCTGAGAGACAAGCTCTCTCTCTCCACACACACACACACACACACACACTCGCGAAAAGAGATGATGGCTGGGGTCAAGTGGCTGGGAAGATTAGTTTGAGTGTGTGGCAGGCAAACCTCAGCTGGCCCTCAGAGGCAAAAAAGTTCACTGCAACTTTCGCTCCCTGTGATCGTGGCATCGTGTCATTAATCCGAATGTGCTGGTGCGTGTAAATATACACTAGTCCTTCCCTGTAGGCGTGTGCTTGTACCCCCCTAAATCCTCCCATCCAGCCCTTCTGAAATGTTTAAATGGAATTAAGGCAATGAAAATGCAAAATGAATAAGAGACTAGAGAGGAAGGATAAAAGGGCTAATGAATCTGATGAATATTCAGGTGGCTGCACAGGCTGCTTCAGGTCCGGCGAGAGCTGTCTGTCAGCTCTGATCCGTTTCTTCTCTTTCTCCACAGCAGCACCACAAAAACATAAAGGCTGCTTGACAGGTCTTTTTTCTAATAAATGCTCAGTTGTATGAGTGTGTAAATTTGTATGATGGAAAAAAGGGAGGGTGGACCAGGAAAATTAATAAGATAAGTTAATTAATATAATTATTATTAAGTCATAGAAAAGTCATGGAAATTACATTGAATATATACACTCACCTAAAGGATTATTAGGAACACCATACTAATACTGTGTTTGACCCCCTTTCGCCTTCAGAACTGCCTTAATTCTACGTGGCATTGATTCAACAAGGTGCTGAAAGCATTCTTTAGAAATGTTGGCCCATATTGATAGGATAGCATCTTGCAGTTGATGGAGATTTGTGGGATGCACATCCAGGGCACGAAGCTCCCGTTCCACCACATCCCAAAGATGCTCTATTGGGTTGAGATCTGGTGACTGTGGGGGCCATTTTAGTACAGTGAACTCATTGTCATGTTCAAGAAACCAATTTGAAATGATTCGAGCTTTGTGACATGGTGCATTATCCTGCTGGAAGTAGCCATCAGAGGATGGGTACATGGTGGTCATAAAGGGATGGACATGGTCAGAAACAATGCTCAGGTAGGCCGTGGCATTTAAATGATGCCCAATTGGCACTAAGGGGCCTAAAGTGTGCCAAGAAAACATCCCCCACACCATTACACCACCACTACCAGCCTGCACAGTGGTAACAAGGCATGATGGATCCATGTTCTCATTCTGTTTACGCCAAATTCTGACTCTACCATCTGAATGTCTCAACAGAAATCGAGACTCATCAGACCAGGCAACATTTTTCCAGTCTTCAACTGTCCAATTTTGGTGAGCTCGTGCAAATTGTAGCCTCTTTTTCCTATTTGTAGTGGAGATGAGTGGTACCCGGTGGGGTCTTCTGCTGTTGTAGCCCATCCGCCTCAAGGTTGTGCGTGTTGTGGCTTCACAAATGCTTTGCTGCATACCTCGGTTGTAACGAGTGGTTATTTCAGTCAAAGTTGATCTTCTATCAGCTTGAATCAGTCGGCCCATTCTCCTCTGACCTCTAGCATCAACAAGGCATTTTCGCCCACAGGACTGCCGCATACTGGATGTTTTTCCCTTTTCACACCATTCTTTGTAAACTCTAGAAATGGTTGTGCGTGAAAATCCCAGTAACTGAGCAGATTGTGAAATACTCAGACCGGCCCGTCTGGCACCAACAACCATGCCACGCTCAAAATTGCTTAAATCACCTTTCTTTCCCATTCTGACATTCAGTTTGGAGTTCAGGAGATTGTCTTGACCAGGACCACACCCCTAAATGCATTGAAGCAACTGCCATGTGATTGGTTGATTAGATAATTGCATTAATGAGAAATTGAACAGGTGTTCCTAATAATCCTTTAGGTGAGTGTAGTTCTTATAGTTACGCTCTAAATCCATTACCTCCGTTACTTAGTATTATCTGTATAGTGTTTTTTATTAGATTTTTTTTCTTAGAATTTTATTTTCAGTTTATTTTTTTTTATTTTAGGTCTGCTAAAATTAATGTGTCAGTAAGTCTATTTTTAAAAAATATATTTTTACCAATTGAAGGATAAGGATAATAAGAATTAAAAAAAAAAAAATTCTCACAATTTCTACATTATAATAACATGATAATTATACTGATGATTCCGTAGGCCTCCTGAAGGTCTACAGGTTGTTAGGAATGCATCAGTCATCTCTTTCCAGGTCACTGAACTATTTTGACCTTGTTTGAGCTGAGTCAAACTTTTCCTAGCCTCCATTCTGTTGCTGTGCCAGCTTTTGTGGTTGATGCAGAGACGGCGTGGAGATGGTGTCGGCTCGGGAGGGGAAAGGTAATGACGACGGTCACTTAGCAAGAGAAGACCTGTCCAGACGGCGATGAGGCCGAGGGCAAATATTTAGCCCAGCCACTTCAGGAGGTGATCTGGGAAGGTAGAGAGGCAGCAGCTTCTTTGCCAAGCCCTGAGACGTGACTTCAACTCGGGACGGAGACCCTGGCCACCCTGCCCCCACCTCGCTAAATCTTCTACCCCCGTATTCACGGTCACGGATCTCATCTCTGGACTAATATCTCAAGCAGTCCACAGATGGGGAATTATATTGGAGAGCTGGCTCGGTATCAGCCGAAGGATGAATGGATGGACGGATGGAGGGAGGGAAGGTTGGAGGGAGGGAAGGTTGCAGAGAGGGAAAGGAAGAGATAGATAAGAGGGGCCTTTGCTGGTGATAGATGAGGAAAGCAGACGGGAACAGTGGAGGAGAAAGTGATGGCAGAAGTAGGAGGAAAGTGAAGAGAAGCACGCCTCTTTTCATTCAACTCAAGCCTGACTGCAGGAAGCATATGCCATATCTGTTCATGAGAACATGTAGGTCTTACACTTACACATGCAGTTCCTGTCTCCCTTATTGCATAACAGTACTGTAGCTGTACATGATGTCAAACAGACAACAAAGCAATGGCCCAATTAGAAGTACATTGATAAAAAAACGGTAGAGAAAAGCACTGACATTGCACTGGATTTGTCTAGCTGTAGACATATTACAGTTACAGTTGATATAGACCTTAGTCAGGGTAACACCATATTTAATTTTTGATAGGAGTAAAAACGAGGCTGTAAGGGACAGAAGTACAGTGTGTTCATTGGATTGTACTGCTGTTTAACAACATGCCAGTTGTTCAGTTGACGAAACACCTTTTAAAAAAAACTTCTATTTTGAAAGTTATGAATTTTGAAAATGATGTGTGATCAAATGTGTGTAAGAAATACCAGTTTGTGATATCACAGACATTCAAGTTACAAATGGCTGTGCTCGCTCTTATGTTAAAAATAAGGTGGATATACTCTTCTTATTTACATTAATTTTGAGATGCTATTATAGAGTGCTGGAATTTTAGCAGATGTAATGTGTTTATTGTTAGCGTGTAAAAGGCAGGGCCATGATGATCACTTACTCTCTTTCTCTTTTTCTCTATCCCTCTGTAAGTATCCTTTTCTCAGTCCCTTACACACCCATGCAATGCCAGCTGTTTGCTTTCGGTGCCTCAAATATTTGCTCAGCCTGTTGTCTTTGTCTGTACCCAACACTCCAACTGCACATTGCACATGGAGTCTCTTCCCTTTGATGCATATTTTTTTTCTGTCTGTCTCCATTCACTCTCTCTTTTCCCATTCATTCTCTCTCTCTCTCTTTTGCCTCATTTAATATGGGAGTTTTGATTGTTTAGAGAAAACATAAATTTGGGTGCCATTTGAGCTGTGTGATGTGGCAGTTTGTATAGCATCTGTTTGTATAATGCTTAATGTAATGAATGTTTTTGCCCCTGTGTTCAGCAAACATAAAGAGGATCCTCCAGTAATCTCTTAGAGATTTATGGAAGGCCTAAGATGAAAGATAGGGGTCTGAAGGCCCACTAAATAGTATGTGCGCCTTCCATAAGAGTGGTTTTTGATTATGTTTTTAGTCAAATCAGAGGGATGGCAGCCCTTACCATTTACTTGCAGTTTTAAATCAATTCAGGACTGTCGCTTAAATTCACATGAATTCCTGGGGCAACATTTATATTTAATGACCTTAGTGGGCCTCCATCATCATAGAGTCCAGAATTTGTGAAAACCATGGAAGAGAGTGAGAAAACGTCACTCTTTTCCTTTACCCTGAAATGTCTCTGTAAAATCTTATCATGAATGTTAAATCAACTTTGAGAGGTTCTAAAAATGCCTGTGTGTGAGAGACTGATAGAGAGTCACGTTTGTTTGACCCACACACCTGGATATGCGTCTGCTCTGAACACACTTGTTCTCTGGGCAGCTGTCATTCACCACTGTGGGCAGCCAGTCCCGTAACACCTGTGTGCCAACCTGCCGGTTCAACTTGCCCAATAGGAGGTAGGCAGTCTGTCAAAGGGCGGGTGTTAACTCCCCTGTCATTCTGTGACTGGCCGGTTTGACAGTCACCCTGACCCTATAGTGGCTCTGAACACTGTGCATCCAAATCACAGTCTAATAAGCCTACACGGCAAAAAAAGATTTTCTTCCTCAGTATTTTTGTCTTGTTTTCCAGTACAAATATCTAAACATTCAAACAAGATACATTTACAGTGGGGAGAACAAGTATTTGATACACTGCCGATTTTGCAGGTTTGCCCACTTACAAAGCATGTAGAAGTCTGTAATTTTTATCATAGGTACTCTTCAACTGTGAGTGACGGAATCTAAAACAAAAATCCAGAAAATCACATTGTATGATTTTTAAGTAATTAATTTGCATTTTATTGCATGACATAAGTATTTGATACATCAGAAAAGCAGAACTTAATATTTGGTACAGAAACCTTTGTTTGCAATTACAGAGATCATACGTTTCCTGTAGTTCTTGACCAGGTTTGCACACACTGCAGCAGGGATTTTGGCCCACTCCTCCATACAGACCTTCCCCATATCCTTCAGGTTTCGGGGCTGTCGCTGGGCAATATGGACTTTCAGCTCCCTCCAAAGATTTTCTATTGGGTTCAGGTCTGGAGACTGGCTAGGCCACTCCAGGACCTTGAGATGCTTCTTACGGAGCCACTCCTTAGTTGCCCTGGCTGTGTGTTTCAGGTTGTTGTCATGCTGGAAGACCCAGCCACGACCCATCTTCAATGCTCTTACTGAGGGAAGGAGGTTGTTGGCCAAGATCTCGCGATACATGGCCCCATCCATCCTCCCCTCAATATGGTGCAGTCATCCTGTCCCCTTTGCAGAAAAGCATCCCCAAAGAATGATGTTTCCACCTCCATGCTTCACGTTTGGGATGGTGTTCTTGGGGTTGTACTCATCCTTCTTCTTCCTCCAAACACGGCGAGTGGAGTTTAGACCAAAAAGCTCTATTTTTGTCTCATCAGACCACATGACCTTCTCCCATTCCTCCTCTGGATCATCCAGATGGTCATTGGCAAACTTCAGACGGGCCTGGACATGCACTGGCTTGAGCAGGGGGACCTTGCGTGCGCTGCAGGATTTTAATCCATGACGGCGTAGTGTGTTACTAATGGTTTTCTTTGAGACTGTGGTCCCAGCTCTCTTCAGGTCATTGACCAGGTCCTGCCGTGTAGTTCTGGGCTGATCTCTCACCTTCCTCATGATCATTGATGCCCCACGAGGTGAGATCTTGCATGGCGCCCCAGACCGAGGGAGATTGACCGTCATCTTGAACTTCTTCCATTTTCTAACAATTGCGCCAACAGTTGTTGCCTTCTCACCAAGCTGCTTGCCTATTGTCCTGTAGCCCATCCCAGCCTTGTGCAGGTCTACAATTTTATCCCTGATGTCCTTACACAGCTCTCTGGTCTTGGCCGTTGTGGAGAGGTTGGAGTCTGTTTGATTGAGTGTGTGGACAGGTGTCTTTTATACAGGTAACGAGTTCAAACAGGTGCAGTTAATACAGGTAAGAAAAACGAACAGGTCTGTGAGAGCCGGAATTCTTACTGGTTGGTAGGTGATCAAATACTTATGTCATGCAGTAAAATGCAAATTAATTATTTAAAAATCATACAATGTGATTTTCTGGATTTTTGTTTTACAGACCTCTACATGCTTTATAAGTAGAAAACCTGCAAAATCGGCAGTGTATCAAATACTTGTTCTCCCCACTGTGCTTGTGAAGCAAAATTACATAAGATATTAAGTATTTTTTTCTGAAATAATTATAAGAAATAAGTTAATTTTTGCTTAATAGGGTAAGAAAAAGAAAAATTAAAATTAAAATTTTAATTTTTTGTAATTTTTTTTGTTTATTTTTCTGACCCCACTGGCAGATATTTTTTCTTGTTTTAAGCATTAACTTATTTTTATCTTTTTTAACTTTTATTTTTCATATTTTTAATATTTAAAAAAATAAATAAATAAGACAAAGGGATAGTTCACCCAAAAATGAAAATTCTGTCATTAATTCCTCACCCTCATATCATTCCAAACCCGTAAAACCTTCGTTAATCTTCGGAATACAAATTAAGATATTTTTGATGAAATCCGAGAGCTTTCTGACCCCTCCATAGACAGCTATTTAATGAACATTTTCAAGGTCCAGAAAGGTCATAAAAACATTGTTAAAATAGTCCATGTGACTCCAGTGGTTCAACCTTAATTTTACGTAGCGACGAGAATACTTTTTGTGCGCAAAAACAAACAAAAATAACGACTTTATTCAACAATTTCTTGTAGCCCGTGTCAGACTCTCACGCTGTTGATGCAGTTAGATATTTGTACTGGAAAATGAGACAAAACACTAAGTAAGTCAGAGGATTCACTTTAAATATGTCACCATCTGAAACACAGATTTCACAGAACTTTCAGTACTTTAGTGGAATGATTGAAGACAAGTCTGAATGTTATTGAGGTATGTAGGAGTGCTTGCACACTGTACCTACAGAGCATACTGTATTAACTGTCAATTCCCTCATTAAATTCAGTACATACGTACTATTTAACTTCAGAAATTCGGACGCAGCCAGAGTGTCTCTCCCCCACTCCTGCAGTGTTAAGGTCCTAACAGGTGTGATCATATCCAGTACTTGCATATTCAGTAAAGGCACACCTGCATGCCGCCAGCACTCATTCTCTTGTGTGATGTGATCTGCCTGCAGGCTCATGTCAGAGGGCATCTGTTTTGACATCTAAATCACAGGCACTTAGTTTTACACTAACACTGCCGGGAACCAGAACCAGAGAGTCCGGGAGAAACTAGGGAAGTTTCTCGCTCCTCAGGTTCTAATTGATCCCCTGAGGGAAGACTGTGGCATTCGTGCAGTGAGGATATTGATGTTCCGACACTCATTAGAACCTCACACGCCAGTGCTCAGCCGTCAGGCCAGGGGAACACGTCGGATTTGGATTGGTTAATTTGATCTGAAATGTGAGACGCAGCAGTGGAGGGGAAGCCGTATTTATAGATTTCGCCGAGTGGTCTTAGAGGCTGGGAGGGAAGTCTGGGAGAAGGTGTGGGTGTGTGTGTGTGTGTGTGTGTGTGTGTGTGTGTGTGTGTGTGTGTGGGGGTGGGGGGTGGGTCAGGGATTGGTGTCGTGAAGATGAAAGAGACGGGAAGGGTGATATGCAGACATGTTTGGATAATACAGCCGATAGTTAGGGAAGACAGTTTGAGTGGTGATCTCAGACAGTGTTTGTGTGAATGTGTGCGAACCAACTGTCCTTCGCTCTCACTTGTTTTTCTTCCCTCCATCCTTCTTTCTTGACGGCATGTTTATACATCAACGTTTTCATAGCCCTGTGCTAAAAGTTATTTACTACTATTTCGGCTTATTCTGCACTTTTCAAGAATACAAGAAGAAGGTGTCCCATTACATTTTTTTTTGTTTTTGTGAAAACTATTACATGCGTTAGATAAATTATCTAATATAAAATTAATCTAGCATGAAATCTAGCTAGATTTAAGCAAATCAGATGTTCGTAAATCCCGTTTGAAATAGATTTTTTACATTTATTTATTTATTTATTTGGCCTGTCCCAGCTCAGAGGTCTTGACATTCCTTGACATTTGACTGCCTTTATTATCAGTGTTTACAAATATTATTGTGATGACTATATTTGTTAATGTCAAAAGAGCATTTGGGTCCTTGTTAGCTAGCTCCTAATGAATGATATTTTAATCTATGGTACATTTGCTATTTTGTTTCGCTTTGTTTTGTTTTTTACCGATCCTGAGTTTGACGATTATCATTTGCATACAGTAAAGTCCCTCCTTTCACTGACCATTTGTTGAAAAAGAAAAAACATATATTTCATATTTTAAGAGCTTCAGTCCCATTTTGTACCCTATTCAAGGAAAGTGACTTTTTTTTGTTTGTATAAAGTTAGTGTTGGTATGAGGAACGGTCAGCTTGATGTGTTTGTGTCTGAGTGGAGTGAGATTGAATCAAATGACGTGGGTTATTGCTACCCTGCCATCTTGGTGTCACTTCCTCTGAAAGCCTGAGGACATCTAGAGAAACAGATAGAGATCGGAGACAATCATACACACAGACAGCGCTATAAAGGTCTTTTCAGCCAGCTCCCATCTCTGCGCTTCTTGCGTGACCAGCTGAGGCAGTTGTGGTGTGGCAGCGCCCATCATCCACACAGCACTATTTCACTCTTTTAAGCTCTCCACTTTTCTCTCAGCAGCAGCCTGCACCTTGAGCTTTTATCACTGCCCTTCCCAAATTCTCCAGCCTGGTCAGCACAGCCCAATGTCTCATCCAGACACTTAATCCCTACTGTATGATGTCTGTATGTGAGACTTCTCCTCGTCTTCACCTCTTGTGTCTTCTTTGCCTGTTTTCTTGCTTTGTAAGTACTGTGTTCTATATATTGACTGTCTATAATAGTAGTATATGGTTTTTAAATGTTACTATCAAAGTTAAAAACCATCTCTGTCCATAAGGCATATATAACAGTATGAATCTACTAGCAGCTCATCTAAAATGAACACTGAAAATTGATATCTGATCTTTCTTGTCAGGTAAAGAAGAGTGTCATCACATTGTGGATTAAAAGAAAGTATCAAGAATGATGTTCATATTAATCAGTTATTTGTAGAATCAAATAAAAGGTTTCTTGAGATTTGCAGGCCCTGTTTACACCTGGTGTTAACATCCCGTCTCTGGTCAAGTGGTCAGTTGAGACAGATACCCAGTAGTAACATGCATCTCAAATGTGTGCCCTCTGAACAATTATGAACGGACTTTGAGGGGAGCGCAAAAAAAGATGGCTTAAAAATATATTTCCAAATTTGGTAAAACTTTATTTCAATAGTCCACTTTAGACATTCTACTAACTAGAAGCAACTTCGCAAGTACATGTCATGTCAACTTATTCTACTAACACTAACTCTAATCCTAACCTTAATTTAAGGCCCTGTTTACACCTGGTATTAAGATGCATTTTGGTCAATCTGATCACAAGTGGACGAGAATGACACATACCTGTTTACACCTGGTATTTTAATCCATCTCTTTTGTCAATTTTCTACCGCTTCTGTCCTGATTTTTTCAAGGGGAGGGTCTATGGGCGGGTAAATGTATAGACTTTTTCAGATCTTTCGATCTTGTGGACAAAATAAGCTCACGCAATTTACATATGCAGTCGACCAGAGAAAATAAAAACATACGGAGAGCAGTAGCTTTCCTTTCTGCTCTGACAGCCGCCGAACACTGTGAGTGTGTGTTAGAAATCATGAATGGTGAGAGAACACGTTTTTCACCTTCAAACCAAACTTGGGTCCCCAGCCAAAGTTTAAATCCCGTCTGGCTAGTGCGCTTCCCATTATATTTATGCATTAGGTCAGTAGGCAGAGAGTAGGTGGTCTTTTGCGGCTGTTCGAACGCATTCAACCACATGAACGTTTACGTTATGAAAGCAATCCGGTCGAATGTGTTTACAACTACCTCTGGAAGAGGTCAAAAATGGAAAAGCTCAAAATGTTTTAGACCCCAATTACACCTGTATTTAGCGCCGCCCACTTGTGATCCGATCGACCAAAACGCATCTTAATACCAGGTGTAAACAGGGCCTAACAGTCAACTACTCTGAGAGTTAGTTTACATGTACAGTGGGGAGAACAAGTATTTGATACACTGCCGATTTTGCAGGTTTGTCCACTTACAAAGCATGTAGAAGTCTGTAATTTTTATCATAGGTACTCTTCAACTGTGAGAGACGGAATCTAAAACAAAAATCCAGAAAATCACATTGTATGATTTTTAAGTAATTAATTTGCATTTTATTGCATGACATAAGTATTTGATACATCAGAAAAGCAGAACTTAATATTTGGTACAGAAACCTTTGTTTGCAATTACAGAGATCATACGTTTCCTGTAGTTCTTGACCAGGTTTGCACACACTGCAGCAGGGATTTTGGCCCACTCCTCCATACAGACCTTCTCCAGATCCTTCAGGTTTCGGGGCTGTCGCTGGGCAATACAGACTTTCAGCTCCCTCCAAAGATTTTCTATTGGGTTCAGGTCTGGAGACTGGCTAGGCCACTCCAGGACCTTGAGATGCTTCTTACGGAGCCACTCCTTAGTTGCCCTGGCTGTGTGTTTTGGGTCGTTGTCATGCTGGAAGACCCAGCCACGACCCATCTTCAATGCTCTTACTGAGGGAAGGAGGTTGTTGGCCAAGATCTCGCGATACATGGCCCCATTCATCCTCCCCTCAATACGGTGCAGTCATCCTGTCCCCGTTGCAGAAAAGCATCCCCAAAGAATGATGTTTCCACCTCCATGCTTCACGGTTGGGATGGTGTTCTTGGGGTTGTACTCATCCTTCTTCTTCCTCCAAACACGGAGAGTGGAGTTTAGACCAAAAAGCTCTATTTTTGTCTCATCAGACCACATGACCTTCTCCCATTCCTCCTCTGGATCATCCAGATGGACATTGGCAAACTTCAGATGGGCCTGGACATGCGCTGGCTTGAGCAGGGGAACCTTGCGTGCGCTGCAGGATTTTAATCCATGACGGTGTAGTGTGTTACTAATGGTTTCCTTTGAGACTGTGGTCCCAGCTCTCTTCAGGTCATTGACCAGGTCCTGCCATGTAGTTCTGGGCTGATCCCTCACCTTCCTCATGATCATTGATGCCCCACGAGGTGAGATCTTGCATAGTGCCCCAGACCGAGGGAGATTGACCGTCATCTTGAACTTCTTCCATTTTCTAATAATTGCGCCAAAGTTGTTGCCTTCTCACCAAGCTGCTTGCCTATTGTCCTGTAGCCCATCCCAGCCTTGTGCAGGTCTACAATTTTATCCCTGATGTCCTTACACAGCTCTCTGGTCTTGGCCATTGTGGAGAGGTTGGAGTCTGTTTGATTGAGTCTGTGGACAGGTGTCTTTTATACAGGTAACGAGTTCAAACAGGTGCAGTTAATACAGGTAACGAGTGGAGAACAGGAGGGCTTCTTTAAGAAAAACGAACAGGTCTGTGAGAGCCGGAATTCTTACTGGTTGGTAGGTGATCAAATACTTATGTCATGCAATAAAATGCAAATTAATTATTTAAAAATCATACAATGTGATTTTCTGTATTTTTGTTTTAGATTCCGTCTCTCACAGTTGAAGTGTAACTATGATAAAAATTACAGACCTCTACATGCTTTGTAAGTGGGCAAACCTGCAAAATCGGCAGTGTATCAAATACTTGTTCTCCCCACTGTATATGTTACACTATTTAATGATGGTAAATGCATAACAATTTCTGCAATGAAATGTAATATTTACTAATATTTAATAATATTTACTAAAATAATTAGAAATAAATAATTAAAAAAATTGAACTTGATAAAAAAAACCCCCTGTAAAATAAACAGTTTTTTGATTCTGTAGTCCTATTATTGAATTTTTCACAAATACAGAATTTGTTAAAAAAAATAAAAATAAAAAAAATAAACGGTGCATTCCGTAATCTGCTATAAGTCTGCACTGTAAAACCCTTACGGTTTTTGCTGATAATTAAAAAAAATGCCATATTTAGTACTGACCAGTTATTATTGGATCACCTGAAACAGATGTTATTACCAGCCTTAAACAGGGCCATAGAGGAATTTTACCATACCGTCCACTCCACAAAACTATGCCTTTGATGCTATTAATCCAAAGCAATTTACACTAATTGCTGGGATAGTACCTTGTGGATCAACCTCAGGCTATACATCTTGCTCCGGGGCAAAAAAGGGTGAAAGTGGACTTCATTAAGTGCCTGGAATGTGTTCATCAGCGATTAAAATGCGTCTTTTGTGTTACTAAACCAGGCCTTAAACCACTATACCAGCAGTGGTTCTGTGTAAACAATGAGCTTATTTTTATCATCCTCTTCACTCCACACAACACACTCACACTCGCTGCCTTTGAGCTTCTGTCCTAATTAGTCGAAATTAAGATGAATGTCTGGCCTTCCCACCATTGATTGCCATTGATCGAACCCTCATCCCAATGCCCCTACCTGCCCAGGGCTCCACCGCATCCAACACATCATTTATATCAATCCTTACTGTTTTTCCCTTTCGATCACTTTCTTTTACTCTTTACTCTCCCTCTGTAATGCTGTGCTGCATAGTGGACTGTATTTGCTCAGTATGCACAGTGGTGGCTGGGTGGTTGGTGGGGTGGATAGAGGGGGAACGGTATTGCTACCGGCAGTTCAATTTGTTTCTAAAATTGTGTAGAGGGAAACAAGCTGAATGTGTGTGTCTTTGGGGGATTTTTATTTGTGTGCCTGTGTGCTTGTGATGCGGTTTACCTCCATAAAGATAAGGTGAACCCTCAAATCATTTTGTCGCCATGTAGTTTATGTTATTCTGTGAATGTCTGGCAGGAGTAAAGGCGGGAGGAAGGATGATGAAATATTAAAGCTCATCTCCTCCTGTTGACATTCAGAGTTAGTGGACTGGGGCTCCCTAAAGTAGCATAGCAGACACACAGAGCCAAAGGCCAGCTATGGATATAGTTAGACAGAAATGTGTGTGTGGGTGTATGTGCCTGGCCGAGTGGGTGGATAAATGCAGAATAACTGTGTGTAAAATGAAAAAAAAAAATAACTCACTCGGTGGAGAAAGTGATATCATAAACTGATTTAGTGACACATGAGTTGAACATATGACTGAAGGTTCAGTGAAAGAGAGTTACAACACAGTAAGTAAAGAATTAGAAGTATGCCTGACCAACAATGATAAAGAACTATCTAATCTAATGTTAAAATATAATGTTAGTTAGATAGATTTCATGGGTTCTTTAACATTAGTTAGCTTCAAGTTAGATTTGTAGTTAGACTAACCCACTAACTAACTTTAAAGAACCCATGACACCAGATTCGGTTTTTGGCTGATAGTCCAGCTATATGCTAGTGTGCTCCTAAACTTTGGCAAAGTCCCATTGGATGAAACACTTCTTAGGTCAGATTGGGAACAAAACAATGGAAGTTTAGTGTCATTTCACATTTTATTTCACCCTCATTCTTCACTATCCTTTGATACGGCATTGACACATCCTCAGGGTAATGCATCCTATCCAGTGTGAGGTTTGTCTTGGATATGAAAGAGAAAGAGATGCTATGCTATGCTACACTAAATTATGTGGGCCTTTGTTGATTAGTCACAGACAGCTCACTAATTCATGCGGTATACTATCTGTCTCAGTCAGTTTTTGCTAAGCTGCACTTTGGCTTTGTTTTGTCTCATTTCACTGTGAGCCTGGTGGCCTGATGTGAACTAGGGATAAACTTTTTTTCCCAGGCCTTGGAGCTCCTGTCAAATTTCAAACCGCTTGAGTTTGTCTTTGTGTGTCCTTAGCCCAGAGGACCCAGAAGTTGTGGTTAGGATATATTCTCTCTCTCTCTGTCTTCTCATCACCCACTCTCCCCTCTATCTCTCATTTTACCTCCCCCTCGCTCACTTTCTGTTTGACTTCCTCCCAGTCTATGCCACCTGCTCTGGTCCCAAGACCCTGTTGGCGACAGATTTGTCCTCCACTGGCCTCATGCAACCCGCTGTGAGAAGAGAACCATTAAGAGATCACTTAAGCAAAGTGGGACTAAAGATAAAGATAGACAGATAGAGACAGCAGAGAGAAAGAGAGATGTTGTAGATCCCACAATAGAAAGGGTGTACTGACTGTTTTTTTTGGGGTGTTTTTTTTTGTAATTTTAATTATGGGCTTTTCTATATATGATTTATAAGATAGGGGAAAGGAGACTGGAATTTGTGGATCTAAAATACCTGGAGAAAACCATTTTTTTTTTTTTTACAATACATGGATGTTTGAAACACCCAGCAAGCAGTTCTGCGTTTAAAAGATGGCTAATAGCTGTCTAAACACAGCCCTGACGTCTAGGTTAAAACAAGGCAAAATTTGGGTTGTCAATGAAAATTAAATAGACATCTAACCATAGCCCAAGAATAGAACATGTCAAAGAAATGAAACGCCTTGTAATCACTATTGGTGTGATATACATCTCACAAGTTATTTTGGCAAAAACGAAATGTAACCAAATTCAAGGTTATTTTGTCTAGAAGTGCGTTACTCATAGCCAGACTATAGGGCCTATAAAGACGGTGAAATGATGGCTATTGGTTGCTGGGCAGCTTTACAGAAAATGCATGTTTCAATCAGTTAGCGTTCCCGTTATCTGTTAACATTCAACTCAATGGCAGTTGTGGAAGTATGTGATCTGAAATCTGCCATCTTTGCGAATGCTGATTTTGAATGGCCATCAATTACTGCAGTGGTTCTCAAACAGGGGGCCGGTTTCTGTTTGTTTCCCAGTTTCTGGGGGCTTTGAACATTTTGTTGGACAATGGGGGGCCTTTGAGTCAAAAAGGTTGAGAACCACTGAGTTAACTGTGCCATACAAAACCTTGACCTCTTGGGATATGACATACAGTAGGCCGGATATTACATAGTCCCTAATATGAGCTAATATGCTGCAGCTCAGACAAAACAGTGTTTCTACAAAAGCAGAGTATTTCTAAAGTGGTTGATGGATGTAAATCTTAAATTACCCCATAATTATTTCCTCCTCCCTTTTCCTGTGATTCGCTCCAGGTTTTCATCCGGTAGAGCGGAGGATGACTCCAGATGCCTTGTAAATATTACCCAGGGTGTCATGCTGTGATTGTGCCAGTTCACCGTTATATTTCTGCTGATGACTCTTTCTCTAATGAGTCTCCGGAGACAGACGGTGATCTGAACCTCCCCACTGATACCACGGACAGATAAGAATAGTGCTTAAAACCGCTCTTTGTTCACTGTAATGATATAAGTGAACACACCTGTGTTTGTGTACGTGGTTGGTTGAGACTAATTGCAGGTACTTAAAGACCAGTTCAGATGTTAATTATACAGACCTTTTCAAAATACTCTTTGACGTTGTTGACTTTTTTTAATGTAATCATCACATATAAAACATTATGTTTAGAAAATGAATTGGGTCATAGTCATTTTAAAAGTATTATTAAAATAAAAATTCTATCACCACTCACCCTCATGATGTTCCAGACCTGTATGACTTTTGTTCATCTATGAAAAGCAAAAAGAGGTACACCAGCAGAATGTTCATGCTGCTTTTTTGCTTTTAATGAAACTGAAAGTGTCTGATACAGTCAAGATACAAATATAAAAAAAAAATCATCAAATCAACATAAACATGCCCTCTTATTTACACTTCAGCATTTTTTAACTTGGCATTACACAAGATACGCAAGAACCACCAAACCTAGTGCAACACGTCTTGGTGTGCCAGTGTCAGGGAATAATTTTGAGCAGGCACATGGTTTTGATATTTTTGTTGTTGTGCTTGAATGAACTATCCCTTTAACTAAGATAAGATAGCAAAATAGTGGAAAAACTATAGGATACCACATTCTAAGAAATATTTTTTTTTCTCGCTTTGCTGCATGTGAAACACTTCATTTAACATACACGTGCTCAAGAAAAGTGGCATGCATGACAACACATTCAGTGTGAAAGAATTTGAATGCTAATGCGTAGAGAAATCAAAAAGATCACAAAATGTAGTAAACATGAGCTGTTGACTATAAATTGTTAATAATTGTATAAAATGACTGATGGGGTAAGACTGAAGTGCAGATTTCAGGGTGCCTGTGTCATTAAAAATGGCCAGATCAGTGATTTGGCCAGAGAGGTGATGTCATTTCCTGAATGATGCTACAGTTCATTTGCTTCCGGCCTGTAGCCCAGAGTGGGAACTGTGATAATTATATATCTTAATATTAGGCCAACACAAGTTGAAGTGAGACTTGTTGACACTGTCAGTACGTGACAGTGTTTCGCACTGCGTAGGCTGAGAGATGGAGGGAGGGGCTTCAAAAGAGTCCTTTAAAGGAATATTCTGAGGTTAGTACAAGTTAAAGCAACTGAATGTAGTTTTGCGACTTTGGAGCCCCTTGCATGTAAGTGAGTGGAATTCAGTCGTAAATTTTAGGGGTGTAAATCGGACGGTTCATGATATCGAATCTCATAGCCAGCGATACGATATTTGCAGATACCTAAAAAATTCTGCGATAAGATTACAATTTGATTCAGGGGTATATCTATCGATATTATGATATTATGTGCCTATTTTACACAACCAGTTACATTATTAACTCAAAAATGCAACCAAAATATAACATGAACATTTCTCTGAAAATTGCACACCCTGTACCCCAATTGGGAAATCCACAAAAAAAATTAAAGTAAAATAAATCATATTTTTTTAATAATGAATATATTTGTTATTTATGTTATATTATTTATATTTATATTAATTATTTATATTTATATTAAATAAATATATTTTTTAAATAATAAAGAAACATAAATAATGGGAAAAAATCAAGTCACACGTGAGAGCAGTAATCTGATGGCAGCTTAACATGATAACAGTCAAGAAAGTCTTTCAGGCTTCTGTGCTAAAATGTGCAGTGTGTAAAATCTAGTGCAAATCCTCATCTGAAAACAACCAAAATGCAGCACTCCAGTTGTAGAAAAAAAAGATGTCTAACTTTAAAAAATGAATGATGAGGAGGGTATGCGTTTAAGGGTTAAACAAGAATGCGCGTGTTGGCTCTGGTAATGATAGACTGACATTGAAAATGTAAGCAGAGATGTGGATGTGGAGATTATAAAAAATAATGGTGTCTCTTGAAAAAATATATAGGTATTGATTTTTAGTCATTTGATTGGTGTATCGATCCATATGTATTGTTACACCCCTAGTAAATATACCACTGTTGTAATTACAGTGGATAGCCGTACATGTACATTCAACATAGAAATGACATAAATGTTTAGTTTCGCTGAAATACTGCTTACATTTTCATATACATTGTGTGCTAAGTGTTTAAATGCGTATGTGTGTAATCAAATGTTGGCGACACGATAGACCACATTGCCCATAATTTGATTTTATAGACTATTACAAGCTAGCAGAGATAGGCTTGCAAGGCTGCAAACTTTCAAAGCTTGCATGCTATCCTGAGACAGGACTGTTAGATGACTTTTGACATCCCAGACAAAATACAAAACTCTGTAAGATAGGGTCAATAAGATGTTATAGGCTACATTGCCATCTTTCATAAATAACACTGGCAGGGAGGTCTACTCTGCTCTCGGATGTAAGTTTTTTTCCCCCATTAGACAGACAACTACAACTAACGTAGAGACAGGAGTTTTCATGGTCACTTTGTCTTTTTCTCTTTTTAGATTCCTCCGTCAATGTTCTCTTTGGTCTCTTAGCCTCTGCCATGTTGTCCGTGCTCATAATGCTCCTTCACTAAATGTTCACTAAATGGTGTGACGTATTGTGTGACAAACAGCAGTAAAGCAAGCCGTCCATTTGAAAGCAGAAATGTGAAGCTTAACTTGTCTATTATTTGAGCTGTAAAGCTGTTTAAATCATTATTACCATTGTATCATGGCAATGAAGTTGAGTTAGTGTGGTAATCAACATTGGGCACTATCATACACCCGACGCAAGGTGCGCAAGTGTTTTTTGCACGTTTCAGCCCTATGCTGAAGTTATCGTTTTCACGTCCAGCGCCACGTTGTTTAAATAGCAAATGCACTCACGCCCATCTGTTCGCTCATGGGCGTGCTGGTCTGAAAACGTGGTGTTCAGGCACATTGTTGGCGCGTTGCTATTTTGAGGCAAATGAAAACGACTGTGCCGTTGACCAACAAAAACCTAGTCAATGGTGCAATGTTTTTTGTGTTATTTAAAGAGCGCGTTAGTAATATGTGCCTATAGGTGGGTGCACAACGCGCGTACACTCTGCTTATTACACACACAGGGACACGCAGCAGCACACAAATATTAAAAATAAAAGGATTCCTCTCTGGAGAAGTGTTCAGTCTTTCCGCTCGCAAATTCCGCCATGTAAATAGCTAATCCGCCATGGCGTGAGCACAACTGGCTTTTAAAGGGAATGGGAGATGAGACTCTGATTGGTTTATTGTACTTTACACCCAAAACACAACCATGACTCATTAAGAGACTAGGTACAACCCTTTTGGACCATGTGCCTGGCGCGGCAACCTTTTTTTCCATTATTAAACTAGCAAAAGTGGATTCGGACACACCCTAAGTGCACCTGCACCATGCGCTTGAGACCATGCACTCAGATCATTAAAATAGGGCCCATTATGTCACAAGTGGTGTTGAATGAGCTTAAAGGGAAAGTTCAGCCAAAAATGACAATCCTATCATTGTTTACTCTCCCTCATGTCTTTCTAAACCTGTATGACTTTCTTTCCTCAATGGAAGACAGAAGAAGATAATTTGCATTGTCCATACCATGGAAATCAATGGTCCAACATTCTTAAAAATATTCCACAGAAGAAAAAAATGAAATGTGCTTAGAATGACGTGAGGGTGAGTAAATGATGACAGAGTTTTCATTTTTTGGGTAACCTATCCCTTTAACTTGTACTGAACCCGAAATATTCCTTTAAAGTATTTTACAAATGAAATGCCTCCATCCCAAACATTTTATGTGATATTTTTACATCTGTAGATATACACATCTCACATTTAAAGCCCAGATGTTCCAAAGAATCCACTGAATTCTAAATAATCACTTGTTGTCATCTGGCAGTCACTGCTTTGTATAAACAGAGTTGGAGACGTGTCCCTCCAGGCGGGTCAGGAGGGGTGCTCTCTTGCGATCTGCCAGTGAAAATCCCTTTGAGCGTAGTGTCAGGAAAATCTTGCTTACACTGAAAGGTTTTCGTGCGTGTGGATTTGAGGGGGAAAAGGGGTCAGAGCAGTACCCTTGACAGAGATGTGATGAAGGCGACAGCCCCACTTTACTGGACTCGCACACACTCTGATTTATTTCCCTTTTCACAACTTTTTCTCTCTGATTGGGCAGATCTCAGTGGGTATAGCGACGTCAGTTGAGGCTGATTAAAATAGACGATGCTTATCATGCTGTGGTATTGCCTTGTAATTTATGTCTGATTGCTTGCAATCTCCGCCAATATATCTTTCCTATCATCAGTGTCTCTATGTGTTTTTAATCTTTGCATTTCACCCTTTGCTCTGCACATTAATAATCATCTGTGTGTGTGTGTGTGTGTGTGTGTGTGTGTGTGTGTGTGTGTGTGTGTGTGTGTGTGCGCACGCACATTAAGCGGTATGCTCAAATTGCTGTATAATTGTGCATATGCATGATGTGAGTAAAATGTATTCATATAAGAGTCTGACATTGACATGCTATTCAAATGAATGCTAAACAACAGCCTAAACACCCTCAAGAATTAAAAACAAAAGTTGTGCACTTACTTCTATATGTGTGGGAGATATCAAGAAAATGTTTAGGTTATATTTCATTCAATCAAAAAAGGAAATAAGAAATTATATTCCGCTTAAAGAAAGAGAAGTCCATTTTTTGACAACATATGTAACATCATAGCGACATTACTATAATGTCAAAATAATTTTCATGTAAAAAGTACATTATTTATTTTAATATAAAATATTATATATTTTTATATTTAATTATAATATAACGTGTATATATAATTCATTATTTTTAAACAAATTAATAATAATGGATAAACTAGAAGTGAAACCTCAGGATTACCATATGCCTTCTGGTAATGATAACTAGGGGGTAAATATTCTTAAATGTCTTAAAAATAATGTCAAAATGCAAAATAATGGTCCTAAATGTATTCTTCATTTTCTTAATGCAAATAATTTTTTCTTTTTACTCATGATTTTGGGATGAAATATGACCAGACATTTCTTGACAGGCTTTGTGAGATTCAGCCATGTGTAATTGTGCATCCGTATTGTATCCTGCCCTACAAGAACAGAGCTTTAGGGTTTTAAGAAACTAGTGCCACGCTCCGTGTCCATCTGCTTGCAGAGTGTTGGGATAAAGTGTTTGAGACATTGGGTGAATGAGTTTGATCCTGGTACCTCGCTGCTCTGATCTCTCTCTATCTGTTGCGGCAGGCCTGGCTAATGGAAGCCGACCTCTGAACATGTCACCTATCTACTTCTATTCACGCTGGTATGGCCAGGGAATGGATCTTAATTTACCCTTGTGTCCCTTCTTGTGTCCTCTCTATACCAGTGCTGGCACAAACCTTACCATGCTATTTTAAGGGACACTATCCATTTAGAGCATTGTAGAGTTTCAGGAATAAATTCTGCCATCATTTACTCACCCTTATGTTATTTGGAACTTACTTTCTTCTGTGAAACACACAATGAGAATTTTTTTGTTATTTACAGTTAATGGAGACTGGAGCTTTACATTTTTAAAACAAAACCATGTCATAAAAGTAATCTTGTTTGAAATTGTCTGAAGCCATATGATATCTTTGTGTCAAAACATTTTGGTCTAACAAATTAAACTGGAATTGAAGTTATTTAGCTCATATTTCACCACTCTCAAAAATAAAGGTTCCAAAAGGGGTTTTTGGGTTTCCCAAAGAACCATTCAGTGAACCGTTCTTAAAATAACAAGTTTTTTCTTAGTGTGATGAGCATTTTAATAATCTAAAGAACCTTTTCCCACTTTAAGGAAATAAAAAGGTTTTGTGAAAGGTTTGGATGTTGAAGGTTCCCAATAAAGCCAAAGAAGAAACTAAGAGTGAAAAGATGTTATTTGCTGTGACCAGATTGTTGGATTAGTGAGTTAATAACTTGATAATCGATTCACTCTAAATAATGAACAAATTCAGACTGGTTTTGTGGATCAACTGATTCATTGAAAGATCCAGTTAAAAAGAGTGAATCAGTCAGAAATCACACATATCTACTCTGTCAAAGAGAGTTTGGGATAATTATTCACACTGCACCAACAAACACCAACCAATCACCAGATTACTCAAGCATTAAAAACAAAAGTTGTGCACTTACTTCTATATGTGTGGGAGATATCAAGAAAATGTTTAAGTTATATTTCATTCAATCAAAGAAGGAAATAAGAAATTATATTCCACTTAAAGAAAGAGAAGTCCTTTTTTTGACAACATATGTAACATCATAGCAACATTACTATAATGTCAAAATTATTTTAATGTAAAAAGTACATTATTTATTTTAATATAAAATATTATAATATATAAAATATATATTTTTATATTTATATTTAATTATAATATAAAGTGTAGTGTATATATAATGCATTATTATTAAACATAATAATAATAATAATAATAATAATAATAATAATAATGGAAAAACTAGAAGTGAAACCTCAGGATTACCATATGCCTTATGGTAATGATAACTAGGGGGTAAATAAATAACCTTTTGTGAAAGGTTTGGATGTTGAAGGATCCCAATAAAGCCAAAGAAAAAACTAAGACAATTCTATTTTCTATTGCACATCATTATTATTATTATTATTTTTTTTAAATTCATGTATCACCCTTTTTTTCATGAAAAAGATGTACTGCAGTTTCAGAGGATGATGTCAAGAGGTCATATGGTAATCTATTTTTTATGTTTTTAAATGGTGTTGACACATTTTGTGGTCAAGATGGTGAGCCTGTAGATTTAAGAAAAACATCTGTTACCAGTAATTATCTAAAAATGACTTTTTACATAATTAATGTTGTTGTGGATTTGTTCACATTTATATAAATGAAGTTGTAGCCTCTCTAGACCAAGGCAGCATTGCACACCTGTGTCCTTCACCCACTATATGTCCCGAAGGGACGTAAACAGCAAATGTCAAGCAAACTAAACACATTCCACCTGTTTCCAGTGAATTTCACCGAAGAAGAAAAAGTTCCCAAGTCCCCCACCAACCACATTCTTGCTGCTAAGACAATGAAATTTTCAATGACTCGGCCATGGGCGTCACTAGGCTCTTTTTAGGGGGGCTTCAGCCTTCAGCCTGTTACAGTAGCCTTCAGTAAATAAAAAAATCTCAGCTTTTTTCAGCCTGTATTGGCATAAGATTAGTAATGAATGTGTGCATATTGTGAATTAATTTAATAAACTTACTTACCTAGCTTTGCTGGTAGCCTTCAGTAAATTAACGTGTCTACGAAAATGATTCATAAAACATATAAATACCATATGTTTACTTTCTTCACTGACAAAAATGGAAAAACTATATCTGCCCACTGACATGGTTTTCAAGCTATTGTTATCTAATTTTTTTGGCCTTCAGAACATCTTAAAATGCACATATGTAGATCATAGAAATCAACATTTTCTCGGGGGAGCATGCCCCCCAACCCCCCTAACTACCTCACATTTGGGATCTCAGTGATTATGATTCCTGGGTATGATTAAGGGATGTACAATATGCTCATGCAGAATAAGGCATTAATATTTGCTTTAAAAGTATAAGTAATAATAAATCTTAATATCCTAATATGCATGCTAATAAGCTACTAGTTAATAGTGAGAATTGTAACCTAAACTAAAATGTTACCATTTTTTTCATACCCTCACTGGGGGCTGAGCCCCCCAAAGATGAAAATCCTAGAATCGCCTCTGGACTCGGCCCTAGTTGGGTGGTTACTCTCCTGTGAACTTACCAAAACAACGGCTGACCACCCACAGCTGTTTTACAGGCATGACATGATCACTCTGGACATTAGCATGTAACGCTGGAAGGTGTTGCAGTTTACTAGAGTGGTATCCTCACACAACAGCTAAAGAGGGTTGAAGAGACACCCAGTAGCCAGACTGAGTACAAATGGAGCTGGCGCAGGGATAACCACACCATCACTTACCAACAAACAAAACCGAGTCCACGACTGCAGCATCGATGTTGCATCACCCTATAAATCTTGCAACATTCCATAACCTTTAGCGTTATCACAGAATTTAATTTGTACATCAATGATTTTACATCAGAATTTAATTTGTACATCAATGACATGATTCTCTTACAAAATCTATTGATTTATTCCAAAATACATTTGCAAAAAGCAATTCATACTTAGTGTGACTTGAATATGTCTTTTTTATGATGAATGTGTTTTTAATTTCTGAATAAAAATTAATTTTGATATTTTTTGGGGTATGAAGTAAAAAATGTCATGGTAATACAACCGTCCTGGAAATTAAGAAAAAAAAGTCTCATTAAAAGAAAAGGAAAACATTATTGAAGTACCTTGCCATAATCATAATATATGTAAAATAGAAAATAATTCAGAATATTTGTAAATTACTGTACATTTTTATTTATCTAAATATTTTTTATTGGCATACCTGCAAAATATTTAAAGTCATTAAATTAAAGCTTTTAATGAAAATGGTAAAAAAAAAAAAAAAAAAAACATGAATACAAAGTGTGGGTGTTAAGCTAGATTTTTAAAAGATTGTTCCTTTTCTTTATCATTTTTCATGGACACACGTAGGCATGTTTGAAATGTGAAGCTACCTGTCGACTAATGTATTCATGAAGATATCCCATTTTCCTCTGATCAAACTGGCAATCTGATTTCATTCTTTAAAGCCTGAGCTGACCATACCAATAGCCTGTGCCGATGGAATCAACCTGAAACCTGTCTCTCTAACTCTCCACTCTCTCTAAACTTGCTTGTCGAGTTTCATTGGATTTATTCCAGTCTGTTTTTATTGTAAATGGCTTCGGTCGAAGGGCGAACTGCCGTTGTCCATGGGGAGGGGTATGTACGAGCAGACAATGAAGCAATCTTGCTCAAATTCACTGCTGGTGCCACGTCCCCAGTCACACCGGTTTGTTTGTGTTTGATTGAGCGAAGGAGGATTTGCATGATGCAGAGTTTAGAGAGCAAGAGAAGCACTTGAAGGAAATATATAAATGATGAGAATAGAGGGTGTGTGGAGAAAGATCATTTTGAGAGGGAGTTTCCAGGCAAGAAATCATTTGTGCACTGTTTATTATCTGTTACTGTTTATTTATTATCATGGATATAAAGATTTGTAATCTGTCTGCGTCTGTTCAGGTGTGTGTGCATGCACATTTATGTTTTCCTTTAGTTTGTCAACTTATTGGTGAGCCCAGCACAACGCATTGATTTCCTATTGGTCGATATGAGCCAGAGTTAAATAGCAATAGGAAGGAGTTCAGGGCAAACACACTCTTTTTTCCTCCACGTTTGTCTGTTTTCTCTCTTTCTTCCCTCTAGTAATCAGTTTCATAAGCATGAAGGATGACCTTTCAGAGTCTAAGAACCAACAAGCTGAAATTATGGTGAGCAGCACAAGATGGACCAGCCTCTAGCGAATGAATAAAGCAAGGAGAAAGTATGGAGAGAGAGAGAGGGGTTGAAGGAACAGTGTTTGATTATTCATGATGAAATAACTTGCCAAGACAGAGAGAACGAGAGAGATTGGCAGTTAGGGCATACAGGAGAGCAGCGGATGCAGAGTGCTCCAATGTCTTGTGGGATAGCTCCACGTCTCCCTTGTAGGCCATTTTTCTCCTCTGTCACATTAAGCCTCCTGGCCATTATGTCCCACCAATACTCTCCTGACAGTTAACGAGACACACATGCACGGCATGCACATACACATCCATGTTAACACTTTAAGCTTTATTTCTTCCTCTCTTTTCTCGCCTCAGCTGTCTCCGCTTCTTTAAAGGGATGGTTCAATGGAAAATGAAAATTAGAATGTACTCACCATCATGTCAATCCAACCTGTATGACTTATTTTCCATTGTGGAACACAAATTGTGTTTTTGTTTTTTATTTGTATTTTAATTTAATTAATTTATATATTTTTTGAATATTTTAGCAACTATTTTCAAAATGGAAGCGAATGAGGACTGACACAAAAGCACCACAAAAGCATACTTAAAGTGATTCACACGACTGTCCAAGTCTTCTGAAACATATGATAGCTTTGGAACAGGATGTAATTTTAGTAGTTTTTCACTGGAAATGTTTAAATCTGCCATAGCTCTCCTCTCATGTTCATTAGAGAAGTAGCAATATGTATGGAGAAAATTTTTTTTTAAATCATGGCCACAAATTAAGAATTCATTCCCACAATTTATTTTAGTTATCTTGTTTTAGGTCAATCATGTGGACGCAGTTTAACTAAAACAAGGTCATTAATTAATGGCCACGATTGAAATAAAAAAAGGGAATGAATTTTCAGGGAAGTCATGTGAACGAATTCCTAATTTGAGGCTCTTTTCTTTTTTCCCTGGGGCTCTGTAAATATCTGATTCTGATTTGATCCTGAATGATTGGCTCACTAATTAAACTGATCAGTTTCTCAAGTTCATAATCTTTTGAAGCCAGAAAGCTCAACTACCTGCAAAAATGACTAGTAAATTCTTTAAAAAATGTCTTTGTCATACTATGAGGCGGGTGAGCAAATAATAACAAAATTGCAATTGTTTTGGTTGAACTAATCCTTTAACTTCCTGCTTTATCTCTGTACAGATAATGCTAATATATTTCCTTTTTAATCCACTGCATTTTTTTCCCTCATATCCTTTTCTTCCTTTCTCCATTTCCCTTTCTCAGTTCTTCTCCTCTCTTTCGGTCCCATGGCTCCTAGTCTCTATTTTTTTTCCTCCCAGCTTGCTGTCTGTCCACTTGGGGGCCTCCTGCTTATATCATATCTGAGTGTAAAACAGTGTGGGTGTGTGCGTTTGAGAGAGACCTGGAGTGTGTGCTAATGTAATAAAAGGTAAAGTGTGTTTTAGGGAGGAGAAAAGAGAATGCTGAAATAAGGATGTGTTATTCCGTGCATTTCATTGTAATTTTACTCTGTGATCAATACAAATGAGAGCTGAGACTGCAGCAGGCCACAGATCAGAAAGAGTCATAATTTCAGGATATGAAATCATCTCTCACTCAACTGAAAACTACAGATGGATGGATGGATGGATGGATGGATAGATAGATAGATGGATGGATGTTGGGGGAGAGGCTGAGGTGTGTGTGTTTGCGTGTGTGTGTCTGTGTGTGTTATCGTTCTCTTCAAACTGTTCAAGAAGTCTCTTTTGTCTTTGTCAGATCAGAGTGATTAATTTGTCTCTCTTTCTCTTTTCCCATCCCTCCCTCTCGGTTTGACGCTTCTGTCACTCTGCCCTGCTCGACCCCGCCATCAGTCATTTGTCCCAATCCCCACTCATATTGACCTTTCACCCCACCCTCAAACCTCTTCATCAGTCACACACCTGATAGCACAGCTAGACTCCCACTGACATAAACCTGACTCCTGTTCAATATTTATTTCCTTTTTCCCTCTTTCATATTACTCTGAATTCTAACTATTGTCATGTGTGCCAGCAGGTCAGAGAGGCTATTTCTATACCCTGTCTATTTCTATACTTTGCAGGGTGTATATATATACACCCTTCTTCTTCTTCAAATCTTGTTACAATTTAAAATAACTGTTTTGTATTTTAATATATTTTGAAATGTAATTTATTCTTGTGATGTAAATCACATTTTCTTTAGTAATCTCATAAATCTTACTATTCGATTTATCAAACCATTTCCATAGTAGGCTATTTTGCAAATAGTCCCCACAATCATTGCGGAAATGTGAAAAGTCAGTTGTATCTGTTTTTAGAACTGATTTAAAAAAAAAAAAAAAAAAAAATTATACAAACTCCTGCTACAGTATGTCACTCATATTTTGTTCTTTAGCTCAGTCATGTGGGTTGTGTGTGTTTGTCAGCAAGAGGTCCCCAGGATTCGGTTTTGTTCACTCATGTGGAATAATGTGAATGTGTTTCTCTTAGACAAAAGTGTTTGTATGTGTGTCCCTTACTGGCCGCCTTTACTGTGAAACCCTGTCAACAAGCAGCAGATTTCATGTAAGCATTTGAATCCTGGTCCTAAGAGAAATCTGGGCCTGATGGAGCCATATCACTGAACAAAAGAAGGAAGATGGAGGAATGATAACCCCCCTCTGATGAGTGTAGGGACTGGGAGATTCATGGAGTCCTCTTGACTTTATTTATTTAACTGTGCTCATCTGTTCAACTCCACATGTCATTCCTCTGTCCTCTGTTCACAATTCACACAGCACTCTATCATAAGGTACGAAATCAGTATTATATTTAGCTTTACATCTGTGTGCTTAGGGTTATTTTATGGGTAGTCAATCGATAAAACATTTTAATTGACTTAATTACATGAAATGCAGATCATTTAATCAAATGAATCACAGTTAATCTTATATAATAACTAAAAAGCCAAATAAAGATAATTCAAAGATATTACAGTATTGTGCCAAACATTAAAAGGCTATAGAAGTCAATTTAATGTTTATTTTCATATCCTATTTACAAATTTCTCATTACAAAATTAAAGTTAATTTTTAAAAAAAAATATGAATATCAAATATCAACAAAATGAATGTGTTAATTTGACAATGTAGTAATTTTTATCATAAAGTCTAAAGAAAATGTTTTAGCATTTACAATATATGGTAACAAATTTATTTAAAAAAAATCAATGATTTGAAGCTATGAGACGGGTGTTAATTTTGAGTTCCAGTGCCAGACAGATGATGATATGTCTGACAGACTCTCACTGGAATCAAGACAATTTTATTACTGTATGAAGCCAAGAACAAGAGATTTCACCAGCTAAAACTTGCCTTCTCATGTCTCTTTATTAAAAGATTTGCTTCTCAGATTTTATTTGAAAAGTGATTTGTAAGAGCACCTTGACACCCTCTATCTTCCTTACTTCCAGCAGTCCTGTCTCTTTGGATGGTTTGAGATTGTTCCTCCCACAACTCTTTGTCTCTCATTGCAAAAACATACTTTTTCCACTTTCCCATAGCCTGACTGTCTCTCAATCCCCACTCTTTCTTTCTGTCTTTTTCATTCGTAGCTTTCTTCCGTTTTCGGTTTCTGTCATGCATCAAAAGAGCTTGACGTTTGTGACGAGAGTGGTCCCGAGACCCCTCCCACATGAGGACCCCGCTGGAACATCAGCTTTTTTCATTCAACTCTTATCTGCCCCATTTCGGCTCCTTTCCATGGCAACGGTTGCCGAGAGAGAGAGAGCGGGCGCCAGGTCTCCAGCGAAGCCCAGTCTTGTCTTAGACAGATGTCTTCGTCAAAAAAGACGGCATAAAGAAAAAAGAAGGAGACACTGCTTGAAAGAAGAGCAATGATAGTCCTGAGACATTACGCTTCCTGAGACTGCACAGATGCCAGAATCTTTAAATATGGGCTGTGATGGGTGTGGTAGTTATATGGATGTCCATTATAGTGCCTGACCTCAGTTCTGGTGTTTGAACTGAGAGTGTTTAATGTATAGTGGTTTCTGGCACACATGCATTGTTTGTTTATAATGCCTATGAGAGAGTGGGAGATGTGAGGAAACGGTGATTCTAGCAGCTCTTCCCTGTAGAAATGTTAACTTTAGAGCAAAGAGAAACAGACTGACAGCTGAGAGCTTGTCCATCCAGTTTGTGAGAAGGACCCCTCCCAGGACATAACCCACATTTACTGCTATTTTTACATAAATACCTCACTTTAACACTCAAGTATATGTGCACACAGACACACTGTTTAAAAGTGTACTTGCGTGACCCTGCATCCTTAAAAAAACAGAAAAAGTAAAAGAAAGGGGACTGAATCACAATTTATGTATACTACTCATTAACAGTAAGCAAGATTAGCAGTATGCCAAAAAATAGCCCAGTTGGCTTACTATTTCTGGCAAATTTTCAAAATGTTCATCCATGCTTTTGGGGCAATATAAAGCACAACTTCTTGCACTGCAGTTTGTAGTGGTTCTGTATCTGTTTTTTACATTGTAAGTTTATCTGTCCATCCATCCATTCATCCATCTTTTTTTTTTTGTAATGTACTAACCTGAAAGTTAAGTAATAATTTAAGAAAATGAATGTACATCCATGCTTTTGGGGCAGTATTACCCGTTACTCATATTATTACTCCTTTCGTTACCAAAGAGTAGTTTGTGATGGTTCTATATTTGTTTTTATGCTGTAGGTCAATGCAACGAGTATTTATTTTATATTCTTATAGGATAGGACTGTTAGCAAGGTGTAGACAGATGAAAATCAGTATCAAGTTCAAAATACGAAGTTTTAATAAAAATATTCCACAGGGCAAGACAGAAGATACTCCAACACAGTGCTAACGCAAACGAGACCGGACAATCAGTGAGTGAAGGTAAGGAACTTAAATAGACATGGTGATGAACTAAATGACAAACAGCTGTGATGAAGATTAGTGTCCATTGAAACTAATGAATGGTGGGAAAACTCAAACAAAGGAACACATGTGATTAATGAAAACAAACTAAAAGTCCATGAAAACAAAACTAACAAACACAACTGATATATTGTAACAGAACACCCCCTCCTGGAAGGCGCAACCTCACAGCATGGAGAGAAGGAGAAGGCTTAGGAGGCGGACGAGGAGATGGTGAAGGGATGGTGACAGGAGCAGGCGAAGGGATGGTGATAGAAGGCAGCGGAGGGATCATGACAGGAGAATGAAGACTAAACCCCGGTGGCGATGATGGTAAGTGCCTGATGAACCCGACCCAGAGCTCAGCAGTGACGATAGCCCAAAGCATAGTCGACGGAGGGAGGAACCAAGATGTTGCTATGGTCAATGACATCTGGGAGAAGACCGACGGAGAAGGAGCCAATGAATCTCAGGGCGCAGACGGAGAGCCGATGGTCTTGAGCAACACCTCTGGCACTGGAGACCTAGGCGGAGTCGCAGCGACGAGCGTCTGAGGTGGTGCCAGAGTGCCTGAGGACTGAGGCGGAGCCGGTGTGATGGAGGAACCCGCTGTAGCCGTAGGGGTGGAGAGACAGCGGAAGGCTGACCAAGAGAGAGCCAGTGGGACGAGGGAACCCAATGGAGCCGCAAGGCCGAGGGTCTCTGGTGGAGCCGAAGGTGGGAGGAGCCGAGGTGGAGCGAAGGGATCGGAGGCGGAGCCACAGGATCCTCTCACTCGGGTGAGGCTAGTGGTTGCACAACCTGAGGATGCACGTCACAGCAAGGCGTTCCCAGGGGAGACGAATGGATGCAAGCATCCAGCAGAGACGGGATGGAGGACTGGCTGAGCTTTGTGGTGAGGGTAATAGAGGTAAACTTGACGTGATCAGTAACGGTAACTCCACTTCCCAACAAGCCAACAAAACAGTCTCAGTGCTGTCTTGAAACAGCGATGATTCAGGACAAACAGATTATACCGGGTGGTATAGGGTAGGAGGCAGTACCTCCGTATCCATGTCAATCAGCCAGTCCTCGATGTCCTTTTCCACCTGTATTCCCAGGCTCACACCCCTGCGATGGTCGGCGCTGTTCTCCTTACCTTGGGCTCTGGCTCACTCAATTTCTTTTTAAATGTATGTATGTATGAACCTAATGAGCCAAATAAGTATAGTAAATTTAAAGAAAATAATTTAGCTACATGCTAACATGTATCTTAGTATAATTTGTTTGTTTATTATTTTCAAAAAATAGCTAAGCAATGTAAATATTAATATGCCATTAACAATTTCTTTTTCAATTTGTCTCTTTAATTTTTTTTCACTTGCATCCGGCCCCTGTTGTGGTATCAAGGTGCCCAATACTGGTGTACTCTGTTACTTCATATTCAAACATATACATGTACTTTGTTTCATACTTTTATGTACGTTTCCATCATGAGCAGAGTACTTTCTGGAGTGTAAGAAGTATGTGCATTGCAATAACGCATTCTAAATGTACACAGGAATCAAGCTCAGGCTTTGCACTGAATAAGTGGACTAATACAGCGCATTTTCATATAATTTCCATCCTCCAGCCCTTTGTCTGTTCACAGACCTTGGGCCTTTCCTTCCATCTCTTTCTTTCTCTTCCTCTTGGGAATATGTGTAGGATTACATGTTAAACTCAGTCACAGTCTGCCAGACAGAGTGAAACGCCTCTGCAACTGTTGCCTTTATTACACTTGCTCTGGAGACTGAGTGCTCACCATGATATAAGATGGGATAGACAGATGAGGGATAGACAGAGAGAACAGAGACTGAATGGCTGTTTGGTTTGATTCTTTCTTAAAAGTTGCTTTCTCTGACTTTGTTCCTAAACCTGGTGAGCTGCTGGGGTGTTTCATGCCTACATAGGCAGATATCTTCAGATATCTCCTGGTGCGATTGCTCTGTTAGCCATCCGAGCCCTGGTGCTCACCAAACAAGTGTACACCATAATCCCCCCTCCACCAAACTTTACACTTGGCACAATGCAGTCAGGCAAGTACTGTTCTCCTGGCAACCGCCAAACCCAGACTCGTCATCGGATTGCCAGACAGAGAAATGTGATTGGTCACTCCAGAGAACACGTCTCCACTGCTCTAGAGTCCAGTGGCGGCGTGCTTTACACCACTGCATCCAACACTTTGCATTGCACTTGGTGATGTAAGGCTTGGATGCAGCTGCTCGGCCATGGAAACCCATTCCATGAAGCTCTCTATGCACTGTTCTTGAGCTAATCTGAAGGCCACACAAAGTTTGGAGGTCTGCAGCTATTGACTCTGCAGAAAGTTGCCGACTTCTGTGCACTGTGCGCCTCAGCATGCGCTGACCTCGCACTTTGTGGCTGAGTTGCTGTTGTTCCCAATTGCTTCCACTTTGTCATAATACCACTAACAGTTGACTGTAGAATATTTAGTAGTGAGGAAATTTCACAAATGGACTTATTGCACAGGTGGCAACCTATCACGGTACCACGCTTGAATTCACTGAGCTCCTGAGAGCGACCCATTCTTTCACAAATGTTTGTAGAAGCAGTCTGCATGCCTAGGTGCTTGATTTTATACACCTGTGGCCATGGAAGTGATTGGAACACCTGAATTCAATGATTTGGAGGGGTGTCCCAATACTTTTGGCAATATAGTGTATGAACGTAACACGGACCAAAGACATGTAATTGAACCAAAAACGGTACATGATGTCACAAGATGCAACCCTAAAAAGGACAGAATGCTCAAGCATACCTGTTTTTTCTCATCATAGTCGCGGTGTTGTCCATCATAGTTCGATACAGGCAGAGCCGTGTCTCCTCGCATGTAGCAGATCTTCGTTTGTGTGTGTGACGGAGGGATTCCTGCAGCTGTTTTGACTACTTTACACATTTTATAAGGTTATCTTTAAAATATCTTTAGGTTCGGTGTTAAAATGGCAATGTGAACGGTAAGCGGACCAGGACTAAATGTTTGTTTATTTATTTATTTTTGGTCTGAACCAAGCGAGCCAAACTACAAGTGTGAACTCACCCTAAATATGATGGAACCTCATAAGTGATTGATTTGGAACGCTCTACACAGGCAGCAAGTCTGTTTTAAACTACCTTTTAAAAAAATGTGTGGTCAGTAAGTTTTTTTTAAATGTTGTTGAAAGAAGTCTCCTATGCTCTCCAAGGCTGCATTTGTTTGATCATTACAGTAAAAAGTAATATTGTGAAATATTATTACAATTTAAAATAAAATGTAAAATTGCATTTTGTAAATATATTTTAAAGCATAAATATATTTTAGAATTTTCAGCATCATTACTCCAGTCTTTAGTGTCACATGATCCTTCAGAAATCATTCTAATATGATAATTTGCTGCTCAAGAAACATTTCTTATTATTATCAGTTGAAAACAGTGTGCTGCTTAATATTTTTGTGGAAACCATGATGCTCTATAGATCCATTATCCCTCCATAGAGATCCAACACAACTTACACATTCAAGGCCTAGAACGATAGGAAAGACATCATTAAAGTACTCCATGTGACTCCAGTGGTTTAACCTCAATTGTATGAAGCGACGTGAGTGCTTTGCGCAAAAAAACATAATTTACCACTTTATTTACGAAAATATTGTTCTGCAACGCGTGTTAACGAGAGCATTGCAACACATGCGTGTTGTGTTCAGTCTCGTGCGTCAACACAACACACATGTGCAAGTGTTCACGAGAGCACCACGACGCATGCGCTTTGTGTTCACGCTAGAGCTGACTGTTAGGTGAAAACGCTTATAATATTCTGTAAATAAAGTGGTAAATGTTTTTGTTTGTGCAAACAAAGCACCCGCTTTGCTTTATAAAATTAAAGTTAAACCACTGGAGTCACATGGAGTACTTTAATGATGTCTTTCCTACTGTTCTGGGCCTTGAATGTGTAAGTTGCGTTGGATCTCTATGGACGGACAGAAACCTCTCGGATTTTTTAAAAATATCTTAATTTGTATTCCTGAAGATGAACGAAGGTCTTACTGGTTTGGAACGAGTAATTAATGGCAGAATTTTCATTTTTGGGTGAACTAAACCTTTAATAAGGAATAGACAGGGGTCAGGATCAAGCGTCAATTCCAAAAGAAATTGAAGATCAGCAGACAGTCATGAAAAAAATATATGATATATATTTTTATAATACATACTGTTCGTTCTTTTATCTGAAATATTGTGGTTTATTTTTTCACTTATTGCAATGTATTATGGGATTGCATTCACCAAAAATCTGGCCAAAACAAGGTGTCTTAGGAGGCCACACAAAATTGTTCCGCTTTTGGAACAGGCTTCGTGTCGGGAGGGTGCTGTGATGCCTTAACATGCTGCCTAGGAAGACGGTTTGCTAGGTTTTGGAACAGAGCATCTATATCTCACTTTCTCTGCTGTGTCTTGTTGCAAGCTTTTAGAGCAGATGAGTGAGAGCTGTTTTTAAGGGGCCCAGGGACTGAGGGAAGCACAGGAGAGCAGCAAAAGAACAGATCAAAAGAGACTGAGACAAAGGGATCCAGCAAGACACCAATGTTCTGTTACGATAAGAGAATCATTTAGTTATGATAATTTCGGGATAGTCTCTGAAATCTGGACGTCTCATCAATTAAACACATGACCACAAGAAAGGGAAACTTTTCCCTGACAGTTTTGAGCCCTGCCATGCTGCCGGGGACTTCCAGAGCACCAATCTGTCCTTTTCAGCTTTTTTTTTCCCCTCACCCCCTTACTCCCAATATGCTTTCCTCCCGGTCCCAGTTTCCTGGTGCTGCTATTCCGGTTATCATGTGTGTTTTAAGATTTGTGCCAGGTGCCTCTGGCCTAGATGCATGAAAAGGCAGACACCCTAAGGGGGAAGAAGTGGGGGCCCAGGTTGGGACATGTCTTTGGATGGATGAATGGGAAGGAGGATAGCACAGAGGAGACAGGGCGCTGGATCCACCTCTGAGAGCTGCCCTAACTGGGGCAGATACACTTAATTTGCTCTTCCTGTTGACTCCAACCACACATTTCCACAGTTAAATTCTCTCTTTCGCTTTCTTTCTGGACTGAACTCATTGTGGATACTTGTGGTCTGTTGGATGTGGCTCATGTTGCCGTGGGATGTGGCTGCTAAGCTGTTGGCTGGCTTGGTGACCATAACATGGATAGTGTGTCCATGACTGAGCTGTCGTTTGGCCACCATCCCGTATGCCTGAAGTGTTTCTGGAACATTTCCACCGCCAGTTCGAATACAGACTCTTCAACTACAGTTTTGGACATGAAGATTGTCTCATTGTCCAACGGCACTCGCTCTTATGTGCTTGTCCCTAATATCTAAGAGGTTGTCTATCTTTGTTTTGTTTTTATTCTTTCACACTCTGTCCTCTCTCAATGACCTGCACATCTGGCACGTTGGAAAAGTGTCAACCTTAAAATGGCAAACACTTAGTCATAAAGGTACTTTATGGTTTATGGTTAAGATTTTTTTAAAATAAATTAATAGTTTTATTCAGCAAAGATTCATTAAATTGATAAAAAAAAAAAGTGACAGCAAATTCTTTTCTAAACCAAAATCTAAGTCAAATCAGCACATTAGAATTATTTTTGACACTGAAGACTGGAGTAATAATGCTGAAAATTCAGCTTTGACATCACAGGAATAAATTACATTTTAAAATATATTAAAATAGAAAAGAGTTTAATTATATTAATATCTCACAACATAAATTCAAATAAATGCAGCCTTGGTAAGAATATATTTAAATATTTTCTCACCCAGAAAGTGTCCTCATAAACCATGTTTACATTGAAATACCCATGTCATTATAAACATTTGTATCCTCATAAACCACATATACCTGTACACACACACACACACACACACACACACACACACACACACACACACACACACACACACACACACACACACACACTCTAGTTCAGCAAGCAGATTGAGCCCACTAGCAGTCAGACTTTGACTGTAGGTTGACCCCAGTTGTCTAATGTCTCCACCCCCTCATCCATCCTTCCTCTCTTGCATTCTATCACACGTTTAAGTATGCACACACTGTAACACAGTTAGGTGAAAGCGAGAACGGTCTGGACTGAGGCTCTTGTTCTCCAGGCTAACTCCAGTTTGTTTTTATTATTAGTACTGTTTACCTCACCTGTCTTGTTTACTTCTCTTTCTTTGACCTCCCACTCAGCCATTCAGAACCTTGTGATGGAGCTGGTGTTTACACTAATTATTACCATTCTTATGATATCTATGAAGGCAATGCTATCTTTGCATATCTGTGGTTTAATGAAATTTAATTGCTGGTTAACCAAAACTTTAATCTGTGCTTTATACACACCTTTGAGCTGAGTATGTGCTGTTGTCTTTGAGCTGCAGAAACAAACCTACCTCCCACATTCATTACATTTAATTATGTGAATAGGATGCCATGGATAATCTCACAAACACATGCAAATTAATGTATTTTTGTACTCAATGTTAAATGCCAATAAAATGGAGAGTTAAGAGAAAAATAAAACAGAAAATCCACTTGTAAAAAAATAAGGAAATGGGGTTATAAAAGTATCCCACCTCTATATATTCTATAATACTCCAATTTTTATGAAAGAGAATCTTATATAGCATGCTCTCATTTGTCATTCGTACTTAAGTGTATGAAGCATTTGTAAAAGTGTATCATCAAAATTTAAAGTACAAACCCGATTCCAAAAAAGTTGGGACACTGTACAAATTGTGAATAAAAAAGGAATGCAATAATTTACAAATCTCATAAACTTATATTTTATTCACAATAGAATATAGATAACATATCAAATGTTGAAAGTGAGACATTTTGAAATGTCATGCCAAATATTGGCTCATTTTGGATTTCATGAGAGCTACACATTCCAAAAAAGTTGGGACAGGTAGCAATAAGAGGCCGGAAAAGTTAAATGTACATATAAGGAACAGCTGGAGGACCAATTTGCAACTTATTAGGTCAATTGGCAACATGATTGGGTATAAAAAGAGCCTCTCAGAGTGGCAGTGTCTCTCAGAAGTCAAGATGGGCAGAGGATCACCAATTCCCCCAATGCTGCGGCGAAAAATAGTGGAGCAATATCAGAAAGGAGTTTCTCAGAGAAAAATTGCAAAGAGTTTGAAGTTATCATCATCTACAGTGCATAATATCATCCAAAGATTCAGAGAATCTGGAACAATCTCTGTGCGTAAGGGTCAAGGCCGGAAAACCATACTGGATGCCCGTGATCTTCGGGCCCTTAGACGGCACTGCATCACATACAGGAATGCTACTGTAATGGAAATCACAACATGGGCTCAGGAATACTTCCAGAAAACATTGTCGGTGAACACAATCCACCGTGCCATTCGCCGTTGCCGGCTAAAACTCTATAGGTCAAAAAAGAAGCCATATCTAAACATGATCCAGAAGCGCAGGCGTTTTCTCTGGGCCAAGGCTCATTTAAAATGGACTGTGGCAAAGTGGAAAACTGTTCTGTGGTCAGACGAATCAAAATTTGAAGTTCTTTTTGGAAAACTGGGACGCCATGTCATCCGGACTAAAGAGGACAAGGACAACCCAAGTTGTCATCAGAGCTCAGTTCAGAAGCCTGCATCTCTGATGGTATGGGGTTGCATGAGTGCGTGTGGCATGGGCAGCTTACACATCTGGAAAGGCACCATCAATGCTGAAAGGTATATCCAAGTTCTAGAACAACATATGCTCCCATCCAGACGTCGTCTCTTTCAGGGAAGACCTTGCATTTTCCAACATGACAATGCCAGACCACATACTGCATCAATTACAACATCATAGCTGCATCAAGGCATCAAGGATCCGGGTACTGAAATGGCCAGCCTGCAGTCCAGATCTTTCACCCATAGAAAGCATTTGGCGCATCATAAAGAGGAAGATGCGACAAAGAAGACCTAAGACAGTTGAGCAACTAGAAGCCTGTATTAGACAAGAATGGGACAACATTCCTATTCCTAAACTTGAGCAACTTGTCTCCTCAGTCCCCAGACGTTTGCAGACCGTTATAAAAAGAAGAGGGGATGCCACACAGTGGTAAACATGGCCTTGTCCCAACTTTTTTGAGATGTGTTGATGCCATGAAATTTAAAATCAACTTATTTTTCCCTTAAAATGATACATTTTCTCAGTTTAAACATTTGATATGTCATCTATGTTGTATTCTGAATAAAATATTGAAATTTGAAACTTCCACATCATTGCATTCTGTTTTTATTCACAATTTGTACAGTGTCCCAACTTTTTTGGAATCGGGTTTGTAACATCAAACATGTCAGCTTGCTAGTCCTCAGCAAAATATTCATATTAATGCATTTCCATATTTAGATTTTTCTAAATGTCTTTATTATTAATATTATTATGATCAATTATTATTTATTATTGTAATATGTTTAATATGGCATTTAGGAATAATATGAACTTAATAAAAAAGTGTATTAATTTATTGAAAATTTGAGAAAAATTCTCATTGTAAGAGACAATTAGGGAAAGTATTTAAAAGTATAATTAAAATAATATCATCATCTTTATTATTATTATTATTATTATTATAGTAATTATGCATATTATTAAATATACTAACTATTCATACTTAAGCAGTGGAGGCAACTATAGGGATGACATCTGAGTTGCTGTGTCTCATGCTGTGAAATGGTGTGTGTGCAGTACAATTGAGACTGAAATAGGGGCAAATCGAAGGCTTTTTGTATTTATCTTGAGAGCAGAAATATGCATTTAGAAAGAAAGCGAGAGGAGGGAGCATGCAGGAGAAACTAAAAGAAAGCACAGTTGGCTGTTTTAATATTACACGACTGCTGATGCACATTTCAGCTCAGTGTCTGGCCTAGCCTTCTGTATGTTAGCTTGATAACACAGCCGAAATGCCACTCTGTGAATTAAACATACCTCTCCTCTGAGTGCTGGCCTATTCTTTCTTATCGCTATCTTGTTCTATTTTTTTATTTTTACTTCATCTTCCTTTACTTGTATCCTATGTTTTCCTATTTTTACCATGAAAAAAAATACATAAAACTACCACTAGTTCTTTCTTGGAAGTCTACATTGTGTCTTTGTCGTCAAATGCTTTGTCAACATCACTGTGATGTGCGAGTCGAGCTGTTGGGATTTGCTGTATTGTTGGATTTCTGTGTTGATGATTGTGGCTTTTTTGTGATTCTTAAATGATTTAAGGAGTATATGTGTCACAGTGATTCAGTGGAATAAGTATCTTTTTTGCGTTTTTAGAGAATGCTAAATACTTGTATTGTATTTGAACAGCTGTGTGTTTATATATACATGTAAACATATATGTGTGTGCTCCAGTCTGCATGGTGGTCTTAAATGGGGACTCCTGAGATCTGTAGGTAAAGAAGAGGCAGGAGAAAGAGAAGGTATATATTTTATTAATGTGGCTCGTTAATATTCCAGTACTGAGGGACGACTCCTGTGTCTCTTCTCCTGAAGAATGATGAATAACTCAACACCTTCACAGCAACCTCCACTGCAACTCTCATTCCTGATCATGAATATTCACAGCCTGCCTGGCTGGGACGGCCCTCCCTGGACTGCAGTGATGAGAAAGAGAGAGAGAAAATGTGAGCGTAAACGTATGTGTGATTACAGGATGGATCAAACTATAATCAATTTCTTATTCCTCAGAGATGTGTATGCTAAGGTAATTTATAATTTTAATTTTAAGATCTGAAAGATGGATTTTGTCTACATAGTCAAACTCAAAAAGTCAGACAAAATTTTGTCAAGGCCGTCTGATGTGTGGCGGCCCTCAATAAACCCTTTAAAGAGAGATTTTATTGGGTTTCGGTTTTTATTATTAATGAAAACATTAATCTGACACTAAAATTTGATTTTACTAAAGATTTTAAATGCTTGTAACCTCTGTAGATCCTTCTTATTCCTTTTCCGTTCCTCTGGCATGCTTCTCTGTTTCGTCTTGCTTCATGTGAATGTCTAGATTCAGTGAATAGAGACTAAACCACCATGTTGTCATTCATGGACACAACTTTTAACTGTGCCTTTAGACAGTGATGTGAACAAAGAATGAGAGGGTGAGAATGTAAACATGACCAGCTTTTAATATCATCAATAATGTACAGACTTGTCTATGAATACTCAATATTTCCTTATATGATTTGTGTACCTATATGCGTTTGAACTGCACTCAGTAATTGAGTTTTTAAATGAAAAGTGACAAACCCAAGGTTAAGTTCAGTCTGAAGGCACTGTCAATTAAGACTGCAAGTCTGAAGTAGTGATAAAATACTGGCCTATGTGTAAATGTATTATTATATAAGTAGAAATGCCAATGTCAGTTACACAAATATAATGTACTTTACAAAAAAAGTAAATCCCAGTTCAGATATATGGTGGCCAAGATCTTCAAACACCTTTAAGAAAATAGCAATCTGGAGGATGGAACAATGTTCATGCAGGCGAAGAGTGTCCTGAGAATCAAAGATCAAGTTCATTCGAGTCATAAGTCTCTGAAATTGGTTGATTACCTGAGCCTGAAGTGCAACTGCTGGAATTACAGATGTTTCAACATCATCAGCTCAGAGGAGATTTTTTTTTAAGCTGGATAAAATGGAAGAAATGGTTACAGGTCACCATAGTGTAGAAACAGAGCGACAAAAACATAAAACAGGATTTTTCTTGTATAGAAGTCTATGCTGTGCGCCTGGCTCGCAGTCTCCTCTCTAATTCATCTCAAAGGTATTCTATTGGGTTGAGGTCAGGACTCTGTGCAGGCCAGTCAAGTTCCTCCACACCAAACTCGCTCGTCCATGTCTTTATGGACCTTGCTTTGTGCACTGGTGCGCAGTCATGTTGGAACAGGAAGGGGCCATCCCCAAACTGTTCTCAAAAAGTTGGGAGCATGAAATTGTCCAAAGTGTCTTGGTATGCTAAAGCATTAATTGTTCCTTTCACTGGAACGAAGGGGCCAAGCCCAACCCCTGAAAAACAACCCCATACCATAATCCCCCCTCCACCAAACTTTACACTTGGCACAATGCAGTCAGGCAAGTACCGTTCTCCAACCGCCAAACCCAGACTCGTCCATCGGATTGCCAGACAGAGAAGCGCGATTCATCACTCCAGAGAACAGAGAACTGCTCTCTGTGCTCTCTGCTCTGTGTGAACTAAGATTAGTCCAGTGGCAGGGTGCTTTACACCACTGCATCCGACTGCACTTGATGTAAGGCTTAGATGCAGTTGCTCAGCCATGGAAACCCATTCCATGAAGCTCTCTACGCACTGTTCTTGAGCTAATCTGAAGGCCACACGAAGTTTGGAGGTCTGTAGCTATTGACTCTGCAGAAAGTTGGCGACCTCTGAGTTGCTGTTGTTCCCAATTGCTTCCACTTTGTCATAATACCACTAACAGTTGACCGTGGAATATTTGGTAGTGAGGAAATTTCACGAATGGACTTATTGCACAGGTGGCAACCTATCACGGTACCACGCTTGAATTCACTGAGCTCCTGAGAGCGACCCATTCTTTTTGTAGAAGCAGTCTGCATGCCTAGGTGCTTGATTTTATACACCTGTGGCCATGGAAGTGATTGGAACCCCTAAATTCAATGATTTGGAGGGGTGTCCCAATACATTTGGCAATATAGTCTATGTTTTTTTTTTAACCAGAACCGAATGACGTTTTGTTAACGTTTTTTGCTTGTGTCAGTCTTCTGCTGATTCGAACGGAACTGCATACTAAACATTTCTTTCAAAATTTCAATTTCAAAATTTCTTGCTCTACTCATTCAGTGATGCTGCAACAGACAGTGAAACAGACAGTGCAGTGCAGTCCAATTCCAAATAAATGACTCTTAAGAGTTAATGAATCCAAAATGAGCTGGTTCTTTTTAGTGAATGAAACATATTCAGCTTTTATGTGAGTCCTAAACTTGTGTAGTTACTGGTTGTTAAGATGCACATTGTGTTGTCAGTAGTGTTTTATAAAAGTAAATTAGTGAAATATGCTACATTACACAGTTTTTAGTTAGTATTGTTGTTTAATGTATAATTAAGGCCATTTATGGATTTTCCATGGACCTCAAGAACTGAAAGCCATTTAAAATTTTGCAACAAAAAAAAAACACATGCAAGAATTGTTTTGCTATTGTTTATTGTTTAATTATCTCATATTTGAAAATTATTATCCCTGAGTACAGACAGACAGACATACAGACAGACCTTATAAACAGTGTGGAGTTACAGTTGTAAATGTCAGACTTTGTGATGTTCTCTTTCCAGGCCTGCTGTGCATGACTGTTTCATCAGCTGTATCAGATCAGCTTGTGTTTCTCTGTGTCAGCTCTAGAACCGTGATCCCCGCGGCAGTGACTAGCAGCAACAGCCTCCTGACTTTCTGCAACGCTCTGTCCTATTACGGCCCTAGTATGGCGGATTACTGCCAGGAAACCAGGATAATGGTCGTCACGGCAGCGGAAATCCGCTTTCCTTAAGAATGGCACTGAGAGGCGTGAAGGCCAAATCCTCCATTTAAAACCACGGGAGACAGGCCCCTATTATATCAACTTACCACCCTGTATCCAACACCATCTCTTTGGCTCTTTGTAGAGTTTTATCTCTGTTCTTGTTTCTTTTACACTTCCCATGTTCACTTTGGTTTCTTCGGGATGCTGTTTCTCTTTTAACTGGATGGGTGGGTGGCTTTGAAGAGTTACCCAACACTGCCAGTATACACACAAACCAACTGGTCGCTATGTGAATATGATGAGGAATAACATTAATTTATTGTATAATCATAGAGTTTTTTTTTTAGGTTACAGGTGTTGCAGCAGCTGCTGTTGTTTATGTTGTGAAAGTAATGAGCCTCTCTTCACTGTCATCCTCAGGAATGTGCTAACACTTGAACCTGAGAGCAGATCAAGTTGGAAATGAATGCAACAGAACATGATGGAGAGAGAGGAAGATGGATGGATAGATAGTGGGAGAGGTAAGTAGTGCAGAAATGACTAATGACGTGCCAGTCCTTAGTTGTTGAGATAAACTGTCTAAGGCGGGGTTAGCGTGGTAAATTGGTGACAGCGGATTGAAGGTGTTCTCTCTAAACACAGCGAACGTGTGAGAAGTCAACTGACATCTCGGAAAGACGAGATAACACATTTGAAGCAGGGACTGTTAACATAGGGGAGAAAGGGGTAAGCTGTGTAAGTTGTTACTTAAGTTGTACGATAGGGCCATAGAAATTTTTAGAAAAACTTTTCCTATTTTTAGAAGCTAATGGCTTATTTTCAAATTAAAATTTGAACATAAATTATACTATTTACTTATCTTACAATCTTATTTTGCTACATATTATTTGTATAAACCAGCCAGGAGAAGGTTTAATATTCTGGATATTTGTAGTAGTAAAAGAATTTTCAACATTTTATAATAGTGCAAAATAATTATAATAGTAAATCAAGTATTTTCTGCAATTGGATGTAAAAGCTGCCTAAAAACCCAATCTGCCCAATATGAACTGCCCAAAAGAAAAATATAAAACCATATAAAACCAGCCAATAGACCAGCTAAGACCAACAAACTATTTTAGGGTAGATCAAGATGGTTGGTTTTGTTTTTTGTTTTGTTTTGTTTTGTTTTGTTTTGTTTGTAATAGGTCACTATTAATTAAGCTGCTGGCATAGCATCTGACTCACCTTACCCCACAGGTACCTTGGCTAATCTTCCAGGAAGGAATTTACAAGGTTTTATTCATAGGCAATCCACCAACATGATATATGTTAAGATCTGTACAAATGTGCTTTGACACAAAATTCATTGTTCCTTCCATGCAGAAAATTAATTTTGACATACAAAAAGCAGATGTTAGCATTTAGCATCTGCTATTTAAATGCTATTATGTGCATCTTTCAATCGCAGGAAGCTGTATATGAGTCCTTTCTAATATATGGTCACATGACAAAAATTATGAGTTTTAAGGGGACGACAGCGTAGCCCAGCCTCCCCTACACTGAGAAGACCTAGATGAGAAATGGTTAACAGATTTTGAGAAAGAAGAGGACACTTAACATACTAAAAGAGGCAGATATACTTTAGATATACTGAGACACTTCAGAGGAGAGATGCTTCACACACTTAGAGACGATGAGAGATGACCTAAAAAGATCCTGATAAACTAAGATTAAGCATTTCCAGCAGTCCCCATGAAGCTTTGAAATCAAAGCATAATGCAGAATCATCGAATGCTGTTTATAGGTCATTTTTCTTTAGAATACACATAGTTAGAACATAGGGAAGATTTTGAAGAACCACAACCAAGATCAACCCACCTGCTCATTCATATTTTACAGTTTGACCTTTTGTCTTAGCAATTTTGGAGCTGCTTACCCATAATTCCCAGAGCTCAGGGTCATACCTAACATTTTTATTTGCCGATGGATTGAGCGTTATGAGTACCGAATGAAGGATAAAAAGACTCTTTGTTGCCCAGCACGGTGCCTCCAACTGACAGAGTAGGATGGAGACGGTGGGAGAGAGGAATGGGGGTAGAGATCTCTTTTTATGCCTCTGGCTAGCATGGAAAGACACTCCTCAAGCTAGTGACATTTAGGGAAAATCAGATCTGAAGAATTTCTTATCTCCTCCTGCCACTTCTGTACTCCCTTTCTTCATCCCACTTTCCCTCATCTGCTTTATATCTGCCACCTGCATAACCATACACACACAGTAGCATTGATTGCATGTGTCCGAGCTGGCACTGGTAAAAAGAGAGTCATCATGGATTAGTTTGTACAATTGATCTCGAGGGAGACAAAAGGCAAGGCATTTCTCCTGCTCTTTCTCCGTCGCTTTTACTCTTTCTCTGAATCGGCATCTTTGGGATTAGTGGAAAGAATGAAGGGATGTGGAGTGGAAGAGAAAGAGGGAGAGTGGGATAGAAGACTTACACTTTTCCCCAGAGTCCTGGTGTATGGCACCTCAACTGAGGAATCAGAAAAACAAAAGCTCTTTCATCCCAAGAGGAAGCTCTCTCTCTCTCTCTCTCTCTCTCTCTCTCTCTCTCTCTCTCTCTCTCTCTCTCTCTCTCTCTCTCTCTCTCTCTCTCTCTCTCTCTCTCTCTCTCTCTCTCTTCTCTCTCTGTGTGTGTGTGTGTGTGTGTCTGGTCTGTCTGCTTTTCTTGGCCCTGGACTTAATATGTTACCCTAAATGTGCTGGCTTGTGGATTTGAGCAATCTCACCTCCCGATGTGAAATTCTTGATGTTGTGACACTTGAGCATTCAACACTGAGGGAAAGTTACTTTTTGTAACTTCTCTTATTTTCGTATTTTTCCTCCACTCTGCCAGTTAAGGGTTATAAGCCCTTTCCCAGCAGTGAAGCTGGTCTGTCTATCTATCTATCTATCTATCTATCTATCTATCTATCTATCTATCTATCTATCTATCTATCTATCTATCTATCTATCTATCTATCTATCTATCTATCTATCTATCTATCTGCATGTCTGATCATCTGTTATAATTATATTTATGTGATGTGTGTGACTGTATTAAACTTGAAAAGATATATTTGCAATAAAACCCACAAATAATAAAACTAGATTTTTAAAAGATTTTTTAAAATTGAAATTTTGCAGTATTTATTATAAATAATTTATCTGTGCACATCATTATTTTTTTTAATTTTTTTTATTCTCTGATGGTCTGTTTACTGGTGTGAGGGCGGGACAACCTGTCATTCACATGAGATCACAGCAATAGCAAACCACAACAATTCAATCAATTCCCCATGAACAAAATCAAGTCCTGTCCTACATTTCTTTCTTGTTCGAGAAGATGTTTCACTTAGATATATACCGTACGTCACAATTTAAGTCAAGTACTAAGTAAGGGGGTTTCTGTAATATAGCCCCAGATTGCACAACATTAAAGGCCCACTGTGTTCAAATGCCTTAAAACGTGCAGCATTATTCAATGTGTTGACGTAATTTCCACTAAACAAGAAAAATGGGCAGGACATATCAAGCAGCACCTTTTTAAAATAGCCAATAGCGTTTAGTTTATATCACAACTCGGCCAGAGCCGTTGAGCTCGGTAAAGCCGCAGTTTTCTCCTAATTTCTAACCGTTTCTCCTCATAATCTTCTTCATATCGCTTTAAAATATAGCATTCTGTGCAGAATTCAAATGGGTCCGATACGTTTTGTGGTCTGTGCTGACTCGCGCATATGTGCTCTGTGCTGTCGTGTCTCTGGACCGGAGCAGCGTGCTGCTAAGGTTCATGTGACACTAACTTGAAACCAGACTTTATTCGGCCCAATGGATAGTATTACACTGTTTGAACCATTCCCTATCCCCTATATAGTGCACTATGTGCCATTCATCATGTAGAAAATAGTAAATGTGTGAACAAGTGACTGATTTTAGCCACGGCTTAAACGTCTATTTATAATGTAGGGGGCTTTAGATTCTAGAGAGCATTGGACAGAAAATCTGATGAGAAGCTGCAGTGCAGAGTGATGTCATTAAAATCATTGATCCATAATTGGCAGAAGTGAGAGACTGTAAGTTTTAAATGCTTAAATCTTCTAAATGTGAATTTTGTCATTGTTTTGGAGCACACTAGCTTATAGATAACAGTAAGGCTAACATACAGTGGGGAGAACAAGTATTTGATACACTGCCGATTTTGCAGGTTTTCCTACTTACAAAGCATGTAGAGGTCTGTAATTTTTATCATAGGTACACTTCAACTGCGAGAGACGGAATCTAAAACAAAAATCCAGAAAATCACATTGTATGATTTTTAAATAATTAATTTGCATTTTATTGCATGACATAAGTATTTGATCACCTACCATCCAGTAAGAATTCCGGCTCTCACAGACCTGTTAGTTTTTCTTTAAGAAGCTAAGTTTTCGTGGGGCATCAGTGATCATGAGGAAGGTGAGGGATCAGCCCAGAACTACATGGCAGGACCTGGTCAATGACCTGAAGAGAGCTGGGACCACAGTCTCAAAGAAAACCATTAGTAACACACTACGCTGTCATGGATTAAAATCCTGCAGCGCACGCAAGGTCCCCCTGCTCAAGCCAGCGCATGTCCAGGCCTGTCTGAAGTTTGCCAGTGACCATCTGGATGATCCAGAGAAGGAATGGGAGAAGGTCATGTGGTCTGATAAGACAAAAATAGAGCTTTTTGGTCTAAACTCCACTCGCCGTGTTTGGAGGAAGAAGAAGGATGAGTACAACCCCAAGAACACCATCCCAACCGTGAAGCATGGAGGTGGAAACATCATTCTTTGGGGATTCTTTTCTGCAAAGGGGACAGGACGACTGCACTGTATTGAGGGGAGGATGGATGGGGCGATATATCCCATAATAAACAAGATATCGCGAGATCTTGGCCAACAACCTCCTTCCCTCAGTAAGAGCATTGAAGATGGGTCGTGGCTGGGTCTTCCAGCATGACAACGACCTGAAACACACAACCAGGGCAACTAAGGAGTGGCTCCGTAAGAAGCATCTCAAGGTCCTGGAGTGGCCTAGCCAGTCTCCAGACCTGAACCCAATAGAAAATCTTTGGAGGGAGCTGAAAGTCCGTATTGCCCAGCGACAGCCCCGAAACCTGCAGTGTGTGCAAACCTGGTCAAGAACTACAGGAAACGTATGATCTCTGTAATTGCAAACAAAGGTTTCTGTACCAAATGTTAAGTTATGCTTTTCTGATGTATCAAATACTTATGTCATGCAATAAAATGCAAATTAATTACTTAAAAATCATACAATATGATTTTCTGGATTTTTTTTAGATTTTTTAGATTCCGTCACTCACAGTTAAAGAGTACCTATGATAAAAATTACAGACTTCTACATGCTTTGTAAGTGGGTAAACCTGCAAAATCGGCAGTGTATCAAATACTTGTTCTCCCCACTGTATTCATACAAAAGCACCCCCCCCCCCCCCGCCCCCAAACAGTTTTGATTTCATGGGGACTTTAAAATCAAGTTAGGGGCATTTTAGAAAAGAACATTTAATTGCCTCAACTTGCTCTGTTGTGTATGAAATACAGTGTGACATAAAAACGTAGTGTGTACCAGCACCAGACCCACTTAATTTAACCTGTATTGATTCAGTTACATGAGTTCCTATGAGAGCTCTTTCACCATAATAGACTCCCACCTTCATAAGCATATGCTCATCATGATAACACACCTGACATCCTAAGTACATTGACCAGTTTGTCTTAACTACCGGTCAAATTGGACTAAATTTGTAGCAGCATCTTTCATTTGGTTAAAATGGCAGAGAAGCTGAAGTGAGGGATTATGGGTAATTGTCAAGCTGTTGAGGTGGCTGTCTCTTGACAGAGCAAACGAAGAAAAGAGAGAGAGAGAGAGCAGGGGGCTGTTTGGGGGAGGGGGGCAAAACAGGAAGGAGACTGCAAATGAGGCTTGTTTCAATAACAGGATCGATGGGGTGCAGGAAAAGATGTTGTGCACGTCAATGATAAGCATCCCCAGGCAAACACTAGAAGGTGTGGGGAGAAGAAGGGAGGGTGAGGGGGGACAAACAAAGAGGAAGAATTAAGACAAAGTGAGAGTTGGAGAGACAGAGATGTCAGGGAGTAGAAAATGGAAATTGAAGAGAGACAAACATTGGGGAATGCTTGACTGCAACTATGTTAGAGTGCGCCAGAGACAGAGAAAGAAGAGAGGCATGAGGTTCGACAATCAATGAATGCAGTCAGAAAGATGCAGTGCTCTGTCAGTATCACAGCTCTCGTTCTCAGTATTATTTCATTAACTTGTCAGCAGTGCAATAATGTGGGTGGAGACTGTCAGAGTATCCGGAAAACTTAGTATATATTTAGCTTTAAAGAGATATAAATATGAAAATCTATCACTATTTACTCATGCCATTCAAAACCTTTTTTCTTCCATGGAGCACCAAAGGAGATGTTTAATGTGTCCAAGCTGTTCTTTCCAAACCGTCTCGGGTTATGACTGTAACCCTTGTTCCCTGAGAAGGGAATGAGATGCTGCATGTAAGACGACATTATGGTGTCTAAAGCACACGTGAAATTAGTCCAATCCTTATTATCGTGTGATGGTGTACATGGAAGCTTACAAAGGCACACCGGAAACCACCAGTGTTAGCTTTTGATAGGCTGAAGCAAGCCGCTCTCAGGTATTCAGGGTGTGGCAAAGTGATGCAGAGTCTCGTTCCCTTCTCAGGAAACAAAGATTACAGTCTCAACCCAAGATATTCCCTTTCGAGGGAATTTGCGCTCCGTTGAAGACACTATGGGGAATGAACACCCACTGCGGCACACTGACTAATGCCTACCCTGGTGTGAAGCTGTCCAGGCACAACGAGAGCACTTGTGATCCAGGTGTGGACGGAAGATCCAGACTGTAAAATCTTATGAATGTGTTTAGGGAGGCCCAGTCTGCCGCATCACAGACTTCCTAAAGGGAAAGCCCAGATAGCAGGGCTTTAGAAGATGCCATACTTCTGGTAGAATGAGCTCTGATTAGCAGAGGCGAAGGCAGACCGTGAGCCTCGTAAGCCAAAGAGATTGCCTTGGCAATCTATTGGCTAATTAACTACTTTGAGGCCGGGGAACCCTTCCTAGGCTAACCAAAACACACTAGTAACTGGTCCAACTTTTTCCAACGAGAGGACCTATGCACATAGGCCTCTAGAGCATTAAACAGGGCACAACAAGTGTAGCTTTTATTGGTCCACCGACACATGAGGTGGAGGATGATAGGCCTGCAAGACTGTAGAGTGCGTCATGTTAGTTGGCACCTTAGGTATGTAGTCCAGTCTAGGGTGGAGAATGGCTTTCACTCTCCTGGGAGCGAACTCCAGGCAGGAGGGAGAGACAGAAAGGGCCTGTAATTTTGGCAGGACGTCTGCTCCCTGATTTTGGTCCCCAGGGATATACATCGCCCTGAGCGACAGTACCTAAGTATTAGAAATACAGCCATAATCTCCAAGGAATTTATGTGCCACGAGAAATGATGCTCTCTCCACAGACCCCTTGTGAAGTGGCCATCCATAACTGCTCCCCAGCCCGTGAGGGTTGCATCTGTTGTCACTATCTTCCAGTGAGAGGGGGCCTCCAACACTGGGCCTTGAGACAGGGACCATGGTTTCTTCCATATGACAAGGTTACGAAGGCATCTGTGCATAACCTTGATCATACGGAACGGGTTTCCCCTTTGGGAGAACTCCCTGGTCCTGAGCCACCCACTGCAGGGGTCTCATTTACAGCAGGCCAAAAGGTATTATGTTGGACGCTGCTGCCATGAGCACCAACAATCTTGGTGGCTGCAGCCAAGATAGACTTGATACGAGCGGGAGACAGCTGTGCCCACATTGTAGTCGAGTCTCATACCACCCCCAGGAACGTAGTTCTCTGCAGGGGAGATGGTAAGCTTTTTTTGGCATTGAGTCTCAACCCCAAGCACCTTATATGGCCAAGGACAACATGTTGATGCCAAACTGCCATCTCCAGCGACTGAGCTAGAATTATTCAGTCGTCTATATAGTTGAGAACACAAATGCCCTGGAGTCTCAAGGGAGCCATGCATTTCATCGAAGTGCAAGGGGATAGTGCTAGGCCGCCCTCAGAGGCCTGCATATAGCATCATGACCTCTTTCCCGAATCCTTCCTTGAGAGAATAACAATCCTCAGATCTGTTTTCTCCTTAGAAGGCTTCGGGCAGGAGTGCTGCTTTGACCCCCAGGTCAAAAGGCAACACTCTCCTTTTGCTGTTGCACGTACGAGGAGCTGGAGGCTGATGGCTGACCTAGATTAGACATGAGACCTATGTAACAGACGTAGGCTAGTAAGAGCTGTGCGTGTAAACCTCACTCCCCTGATCTCAAGAGGTGCTCTAGCGACTGACGCAGTCACTCTAGCGACTCTTTAGCCTCCTTGTTAGTGCGCCCGACTCCTATGCGGACGGGCCAGGGTTCGAGTCCTGCTTAGAGCGGGCGGTTCGAACCGAAGGGGCTAAACCTTGACTGGTGAGGGATGAACCCCTTAAAAGCTGCTGACTGGTGAGTCGCCAAAGAGGTGAAAATAGGGCATCAAGGAGGAACATTCTATCTCTCTCCTTGATGGCCGAGAGGTTCAACCATAAATGCACCACCACTAATGCTGTCATAGAGCCGCCAATCGCATGGGCCGTCTCCTTAGTGGCACGGAAAGACAAACCAGTGGCCTGACGCAGCTCATTAATATGGTTGGGACCAACCTCCTTGCTCTCATCTAGGTCTTGGTACTTGGTACATCTTGGTACACCTGTATGATTGCCATAGTGTGCAGGCATGCACCATCCCAACCCGCTGCCAAGCCTTGCCAACCAAATTTAAAGTTGTACGGCATGGTTTGGTGGGCAGAACCGGGGCGTTGAGGAATGACGCAACGTCAGGTGAGAGATAAGATGTCTTTTCAACCTGTGGCATCATCCCATAGCCGTTCTCCTTTGAGCCCAAGATAGAAGAATAATTATGCACTGTTGGGCTCGTAATCCATAAGGAGAACGGCCTTTTCCACAATCTCGAAATTTCAGAGTAGAGATCGGGAAAGAAGGGAAAGCCGCAACGTAGAGGCTGCGCTCGGCTGTGTAGGAAGCACTCATCGGCTTGGCCACAGCACGACCACAGCTAGACAATCCCAACAACGGGCTCTCGCTCCAGGCGGAAGAAGGCGCAGAGCAGGCTTCCATATCCCGAATGGGAGCGGTGAAGCCAGCAAGCAAGGAACGAGAAAGGGCCGAAGCCATCTCTGCCAGCTCCATCTCTGACCCCCACGATCTGATACACGCAGGAGCAAGAACCAAGGGGTCAAGGTTTGGCTGGTTAGCATGGCCCAATTAAGCCCTGTGACCTTGATTTTAAGACACTTTTGGTACACAATTGGTATTGTCTTTCTTATAATTTTTTAATGATGATTCTCATTACTGCAATAGTCTTTATTACGTTACATTTAAAAATGCTATTTTAAAATTAAAATAAACAATTATTAATCTACTAAGGCAGCACAAATATTACCCTATGATGTATAAATATCAAATTATATTTTCATTTATTGTTTATATTATAAATTAAATAAAAATGTATATTAATCTTTTTATTTTACAGCGGGATTATTTTATTATTATTTAAATGCTATTATAGCATTAATTGTTATTTTGAATTAGCTTTTTTATATTTTTTAGTTTTCATTTTAATTTTAATTTAGTAATTTTGTGCTTTTGTCATTTTATTAGTATTTTTATTTTATTTTAGTTTTAGCTATTTTAATTCAACTTAAACTTATTTAAAGAAAATTAAAATGACAATGAAAGACAAAAAAATGTCATCACTTACTCACCCTCATGTCATTCGAAACACAAATATGTTTTTAATGAAATGAGAGATATCTGTCCCTCCATAGACAGCTACGTAACTACCACTTTGTCGCTTCAAAAAGTTCATAAAGAGATTGTAAAACGAATCCATGTGAATCCAAATTTTCTTGAATTTAGACTTTTAATCACATATAAACATTGATCAGAAACACAGAAACTCAACCGTAAGGGCTTGACACACGAGAACAAACCTCACTGGTTCTTGCGGAAGCTCAAACATGCTGCGTAACACACGCATTTAATCTTCATCTGTTCTCAAGCTATTAGATGGCTAATATTTATTCTCTCTAACTGGCATCCTATTAAAGTCTTTGAGATCTTGGTATTTATGGACTGCATAGAAATTGGCAGTGCCTCTCCAACCTAGACAAACAAATAGTGATCACTCAGCAGGGGTTAGAGGTCAATCTAGGCCATCGGCAGCATTATTTTTCAGCTCTAAATGTTGAGGCGTTGATGGCTGCTCCTGTTCCCCCCCGTCAGGTCGTGGCAGCATTATCTTTTAATGCCAGATCACTCCTTACCTCTCCACCTGTCGTACAGTCCACACTCCCAAATGTCACCGGCATTACCATCAAACGATTCCTGTCACCTCTCCCAATACGGGGGGATTTGCAACAAGCCCGGGCTTATGAATCAAACAAACAATGAGAGCGAGCGGGCCGGCGTGCCTGTGTAAATGAGCGGAGGTGTGGGGATGCAGAGCAGGGAGACAGGTAACTGGTGATAGCTGTCACGCTGGATGTTTTCGCCATGACAGGTGGCTGATTAGCAGCTGATGAAAGAGAGGAAGCGAAAGAAATGACGGCAAGTGAAAAAGAGAGCGAGCAGGAGGCAGAATGTGTGGTTCTGTACCGTTTGCTCATCAGCCACACGTTCGTCTCTTTAAAAAAACACGCACACACAGTCTGGGTAAGCTGGCTTTATCTGTGAGACCTGTCTCTTAGTATAGAAAATGACTGCATGCAAGATGTTGCCTCTTTCTCTTCCTATATCATAAACTCTCGGTCTATCATGTTAAGTTTATTTAAAGTCAGACACACTCAGTGTTTAAGTCTGACTGACCTCACTCCATCTTATAAGTTGAGAGCAGTTGTTTATTTATTGGTCCTCAGATGGGCTGTGCAGTAAAACTGTTGTGTTGACACTCTGTCATGCAGGAAGGATGTCCAGTGTGCTCAGCTGACATTGTGGGAGGCTTTAATTAGTCTAGAAATGTCAACCAGCAATTTCACGGATAGATTTCTCCAGCAGAGACCAAGAAAAGTTAAACTTGTTTTTGCATGTTTTGGGGGGAAGATGTTTGTCCATAAGTCTGAGACCATTAGCGAAAATGCATCTAGTTGACATTTTTTCTCATTTAATTTGCAGCATAAGAGTGTGAGTGATATTAAATTTTGAATTGTCAAAATGTTTAATGTTTTATTAATTTTGTCATAACATTTCTTTTATTTTTTAAATGCCTAAAATATCTATTTTCTGTTTATTTCCAGGTTTAAATTACATTTTGAATCCCAGTTTTCAATGGTGGACTGTACAGTATTTATATATTCATTCTACCACAGCAATTACATTTCTGTGGGTCTTATAGGTAATCAGTAATCAGAAGGAGATAAGAATGTGGGATCAAGAAGAAGAAGAAAAAGAAAGCGATCCACATTCACATCGAAGTGACCTTGGGTCATTGACAGTCAGCACGAGGAGGGAGAAATAAAGGTAGAGTGAGAGAGAAAAATGTGAAGCTGTTGATTCTTAGTGGACTCAGCACTGATGTCACAGTACTTTACCATCTCTGACTCCACCAACTTCAAGTCTGTTTGTATCTTAAAGTGTTTCAAGAGCACACTTCTCCCCTCTCTGTCTGTCTGTCTCTCTCTGCTCACTGTAGATGCCCAGTGCAGGTCCTGTTCATAATTCATCTTCTCCCTCCTTCTTCCACTTGACCTGTTTGGGTACAATGAGTGCAGAAGGCATTTGTCTTACTCTCCCTCCCTGTGTGCCTACTAGTACTAGCCAATGCTCACTATCACTAATGGAGAATACAGATGCCACATAGTCAATAATGAAGAGAAATGTTTTGCCCAGACAATGAGCTACAGAAGTATTAATTGCTCCACATTTTCCTGTGTGATTTTGAAATTATGCTAATTGATATACTAAAGCCTTAACAGTAAAATTTTACATGTGAAAAGAGAGATCATACGTGCAGTTGTGCTGTTGTAGTGCATATCAGCATATTGACCTTGTGTCTGTGGTCACATCACATCCATTCTGAAATTCAGTAAAACACTCTTTCTTGTGTGATTAAAATATCCATTTAATAATTATTTAGAGACATTATATAGTAAGAGAATGTGCGCACATGCAGTCCTCTAAAATAACATCTCACGATACAGACCACTATGGCTAGAGATAACAACACCTCCTCCAAGTGGATAAAGTGCTGACTCAAAGCAGTATTTTCTAGTTGTTTTCAGCCCAGCAATTTGCAGACCACAAAGAGGGAGACCTAGGAGATGCATTTTGTATCAGTATCTGTAACTTGTATGTGTCTCAAGCTTTGATATATTCTAACATACTGTATGTCTTCTACAAATTGAAGTAGTTTAGAAATCTTAAAACTGAAAAATACAACTTATCCTTAAACTGCGTAAATTAATTTCAAGTGCAAATGTGCTGTTAATGAAGTAGGTTGTAGCACCCATTAGTATAATTAGTATACCATCAACACCCAGCCTCGTTTAATTTTAAGCATTTTTATATGAAATGCTAAATGTATAGGAAACATTTTAATTCTAAACCGTAAATAATATTAGGAAAAAATATAGAAATGTAAAATACATAGAAAAACATAATTAGTTAGTATTAGTCACTTTTACTTTCACATCGCGTATAACCAGATACTGTATGATTCAATGTAATGTTAAAGGTTGGTATATCAGTTTGTTAGAAAAATAATCCTCCATAGGCAAATCAAAACAACAGCCTTTTTCCAGAATAAAAACAGAATAATAACAGCACAAACACAGAATTACAGTCACATCACATACAGCCCTGGTGAAAAAAAGTATGCTAAGTATACTTGCAGCCAGACTAAATATCAGTATACTTCAAGTGTGTTAATGATTAGTTTATTTGAAGTGTGCTATTTTGGAACAGCAAATGTTGTACTAAGTATACAAACCCGATTCCAAAAAAGTTGGGACACTGTACAAATTGTGAATAAAAACAGAATGTAATGATGTGGAAGTTTTAAATTTCAATATTTTATTCAGAATACAACATAGATGACATATCAAATGTTTAAACTGAGAAAATGTATCATTTTAAGGGAAAAATAAGTTGATTTTTAAATTTCATGGCATCAACACATCTCAAAAAAGTTGGGACAAGGCCATGTTTACCACTGTGTGGCATCCCCTCTTCTTTTTATAACAGTCTGCAAACGTCTGGGGACTGAGGAGACAAGTTGCTCAAGTTTAGGAATAGGAATGTTGTCCCATTCTTGTCTAATACAGGCTTCTAGTTGCTCAACTGTCTTAGGTCTTCTTTGTCGCATCTTCCTCTTCCTCTCAAATGTTTTCTATGGGTGAAAGATCTGGACTGCAGGCTGGCCATTTCAGTACCCGGATCCTTCTTCTACGCAGCCATGATGTTGTAATTGATGCAGTATGTGGTCTGGCATTGTAATGTTGGAAAATGCAAGGTCTTCCCTGAAAGAGACGACGTCTGGATGGGAGCATATGTTGTTCTAGAACTTGGATATACCTTTCAGCATTGATGGTGCCTTTCCAGATGTGTAAGCTGCCCATGCCACACGCACTCATGCAACCCCATACCATCAGAGATGCAGGCTTCTGAACTGAGCGCTTATGACAACTTGGGTTGTCCTTGTCTTCTTTAGTCCGGATGACATGGCGTCCCAGTTTTCCAAAAAGAACTTCAAATTTTGATTCGTCTGACCACAGAACAGTTTTCCACTTTGCCACAGTCCATTTTAAATGAGCCTTGGCCCAGAGAAAACGCCTGCGCTTCTGGATCATGTTTAGATATGGCTTCTTTTTTGACCTATAGAGTTTTAGCCGGCAACGGCGAATGGCACGGTGGATTGTGTTCACCGACAATGTTTTCTGGAAGTATTCCTGAGTCCATGTTGTGATTTCCATTACAGTAGCATTCCTGTATGTGATGCAGTGCCGTCTAAGGGCCCGAAGATCACGGGCATCCAGTATGGTTTTCCGGCCTTGACCCTTACGCACAGAGATTGTTCCAGATTCTCTGAATCTTTGGATGATATTATGCACTGTAGATGATGATAACTTCAAACTTTTTGCAATTTTTCTCTGAGAAACTCCTTTCTGATATTGCTCCACTATTTTTCGCCGCAGCATTGGGGGAATTGGTGATCCTCTGCCCATCTTGACTTCTGAGAGACACTGCCACTCTGAGAGGCTCTTTTTATACCCAATCATGTTGCCAATTGACCTAATAAGTTGCAAATTGGTCCTCCAGCTGTTCCTTATATGTACATTTAACTTTTCCGGCCTCTTATTGCTACCTGTCCCAACTTTTTTGGAATGTGTAGCTCTCATGAAATCCAAAATGAGCCAATATTTGGCATGACATTTCAAAATGTCTCACTTTCAACATTTGATATGTTATCTATATTCTATTGTGAATAAAATATAAGTTTATGAGATTTGTAAATTATTGCATTCCTTTTTTATTCACAATTTGTACAGTGTCCCAACTTTTTTGGAATCGGGTTTGTATTTTAGTTGTATTTAAGTTGTATTAAAGCAGAACTTTAAGTGTATTTAGTGTACTTGTATGTGCTAAATTGGAACAACTTCAAGTCTACTTAGTACACTTTAAGTATATGCCTGTGTAGGGACTAATTACATGCTTGATTAGTGATATTCAAGTGTACTTTATTTGTGTTATAAGTATACTTTATTTGTGCTATAAGTATACTTTATTTGTGTTTAATGTACATTACAAATGAATTACTTCAGAACACACAAGCAATACACTATGAATATATTATTTTACAGGTAATAATACACTGTATGGTCAGTACCTTTGGCTTATTCCAAATACTAAAAATTACACACATTGTAGTCAAATATATACTTACTTAGCTATACTTTGTACAATATACTTTGACTTACATAATGTCACACAATACAGTATTTTAAATGCGCTACCATTTAATTACATTTTACATGTTAAATGCATTTGTTTTCAATGCCATTAAAATAAATCAAATGTAACAATAACACTAATGAAGAGACATATTTCATTAACAAGTCCAACGGTTTTTATTTAAACTTCACATGGTTTCAGCAAAACTGAACAAAATGAACTTACCATGTTTTTCATTAAAAGAACACTTAAAGATAAAAAAACAAACAAACAAAAAAAAACATTATCGGACCAATGCCATACTGGCCCTCTATACACAAATACAAATTACACATTAATAGCAAGCCACCAAGCAAGCTGGACGAACGTTTTTTCAGGCATCGGGCTCAACCTCCACGCCGGGGTCTTCCGTTTTTTCCAGACTTGCACAATGAGTTGTGCAAGTCGTGGGAAAAACCATATTCGGCCAGGCTTTCCAACCCCCCAGTACTCGACTTCTCTAACGTGCTGGGGGCGGCGGAAGCCGGTTATGGGACTCTGCTGTGGGTGGAAGAGGCTCTCGCGAGCTATCTTTCGCCCGAGGCTGCTTCGTCCCTTAAGGCCCCGGCGCTGCCCACCAAGCCTTGCAGAGACACTTCCTCGCTGGTGGGCAGGGCCTATATGGCGGCTGGGCGGGCTGGTAGCTGCCTGCACACGATGGCTGTGTTGCAGGCCTACCAGGCTGACCTCCTCAAGGAGTTACACGAAGGCGAGGGTTCCTCTCCGGAGGATATTACTGAATTAAGAAAGGCCACTGACTTGTCTCTTCGCATCACCAAGGAGACGGCCCGTTCCATCGGCCGCTCCATGGCTGGTTTGGTGTGTGTGGAGAGACACCTATGGTTAAATCTGTCGGGGATGAAGGAGAGAGAGAAACACTTTCTCCTAGACTCCCCGATTTCACCTTCTGGCCTCTTCGGCGGCGCCATTAACACCGACGTCGAGAGGTTTCAGGAGGTAAAAAAGCAGTCGGCGGCCTTTCACCCATACCTCCCTCGCCGTCCTGACTCCTCGGGGAAGGCTGCCTCAAGAGGGCAGCCTCGGCCGTCCACCAGCTCCTCGGACCGTCAGGTGCAGAAGGAGAGAGTCGCTTCCCGCGCCTGGCAAAGGAGGTGGCGTTCTCACGGTAAGACTTCTGAGCCTAAGGTCGATCTGAGGACCGTCCTTCAGGCGAAGAAGGCTTCCGCCAAGCTGTCCTAGCTTCGGCCGGGCCGCCGAGAGCTGTCCCCCCCCGGGTCGGAGCGATCAAGGTCGCTTCCTACCTGGAGCTCTCTGGGAATCAGTGCTGTGTTCCCGCCGTCCAGTATGCTTCGGGCCGCACTGTTTTCCCGTGCATGCGTGCCGCTCCAGCAGCCTCTAGAAAGACCTGCGGCTGGGCAGCGAACGTGTCCGCACACCGAAAATCCTCCTCGACTACTCCCTGCCGGGCAGCCGCTTCAGGGGGTCGGGGACGAGGCTTGGTTGACACCCGAGGCCAGCCTCGAGAGACTGGTTCCCTTAGCAGATTATCTCGGCGCATGGTCATGCCTTCCGAATATATCTGCGTGGGCCCTGCGTACTGTAGAACTGGGTTACAGGCTGCAGTTCAGCTCCCCTCCCCCAAAATTCAATGGGGTGGTCTGGACTGTGGTCGGCCCAGAGCAGGTGCGGGTTATGGATCAGGAAGTACAATCCCTGTTGGTAAAGGAGGCCACAGAACGTGTTCCTCCGCCAGACAAGGAGTCCGGGTTCTACAGCCGTTACTTCATAGTTCCCAAGAAGGATGGGGGGTTGCGTCCAATAATAGATCTCAGGCACTTGAATCGTTCTCTGAGGAGATTCAGGTTCAAGATGCTCACAATCCCAGCCATCGTGAAGCAGATCCAGTTCGAGGACTGGTTCGTCACGATAGATCTAAAAGACGCATACTTCCACATCTCCGTCTTTCCATGTCACAGGAAGTTCCTGAGGTTTGCTTTCGGGGGCGAAGCATTCCAATATCGGGTTCTTCCTTTCGGCCTAGCTCTTTCCCCTCGCACCTTTACCAAGTGTATGGATGCAGCACTGGCTCCACTAAGACTCCAGGGCATCCGTGTACTCAATTATATTGACGACTGGCTCATACTAACCGAGTCGTGCGAGATGGCAGTTTGGCATCGAGATGTCGTTCTGGCCCGTATCAGGTGCTTGGGGTTGAGACTCAACACAAAAAAGAGTGTGTTGTCGCCCTCCCAGAGGACTACGTTCCTAGGGGTCGTATGGGATTCCACGACGATGCGGGCACAAATGTCCCCTGCGCGTGTGGAGTCCATACTGGCGATGGTCTCCAAGGTGAAGCTAGGCCGCAGCCTCACTGTGAAGCAGTTTCAGAGACTGCTGGGGCTCATTGCAGCAGCATCCAACGTGATACCTTTTGGCCTGCTACACATGAGACCCCTACAGTGGTGGCTGAGAGCCAAGGGTTTTCCCCAAGGGGAAATCCGTTCCGTATGATCAGGGTAACGCGCAGATGCCTTCGTTCCCTCGTCATATGGAAGAAACCTTGGTTCCTGTCCCAAGGACCAGTGCTGGGAGCATCATGTTGCCGGAAAACCGTTTCAACAAATCCCTCCCTCACTGGTTGGGGCGCGGTCATGGACGGCCAGTTTGCGAGAGGTCTGTGGGAGACCCGGCATTCCTCCTGGCACATCTACTGCCTGGAAATGCTAGTGGTCTACAAAGCTCTGAGGAGCTTTTTCCCGGACCTCCGTGGCCACCATGTCCTGATACGAACAGACAATACGTCTGTGGTTTTGTATCTGAATCATCAGGGGGGTCTGAGGTCGCGCCCTCTATGCAGACTGGCACACCAGATCCTGCTGTGGTCCCAGGGGAAACTGTCGTCTCTCAGAGCGATGTACGTCCCCGGGGACCAAAACCAGGGAGCAGACGTCCTGTCGAGGCAGGGGCTGAGGCCCAGGGAGTGGTGACTCCACCCAGAGGTGGTGGAGGCCATGTGCGTGAGATTCGGCCCAGTGGAAGTGGACCTGTTCGCGTCTCAAGAGACGTCCCACTGCCCACTGTGGTTCTCTCTCTGGCATCCAGCTCCGCTGGGGCTGGATGCCATGACACAGACGTGGCCGAGGCTGCGTCTGTACACATTTCCCCCGATTGCTCTGCTCACAGGAGTCTTGGAGCGGGTCCGCTGAGAAGGGATCAGCCTACAACTAGTAGCACCCTGCTGGCCGACCCGGGTATGGTTCTCGGACATTATAGCACTGCTAGACGGCCTCCCGTGGCAGGTCCTCTGAGGAGGGATCTGCTGTCCCAGGCCGGGGGCACAATATTCCACCCCCGGCCAGACCTGTGGAACCTCTGGGTCTGGCCCCTGAGGGGGCTCAGTACCTAGAGGCTGGCCTGTCAGCAGCTGTTGTCGAGACCCTACTCAGCTCCAGGGCTCCTTCCACCATTAAGCTGTACAGCCTGAAGTGGAATGTGTTTTCCACTTGGTGTAGAGAACGTGAGGTCGACCCAGTTAACTGCCCAGTGGCTTCAGTGCTGGAGTTCCTCCAAGGTCGTTTCTCCGCCGGGCTTACCCCGTCCACACTTAAGGTGTACGTGGCTGCCGTTGGGGCTTTCCACTCGCCTCTAGGTGATGGGCCTTTGGGGAAGCACCATGGTTGTACGGTTCCTCCGTGGGGCTTGGAGGATGAGGCCTGCGACTCATTCCAGGCAGTGGTACTTGAAGGGCTGGCTGAGGCCCCCTTCGAGCCGCTGGAGTCGGCTGAGGCAAAGAACCTGACCCTGAAGGTGGCCTTTCTCCTTGCAGTTACCTCTCTGAGGAGAGTGGGGAATCTCCAGGCCTTTTTATAGAGAGGCTCTTTTTATACCCAATCATGTTGCCAATTGACCTAATAAGTTGCAAATTGGTCCTCCAGCTGTTCCTTATATGTACATTTAACTTTTCCGGCCTCTTATTGCTACCTGTCCCAACTTTTTTGGAATGTGTAGCTCTCATGAAATCCAAAATGAGCCAATATTTGGCATGACATTTCAAAATGTCTCACTTTCAACATTTGATATGTTATCTATATTCTATTGTGAATAAAATATAAGTTTATGAGATTTGTAAATTATTGCATTCCTTTTTTATTCACAATTTGTACAGTGTCCCAACTTTTTTGGAATCGGGTTTGTATTTTAGTTGTATTTAAGTTGTATTAAAGCAGAACTTTAAGTGTATTTAGTGTACTTGTATGTGCTAAATTGGAACAACTTCAAGTATACTTAGTACACTTTAAGTATATGCCTGTGTAGGGACTAATTACATGCTTGATTAGTGATATTCAAGTGTACTTTATTTGTGTTATAAGTATACTTTATTTGTGCTATAAGTATACTTTATTTGTGTTTAATGTACATTACAAATGAATTACTTCAGAACACACAAGCAATACACTATGAATATATTATTTTACAGGTAATAATACACTGTATGGTCAGTACCTTTGGCTTATTCTAAATACTAAAAATTACACACATTGTAGTCAAATATATACTTACTTAGCTATACTTTGTACAATATACTTTGACTTACATAATGTCACACAATACAGTATTTTAAATGCGCTACCATTTAATTACATTTTACATGTTAAATGCATTTGTTTTCAATGCCATTAAAATAAATCAAATGTAACAATAACACTAATGAAGAGACATATTTCATTAACAAGTCCAACGGTTTTTATTTAAACTTCACATGGTTTCAGCAAAACTGAACAAAATGAACTTACCATGTTTTTCATTAAAAGAACACTTAAAGATAAAAAAACAAACAAACAAAAAAAAACATTATCGGACCAATGCCATACTGGCCCTCTATACACAAATACAAATTACACATTAATAGCAAGCCACCAAGCAAGCTGGACGAACGTTTTTTCAGGCATCGGGCTCAACCTCCACGCCGGGGTCTTCCGTTTTTTCCAGACTTGCACAATGAGTTGTGCAAGTCGTGGGAAAAACCATATTCGGCCAGGCTTTCCAACCCCCCAGTACTCGACTTCTCTAACGTGCTGGGGGCGGCGGAAGCCGGTTATGGGACTCTGCTGTGGGTGGAAGAGGCTCTCGCGAGCTATCTTTCGCCCGAGGCTGCTTCGTCCCTTAAGGCCCCGGCGCTGCCCACCAAGCCTTGCAGAGACACTTCCTCGCTGGTGGGCAGGGCCTATATGGCGGCTGGGCGGGCTGGTAGCTGCCTGCACACGATGGCTGTGTTGCAGGCCTACCAGGCTGACCTCCTCAAGGAGTTACACGAAGGCGAGGGTTCCTCTCCGGAGGATATTACTGAATTAAGAAAGGCCACTGACTTGTCTCTTCGCATCACCAAGGAGACGGCCCGTTCCATCGGCCGCTCCATGGCTGGTTTGGTGTGTGTGGAGAGACACCTATGGTTAAATCTGTCGGGGATGAAGGAGAGAGAGAAACACTTTCTCCTAGACTCCCCGATTTCACCTTCTGGCCTCTTCGGCGGCGCCATTAACACCGACGTCGAGAGGTTTCAGGAGGTAAAAAAGCAGTCGGCGGCCTTTCACCCATACCTCCCTCGCCGTCCTGACTCCTCGGGGAAGGCTGCCTCAAGAGGGCAGCCTTGGCCGTCCACCAGCTCCTCGGACCGTCAGGTGCAGAAGGAGAGAGTCGCTTCCCGCGCCTGGCAAAGGAGGTGGCGTTCTCACGGTAAGACTTCTGAGCCTAAGGTCGATCTGAGGACCGTCCTTCAGGCGAAGAAGGCTTCCGCCAAGCTGTCCTAGCTTCGGCCGGGCCGCCGAGAGCTGTCCCCCCCCGGGTCGGAGCGATCAAGGTCGCTTCCTACCTGGAGCTCTCTGGGAATCAGTGCTGTGTTCCCGCCGTCCAGTATGCTTCGGGCCGCACTGTTTTCCCGTGCATGCGTGCCGCTCCAGCAGCCTCTAGAAAGACCTGCGGCTGGGCAGCGAACGTGTCCGCACACCGAAAATCCTCCTCGACTACTCCCTGCCGGGCAGCCGCTTCAGGGGGTCGGGGACGAGGCTTGGTTGACACCCGAGGCCAGCCTCGAGAGACTGGTTCCCTTAGCAGATTATCTCGGCGCATGGTCATGCCTTCCGAATATATCTGCGTGGGCCCTGCGTACTGTAGAACTGGGTTACAGGCTGCAGTTCAGCTCCCCTCCCCCAAAATTCAATGGGGTGGTCTGGACTGTGGTCGGCCCAGAGCAGGTGCGGGTTATGGATCAGGAAGTACAATCCCTGTTGGTAAAGGAGGCCACAGAACGTGTTCCTCCGCCAGACAAGGAGTCCGGGTTCTACAGCCGTTACTTCATAGTTCCCAAGAAGGATGGGGGGTTGCGTCCAATAATAGATCTCAGGCACTTGAATCGTTCTCTGAGGAGATTCAGGTTCAAGATGCTCACAATCCCAGCCATCGTGAAGCAGATCCAGTTCGAGGACTGGTTCGTCACGATAGATCTAAAAGACGCATACTTCCACATCTCCGTCTTTCCATGTCACAGGAAGTTCCTGAGGTTTGCTTTCGGGGGCGAAGCATTCCAATATCGGGTTCTTCCTTTCGGCCTAGCTCTTTCCCCTCGCACCTTTACCAAGTGTATGGATGCAGCACTGGCTCCACTAAGACTCCAGGGCATCCGTGTACTCAATTATATTGACGACTGGCTCATACTAACCGAGTCGTGCGAGATGGCAGTTTGGCATCGAGATGTCGTTCTGGCCCGTATCAGGTGCTTGGGGTTGAGACTCAACACAAAAAAGAGTGTGTTGTCGCCCTCCCAGAGGACTACGTTCCTAGGGGTCGTATGGGATTCCACGATGATGCGGGCACAAATGTCCCCTGCGCGTGTGGAGTCCATACTGGCGATGGTCTCCAAGGTGAAGCTAGGCCGCAGCCTCACTGTGAAGCAGTTTCAGAGACTGCTGGGGCTCATTGCAGCAGCATCCAACGTGATACCTTTTGGCCTGCTACACATGAGACCCCTACAGTGGTGGCTGAGAGCCAAGGGTTTTCCCCAAGGGGAAATCCGTTCCGTATGATCAGGGTAACGCGCAGATGCCTTCGTTCCCTCGTCATATGGAAGAAACCTTGGTTCCTGTCCCAAGGACCAGTGCTGGGAGCATCATGTTGCCGGAAAACCGTTTCAACAAATCCCTCCCTCACTGGTTGGGGCGCGGTCATGGACGGCCAGTTTGCGAGAGGTCTGTGGGAGACCCGGCATTCCTCCTGGCACATCTACTGCCTGGAAATGCTAGTGGTCTACAAAGCTCTGAGGAGCTTTTTCCCGGACCTCCGTGGCCACCATGTCCTGATACGAACAGACAATACGTCTGTGGTTTTGTATCTGAATCATCAGGGGGGTCTGAGGTCGCGCCCTCTATGCAGACTGGCACACCAGATCCTGCTGTGGTCCCAGGGGAAACTGTCGTCTCTCAGAGCGATGTACGTCCCCGGGGACCAAAACCAGGGAGCAGACGTCCTGTCGAGGCAGGGGCTGAGGCCCAGGGAGTGGTGACTCCACCCAGAGGTGGTGGAGGCCATGTGCGTGAGATTCGGCCCAGTGGAAGTGGACCTGTTCGCGTCTCAAGAGACGTCCCACTGCCCACTGTGGTTCTCTCTCTGGCATCCAGCTCCGCTGGGGCTGGATGCCATGACACAGACGTGGCCGAGGCTGCGTCTGTACACATTTCCCCCGATTGCTCTGCTCACAGGAGTCTTGGAGCAGGTCCGCTGAGAAGGGATCAGCCTACAACTAGTAGCACCCTGCTGGCCGACCCGGGTATGGTTCTCGGACATTATAGCACTGCTAGACGGCCTCCCGTGGCAGGTCCTCTGAGGAGGGATCTGCTGTCCCAGGCCGGGGGCACAATATTCCACCCCCGGCCAGACCTGTGGAACCTCTGGGTCTGGCCCCTGAGGGGGCTCAGTACCTAGAGGCTGGCCTGTCAGCAGCTGTTGTCGAGACCCTACTCAGCTCCAGGGCTCCTTCCACCATTAAGCTGTACAGCCTGAAGTGGAATGTGTTTTCCACTTGGTGTAGAGAACGTGAGGTCGACCCAGTTAACTGCCCAGTGGCTTCAGTGCTGGAGTTCCTCCAAGGTCGTTTCTCCGCCGGGCTTACCCCGTCCACACTTAAGGTGTACGTGGCTGCCGTTGGGGCTTTCCACTCGCCTCTAGGTGATGGGCCTTTGGGGAAGCACCATGGTTGTACGGTTCCTCCGTGGGGCTTGGAGGATGAGGCCTGCGACTCATTCCAGGCAGTGGTACTTGAAGGGCTGGCTGAGGCCCCCTTCGAGCCGCTGGAGTCGGCTGAGGCAAAGAACCTGACCCTGAAGGTGGCCTTTCTCCTTGCAGTTACCTCTCTGAGGAGAGTGGGGAATCTCCAGGCCTTGGCGATTACGCCGACTTGCCTGGAGTTTGCCCCTGGCGGAGTGAAGGCCATCTTACATCCAAGACTGGGCTACGTGCCCAAGGTGCCATCTAATATGGCACAGTCAGTGGTTCTTCAGGCCTTCCACCCTCCACCTCACGGGACGGCGGAAGAGGGAAGACATCACCTGCTCTGCCCGGTCAGAGCCTTTAAAGTTTATTTGGAGAAGTCTTCACAGTGGAGGAAGTCAGACCAGTTGTTGGTGTGCTTTGGCTCACCCAAGAAGGGGCTGCCTGCATCAAAACAGACAATCAGTAACTGGATTGTCCAGGCAATAGCCACGGCTTATCAGGTGCGCAATTTGCCTTCACCTATAGCCGTGAGGGCTCATTCCACCAGGGGCATGGCCTCCTCAGTGGCCCTCCTTTCTGGAGTCTCGCTTCAGGAGATTTGCGAGGCCGCCGGGTGGGCCATACCGCACACCTTCATAAGATTCTACAGTCTGCAACTCCCTGTGACGCCTGGCGCCAGAGTGCTCACGCCCGAAGTGTGCCTGGGTTCCAGCTTCACACTAGGGCAGGTGTAATTGCGGTGTGGCATAGTGGGTATATCGTTCCCAAAGTGTCGTCATCACGACGCAGTGCGAGTTCCCTCGAAGGGGAACGTCTCGGGTTACGACTGTAACCCTTGTTCCCCGAGAAGGGAACGAGACACTGTGTCTCGCCGCCACACCTATCACGGGCAGAGCGCTTGCTTCATCGCAAAGCTAATGTGTTGTGCAAGCCGGTGTCCCTTTGTACCTTCCGGGTACGCCGTCATCTACTACATCATGACGCAGCACCAATCAGGATTGGAATAGATTTCATTCATGCTTCAGACGCGCTACGCTGAGGGCGTTCCCAAAGTGTCGTCATCACGACGCAGTGTCTCGTTCCCTTCTCGGGGAACAAGGATTACAGTCGTTACCACGAGACGTTTCCAGTCCAAATATCTAAAAATTCTTAAATAAAGATGCTTTTACTAGATAAGTAAAAAGATATTTTTCAAAAGGTTCAAACATTCACTGATGCTCCAAAAGGAAACACGATGCATTAAGAGCCAGTGGGTGAAAACTTTTGAACAGGATGAAGATGAAGAAATTTTTCATATTTTGTTTAAATAATTTTTTTTTTTTTCATTTAGTACTGCCCTTCGGAAACAACAGAAGATACATGTTTCCCGGAAGACAAATTAAGTACAATTTACCTTGATCTTCAAATTCAAAAAGTTTTCACCCCCGGCTCTTAAGGCATCGTGTTTCCTTCTGGAGCATCAGTGAATGTCTGAACCTTTTTTAATAGTTGTGTTTGAGTCCCTCAGTCGTCCTCAGTGTGAAAAGATGGATCTGAAAATCATACAGTCACTGCTAGAAAGGGTTCAAATATGCAAAAGATGCTGGAAAACTGAAGAATTTGCAGGACCTGAATGATTTTATTTGGCAGTTTAACTGGTCAGGACAAACAAGGGACTCGAACAACCATCACAAAACATAAAAACAGCCGTGGATCATCCAGGTAATGACACAGTATTAAGAATCAAGGGTACATAAACTTTTGAATGGGTCATTTTAATAAATTGTTTATTCAACATTCAATATTTTTTTGTCTTGTGGTACAAAAATATAGTCTTGTGGACTACATGTAAACATTTTTTTTATGTAAAATGTCTTATTCAGGACAGTACTAAATAAAAAATAACGCATTTTGTATGATCTCTCTTATTTTATTAAAATTATTCATATTTTCACAGATTCTGCAAGCGGTTCACATACTTTTTCTTGCAACTGTATTTAAAAATGGGCTTTTAATGCATAAGTCATACATTTTAACACTTTCTGAAAGTGATATGCAATAAAGTAATGAAGTGAATTCCAAGCATGAATAAGTAAACTTAAAAATTATACTCAAATTTAACTTTAAATATACTACAACTTCAGGATATTAAATAATGTATTTTCAAAATATACTTTCTGTTGGGGATTGCCCCACTAAATGCTGGTGAATGTTATTGACCGCTACAGAACTCTGGTCAGGGAGTCGGAGTCATCAGATTGAATTTGGCCGTTTATTGTACAAGATGTGACCATATGCACATTAGTGTAGTTGAGGTAGTTTCTGAAATAAATAAAACAAATAAATACAGACTATCTGCATACGGTTATAAGTACAATAAATTGCAGCCTCAATAATAAACTCCACATAATGCACTGATACATAAATATAACCAAGAAATATATTAGCATGAATCTGCAATAATAACAAACTGTATAGTGCAATGAAATTGACAGAACCAACAAAATATAGATCATATATAGAAATTGAACTGAATCATTAATACAGGCAGTAATAATGACAGCCAGTGAAGGATATTATCACACTGGGAAATGTTGCACTTTGAGGTAATAACTTTGTAAACATGAACAATACGAGCCGTAATGCTAGCGGGGCAAATCCGCTCGTTAAACAGGATCAAATTACACTCAGAAAGATCGCTAAACATCAACATTGTCATAAACCTGGTCTAACTTAGCGCCGTTGCTATACAGTGTAACCATATGGGTTATTAACAATATACATGTAAATAAAACAGGCCCGGCTCCACGGGGGGCCAGGGTGGGCCTGGCCCACCCAATCAGAAGCTTGGCCCACCCTGGCCCCACGCCAAATAACCGATTTCAATATTTCAGCTCCAGAGTTTGAGAGAGATCATGGTTTTCGGTTGCTTGCCATCAAAAAATCTATGATATACAGTGGGGAGAACAAGTATTTGATACACGCCGATTTTGCAGGTTTTCCTACTTACAAAGCATATAGAGGTCTGTAATTTTTATCATAGGTACACTTCAGCTGTGAGAGACGGAATCTAAAGCAAAAATCCAGAAAATCACATTGTATGATTTTTAAATAATTAATTTGCATTTTATTGCATGACATAAGTATTTGATCACCTACCAACCAGTAAGAATTCCGGCTCTCCCAGACCTGTTAGTTTTTCTTTAAGAAGCCCTCCTGTTCTCCACTCATTACCTGTATTAACTGCACCTGTTTGAACTCGTTACCTGTATAAAAGACACATGTCCACACACTCAATCAAACAGACTCCAACCTCTCCACAATGGCCAAGACCAGAGAGCTGTGTAAGGACATCAGGGATAAAACTGTAGACCTGCACAAGGCTGGGATGGGCTACAGGACAATAGGCAAGCACCTTGGTGAGAAGGCAACAACTGTTGGCGCAATTATTAGAAAATGGAAGAAGTTCAAGATGACGGTCAATCTCCCTCGGTCTGGGGCACCATGCAAGATCTCACCTTGTGGGGCATCAATGATCATGAGGAAGGTGAGGGATCAGCCTAGAACTACACGGCAGGACCTGGTCAATGACCTGAAGAGAGCTGGGACCACAGTCTCAAAGAAAACCATTAATAACACACTACGCCGTCATGGATTCAAATCCTGCAGCGCACGCAAGGTCCCCCTGCTCAAGCCAGCGCATGTTCAGGCCCGTCTGAAGTTTGTCAATGACCATCTGGATGATCCAGAGGAGAAATGGGAGAAGGTCATGTGGTCTGATGAGACAAAAATAGAGCTTTTTGGTCTAAACTCCACTCGCCGTGTTTGGAGGAAGAAGAAGGATGAGTACAACCCCGAGAACACCATCCCAACCGTGAAGCACGGAGGTGGAAACATCATTCTTTGGGGATGCTTTTCTGCAAAGTGGACAGGACGACTGCACCGTATTGAGGGGAGGATGGATGGGGCCATGTCTCGCGATATCTTGGCCAACAACCTCCTTCCCTCAGTAAGAGCATTGAAGATGGGTCGTGGCTGGGTCTTCCAGCATGACAACGACCTGAAACACACAGCCAGGGCAACTAAGGAGTGGCTCCGTAAGAAGCATCTCAAGGTCCTGGAGTGGCCTAGCCAGTCTCCAGACCTGAACCCAATAGAAAATCTTTGGAGGGAGCTGAAAGTCCGTATTGCCCAGCGACAGCCCCGAAACCTGAAGGATCTGGAGAAGGTCTGTATGGAGGAGTGGGCCAAAATCCCTGCTGCAGTGTGTGCAAACCTGGTCAAGAACTACAGGATACGTATGATCTCTGCAATTGCAAACAAAGGTTTCTGTACCAAATATTAAGTTCTGCTTTTCTGATGTATCAAATACTTATGTCATGCAATAAAATGCAAATTAATTACTTAAAAATCATACAATGTGATTTTCTGGATTTTTGTTTTAGATTCCGTCACTCACAGTTGAAGAGTACCTATGATAAAAATTACAGACTTTTACATGCTTTGTAAGTGGGCAAACCTGCAAAATCGGCAGTGTATCAAATACTTGTTCTCCCCACTGTATGAGTTTTCACACAAGCAACAGTGCTGTCTTTTCGAACATCTGCACTGTGACAACAGTTTAAAAAACAAGTTACTGAGTAACTTCCATAGACACATTCTGTTTTTGCTCTATCAAAGAAAACAGAACAAACAGCAGAACCGCTGCGTTTCCGAACAACACTGTGTTCCCTTTTGAACGGTCAGTCGTACTGCGTCTTGCTAGACGCAATGGGAATAATTCCTTTTCTCGAAATACTGAAGCATTTGTAAAATCACGCAGTGCTACTGCACAGCCAAAACAGTGTCGAGACTTCTCGCACACTATTGGCTGGCCAGTGGGAACTGCATGAACCAATGGCAGAACAGCGTAACTGAGCGAACCAATGGGCACAAAGCCCGTGAAGCTGAGCACAAAAGCCCGCCAAATGGGCGGGGCATCTGCCCATAAAGGACGCTGTAATGCCATAAACGTCAGATTAATCTCCTTCAGCGACGATCTCGGTCCTCGCTGATAACTCTCGAAGCCTACACCACCTTCGCCGAGAAAAGACGAGCCTGCAGTGATCCCGCGAGCTGTCGCGCCATTCCCCTGCGCTCTCCGACGAACACTACAGTGTATCCTTTTTACCTTTATAACGACATACGTCATGTCGCGCCAAATGTGTGGCACGTGCAGCACTCACGATGAGTGCGTGATCTGTCTGGGCAAGGCCCACGCGGACGCTGCTCTCGCCGGGTCCGGCTGCTCTCACTGCGAGAGTATGCCCATCTCCTCTCTTCGCTCGCACGGATAGCGCTCTTCTCAGAACGCGACCCCGCCCCTCGCGCTCTCCCGTTCCCTTTCCCGTCCGAACCTCGGCGTAAAAAACGGCGGAGCCAGAGGGCTGAGTACACCGAGGCTAGCGAGCTCACGTCGGCCCAGTGCCCGCGTGCCTCGTCTTCGCCTCAGACGTCTCGCCTGTGACGTTCTCTCGATCGGACCTGCACCCTCCGCTCGACGCCGATGGCCTGGTTTCTATCGGTGGCAATGAGGAAGACACGCGAGCATCCACACGATGACTCCGTGTCTCTCGTCGCTTCTGATGCTGAGGAATGGTCGGGCTCCATCGACGACCCCGCCCCCTCAACATCACAGCAGTGCCTCAAGGGCTGGTGCGGACACCGAGCTAATCCGTGTCCTCACAAAAGCTGTCGGTGAGCTCGGCCTGGACTGGGCCTCACCTGAAGAGCCTGCACGCAGCCACCTCGATGAATGGTATCTGCCGGGGCGCATTTCTTGCCGAAACGATCCAGCTCTGCCTCCTCAGTTCGCCCAAGAGCACCGAACCAGCAGCAGCAGCAGCAGCACCAGCAGCACCCGTCCACCGCACAATCAGCGTCAGCGTCAGACGAAGCGCTTCCCTCCTAAGCGTCAGGGACCCCAGCCTAAGATAAGGACCCTGAACACAGGAAGCAGTCCTGATCGGCTGGTCAGGAAGAGAGGAGGGTTGAGTCCCCCCCAGGCTGGTCCGTCCCCCAAAAAGCTCAGAGTTCTCTCCCAGCGGCCCGTTTTAGTTCCGTCCGGGGAGAAAAATGTTGTTATGTGTGTTGTGAGTGTAAACAGCGAGCCCACTCTAATGCGCGCTCCCCTGCATTCTACCGCTGTAATAACGAACCCAATAAAAAACATAAATACTCAACAAATGAGCTTTCTTTCTCTTCCGCACCACACGAAAGTCACTATGAAACCCCTGTGCAACCGGGCAGAGGCTTGAAAAGCCATCCCCTGTGTGTCACAGTGGGTTATAAACACAATACAAAGAGGCTACTCGCTCCAATTCGCTCGCAAACCACCCCGCTTCGCAGGCATAACACACACTTCGGTGGAGAGCAACGTAACTCACGTCCTCAAAACCGAAGTAGAGAGCCTATTGATGAAAGGAGCTATAGAGGCGGTGCCTACAGCTCAGAGCGAGTCAGGGTTTTACAGCCGCTACTTCCTCGTCCCCAAAAAATATGGCGGCCTCAGGCCCATCTTAGACCTCAGACATCTGAACAGGGCCCTTATCAAACGGCCTTTCAGAATGCTGACATTAAAACAGATCATCGCGCAAATCCGCCCGATGGATTGTTTTTTCTCAGTGGATCTGAAAGATGCTTACTTTCATATCCAAATGATCTCCCGTCACAGACCGTTTTTGAGATTCGCGTTCGACGGGAAGGCCTACCAGTACACAGTCCTGTCATTCGGTCTGTCCCTGGCCCCCCGCACTTTCACAAAGTGTATGGATGCAGCTCTTTCCCCTTTGAGACAAACGGGAATGCGCATTTTGAACTACCTTGTAGCTCTGTGCGAGGGCGAACCAGCCTTCGGCTCATGGTCGAGCACGGAGTCACGGTTGCACATCAACTGCCTGGAAATGTTGGCAGTAGTGCTAGCCCTCAAGACCTTTCTACCACATCTTTCGGGTCATCACGTCCTAGTCCGTACGGACAACAAGACAGTGGTTTCCTACATAAACCACCAAGGCGGGCTCAGGTCGAGATTGCTCAACCAACAGGTCAGACATCTCCTCCTATGGGCGAAAGGCAAACTGCATTCGCTAAAAGCAGTGCACATGCCGGGCAGACTGAACCAGGGAGCAGACTTGCTCTCCAGGGGCCTCGTGTCCCCAAGGGAATGGTCCCTCCATCCCCAAACGGTTCAAATGATATGGAGTGTTTTCAGGAAGGCAGAGGTCGACCTCTTCGCCTCCGAAGACAACTGTCATTTCCCAATTTATTTTTCAAAGAGCAGGGATGCGCTGGCCCACGAATGGCCCAGCTGCCTGCTTTATGCTTTTCCGCCAGTCCCGCTCCTTCCCCAGATCTTAAAAAGAATCAGGGAATGCGAGCACACAGTCCTGCTAGTGGCTCCACTCTGGCGAACCCACCACTGGTTTCCTGAGTTGATTCAGCTACTATCAGCAGCCCCACGGCCAGTTCCCCTGAGGAAAGATCTCCTATCTCAGGCGAACGGGACAATCTGGCACCCCTGTCCCAAACTGTGGGCGCTACATGTTTGGCCCCTCAAGGGGAGCTCGAGAACCTCCCAGTGAGTGTCCTGAGCACTATCAGTGAAGCTAGAGCTCCGTCTGCTAGGCGTCTCTATGCCCTTAAATGGTCAGTGTTCTCTGACTGGTGTTCAGCCAGGAACCATAACCCAGTGTCATGCGAGATATCACAGATACTCGTTTTTCTGCAAGAGATGTTGGATGCAGGACGCACTCCATCCACACTCAAAGTCTACACGGCAGCTATTGCCGCATCGCCAGTAGGCAGACACGACATGGTCGTAAAATTCTTAAAGGGAGCCAGGAGGCTTAACCCTCCTCGCCCTCCTACGGTGCTATCCTGGGACCTTTCGTTGGTCCTACGAGCACTAAAAGGACCTCCCTTCGAACCGTTGCAGACGGCCGAACTGAAACCGCTTTCGCTGAAAACTGCCCTGCTATTAGCACTGGCATCAGTTAAGCGTGTTGGTGACATTCAAGCATTCTCTGTGAACGCGTCCTGTCTAGAATTTGGCCCAGGTGATTCTAAAGTCATCCTCAAACCGAGACATGGCTATGTACCCAAAGTGCTTTCAACACCATTCAAAGCACAGGTAACCACTCTCTCTGCTCTTCCCCCCTCTGAGGATGAGAGACAGTTACACCTGCTCTGCCCAGTTAGGGCGCTTAGAGCATATATTGAGCGGTCCTCCCACTTTAGACAGTCGGAGCAGCTCTTTGTAAGCTTTTATGGGACTTCCGGTCACCAAGCAAAGCCTAGCCAGATGGCTAGTGGACGCGATAGCGTTAGCCTATGATACTATGGGCCTCCCACCAGAGGCATGGCCTCCTCCTGGGCATGGTCTAGTGGAGTATCTATTGGTGACATCTGTAGATCGGCAGGCTGGTCCTCACCGTCTACTTTTACCAGATTCTACAGCTTGGAGGTCCCTGCGCTACAGGCACAGATCCTCACTGTATAATGAGTAATAAGGCGGCCTCTGTGAAGCCCGTCCCCTTCATAAGTTGGCATCTGGGGCCTTCATATGCTTCAATGCTTAAACAAGTTTTTATCCTTACAGTTACTGGCCTCTATGAGCCCAGTACGCATAAGGATATATATATATCTACAGTGGGGAGAACAAGTATTTGATACACTGCCGATTTTGCAGGTTTGCCCACTTACAAAGCATGTAGAAGTCTGTAATTTTTATCATAGGTACTCTTCAACTGTGAGTGACGGAATCTAAAACAAAAATCCAGAAAATCACATTGTATGATTTTTAAGTAATTAATTTGCATTTTATTGCATGACATAAGTATTTGATACATCAGAAAAGCAGAACTTAATATTTGGTACAGAAACCTTTGTTTGCAATTATAGAGATCATACGTTTCCTGTAGTTCTTGACCAGGTTTGCAAACACTGCAGCAGGGATTTTGGCCCACTCCTCCATACAGACCTTCTCCAGATCCTTCAGGTTTCGGGGCTGTCGCTGGGCAATACGGACTTTCAGCTCCCTCCAAAGATTTTCTATTGGGTTCAGGTCTGGAGACTGGCTAGGCCACTCCATGACCTTGAGATGCTTCTTACGGAGCCATTCTTTAGTTGCCCTGGCTGTGTGTTTCGGGTCGTTGTCATGCTGGAAGACCCAGCCACGACCCATCTTCAGTGCTCTTACTGAGGGAAGGAGGTTGTTGGCCAAGATCTCACGATACATGGCCCCATCCATCCTCCCTTCAATACGGTGCAGTCGTCCTGTCCCCTTTGCAGAAAAGCATCCCCAAAGAATGATGTTTCCACCTCCATGCTTCACGGTTGGGATGGTGTTCTTGGGGTTGTACTCATCCTTCTTCTTCCTCCAAACACGGCGAGTGGAGTTTAGACCAAAAAGCTCTATTTTTGTCTCATCAGACCACATGACCTTCTCCCATTCCTCCTCTGGATCATCCAGATGGTCATTGGCAAACTTCAGACGGGCCTGGACATGCGCTGGCTTGAGCAGGGGGACCTTGCGTGCGCAGCAGGATTTTAATCCATGACGGCATAGTGTGTTACTAATGGTTTTCTTTGAGACTGTGGTCCCAGCTCTCTTCAGGTCATTGACCAGGTCCTGCCGTGTAGTTCTGGGCTGATCCCTCACCTTCCTCATGATCATTGATGCCCCACGAGGTGAGATCTTGCATGGTGCCCCAGACCGAGGGAGATTGACCGTCATCTTGAACTTCTTCCATTTTCTAATAATTGCGCCAACAGTTGTTGCCTTCTCACCAAGCTGCTTGCCTATTGTCCTGTAGCCCATCCCAGCCTTGTGCAGGTCTACAATTTTATCCCTGATGTCCTTACACAGCTCTCTAGTCTTGGCCATTGTGGAGAGGTTGGAGTCTGTTTGATTGAGTGTGTGGACAGGTGTCTTTTATACAGGTAACGAGTTCAAACAGGTGCAGTTAATACAGGTAATGAGTGGAGAACAGGAGGGCTTCTTAAAGAAAAACTAACAGGTCTGTGAGAGCCGGAATTCTTACTGGTTGGTAGGTGATCAAATACTTATGTCATGCAATAAAATGCAAATTAATTATTTAAAAATCATACAATGGGATTTTCTGGATTTTTGTTTTAGATTTAGTCTCTCACAGTTGAAGTGTACCTATGATAAAAATTACAGACCTCTACATGCTTTGTAAGTAGGAAAACCTGCAAAATCAGCAGTGTACACTCACCTAAAGGATTATTAGGAACACCATACTAATACTGTGTTTGACCCCCTTTCGCCTTCAGAACTGCCTTAATTCTTCGTGGCATTGATTCAACAAGGTGCTGAAAGCATTCTTTAGAAATGTTGGCCCATATTGATAGGATAGCATCTTGCAGTTGATGGAGATTTGTGGGATGCACATCCAAGGCACGAAGCTCCCGTTCCATCACATCCCAAAGATGCTCTATTGGGTTGAGATCTGGTGACTGTGGGGGCCATTTTAGTACAGTGAACTCATTGTCATGTTCAAGAAACCAATTTGAAATGATTCGAGCTTTGTGACATGGTGCATTATCCTGCTGGAAGTAGCCATCAGAGGATGGGTACATGGTGGTCATAAAGGGATGGACATGGTCAGAAACAATGCTCAGGTAGGCCGTGGCATTTAAACGATGCCCAATTGGCACTAAGGGGCCTAAAGTGTGCCAAGAAAACATCCCCCACACCATTACACCACCACCACCAGCCTGCACAGTGGTAACAAGGCATGATGGATCCATGTTCTCATTCTGTTTACGCCAAATTCTGACTCTACCATCTGAATGTCTCAACAGAAATCGAGACTCATCAGACCAGGCAACATTTTTCCAGTCTTCAACTGTCCAATTTTGGTGAGCTCGTGCAAATTGTAGCCTCTTTTTCCTATTTGTAGTGGAGATGAGTGGTACCCGGTGGGGTCTTCTGCTGTTGTAGCCCATCCGCCTCAAGGTTGTGCGTGTTGTGGCTTCACAAATGCTTTGCTGCATACCTCGGTTGTAACGAGTGGTTATTTCAGTCAAAGTTGCTCTTCTATCAGCTTGAATCAGTCGGCCCATTCTCCTCTGACCTCTAGCATCAACAAGGCATTTTCGCCCACAGGACTACCGCATACTGGATGTTTTTCCCTTTTCACACCATTCTTTGTAAACTCTAGAAATGGTTGTGCGTGAAAATCCCAGTAACTGAGCAGATTGTGAAATACTCAGACCGGCCCGTCTGGCACCAACAACCATGCCACGCTCAAAATTGCTTAAATCACCTTTCTTTCCCATTCTGACATTCAGTTTGGAGTTCAGGAGATTGTCTTGACCAGGACCACACCCCTAAATGCATTGAAGCAACTGCCATGTGATTGGTTGATTAGATAATTGCATTAATGAGAAATTGAACAGGTGTTCCTAATAATCCTTTAGGTGAGTGTACGACTGACCGTTCGAAAGGGAACGTACTCGGTTACTTATCGTAACCTCGGTTCCCTGAGATAAGGGAACGAGTACTGCGTAGACGGCCGTGCAATTGCACTAACAACGGGTGATCGTCACTTCAGTCGATATAACCTGACGTTTATGGCATTACAGTGTCCTTTATCGGCAGATGCCCTTTTGTGCTCAGCTTCGCGGGCTTTGTGCCCATTGGTTCGCTCAGTTATTCTGTTCTGCCATTGGTTCATGCAGTTCCTTACTGGCCAGCAAATAGCATGCGAGAAGTCTCGACACTGTTTTGGCTGTGCAGTAGCACTGCGTGATTTTACAAATGCTTCAGTATTTCGAGAAAAGGAATTATTCCCATTGCGTCTAGCAAGACGCAGTACTCGTTCCCTTATCTCAGTTAAGTAACCGAGTACGGTTCTATTCCTCAAAGAATCAGCATATTTGAACAAATCAGATTAGTAAATGATTTATTCAGGTTATCCATTCATAAATACAGTCGTTAAGAGACTGGGAAATTAAGAGTAATTCCTTACTTTACTTTTTGCAGGGCAAGTAAAAATCTGGACCAGAATGAACCTGTAGTAAAGCTGCTTTGCACTGAGCCCTGTAAATATAGAGAGTTCCTTTCAAAACCTGCCTCTTTTGTTATAAAATTAAGTTTTGTTACTGGGAAAAAAATATGAAAAAATAATGTTAAAAATAATGACTTTTAATAATGTTAAAAGTCCATCCTGCATCTCAAAGCTGGAGCCGGGCCTGAAATAAAACTTACTTCATCACAAACTTTCTCTTGCACATAAACGCTGCAGCTGAGTGAGAGCACGCGATCTGACTGCTCCGCTGGAGTAACAGTGAATAGGCAGATACGCTAAGACCATACGTGCTGGAAACGCTGCACTCCGTTACTTACGCAAGGCATAACTTAAAACGTCACACACGTAGCCAACTTTAAACTTAAAGGAAGAGAATTCACAACAGTTTCAGTGCATTGTTACAATGACAATTTTGAGCATACAGTTTAAAATATACTAAAAATATATTTTAAAGTAATGTTCAAATAAGTACACTTTAAAAAAAGTACACAGAACTTTCATTTTAAGTATATTTTTCTAAAATATATTTTTTAGAAAATATACTAAGATACAATTATGTGTGTTAAAAGTTGTATTGTGAAAATATGATGCTAATATACTTTTTATGTATTTAAAGATGCAATATACTATTGAAGATTTGCAATATACTATTGAAAAGGGAATACATTTGAAATACAATAAAGTATACTATTTTTTCACCAGGGAGTATACCAACAACATGTGCTATCTTTGCATTATTGACTCTAAAAAAAGAGATAGTTCACCCAAAATCAAAATTCAAAAATAAAAAAAATAATAGTATGTCAAGAACAAAAGGCAAAAAAAAGCATAATTATCATAAATGTCTTCATGATTGGATACATTACACACAAGACCAAATGCCAATTTAGATTCAATTACATAGACGCCCCGTTTTTATATCTTGGTGTGGACACAGGCTTGACATAAACTTTGGGTAATGTGATTATCAGTGAATATTGGAAGAACTGTTCCTCACAACAAGCTATCATAAAAACTTCAAAAGACTTAAAATATAGTGCAGGAGTTGTATTTATGTATCTATCTACATTCGCTATATTTTTATGGTGCTTTTGAAGTATTGTTTTTTTTATCTTGTCAGACATGGTCACTACAGTTGTTGTATGGCTAGAGTTGTGTAACAATACTTCAGAAATTTGTTTTTTTCTCGCAGTCTCCTGTATTTCTGCTGTAGTCATCCTGTTTCTTTCTCTCTCTTCTCCACACGTGCTCTCTTATGATGTGGCATTGTAAGCTTACCTCACCCCAGTGTCCCCCGTCCACACATACACACAGAGTGTTGCTGTCTGGGTGCAAGGCCCGGGCTGTCACCACTAAAGGTAATGCCTCATTAGGCTCCATGAGGCCCAGGGTGAACCTGGCACAGCGGCCTGTCCTGTCTGCCTGCCCCTAATTGGATCATCTCTACATCCTCAGGCTGCCAGCGGCTGAAAGGAGCTGTGCGTGAGGGGCTGAGGCGGGGTAAAGGCTCTGGAATTCTCCGGAGACGATGACGGGCTCTGGAGACGGCTTTATGGCAGACCATTGAAGGGAAAAGACATCCTTTACCTTTAGAGTGAGATGGGATCAAACTGCAGGTGACCGGGAAGGTCTTGGAAAATGATCTCTCAGCATGTGTGCTGGATCTTTGTATGAATTTGCTGATGTATGTCAGATGTGTGTGTGTGCGTGTTTGTATTTGTTAGCCACATGCTTTTGCCCTTTATGCTGCTGTGCAGAGGGCATGCAGGGATTGGGAAGATGGCTGCCCTGCTTGATGGATTTAGGGCACAAGGGTGAAAAAAAGGCAACAGAGTCTCAGAGAGGATCAGACTTTTCAACCGATTCCCAAAACAAAGATTCTGTGTAGTTTTTTATTCTTGTGTGCTTTTGCACTATTACGTGTAAGTTATATTTTATAAATTTACATATAATTATTTTCATTCATTCAATTTTTGAATGGTATATTGAATATTATATTTAATACACATTTGTCTGGTGTGAACACCCTTTTGTCCATAAAGTATATTTCTCACTAGCTAAGTTTCCATCACCCTGTTTTTATGCACATTTTGAAGTATCGCATCAGAAATGAGTGATGGAAACGCCAAATTTTGTGGGAAAAAATCCCTTAATTTTTACGCTCGTTTGAGGTGGTTTTTGACTTGTGTGAAAAATAGTTAATGTGAATAATGGGAGATGGAAACGCATTTGCAGAATAAATTCTGACAAAGTGAACATTAAGCCCACGTGACTGTTTCCGCTGATGGTGTCAATAATGTTGCCTAACATTTCAAATGTGGCCTCTGACATTCTGAAATGTCGTAGCCAAAGGTTGTGAGTAAAATGTCTGGTCACTACGACCTCCCAAAAATCCTGCTGGTTGTCTTTCACATATGTATGGGGCTTGACGTCGTCGTAATGCTCTTGCTGCTAGTGCCTTCATCAAAAATTCTGCATTTCTTTTTCTGTGCATAGCATTCAATTCGCCGATTGCAAGCTGCACTGGTAGTAAATGTATAACTTGCCCAACCATAACTAATTGCAGTCCTGTCTCCATTTTCTATGCATGCCTTGTTTTATTTACTGTTGGTTACTAGGTTACCAATACCACCATCATTAGCTCAAACAACTTGATGGAAACACACCTAATTCGTTTTTTTTTTTTTTTTTTTTTGCGAACTTTGAAAAGGTTCGCTTCACGTTTGGATGGAAACCCAGCTACTGTCTCTTTCTGTTGCCTTGGTTATTATACCGATTATGGAACTGTAGAGGTTCCTCTGGTTTGCGCCTGTTCAGAGATTGGAATAGATCTCAGCACCTAGTACTGTAGAGTCATCTTCATAAATGTGTCTGCAATACTCATCAGTAATGAGTGGGACGTGCAACTCTCTCTCTCTCTCTCTCTCTCTCTCTCTCTCTCTAAACCTCTCATCTTTAGATACTGCTCTTCTAATCAGAAAGTGATTGAAGAGGCGAGCCTCGGATGCTTTGAATATCCATTTTAAGCAATTAATGGCGTTTGTGACATTTGTGTGAAGTTGATAGGTGCTCTGAGTGGCTTCAAACGCCTGAGGGAGGAGCAACCGAGCACAAGGCAAAGCGAGAGAAGTTACAAGGGAGTGAGAGAGAGCCGATTGATTCTGGTTATTGATTACTATTAGGATGGCTCTTTTGAAGGCTGTGCAGGTCATACTTAATTGAGATGCCGGAATGAGTGAGAGATCAGATCAGGAGAGTTGGAATTTTTTTTTTGCTCCTAGTGCTCAGACGACCGGGCCTGGCGGCTCTCTGCATGAGTGGTGACATAAAGCCAGCAACACCTAACACTGAAAATGTCACTTCGCTCCAATTAACCGGCTGGCTGCCGCCGTGCCGTCCGCATACCGAGCGAGATCCCACCCCATTCTGCCTGCTTGTGTTTGACGGTTTTACATGCGGCTGTTTATTTCCATGCCCACTTATTTGATTACAGCCTTTTGTTGGGTGTTAAAGACAGCGGGTGCAAAGGAAGCTGTTAAGGCTGAGAGGATGCAAGATGGTCTGAGGTGGCGCCGCTTTGGACTGTTCTGAAGTCAGTGCTGTCTTTCACACCAAACTCCCACACAACCAATGGATATATTCTCCTGTCAGTCAGCCAGTCCTCTAGCGTCAAGCCATCGTACTCAAATTGCCCCGTATTTTGGTCAAACTTGGCCGTATGACCCTGCCTGCCACCCTCAAGAGGGAGAGTGTGAAGTAAATGCCAGCATATGTAGTCCTAATAAACTGTCACTTTAAGGCAGGTAAACTCTGAGTCACTGTGCCTCGAGTCCATCAAGGTGAGGCATCCGGCAGGCAACCTCCATTTCTGTTTTCCAAGTCCTGTATATTGTTTTCTTCTCTTTCTCTCTAGCCTTTTCTCGTTCCATCAGCTCAGATGGCTGTCAGGGAGGGCAAGCAGGAGGGAGGGAAAGGGAAGCTGACACCATCATCCCTCCCCTTGAACAAAACAACATGTTAATTAAGGCGAATCAGTAAGCTGTTGCTGAAATAAATAGCACCATTCTGCTAAGCTCCACTGTGAATGCAAAACCAGCAGAAAAAACACAACAACCAAAAAAAGAGAACACGGGGAGGGAGGACGGAAGCCAGGCTGCAGCCAGCACTTTCCTCTTTGACAGCCCTGTCTTTTAATTGGTGATTCTATAGATAATTACATGAGGTGTTGCTTGTAGCCGGAGGCGGCCGGCACCTCCTGGTCTTTAGAGGATTCTATAAATTCCCCTGCCCTTTGTTCGCTTGAGTCTCCAAGTGGCTGCTCACTCATGTGATTCCTCGTAATTTGTTATACTTTATGTCTCGTGTCCATGTTTTGTATTAGGGCTGTCAATTAAATAGTAATGTTAATTAAATTAATTGCATGGTATGTCGACTAATGATGTTACATTATTGTGGCACTTGAGGAAGTCATTGAATAAACATTACAAAAAATAACTTGTTAACAATATAATATTGTTCCAGTCTGTGTATTAGTGGTAGTTTTTCATTGGTTCTTTCTGCAGATTACATTGTTACGCTGGTGACAAATGAGCGAGTCAATGAATCATTCAGTCTGATTTTGAATTAATCAGATGATTAACACTGATTCATTCAGTAACGAAGCACCATATAATGCATCCCAATTTGCATACTATCCGTCCTAAATAGTATTTGAAATTAGACTTAGTGTGTCCCAAATCATAGTATGTTGAAATGAGTATTCCAAAGATACCCGGATGGTCTACTTTTTCCGGTAAGAATCCGAAGTGCGGATCCGTGTACACTCTAACGGCTAATATTGCCCACAACCCATTACGCGTTAGACGAGTATGTTAAAAAATACAAACATGGCGGATGTGCGAGACCAACGGTTAAGTAGAGAGGTTTAGATAAAGGGGTTTGAGCAATTTAATAATCAGTATATAACCTGACAAAATGATGTTTATTCAATGTTATCCGCATTTATTTAATCTGCAACAGCATTGTGAACTTTTGTAATGATATGATTGGTCATTAACTTTTAAATGCACCATTATGCAAATTGCAAACACATGAGGAGAGTTCTCTGCATAAAGACGGAAAGAAGGAAATTAAATTAAATTGAATGTGGAGGATTTTAACTTGTGGCAAGATGATTGACAGGGCAGTTCAAACGGTGACAAGATACAAAAGTACAAAAGTATGTACTTTTTCTTCCAAAAAAGAGTACATACTTTAGGACGTAGTATAAGTAGGCGAATTGGGACACAGCACATGACTGTAGTGATACGCAATGACTGGTGGGTAAATTTCCTTCTCCTCTTTCCTTCGGATTGGAATCTCACTTAAGATGGCAGAATACTCTGTGAAGTCCACTTCGCAGTGTACTTATGGTCAAATGGAATGCACCTTGTGTGTTGCTCGGTGATGCGTAGCAATTCTACTTCATTTGGAACCATAGCATTATTGTGTCTATAATGTAAGTTGCTCAGTATTAATTTCATGTGGATTAAACCTTTGAATAAAAGCAATCACATTATCAATTGCGCTATTGGTCCGGATATCAGATATTTGGAACAACAATCTTTCTTGTGTTGTATTGCCTAAATATATGCTAATGTTAGAGAAAAAGACATTATTATGGAATTTACGTTTTATGATTTATCAGACTAAATTAACTTAAATTGACAGCCATATTTTCTATGTATTTGCATGTGATTTGTATTTATGCATGTATTTATTTTTGGTGTATTTTTTTACTATAGGTTTTTCCTCTTAGAACAGCAGTTTGTACAGTACTTCCTGACATTCTGACCATTTGAGACCAACATGGTCTCATATATAAGCTAAAAGGCGATTCTTGTTTATTTTTGAAGGACACTGGCCTGCTCTTTGCTGTCCTCCCCTGTGGTGGATGGTTGTAGTCGATTATTACTGTCAGATATCTCACGAGGCACAGACATTTGTGAAGGGTCAAAGGGGAAAGTAAGAGAACTGTACTCACTTAAGCTCTCCAATTCCAACCATGTGCAGTGAGACCTCGATCAAAATGTACACCCTGTATCTGAAGATAATATGCCATACATTCACCACTCAGAAAAAACGTGGACAAACACAAGTAGTTTCCCATTAAAAGCAGATTCCCTTAACACAGACAGACAGAACACTTGCTCATTAAAAGTGTTTTATTTCAGTTTGATTGGTCACATATTAGTTAAGTTTTTCTGCACTTTGTTGTGCAATTCAAGCTGTTGTTTACATAACTGCTTACAATCTCCACTTGCTTTTTGATGTAGTCAAGTAGACTTTTGTAAAAAAGCAAAAATGTTTTTATTGTAAACCGCCTTGAGCTTTAGGCGGTTCCTTCTCCCTGCCCTTACAGTTAAATAAATTGGCTGTAAAATAAATAATTCAAACATTTATTTTCTGTCATCTGTGTCTGAACCATACAGAGGTCACACAGTCGTCATCATATAAACACCTTGGGACATCTCATTCTTGTCTAATCTCAGCCTCAAGTGTGTTTGTCATTTCTAAGCATATACAGTAGTTGAGCAAATGTTCCCTACATCAGCATGCAAGTGGAACATTATAATCATCATTTAATACAGTTATGGGTCTGCAGCGGTTTCAGTGATGCAGGAGTCCTACAATGTGATGCAATCCCATAGTTAAGTGGTCATTGCGATTTTTAGAGTTGTTTTGCTAGATGAAGTGATTTATTAAAACACTTGTGTTCTCTAGATAAGGTTGGTCCTTGAAGCTCATGTTCATGTTTGCTGCAAAGCCTCTATATGATCCATCATTTACGGCATTGTAAAGGTTGACATTTTCATTTAGCAGATTTGTGTGGGGGAAGTAGAGACGGGATTCGTGATTAGGCTGGTGATACTGTTACAAATGAGCTGGAGGCCGTTGGCGGAGTTCGCACTTTGTTTATTTGTCCCCAGATTTGGGAGACAATAAAGGGTATAGGAATTGAAATCATAATGAGAACAGCGAGTTTTGCACTAGCTTGTTTTCGGCAATAATTGGGAAATAACAAAGACAATCTTGTCAAACCAAGTTAATTATAAAGAACAACACAGCATTTCACAGTGTGAACCTTTAATTGGACTAACCTTTTCTTTTATCCCTAAATCTGCATCTTGGTGATATCTGAACTTAAACAACCAAATTCATCTTATTTTCCAGGGATAATGCCTCAAGGCCGAGGCAAAGTCAGCCAACTGAGAGATTTTTACGAAGATGTTTGAAAAGACCTGCTGTCTGAGAAAGATTCGGCAGGGGAAATGGAGAATATAACCTGCTTAAATGGTAAGAAGGAGTTAAGTATATTTAAATCATTTTTTAAGAATGAAATGCACATAATTGATTTCAAATGGAAGAGACACTCATCGCTTTTAAGATGGATATAACTTATGAAAAAAAAAAAAGCCCTGAGGGCAAAAGATATTGCAGGCTCTTTGAAACATACAGTCATTCACTACCTTAAATGAGGTGTCAGTTCTAATGTTCCTCTAGGAGGAACTGGCTCTTCATACACGAGTGCCAGAGCCTTTCCTCTCTCATCCTAATGGGTGAAATAAAGTACAGTTAAAGAGAGGTTTATGAGAAGAGGAGTAAAATGATGGAAGAAAAGCCAGTGACAGTGAATAAAACAACAGAAAACTCTAAATAGAAAGGGAGGAGAGTGAGACAGTATGAGTGAATACCTTAGAACAAGTGGATTTTATGAATTGAGATAGAGAGAGAATGACGGATGCACTGAAGAGGAAAAAAGGTAGAAACACAAGTAGAGAAGTAAAATGTAAAAGCAAGGTAAAGAGAGGAAGAGATCTTCAGCGCTTCACCGTCAGCGCAGACAGTGATCAGACTGCCATTAGTCAGCTCTAGGCTACATATTCTGACACACGTTTTGCCAATTAGGCACAGGTGAGGCTTTCAGACTTCAGATAATTGGGGTTACAAGCATCAAAGCTGATGAGGGGAGTAAACACGGCTCATGCTTGCAGATTACAGAAGCAGGGACTGGTGAGCTGATCTCCTCCGGCTGCCGCTAATGTGCACCCTGACTGAGAGAGACCCGGCGTGGGTGATAAGAACAGGTAGTGTGTGAAGAGATCCGCTGAGTGTGAAATGATTTATATCTCTGTTGGGTGTTTATTTTTGTCCATTTTTTTTTTTTAAACGTGTGATAATACACAGTTGATGAAGATGACATCATTACATAGCTTTTAAATACAAAGTTCTGTAATGAAACTCTAGATGGAGCAGGCTGATAGGTCCTTAACTCAACCTGCTTGCTCAAATCGTATCATTCTCTATAGGCTGATTGGTTCCTTCTGTATAAGTAGCCAATGAGCTTGCTTACTCAACCTTGAAATACTTGGTTAGCATTTGCTGCAGCATTTGCGGTGTGCTTCAGAAACCCTCCACCTGTATAGATCTGCTACGGGTAATTAATGTATGCTATATTGTACAGCAGCAGCATGTCTTATTTGCTCACAGCAGCGTGTCGTGTGTGTGTGTATTAGCAGTAGCAGCAGCAGCGTAGCAGATCTATTCCACCAAGACCAGATTGACATTGTCATATCCATTACCATACCGAGAGTTGTCATGACAGAAGTTAATGTGAACGTTTCACTTTGAGTGACTGATTCCTATGTCCTCTCCACCCTTGTCAAAGCCGACAGTCTTTTAATAATATAATAATAATAATCTTTATTTTATATAGCGCCTTTAAAAAGTACATCTCAAAGCGCTTTACAAGCATAAACATGTAAACGCACATCATACATGTATAAAAAAAAAATCACATAAAAGCCATTCTGAAAAAATGGGTTTTAAGAGCAGATTTAAAAACACTAAAAGAATCAGCCTGTCTGAGGCGCCAAACCATGTAGGGCCTTGTAGGTCAGCATGAGAATTTTAAAATCAATCCGAAACCTGACAGGTAGCCAGTGCAGTGACTCTAAAACTGGAGTGATGTGTTCGCTTGTCCTGGTCCTTGTAAGAATTCTAGCAGCAGAATTTCTGCTGTAATTTATTTAAGGTAGATTTTGAGACCCCAGCCAGAAGAGCATTGCAATAATCAATGCGTGAAAATACAAAAGTATTTATCAATTTTTCAGCAACAGAAAACGATAACATGGGGCGCAGTTTTGCAATGTTTCTGAGGTGAAAAAATTCATTTTTAACTCTATTTTGGACATGGGGGTCAAATGTTAAATTTGTATCGAATATCACTCCCAAATTTTTTTATTTAGCTTGAAACTCCAGAGCAGAGCCTTCAATTTTTAGAGGTAAAGGGCTAGATTTATAAATTTTATGGGGTGAACCGATAAGCATTACCTCTGTTTTATCACTATTGAGACACTATTGAAATTTTACTTCAGATATGCAGTGTTCAAGAAAGCTTATGGCTGCATTATCACCCGGTTTTGTGTGGATTTAGATTTGGGTGTCATCTGCGTAGAAATGGAACTTAAGACCGAGAGATCTTAAAAGCTGACCAAGAGGATAGATGTACATGCTAAAAAGAAGGGGACTCAAAATTGAACCCTGTGGGACACCAAATTGAACTGAACCAACTTTAGACTGACGTCCACCAAAAGAGATAAACTGGCGCCGATCTGAAAGATAATACTTGAACCAGTTTAATACAGTGTCAGTAACCCCAAATATGGTTTTCAGATTGTTCACAGTGAGATGGGTGTGCAACTGAGAAACCACAATACGCTCCAGCATTTTAGCGAGAAATGGAAGATTAGAAATGGGACGAAAATTGTTGAAGTTGTCAAAATCCGCATTAGTTTTTTTTGTACCGGGGTTACAGCAGCAATTTTAAATGCTGCTGGCACAACACCCGTACACAGGGAATCATTTATTATACACAAAACAACGGAACCCACAGAGGCAAAGCATGATTTAAACAACTGAGCTGGAATAGGATCAACTATGGAGGTGGCTGCTTTCATTTGAGAAACCTCCTTACCGAGAGAGGCCAGATCCAGAGAGGAAAATGTAGAAAAAGATGTGCCAGAAAAATGAGAGATAGTAAAAGAAGAAACCGTTGTGACCGCAGTGATGCATTTGCGAGCGTTGTCAATCTTAGAACTGAAATAGTCAAGAAATCTATTACAAAGGTGATCTGAAACAGGCATATTTGAAGCATTGTTGACTTTGAGCAGTTTGTTAATAATATGAAACAATTGCCGGGGGTTTTTTTGGTTATTGACAATTATCTGAGAAAAATACTGTGACCTGGCAGATACTATCTCTGTTTTATATACAAGTAAATGGTCCTTCCAAGCTTGATGGTGCACATTAAGACCAGAAAGACGCCACCTACACTCCATCTTACGACAAGCTGTCTTCATAGATCGCAGCTCGTTAGTATACCAGGGAGCTGAGCGGACAAAGTCCACCGTACGTGATTTTATTGGTGCAAATGTGTCCAAGCCTGACGAAAGGACTGTGTTTAACAGAGAAATTTTATCCTCCAAAAGAGCAGGTGGCGAAGAACAATTCAAAGAGGAATTTATAAAAGCAGAAAAATCGGGGAGATCAATAGATTTCCATTTGCAAAAATTAACCATTCGAGACAAAGGTATATTACGATGTGTCAAGTCCATATTAAAAACGATTGCCATGTGGTCAGACAACCCTAAATCAGATGAGAATAACTGTGACAAAAATGCACCATTGGTAATGACCAGATCTGAAGTATGTCCCTTGATATGTGTAGGACAGTCCACCAGTTGCTTCAAATCAAAACAGTCCAATAGGGACAAAACGTCCTTCGTCATTACAGCGTCTTTATTGTCCATATGGATATTGAAGTCCCCCAGAATGAGAATTCTCTCAAACTTAAGGTATAGCATCGACAGCAGATCGGCAAATTCAGGCAAAAAATCACCTCTAGATTTAGGAGGTCTGTAAACTGTAGCTATGGCCGTAGAGATGGATGTAGAGACATTCAGAACAAGACACTCAAAAGAGTTAAACTGGGGAACGACCACAGGGCTTATTTTGATTTGTTGATTGTACATCACGATGATACCCCCACCCCTGCCAGAAAGTTGCGGGGAATCGAACAATCCGTAACCAGTGGGGGTCAGTTCATTAAACAAAAGCCAATCAGACTGTTTGTGCCAGGTTTCCGTTAAAAACACCAAGTCGAGTTTCTCCTCCATGATAATATCCGATACAAGCACAGCCTTGTTGTTCACAGATCGTGCATTAAGGAGCGCTGCTTTAACCAATAGCAGGGGCATAGAAGATGACGAAGGGCATTCCACTCGGTTGAGCGCTGACAAGTTGTTAAAATCAACATCGTTGGAAAGCGATCTGCGGGGTTTTTGATGAAATATGGGCGCACAGACGGCATCCTTTGAAGAGTGAGTAAACCTGCGCCTTGAAGCGCGGTGTATATAACGCGTAGGTCGTAGAATTACGACATCACGGCACAGTTCATAAGTATTACTCGCTAAGTAATAATTCCCATTTAAGGTCAGCAGTTTATCAGCGGTGTACCTTAGATCCATGAAGCAAAAGTCCAAGCCAGCAACAGTCTTGTGGAGTTGTGAGTCCTGGGCCAGGCTACAGTATGGTTGATTCCAGCAGACATAGATCAGAAGTAAATGCAGCAAGCCGAGGATTAGAAAGTAATTCCGCATTTCATATAGTGTGTGTGTGTGTGTGTGTGTGTGTGTAACAAGAGGGGATTTCCACAGCTCCAAAGGCCCTCATTTACCACTTGTCGTCAGCCGATAAAACACTATAAAAGCAATAAAACGGGAGAGAGGAGCGGCAGCCAAAATGCACCAGCGTTCCCTCTTCAACCGGAAGTACTGTACTGTCTTTTGTGTAAAACAATAATATATATATATATAATAGTAATATTTTTACTACATTGTGGTATTTACATCTAACATTGTGATGTATAGGGATTAGTTTTAGAGTAGGAAAGAATAAACTAGCTGAAGAATTGCTCATGTAGGAGATGTATGTTATTCTGGCCCTGAGATATGGCTAGGATGCTTTGGCATTTGGTTGCTACAATGTTCTCAGTGGTTGCTAGGGCTTTACTAGGTGGTTGTTATTGTGTTGTTGTAAAGGCATTATTATGGGGTTTGTTGTGTTCTGGATGGTTGCCATCGCATTACTAAATGGTTGGTTATTGGTTATTGCTATCACAAGTCTGTATGATATTGTTCAGTTGATATGTCTGGAAATGCTTTTGAATGTAATAGTGCACCAAGAATTTCAGCATGGATGGATTAAATTGATGATGCATTAAAGTGATAGTAAAGACATTTATAAATGTTCTTTTGAAAGAATCCTTATCAAAGAATCCTGAAAAAAATGTATCACAGTTTCCACAAAAATATGAAGCAGCACCACTGTTTTCAACATTTGATAATAAGAAATGATTCTTAAGCAGCAAATCATCATATTAGAATGATTTCTGAAGGATCATGTAACACTGAAGACTGGAGTAATGATGCCAAAAAATCAGCTTTGTCATCACAAGAATACATTACATTTTAAAATATTTAAATAGAAAACTGTTATTTTGATTTGTAATAATATTTTACAATATCAGTGTTTTTACTGTATTTTGAGTGTATTGAAACCTCTTTCAAAAACATTTAAAAAATGTTATTGACAAAATTTTTGAACAGTAGTGTAAAGACAATACAATTTCAATGCAATATAGAAAACATAGTTAATAAATAAACATTATGTGCAATACAGAGCAGATGCACAGAATAAGCAAAGAATAAGACATATAAAACCATGCAAACACAGCAGAATTCCTTTTTAGAATATCTCTAATTTATGTATATTGATTTTCAAGATTTGGAGTGTCAGCATTCAAACCGTGCTTGTTCTTCCTGCTAAAATAATATATTTTATTGAGGATATTATTTTCTTCACTTTCTTCTTTAATCCTGTGTCTGTTGTTGTTCTTTCTTTCTCATTTCTCCTGTTTCTCTCTCTTGGCAAAGTTGTCCATCTGGATTTGTTTGCATGAGGCTGAGGGGCAACTGAACCAACAACCTATCTGATGAGCATCAAGAGCGGCTGCCTGCTCTGGCCCACTCATCTGTTTACACTCGCACAAAAACTCTCTAATCAGATGCAAAGCTTCTGCCACTGCCTAGAGAACCATTATAATTGATCGTTTCCAAACTGTCAAATATCTGGGAAGATTTTTATCATTTTAAATGTGAACGTAGAAGAAAAATTACAGAATCATGATCAGTGATGCAGATTTCAAGTGATCATTAGTGTACGAATGAAAGAGAATGCTGGTTTTGTTTTATTCTTCGCCATTAGAACATGCGTTTTGAATACCTTGAACAACTTAAATGGATAGTTCACCCAAAAATGAATATTGTGTAATAATTTACTCATTCTCATGTTGTTCCAAACAAGTATGACTTTCTTTCTGTGGCAGAACACAGAAAAATATATTTTGAAGATTATTTTCAGCCATTGTACTTATGATCAGGTATTAAGAGAGAGAAATGGCCAACTGGACTCAAAAACGCACATGATTATCAATAAATGAAGACTGAAACGTGGCTGTAGATTGAGCTCAGTAAATGAGTATTCCCAGCAAGGATGCTCCCTCTGTGGGCACAGCTGGCTGGCAGAAGGTGGTGTTTCTGTGGTGGCGGCAGCAACTACCGTGGTTCATATGACATGCTGTGACATCAGGCTAATCGGCTCCAGCTGTCTGACATGATGCGAGAGTGGATCACAAACCCAGGGACATGCTAATAAACACGTGTTTACGTGAGGGTGTGTGCGAATGCGGTAAAGTGAGCCGAGATGGACTATATGGAGATTGTGATGGAGTCAAACAGTTTGAGAGATAGAGGGACCAATGAGGAGTGACAGATGGAGAGAGCAAAAGAGACGATCTTTTGTCTCTCTGAGCACAGGCTTAGAAAGAGAAGCAGGCCAGAATATATCGAAGCTGAGGTTTGAGACTAAGGGTCTTGAAAAAAGTAAATATTGAGAAAGATGCAAAGAAACTTACAGTAAGAGTGAGGGGAGGGGTTTAAGAGGATAGCAGCATGGTGTTCAGGGTTCAGGAAGATGGGTTAAAAGGTGTGAGGAAGTAAAGGTGCGAGAGGTACGGTATGAGTAGACACCTAATGAGCTCACAGTCTGCAGAAACATACACACACACACTTATACTGCATGGCTCATCTCTCCCACTTTTCCAGGAAGTGACATTTTTCTCTGCCTCCTGTCAGCTCCTGTCTTTAAGTGATTCTCCTTTACAGTTTTATCCCTGTGGGTGCTCAGGCGAATGAATGAGGGGATGCAAGCACTGTGTTTGTGTTTCATTTAACATTGAAGTCAATTTTTTATATATATATATATATATATATATATATATATATTTTAATCTTATCCCTCCATTGATTTATTGATGCTCTGTTCTGTATTTGTACAGAAATTCAGTGGGTGGCATTTTGAATGGAGGATATATGTAGTGGCATGAATATACAGTACATGCATATAAAATGTATCCCTGCATGCAGGGTGTGCCATGTTGTTTTCTGTCTTGAAGAATAACTGATAAATACGATAAAAACAACAGTTTTTGCACTTATAAATGTGGATTTTTATACTCTGAAAGTTTTGATTGAGTCTTTTCACTGTTTCTTCACAGGTTCAGAGCTGCGTCTCTTCTTTTGTTTGTCTTTTCTGTGTGGTCACTGTGGTCAGATTCTACGACTGTACAAAAGACAAGCTCTGCTGGTATTGTCCCATCTCATGCCTTCTCCTTATAGTCTCTCTGTGGCCTGTGCTTCTTTTTATCTGTACTTTTCATTTACACATTCAGCCATCATCTTTTTTTTTTATCGCAATCGCAATCGCAATCTCTTTCTCCGTTCCTCTTTTATGTTGTCTTTTATGTCCCCATGCCCTCTAAAGACCCTGTTTGACTTGCTCTTTCCTCATTGTCTCCCCTCGTCACTCTCTTTGTCGTGTGCTTTCTCTGAGTTGTTGAAGTGCACTTTTCAGAGATCGCTCTTTGACTGGAATATTTTGCTCAGTCATACTCATGGGGAACATAGTCTTTTCCAACAAATATGGCTGGCTGCCAGATTCATTCAACTTCTGTGAAAGTGTTTTCAGGGGTGTTTTCTGAAGGGGCAACAGTGACAGTCCTGACTCATTTGGATCCCTAGGCAAGATCAGACATGACATCATTTTTGTCACATGCAGTTTACGATTAGCAAGCAAGAGAGGACCCAGGTTCAAATTCCGGCTTGATTTGGGACATTATATTGGAACATTTATTTTATTTTATTTTATTTATTTTATTTATTTTATTTATTTTATTCTAATTTAATTTAATTTAATTTAATTTAATGTATTATTTTATTTTATTTTCAGATAATACTTTTCTGATAACAAGAAAAAGATTTGGGACATTATATTGGAACATTGTTTTCTATTTTATTTCTACTATATTTTATTTTATTTATTAATTTTTGAGAATGCCCATTTTTCTGTTTACAATAAAAAAGAGAAAAATCTGAGCAACATAAAATTGGGTAGCTTTAGGTTTTAATGAAATGATCTGCAAAAGGGTATACTTTATTGAGTTGATAAAATTACACATGTGAATGAATTATTTTTCCCCCTGTAATATAATGTCCCATTAAAACAAAAATAGATTTAAGAGTTATGAAATCTAGTTTAATATTAATCAAATCGAACAACTGGGGAAAAGACCCACCTACTATAAAAATGTAAGGGAAATTTGACAAATACACCTTGGGAGAGCACAAATATACCTCCACGAATGCCAAAGGCCAGAGCTCAGATAATTCCATTATATTTACAGCACTTCTTTCCACTGAGTCCCGTCCTCAGTAGAGAGCAAGAGCTAGTGAAGCGAATTACAGTCATCCTCACATCCAAATGCTGGTGAAAATCTAAAATACTCTTGGTGAATTGCATCACCATAATCAACTGTTTTAGATGCTGCCTCATTAAACACGTAAGTCATTGAGTTTTAACTTGATCACTGGCTTGTAATTTAGAAAGACAACATGGTTACCATGGGAGCAAGAACTGTGCAGGCATCCTCAGTGGAAATAGGTGAATATTCCCTTCTGTTGCACAAGACATCAATCCAAGAGGTTCTTATTTTATTTATTTATTTATTTTATTTATTTATTTATTTATTTTTTTGTATATTTATCTTGAAAAACCCAGACAATTAACCAGAGTGTACAGTATGATGACATAAGAAACACTGCAGCACTCACTACCACTTAAAGGTTATATATGTGTGTTACAATAAATACCTTATTTTATATTAATTAAAGTGACTGCTCTGTGCTTCAGCCGCCACAGTACTTTCTAACTAGGCTGAAAGGACCACAGAGACGAGAGGTGATAATGAAGATGTGTTATTTTACTGCATTCATTAATTCATCATGTGTGATGTTCCTGCAGTGGCCGTCTTATTTAAGTATAAGCGCTTTCACACATTGACCTGCTGCCCAAATACTTTACAATGGAAATTGAATGTACTTAGAAAGTCTGTTTACCATAAAGAATAATTTAACCTGGTAATTTTTCTTACTAAATGTATTCCAGCAATAATATCTTGAATGCAGTATTATATGCAGCAGGTTTGCAGGTGTATGGGAATATGTCTGGGCTATACTGTAAAGCTTTAAAGTTAACATAAAATCAAAACTGATGCTATCCATTTACTTTGTGCATGTCTCTGGTCTTATTGTGCACAATTCAGATGTCCACGTTATTTAAAAAGGGGGAAAAATGTATTTATAATATTTCATAAAAACTGATGCCCTCCAACTGTCTGGTAACGTATTTAACACCAACTCGCAATCCAATCAATTCTTGATGGATAAAATTCTTGATTCTTGATTCCAGTCAATTCTTGATGTCACTGCTGGGCCTGAATCCAAACTGTGATGCCAACAACAGCAGAGGGGGAGGGGGGGTTAGGGGCTGAAGAACTTAAGACCTGCCCCTAATTTTGTCTCTCTAAATATCCTGTTTCACTTGAAATGCGAGATTTTTAAAACATTTTAATTTTATGTTATGTTACAGCGTTGTAATCAGCCTAGTAAAACATGCACAACTTATAATGGACTAAGATGGAATAAAGATGATACAAATTTGTCTGGATAGATGGCTAAAATATGTTCAGTATGTTTGACGGCTTATCTTAATGCCTCATGGGGCTTGTAAATTGTATAAATACATTGTAACACTTTACAATAAGGTTTCATTAGTTAACATGAACTAATAATGACTTGCACTTTTACAGCATTTATTAATCTTAGTTAATTTCAACATTTACTAATACATTATTAAAAAAAGATACACAAACAGTAACAAATGTATTGCTCATTGTTAGTTCATGTTAGTTAATACAGTATGCTAACAAATGAAACCTGTAACATGTTACCAATACATTAACAGTTAATTGTCAAGTAAATATGTAATTTAATTCATTCAGTTAAAACAATTGTTTTTACTGTTCATTTCATATGAATTACACTGTATTTCTACATTGTCTAAATTTTTACATACAAATTTGAATGATGACAAATATTTTTGAACAAATCTCACCCTGCTATCAATGATATTACAGAAGTATCAATGATATTACTTTAAAACTGCCCAAAACTTCAGTGGAAGTGATTCAAAACTAACTTGTGTTCTCCACCAAGATGAAGCTTGTTTTATGCTTTCTATTTAAGTTTTTATGCACATTTTTATGTTTGAGAGCATCTTGCTCCATCTGTATATGCTTTCTTGCAGGCCCATCTATGTAATTGCTATAATAAAGCTATCGCAGGAACATTGGTGAGAGAGAGAGAGAGAGAGAGAGAGAGAGAGAGAGAGAGAGAGAGAGAGAGAGAGAGAGAGAGAGAGAGAGAGAGAGAGAGAGAGAGAGAGAGAGAGAGAGAGAGAGAGAGAGAGAGAGAGAGAGAGAGAGAGAGAGAATGAGAATGAGAATCTGTTTATAGGACTTCTGGAAGGACAGGCGTACAGTTCTCCCCTCTCTCATACAGCTGGTCTCTCCAACTAGACCAGCCTCATATAGTCAGGGACAAATGAGTGCTTCTTTTTTAATTAGTGCAAACATAAGGAGGCAGTCACCTTGTCATTGCTGGGCCTGAATCCAAACTGTGAAGCCAACAACAGCAGAGGGGGAGGGGTGTTAGGGGCTAAGGAACGCTGCAAGGGCCACCGGGTTAAGAATGATGGGGGCCGGTGAAGGAACGGAGAGGGCATGTACAGGTATAGATGGTGTCAGCAGTGTTAAATGTTAGTGAAAAGGTCAAGGAGCATTTGTAAGGCCTTCCGGGGGATATGTAAGGGTATCTGAAGGGTGTTCAGAGGTTGAACGGGCTGTGTCGTGGGGGATTGAATAATTCGGGACTCTGGGAAATCAGTGTTAATTTGTTGAGGAGCACCTTTTGTGGGAGTTAGCAGATTTTATGAATCACCCACTTTGAAGCCAGTGCAGGGACACAAGATTGTACTTTGTTTTGTGGAAAATGGCCTGTAGAAAAAAGAGCTAGCGTAGTATTCTGAGTTGCAGTTAAAAGGTTGCTTAGCTTCTCAGATAAATCATTTATTTGGAGCCGAGTCCCTTTATTGCTTACACTTGGATCTTCCACCTAACTCATCCTCCTTTGTCTTTTACTTGCTCTCTGTAATAAACACAAACACACACACACAAACGCACATTCACACTACATACTGTAGCGCATCCGGTAATCCTCTGGGGTTTTAGGCTTGAGCAGCTGATGGATGGGATTGGTACAACCAGGCTGGTATCGTTCCATTGAGACTTGAGTGAATATGTCCCTGGATGTGTGTGTGTGTGTGTGTGTGATTACACATCCTTTCCTTCTGTGCCCTGTAGAGTAAAATAAACATGCCCATGCCCCTCTCATACTCATACTGCCCTGTATTTTGAACTCTGCATGACCTTCTGTCTGTGTCCCCTGCAAACGTGCATGCACACATATACATGTGCCTGCGTTATTCTCTTTCAGGAAATAAATCACATTTTCCATTATGCATGTACTATACATTTATTAGTTTCAGGATCATGCAAAAACTTAAATGTGTGTGCATGCACAAATATGTACAGACTTAAAGGTGCAGTATGCAATCTCCTAGAATTGTTGTTGATATTTGAAATCAACCCAAACAAACCCACCCCCTCTCTTCATTGCTCCGCCTCCAAAATTCACAAACACTTTACAGCCTGCACCTTACCGCCTCGCTCCGAGCTGGCAAGAGGGCGCTAAACATTGCATTCTCTAGTCTAGTGTCACTAGCTAGCCTCCGTTACGCACGCAATGCAAGAGTGGATGTCTATTTATCATAGCAGAAGCGAAGCAAAATAATTTTTCACGAAAAATAAAGCAAACATGATGAACGAACAACAAGGAAGCACTTCCCGCTTCAGGCCTTCCCGCGTAGGTTTCTCTAGCACTCTCTTTTCTTTCAATTACAAAATAAACGCAACAACAAAAATTACAGCGGTGAGAAAACAGTGGTTGGTACTCGTGGACTTCCAACCTCAAGGGACTGAACAGAAGACATGAACTGGAGAAGATTTCCACGTCAAGGAATGTGGAGCCTCAGAGCACACCTACCAATTATGTAATCGCTATGGATCAATGGTAGTTTGAAGGTGTTTACCCTTTTTTGGAAAGTTCACTTTGGTACTTTGTTTTGTACTGATTTTGTTCGAAATTATGTCACACCAGTACCTTCTTCAAGTATATCGGGGCCTTCAGATTACATTTCTAGGAACAATTAATTCCTGCAGGTGTCTTATATTAGTGCAATGTATCCAGCACTCTTAATGTACATTGGAAACAGAGACTCTTAAAGGGTTACTGTAGTTTACCCAAAAATGAAAATTCTGACTTCATTTACTCTCACCCTCATGTCCTTCCATACCTGTTTGACTGTCACGATCAGTTTTGGTTTCATTTTCATTTTCATGGACTCTTAGTTTTTACATTGTTATTTCCTGTTTCCTTTCTGTTTCCTTGGTTTCATGTGACTTTCAAAACTGTTAGTAACCAATGGCTTCCATTGTATGAGTAAAAAAACAAAACAAAAGCATGGAGACATTTTTCAAAATATCTTTTTTTATGTCCCACAGAAGAAAGAAAGTTTGGAATGACGAGTAAATGATCACTGATTTTTTGTTTTGTTTTTGTGATTGTTAACTGTGTCACCACCCAAAAAATAAACTAAAGGCCCTGCTGTTCACTCTTTCACTTGCTTTGAAATTCCTCAAAAAAATGGAATGGAATCTCCATCTGTTTTTAGTTTATTTTTGTCTCTCCCCACCTGTTGAATTAATCATAAGCTGCAGTGAAGGCTAATTGGCTTGAAAGGTTATCGCTTAACATTGGTTATTTATGCACATGGAGCCAATTTCATTTCTTCTCACTATTGCCTTTTTGGACACTTTTTATAGAAACAAATGACGTATTATTTTAATATCTACTCTGATTTGTCAGTTTGCTAACAAAGGGCCCTATCATACACCTGGCGCAATATGACGCCATCCAGGCGTGACGCAAGTGTTTTTTGCTAGTTTCAGCTCGACGCAGTTATCATTTTCACATCCTGCGCCATGTTGTTTAAATAGCAAATGCATTTGCGCCCATTTGTTCACCCATGGGCGTGCTGGTCTGAAAACATGGTGTGTTCAGGCGCATTGTTGGTGCGTTGCTATTTTGAGGCAACTGAGACCTGGTCTAAAGTCAATGGCACATTTTTTGTTATTTAATGCTGCTGTCCGTAACTTTTTTTGTGTTCAAAATTTACAAAAATTATATAATGATAATGTACAACATGAATCCATTTTCCAAACCGTGTTTTTGTCTTAACCTGAATCATTATGGTACACTTATAATAAGTGTTTATATTGGGACTATTTCAGACCGGTCTAGTAGGAACCGCTGCGGAGGAGCACAATCCCTGCGTGCCTCGCCATAGACATAAACAGAGAAGTAGCTCCGGTTGCAAACCGCTAGAGAGCAAAAAGTTACGGACTGCAGCTTTAAAGAGTGTGTCAGTAATATGTGCTTATAGGCGGGTCCACAGGTGTACACTTTGCGTATTACACACACAGGGACGCGCAGCAGCACACATATTTTTAAATATGAAAAATTAAAGGATTTTTTTCTGGAGAAGCGTTCAGTCTTTCCGCCATGTAAATAGCTAATCCTCCATGGCGCGAGCGCAACTGGCTTTTAAAGGTAAAGGGAGATGAGATTCGGACTGGTTTATTGCACATTACTCATTAAGAGAATAGGGACAACCCTTTTAGACCATGCGCTGGAAGCGCCGACTATTTTTCCCGTCGCTAAACTAGCGAGTAGATTCAGACACGCCCTAAGTGCACCTGCGCCATGCGCTTCAGACCATGCACTCAGATCGTTAAAATAGGGCCCTTAATCTTCTTTGGTTACAGTGCATGCAAGAACAAAAAATATTTTTTACATTTATATGCATCTAAGTTTTGCACATTAGTTAGTATATTGATTAAAACAACAGGTAATTTGATCACTTTAGTTGTTATGGTCATTTTGAATGCATGTTTGGGAAAGGTCAGCCCCCTGCACCTCCTCTGACTGACGACTGCTGTCGAGAATATTCCGTCTCACATAAAATGTTCCCTGCATAAATGTCTCCCCAAATTACAGAAACATGAAATTACAGAAATTATCTGTCCCCAAATTACAGAAACATGAAAGACGTTTTTCGCTCCCAAACATTCCTCATGAGCTCTTTAATGTTGCCACAGTGTTAACTACTTGCTAGGAGTCTTAGTGGCCGTGATACTGACTAAAATAGAGAGGCAGAGATGTAGGGGTAGGAAGTTTGTCAGAGGACTGACAAGGTTATGAGAAGGTGATGAATATGAGGCAAGTATAATGTGACGGCTGATTTAAATTAACAGCCAGCCAAAGTGCCTGTGAGCTAATGCCTGAGCAGTTAATTGAACTGCTGGTGACAAGGGAGGGGTGCAGGGGGAGAAGAGGAAGTGTGAGTGTATGAGAGCAAGAGAGAGGGACTGTAATAGGATAAAGAGATATTCAGCAAGGAAACAAATGGATTAATTACTCAAAATACATGGAGAGATTCATAAACTGATTTAGAAACCAAGCTTCTCCTACCAGTGTTACCTGAGCAAAGGTTTTCAAACTGGGATTTGCAGGAGGATTCTTCTTTTCTTTTCGCCTTTTTTTTCCCTTCGGCTGTCAAAGTTAACAAACAATAATTAATTTCATAATTTTATTATGGTTTCAAATCATGGTTGGATTAATCACAGAGGTTTTTTTCTGTTTACAGTCCTAACAAGAAATAAAAGCAACATTTATTTTTTAAAGGTTTGTAACTTTGTAAGGTTTGGTATGGTAAGGTATGGTTTGTAATGTATTGGGTAGAAAAAATACTTTACAAAATACTTTATTTTACAGATAGTATACAGTATTAATAATTTCTTTAGTACAATGACAAGATAAAGACAATTATTTAATTAAGGAAAACATCTCGGTTACTATTGTAACCTCCGTCACCTGATCAGGGTTGGAGCTAAACTCTGCAGGATGGTAGCTCTCCAGGAGCAGGGTTGGACACCCCTGTTCTACTATAAAATAAGCTGTGTGAAACCCTGCAAGAAAATATTTAGTTAAAAATGCAGTTAAGTGTAGATTTTAACTCAAAATACTGTGTACAGGGGGCCCAGAGGCCAGGAGGGCCTATAAGGATCTTCCCTAAGGGCCCCGGTCCCCGGTTATACTGGCTCCCCACAACCCATCCTCCCACCTGTCACCCCAAAATGTGCAATAATGCAATAATTTGTAAAGGGGGCCCAATTCACCTTGAGACTTTTCAAAATGGGGTAAATAACAGCACGAGCAATATATGACTTCATTTTCTTTTTCAACATCTTAAGACAATGTTCACAATTAATATTAGCAGTTTTCTTTTTGCTTAAGAAAATATTAATATATGCCTACTTTCAGTCAGAATGTCCAGCTCCATGGGCAGATGTGTTGGCTTTAGGTCAAACTGACAAAACGAGCACAGAAAAAGAGTATGTATCCTGTGGTACAATTTTGCCTGTTTAAAGGTTAAATTAGTTAATTTCATCTATAAAACAGCTCTGCAGAAAACAGTGATGTCATCATCCAGCTCAATTCAGTTCTCATCCAATAGTGTCAGTGCAGTCAAATCAATAAACTGGTGGCAGAGCAGAGTTCTGCCCAGGGAAAGACACAGGTTTACCAACAGGGAAACCATATCGTGGAAAATACATCATATAGCACAGGGAATCCCTACGCAGCACCTAGCCCAAGTACAGGGGCTGAAAGGGCATACTTCACTAATACTAGGCCTCACAGCGAATTCCTCCGCCAAAGGGAAGAAGCAAGGAGGGTGATGGAGGGTAATAACAAGTCCAGGGTTTGCCTTTCCGGAGAACTTACATGGACAAAAAAGCGGACAGTATCACCTCAGAAAGGGAAAAAGTTCTGTGTTCAAGCGGTACACCCGGCCAGTTGCACGCAGATTACCTGTTCGTACCTGATAACACACAGGATGAAACTGGCTCTCCCGGAGATTGTAAAATCTCACAAAGGTATTGGGTGTTGCCTAGCCCTCTGCTCTACAGATGTATGTTAGAGAGGCGCCATTCTTGTGGAGTGTGCTCAAACTCCTAGGGGACAAGGCTCGGCCTGGGCTTGGTATGCCAAAGCAATGGCATCCACAATTCAGTAGGCAATCCTCTGTTTGGAAACAGCCTTCTCCTTCTGCTGTCGCCCAAAACAAACAAAGTGCTGTTCAGAGCGTCTAAAGCTCTCCCTGCGGTCCAAGTAAACACGCATGGCATGTACTAGACACAGCAATGACAAGGCTGGGTCTGCCTCATTTCAAAGGAAGTTCACCACTTGATCCCTAAATGGGGTCATGGGAACTTTGGACACATAGCCCGGCAGGGGTCTCAGGATCACGTGAGAGTATGCCGGACCGAACTCTAGGCACCTTTCGCTGATAGAGTACGCCTGCAGGTCACCCAACCCTCTTGATGAAACCCTCATCAAAGAGAGGGGACTCAAGTCAACTGGCTCCAGGGGCTCAAAAGGAACTCTCTGTAGGTCCAGCAAGACTAAAGAGAAGTCCCAAGAGGGAATAAGGCACAGTCTTGGAGGATCCTGGCGCCTCTGAGGAACTTGATGATCAGGTCGTGCTTCCCTGAGGACTGCATTGTGATGAGCTGCTATGGCGGCCACATACACTTTTAAGGTGGAGGGGGACCACCCGCCTTTCCAACCTCCCCTGCAGGAAGTAAAACACCAAACCAACTGCACATCTCTGTGGGTCTTCACCTTGGGAAGAAAACCAGTTTGCAAACAGACACCACTTCAAAGCATACAGCCTTTATGTTATCTCATAAAGGGGGCTATTGCCTGAGTGATAAGTCACTCAAATCCACTTAGGTCTTCCGTGGAGGTTCCAGAGGTCTGAGCATAGGTGCCAAACTGTGCCCTGCCCTGAGAAAGAAAGCCCTTCCTCAGGGGCATTCGCCTGGAAGGGGCTGTCACGAGGAGCAAGAGCTCCAAGAACCAAGTCTGCGTGGGCCAATACGGTGCAACCAACAGGACCTGTTCTTCGTCTTTCCTGTGGGGGGCTTGACGCTGCGACCGAGCTGTGGGCTCAGAACTACCCTTGTGCAGATATTGTAGAGCCTTGGCTTGATGGACCTGCAGGATGTCCATGGCATACAAGGTGGAGGCAATCTGTCCAGCTGCACTGTAAGCCTTCTTATATGCCCTGAACGGGAGTCTGGGACACGGCTGTGAGTCGCACTCCGAACCCAGATACTAGGCAGACCCGGGTTTGAGTCCCGCTTGGAGCGGGCAGTTCGAACAGGAGGGGTTACATTGGTGCCATGACCCGGATGGGAGTGAGGTTTAGGGGGGTGAGTGTAACAGAGGCCAGCTAGTAGTCGCTGTGCAAGTAAACCTAAATCCTCTGATCTTGAGAGACGCTGAGGTTGCAGCTTTTAGCCTCCATGTTAGAGCTTCCGACTCTCATGCCGGCGGTCGCGGGTTTGAGTCCTGCTTAGAGCGGGCAGGTTCGAACAGGAGGGGTTACATTCACAGCGGCCATGGCTGCCAACTCTGGGACGAACTCAGACCCTCAGCGCTTGCCGCCGCAGCCTTGTGCATACCAGGGGAGCAACTGAATTGACTGACCCTCTGACCAGAAAAGAGTCACGACTGCAATTCTACAATTGCCATGGTCATGTTCTCCCAATGAGGGCATGAGACATCCACGAACGCTGTCTCAGTGTGTGTACGACCCAAACACATAAGGCAGAGATTGTGGCCATCTGAGGATGAGATGTATCGACCACACCCAGAAACACACAGACGGAAAAGCATCCTTAAAAAGACATTCTCCGCTTCTGTGCAAGCTCTTTTAGAGAAACTGCTCTTATTGCTGAAGCACCCAGTTTTTAGAACGGGTTAGGGTTAGTTAGTCAAGCATGAGATGCTGCATGGATGCGAGAAAAAATGATTGCGATTGGAAAAACGATGGAAAAGTAGCACAATGGAATGGAAAAACACGTTCTGTGTGAACCAGCCCATTCTGCATTCATTAAAGTTTAAAGTTGCGTTCATTGCTAAACAATAGGCTTCCGTTGTGTTCACTTTCCAAATTGTCACTGGAGAGTAGAAAAATGAAAATTGTAGCATTTTATTTTAATGTGAAAATAAGATAAAAACTGTCATATCATGGAGAGGCATGTTATAAAATGTTTACTGTAAATAAATATAGTAAGAACAGTCTATCTATCTATCCATCTATCCATCTATCCATCTATCCATCTATCCATCTATCTATCTATCTATCTATCTATCCATCTATCTATCCAGTCTATTATCCCCCACCCAGTATATCTGTCAGCCCACCCTTCTATAGGTGTCAAGAACTGGGCCTGACTCACCTGTGCATGTCTTTGCTCCAGCTACCAAACCTCCAGGAAATCACGTTTAAAAAATGTCATATTTTAAAAAACATATTTCATTGTAAAGCATTATCTATTGTGAAGGGCATGGTTGTTGCAGCGCTGTGCTGGAATTTATTTTCAAGGAAGTGTCTATTAATGAGTAAAGCTACAGTAACATCATCAGATAGTCAGCTTGAGATCCTTTTTTATCTAAACTGGTTATACCTTTTAAGCCTAGTAGTGAATATTTTGTGAGCAGTAGGATAATCTCTCTCTCTTTTTTTAGGTTATGAGAAAGAACATATTCATCCGCACAATCATGCAGAGCCGAAGCACAACCAAAACAATGTTCTTCCGCAAAATGCATGCCGTTTTATTTTTTAACCGCTAGAGGGCCAAAAGTTGCATAGTGTACATTTAAAATTAATACAATGGTTGACTTTTTTTTAATTATCTTGTGCTATATTATATTAATATTTAAGATTTATAATCTAATATTTATTTTAAAATAATATTTGTTTTGAAACAAATTTTCCAGTGGTTGGGAATCACTGAACTGAAGTTTGTCCGTGTTTTGTTTTCACCAACGGATTGTGTAGAGGAGCTTCATGTTCTCTCCATTGTAATGGTGTCACTGTGCAAGAATGCTTCAGTCTTGGAAAGAGGAGAAATTTGATTTATGTTTCAAAAGAGACAGACAGAGAGAAGAAAGGATGGGCAGGAAGATGAAAAATGATTCCTTACGTGACCTTTATGTTAATACGGTGACGACTCTGGTTTTCTACTTATCCTGAATCGCATACAGCATGAGAGAGAGACAGACAGCTCTGAATGTTAACATCAATCTGAGTGTGTGTGTGTGTGTCAGAGAGATTTGAGCAACAGGAACTTTTTTGCTGGTACTGTGTGATAAAATCGCATGAAAGCTGAAGCATGAAAGCATGAAAGCATGTCAGCGGAGACATGCTGACAAACAAACAGACAAAAAGAGGGAGTTTGTTTGAGAAGTAAGAGGAGTAGAAAACATAAAGAGAGGATGGAGAAATAGATTTGCTGACCAAAACAATTATAGGTCAAAGTATTCAAGGATACACTGACCCCAAAAAGTATTTGGACACTGAAGTCACACTTACACATGTATAAATGTAATTACTTTACATCACAAAATTTCAACTTAAGTAGCATTTACAGACATGTTATATTTTCTTAAAACTAGCTTAAATTTTCTGAGCTATTTCTGGAATTACTTTTAACCAACAGGTTTATAGTGGATGTATGAATTGCTGTCTCAACATCCAATGACACACGGATTGTCTGATGTATATTGCTTACAAAACTGGCAAGGACTTTCTTGATCTGGCAAACTCTAATTTTAGTGCATGGGCACACAGGGTTTTCTATCAGTCCACCTGGGAACAAGGTTCTAGGTTGTTTATGAGGACTTGGGTTGCTATAACAAGTGCTTTTGAGAATGAAATTATCACTGGATTTGCCACAATTTTTCAGGTCAGAGTTTTGGGGTCAGTAACTTTTTTTATTTTTTTTTTATTAACATTTTTAAAAGAAGTCTCTTATGCTCACCAAGGCTGCATTTATTTGATCAAAAATACAGTAAAACACTAATATTGTGAAATATTCATGTAATTTAAAGTAACTTTTTTTCTATTTAAATATATTTTGAAATGTAATTTATTCCTGTGATGGCAAAGCTAAATTTTTAGCGTCATTACTCCAGTCTTCAGTGTCACATGATCCTTCAGAAATCATTCTAAAATATGGTTATTTTCTTATTATTATCAATGTTGAAAATAGTCGTGCTACTTAATATTTTTGTGGAAATACTTAATTGATTTTTTTTTCAAAAGAACAGCATTTAATTGAAATAGAAATCTTTTATAACATAAATGTCTTGACTGTGACATGATCAATTTAATGCATTCTTGCTAAATATTTTTTTTTTTTAAATTACACATTTGTACACATTGTCTAATATTTTTTAATTTCACTTTGAACAGTATATAAAACCTTACAAACCTCTTTTGTGTGTATGTGAAATGTTTTGCCTGGATGGTGTGTTTATGCAGTCTTTTTTATTGTAATTTTTTTGAATAAATTCCACTCTGTCTGATATTTTGACATTCATACATTTTTATGTGTGACTAAAGTGGCCACATATTCTGCCATTGTTCACTCATCTTCACACTCTAAACCTATATGGTTTTCCCCCTTCGACAAATATAAGAAAAAATAATTTGGCCGTTGCGATATATTCAATATATTTCCTAATGCCTTATGAGTTTTGTGAGGAACAGATCGACATTAAAGTAGTAATTCTCTAATTGTTAGATGCAGATTTTTGTGCTGAAATATTACACACAATGGCACAACTGTTAAGTGAATTCTCCCTCTACATTTCACCAATTTAATTCCATGTAAAAACGTGTTGGTCATAAATCAAGGTAAGTGTTGGAACATGTCTAACATTTAAGTACCTAACTGCAGCTTTAGTGCACTTTAATGTTCTTATAAAGCCAGAAATAAGAAGTGTAAATCACAATGTAAGTTCTAAATAACTTAGGAAATCGAGAATGGTGAATGTTTTGTGTTTGAGAGTCATTTCTCACGAGCACCTGTAAAATTAGCACACAAGGCAAAGTGCAGCAAATAGCAACTTATTCCAATTGGTCCCTAGGAGGGTTCCGCCTGCTATCGTACACGGCTGCGCTGGTGACTTCAGATGCAGGTCCATTCGTTACTACCGAGCACCACACGGCACTATTGACACTGTTTATGCTAAGAAAGCAGAACAGATTTGTCTACTGTCTAAATTACTGTAAGAGCCTTAGATTACAGCTGCTGGAAGAGAAGGAGAAGAAAGCTGCATGATCGGGAGAAACAGGTTTAACAAACACCTATAGGCACAAATTAATGCATATACTTCTGGAAGAACACAGACGAGGGTGCACAATGCACATATATCTTTTCACTGCCCTTCTCAAACACACACATACTCACCCACAGAGCGCATGCAGCCCATGGAGAGATTCAGAAAGCAAGTTGGCAGCAATTAGGCAAATGATTAAACAGCTATTCCTTGTTGCTTAAATTGGGCAAACTTGTTCTAATCCTGTGCAATTAGAGGGGAAAATAGATGCCTGACATGACCACACACACATGCGCCTCTATTGTTTTCTGCATTTCGTTGACCAGAAGCGCTGCATGTGCGAAGTAATGGAATAAACTGTGAAGCGCATTTGGCTGATTCCAGCTCATCCGCAGGACGAAACTGCTTACGTGGTGTGTGCACACGTGCGCATGCATGGGTATTTTCATGCTTGTCTTAAATACAGCTTGAGCTCAGCAGGATAGATGGGGTCTTATATTTCCCTCAAACAGGAGGCAGAATAGAGTGGCAGGTGTCTCATGTTTCTTTTGCAGTGCGTCTCTGAGCTCTATATGGCCTCAATAGGTTTGTAAAATGGACACTGTATGTGCAACGTGAACGTTATGTGATGCAAAAAAACTAGAATCTTCACTTATATTCATATTAATGTAAGAATATTTGTGTTAAAGGGAACCTATTATTCCCCTTATAACAAGATGTAATATAAGTCTCAGTTGTCCCCAGAATGTGTCTGTGAAGTTTCAGCTCAAAATACCCCACAGATAATTTTATACACCATGTTGTAAATGCCCATTTTTGAGTGGAAGGAAAAATATGCTGTTTACGTGTATGTATCTTTAAATGCAAATGATCTGCTGCTCCCCACCCTGCTTTCCAGAAGAGGGCGGAGCCTGTACAGCTTGTGGCTTGGATACTCTGCCAAAAACTAAAACATCTGTTTGATTTTGATTATTATCTCTATCCCGGTCACGCTCACGTGACATCGCAGTTCTTCATCATCATTAAAGTTTATTATCTGCATGTGTTTTAAAGCCATATCAGTATAAATTTTCTGATATATGGTTTTCTGCGCATACACATCCGAAGCACTCACACAGAGAGCTGCCGCGTTGAGTATTAAATTAAGTTCTCTTTCACGTGTTATTTCGCTTAAACTGTCAAATACACACAAGGTTATGTCAAACAAAGTTCACAAACATGTCTGTGAATGTAAACAGCAAATAAAGAAATTGCATGTGCATATTAGATTTAATTCAATTCACATTTATGTGTATAGCGCTTTTCACAATACATATCGTTTCAAAGCAGCTTTACAAAAAATGCATGCGTCTACATTACAATTTAGAGTGATCTGTTATCAGAGGTGACTGTGTCTAAGTTATGTATTTCAGAAATGTACATATACAAATCACACAGTTAGTTGATGTATTCATTTAAGGCAGAAATAATGAGCTTATTGAAGTAATGAATACATGTTTGTTAACAAATGATTAGGATAGAAAAATGCATGTTGATTCAGAGTTTGCTTCATCCGAAGTCCTCGCAGGAGTTGGCACTGTCTCTTCACAGGTGTTGGGGCATCTGAAGAAAAGAAAAACAGAAAATCACTCACTTCTCTTGATTGAATTACAAACCCGATTCCAAAAATGTTGGGACACTGTACAAATTGTGAATAAAAAAGGAATGCAATAATTTACAAATCTCATAAACTTATATTTTATTCACAATAGAATATAGATAACATATCAAATGTTGAAAGTGAGACATTTTGAAATGTCATGCCAAATATTGGCTCATTTTGGATTTCATGAGAGCTACACATTCCAAAAAAGTTGGGACAGGTAGCAATAAGAGGCCGGAAAAGTTAAATGTACATATAAGGAACAGCTGGAGGACCAATTTGCAACTTATTAGGTCAATTGGCAACATGATTGGGTATAAAAAGAGCCTCTCAGAGTGGCAGTGTCTCTCAGAAGTCAAGATGGGCAGAGGATCACCAATTCCCCCAATGCTGCGGCGAAAAATAGTGGAGCAATATCAGAAAGGAGTTTCTCAGAGAAAAATTGCAAAGAGTTTGAAGTTATCATCATCTACAGTGCATAATATCATCCAAAGATTCAGAGAGTCTGGAACAATCTCTGTGCGTAAGGGTCAAGGCCGGAAAACCATACTGGATGCCCGTGATCTTCGGGCCCTTAGACGGCACTGCATCACATACAGGAATGCTACTGTAATGGAAATCACAACTTGGGCTCAGGAATACTTCCAGAAAACATTGTCGGTGAACACAATCCACCGTGCCATTTGCCGTTGCCGGCTAAAACTCTATAGGTCAAAAAAGAAGCCATATCTAAACATGATCCAGAAGCGTTGGCATTTTCTCTGGGCCAAGGCTCATTTAAAATGGACTGTGGCAAAGTGGAAAACTGTTCTGTGGTCAGACGAATCAAAATTTGAAGTTCTTTTTGGAAAACTGGGACGCCATGTCATCCGGACTAAAGAGGACAAGGACAACCCAAGTTGTTATCAGCGCTCAGTTCAGAAGCCTGCATCTCTGATGGTATGGGGTTGCATGAGTGCGTGTGGCATGGGCAGCTTACACATCTGGAAAGGCACCATCAATGCTGAAAGGTATATCCAAGTTCTAGAACAACATATGCTCCCATCCAGACGTCGTCTCTTTCAGGGAAGACCTTGCATTTTCCAACATGACAATGCCAGACCACATACTGCATCAATTACAACATCATGGCTGCGTAGAAGGATCCGGGTACTGAAATGGCCAGCCTGCAGTCCAGATCTTTCACCCATAGAAAACATTTGGCGCATCATAAAGAGGAAGATGCGACAAAGAAGACCTAAGACAGTTGAGCAACTAGAAGCCTGTATTAGACAAGAATGGGACAACATTCCTATTCCTAAACTTGAGAAACTTGTCTCCTCAGTCCCCAGACGTTTGCAGACTGTTATAAAAAGAAGAGGGGATGCCACACAGTGGTAAACAAGGCCTTGTCCCAACTTTTTTGAGATGTGTTGATGCCATGAAATTTAAAATCAACTTATTTTTCCCTTAAAATGATACGTTTTCTCAGTTTAAACATTTGATATGTCATCTATGTTGTATTCTGAATAAAATATTGAAATTTGAAACTTCCACATCATTGCATTCTGTTTTTATTCACAATTTGTACAGTGTCCCAACTTTTTTGGAATCGGGTTTGTAACTTTAGTATCTTTAATAAGAATACATCTCTTACTTGAATGCTGCTGTTAAATGCCCTGGCGAGGAGATAAACATGGCGGACTGTGTACAACTCATTCAGGGCGGGGTCTATGCCAATAGAGTAGAGTCCATCAGCAGTCGTGGGCGGGGCCTAAGCATTTGTGACGTCACAAAAGCTACAATCTACAAACCACTTGTTCTGAGACACTGCTTATGATTTATGGGGATTGAAAAAAGAGGAGTGGGTGTATTTTTACCATTATAGGGTGGTTGTGTTCACACACTGCCGACACACATTTATGTTCAAACACCATGTAAAAGTGAATTTTGCATAATAGGTCCCCTTTAATGAGTCAGAATAAATGTATCTCTTTAAATCATGAGTGGATAAATCTATTTTCATTTGATACTATTACACTGTTACATCACTAAGGGTTCTGCTGCCTGCTGCCATGGAAAAACGTATTTACGTTCCTCAAAGAACTTTTTATTTCTTTTAGTTCTTTGAAAAAACGTCTATTTACTGATGCTTTAAATTGTCAATAGTCTACATCAGGTGGTCTGATAATTAGGGCCCGAGCACCGATGGTGAGGACCCTATTGGAATTGCTCAGCCTATTATTGTTCTTCTCCCAAATGAATCGCATTTTTGAGGGCCTAAACATGCTCGAAAACTCATGAAACTGCACACGCATCAAAAGTGGTGAAAATTTACGTCAGATATGGGTTTCAGAATTAGGCGTGGCAAAATGGCTCAATAGCACCACCTACAACATTTCAACGAAGTGCCCCTCCCGCTATGTTTCACGTACAGGTATGGAATTCGGTAGACACATGTAACAGCCCAATAACTACAAAAAAGTCTCCTGGTATGAAATCTGAAAACCAACAGGAAGTGATATATTTTGAATTTTCTTTGCAAAATTGTTGCAAATTTTGCCATTTCCAGATGCTGTACTTTAACGAACTCCTCCTAGAGATTTAATCAGATCAACATCATATTTGCACAGTCTAGTCTAAAGGCCTTTGCGATGTTAAATTGTGTAGATCTTGAGTTTTCCCTGAGGGGCGTGTCCGTGGCGGCCTGACAAATTTCGATGTTTCGCCATGAAACATGAAGTTGTTGTAACTCGGACATACAATGTCCGATCTGCCCCAAACTTCACATGTTTTATTAGAGTCCTGGCCCGAAGACATCTACATGGCAATATTCAGTTACAGGCATAGCGCCACCTGTGGGCAACAGGAAAGACCATGTTTTACACTGTGATGAGTATCCTCATTGAGATTTAACCAGAACAACATCATGTTTGGTCAGTCTAATCTTAAGGTCTTGGTGATGTTAAATTGTGAAGATCTTGAGTTTTCGCTGAAGGGCGTGTCCATAGCGGCCTGTCAAAGTCTGATGTTTGGCCATGACACAGGAAGCTGTTGTAAGTCAGGCATACAATGTCCGATACGCCCCAAACTTCACATGTTTGATAAGAGTCCTGGCCTGAAGACACCTGAAGACATGCCAATATTAGTTAGTCATAGCGCCACCTGCTGGCAACAGGAAATGGCATGCTTTACACTGTAATTGCCTCACAGAAACACATTTAAATATGCCATCAAGTCCCAAACATGCTAGAAACACATTAAATCAAGCAAAACTTGGCTAAGTGCTAATGTATGCGATTTACGCCACAAAATAGGAAGTTGTTGTAACTCAGGCATACAGTGTCTGATCTGCCCCAAACTTCATATGCTTGACAATAGTCCTGGCCTGAAGACATCTACATGCCAATATTCGGTTACAGTCAAAGCGCCACCTGCTGGCAGCAGGAAGTGTGGCACATTGAAGTGACTTTGCCATATTTCTCCTATATTTACCCACTTAAATGCATGTCGCCCACTAGTCCCTGTTTTCCTGAGGCCACCGGGTGACGGTGCTCCCGGGTGCGAGGGCCCTTTCATCGCTGCTTGCAGCTTAAATTATAATTGCAACTTTATTTAATACATTAAACAAAACTATATTCAGTTGACTTAAAAAAAATCTGAGAATGCTGAATTTGGGTAAATGTTTTATTTGCTCCTTATGCATTAAATAGTAAAATCAAAAGGTAATGTACAATATACACTACTAGTCAAAAGTTTGGACACACTTTCCCATTCTCTTTGATGGGAAAGTGTGTCCAAACTTTTGACTGGTAGTGTATATATGACTCTGTAAATTATAATTTTAATGGATTTGCTATGTAAGCATCATAACAAAAATTTAATTGTAAATCCATAATTTGGTACTGTTTATTCAGTACTAAATTCAGAAATTCAGTACCTGAAGACCCCTGCTTTAAAGAAAAATAAGAAGAGTGTTCTTTGAAGAGAATGGTGGACAGATCATTGTCCTAAGTGTGTGGTGATTGTTGCTTTTATTTGTGGTTGTGATGGATTGTGTGTGTGTGTGTTGGGGCTGATGACGGTTGGAGTGCTGTTTTACCCGGAGGTTGCTTTAATGGCAGCAGTGATCTGGAGCTAATGGCAGCAGCTCTGAGAATGGAGCGGTGATGTGAGCCGTAGACATGCTCTGTCACAGGTGAGGAACGCGGCTACTGTCGTCAAGCTCGAAAGAAAAGCCCCCGTGTCTGTCACTGAAAAGTCAATTTACCTGCTACGTCTGAGCATGTGGGATTAGAGGAGAGGAATGAGACCCAGAACTATAGAGAGAGAGAGAGAGAGAGAAAGCAGGGGAAAAAGCCATTAAGTCTTACAGTGGCCCGAGGTCCACTTTAGTTTAATAGTTTTTTACCCTCAACTTTGTTACACACACACACACACACACACACACACACATACATGCACTTTTTTTCTGTACCCCATGTGTGTTCATGGTCCTGTTCCATTTTCCAATCCCTTCCCCATCTTTTACACACACACACACACGTCGCATATACACAGAGCTTTACTGGCGGAAAGGGGATATGACTGATTAAAATGTGCATAATTATCAGACGGCTTGCTTTGGGTCTCAGATCTCAGTAGGATCAGAAATTCAGAAAGCCCGTTATAAACCAGACATGCATCTTAGCCTTGATGTGTGTATGTGTAGGTCAGTTTTTACCTATATCATGGGGACCAAATGTTGGACAAATAAACAAAACCGAACAAAAAATTTGTCATGGAAACCTAAAAATGTAAAGATTTGTATTTATATCAAAGGTGTATTTATATAACAGCCAAATTATGTTGTTTAAAATAAAACACAGTGTACTCAGACACTTCTGAGTCCTTCACCTTTTACATTTAAAGTATTGTTTCAAAAACATTTTTTTTTTTTTTTTGGAGAAAAAGTTGACAATGTAAGTTTAGGGCAGTAAAAATGAGAACGGTTAACAATTTTTTCTTTCTATTTTTTACTATGGAAAAAAAAAATGCACTAATCAGCACAGTTTTGTACGTGTGTGTGTGTGTGTGTGTGTGTGTGTGTGTGTGTGTGTGTGTGTGTGTGTTAGTATTCTAAATGAACTGCATGCCAGAGGTTCATCATTTGCATAAAGCATGCCCAAACCATCTCCATACAAGGGCTTTCCGCACAACCTCTCCTTTACAGCCTTTCGTCACTTTCAGCAAACATATGACGTTCTCTTGCCTGAGACTGCAAGCTCTTCGAGCAGTGTGTGCCAAGTGGGCCACCCTCAAAACCAGTTCAAACCCAATAAACACCTTTAACACAGACTCAGAATACAGACCTCTTATTAGCTAGCTGTATATACTTTGCAGGAAACTTTGCAGCTCAAGCTGTCACAAACCTTTTATTTCTCTTTTACAGTATATGATGAAATATATAATATAAAATTAAAATATCTATGTATGAAATTTAATCTCAAAGGAGTCATGAACTGCATTATTTTATTATTTTATAATGTTTCATGTGGTGCACTTATAATGTTAGTATGATTTTTACATCAAAATGGTCATAATTTATAAATAAAAGGCACTTTTCCTACCCTGATTTTAGCCTCTGATTTGATCACTGTTTGAAGGGATGTGTTTGCTGTGAGACTTCAGTGTAAACGCCCACTGCTGTGATTGGCTAACATTTTGCATATGAAATAGCTAAGTATTACATGTGGAACTCTCTGAAAAAACTTTAGCACGTTTTTACTATTACAGCTCTCAAGGTTAACTAATCGTGAAAAGTGTTGATTATAGCATTGTATTTAGATCGTGGCATGAAAGGTTGCAGTGATGAGCATTGTAGCCAATCACAGACATGTTGAGCACATGAATGCAGTGATCTTGTCATTGCAACTCGATTTCTGCACTCTCACGAATGCTTTCATCATAACTAACAGTGCAAACACGATGCAAATAAGAGATTTGTTGATTATAACCAGAGTTTTGGTGAGAGTCACTGATAAACTCACGCTGTTTGATTGACAGCTCCAGCGATTGTGGGACCGTTCTTTGATCGCTTTCTATATATTATTTAATCACAGTTTAAATAACAGATTATTTTCATCCTACTAAGAGAAACAATGTGAAGTTGAACGTTTAGTCACTGGTTTGATTTACTGACACATAACAGCAATAAACGATTTTGAGACAAAGAACATCTGATTGTACATGAATTACATATCAGAAATCACTGGTGATTTTGGTTAGACACGTACACATAACCAGTACATACCAAACAGTAACAAAGCAATAGTGACAGTAAAAAATTTTTTTACTCACATAAGTGTGTTGCGCCGTTCCTGTCGGATCCAATATAGAAGGCACAGCATCGTTTTTTAATTTCAGTCTCTCTGCAAATCCAGTGTCAGAAGGAAGGTTATGCAGCGACTGTATTTTTCCACAACCTGGCACTGCACAACATTTTGCACTCTTCAAAGGCATGTTTATCACTTAGTTGCTCGATCCAGTGTTAGTGTGACGCATGTTATTTACCTACTAGTAGTCATGCACGAATCAGTGGGCGGGGCTACAGTGGTAACGATGTAGAAGTAGGCGTTGATCTTCTTCTGCAGAGGCGGTCTTTCACCTTTGACGTCATAAATAGGCACGTTCCAAAACGAGTCGTTCCCTGGGCTTGGTTTCAATGAAAGCAATGAAACTAACAAGCAAGTTTTCAGTTCTGAAACTCAAGGAAATTTTGATTTCTCAATTCATGACCCCTTTAACACATTTATAATGCCACCAAATGCGTACATGTTTTTAGTTGTTCCTTTTTCATAAATTTAGAACAGATGTTAGTATGAAATTTATTGATGAATCATGATTCTATTCTTACGTAGTTTTCATGCACAAATTGGGATGGTTAGTCAGTGACACCCACTGTCTCAAGGACAGAGTGCACACACCAACATATTTTATTTTAAATGCACGGCAGTCATCAGATCCATGCATGATGATGATGATGATGATGGCGTCAGTGTAAGTGTGTGTGTGTCTGTATGTGCAATGTGTAGCATAGTGATTTACACAAGAAGTGCATGCATTAAAATAGCTGTGCTGTTCAGACTGGCTTACTCATTTTTGGCCTGGACACTGATGCATGAGGAGCCCCTCTCTACTTTTAATGAGCGCATAGAAACACACACACTGACACACTCACAGAACTGCTGCTGTTCCCTGACTCTAACTGTACATGATGTCTTTTTTTCTGGGCTTGCCTGATGGATGAATTCAACATTAGACACATAGTGGAAAATTCGCTGTCCATGGTGCTAAAAAGACTCTAGTCTACAGTGCTGTTATTATGGTTTCAGTACAGATAAATATATATAAAAAGCTGAATTTATAACAACTGTAAATGCTACATTTTGTAGACTAAGCTGAACTAGTAGTCCTGCAGTATCGATATGCAGTAGCAGATGTCTGCAGCTACAGCTGAATAAGTTAAGTCTCCAGACTGGCATTGAAGCACTGACCTTTCTGAGACACGTCCTTGGCCTTTGTGCACCAGTACAAAGAAAGGTAAGAAGAAAGTACTAGAGCAATATTTAGTGTCAGACTGACAAGTCATGCACTGATTCTAGAGCACACTTTGTTAGGATTCCGCGACAAACAACGCCACGAAGGTCATTGTGCAAAAATCTGACACCAGCAGTGAGTGTGTGCATTTGTGAGTCGTCAGGAAGGTTGTGTTGTGTGTTTGTGTGCGTCTCAGGCAGTGGGTCAGTGGCCAACTCAGCATTTTTACTGGCAAACACTAATGTGATTTAGCCATATCCTGGGGCTAAAGCCAGCACAGAGGGGATGGACAGGAGCATGTTCTTAGAGGAGGTCAACATGACATGCATGGCATGGCATATATATATATATATATATATATATATATATATATACAGAGCTCTGGAAAATAAATTGAGAGACCACTGAAAAATTAGCAGTTTCTCTAGATTTATTATTTATATCTGTTTGAGTAAATTTCTTTAAATTTGAGTAATTTTTTTTTAAATTTATTCTACAAACTACTGACAACATTTCTTCTAAATTTCAAATAAAATTTAGAACATTTATTTGCAGAAAATAATAACTAGTCAAAATAACGAAAAAAGATGCCATGTTTTCAGACCTCGAATAATGCAAAGAAAACAAGTTTATATTTTTAAACAACACAATACTAATGTTTTAACTTAGGAAAAGTTCAGAAATCAATATTTGGTGGAATAAACCTGATTTCCAATCACAGCTTTCATGCGTCTTGGCATGCTCCCTCCTGCGAAAAAATTCAAACAGCTTGGTTTAATGGCTGGTGACTCTCTTGCTTACATTCCAGAGGTTTTCAGTGGGGTTCAGGTCTGGCGATTGTGATGGCCATGACAGGGTCTTGATCTGGTGGTCTTCTATCCACACCTTGATTGACCTGGCTGTGTGGATTAAAGCATTGTCCTGCACAAAAAAACAATCCTTCGAGTTGGGGAACATTGTCAGAGCAGAAGGAAGCCATTTTTCTTTCAGGATAATCTTGTACGTGGCTTGAGTTATGCATCCTCTGCAAAGGCGTATCACTATACACTATAGTTTCACTATACTTAAACTGAGTCCACAGTCACCAGATCTCAATCCAATAGAGCACCTTTGGGATGTGGTGGAACGGGAGATTTGCATCATGTATGTGCAGCAGACAAATCTGCAGTAACTATGATGCTATCATGTTGTCATGTCGTCATTAAAAAAAAAAAAAGTAATTTAACTTTAAAAAAAAAAAAAAGTTAAAATTCAGCTTTGTCATTACAGAAATTAATTACATTTTAAAGTATATTCAAATAAAAATATAATATTAAAAATATTTAAAAATTCTAAAATTCTATTCATATTTCACAATATTATTATTATTATTATTTTATTTTTATTTTTTATCACATAAATTCAGTCTCTGTGAACATAAGAGACTTTACAAAAAAATGTTACAGACCCCAATCTTTTGAACGGTAGTATATGTCGCTTGCAAAAAGATTTTAGTCAGAATAAACTGTTGTTTTAGAAAGTATGTCAGTGGAGAAAGATGCTTTTTGGAAGCAGTTGGTGTAGTTATGGCATCAACCAGCAGGGGCTTGCTAACCAGCCAAACCTAGGTTTTTCCCCCACCATTTTAAATGGCTAATTATGACATAACTTTTAACACAACTCCTTAAAAGAAGTTCACACATATTTTTTGTATGATATGCCTGATCTCCTTGGCATTAACCTGCCAACTTGCATAATCATATGGGTCTTTGGATGTCATTGTGTAACAGCAAGATTAAGGGCAACATGTACAAACGTGAATGAGAAGGGGCGAGAAAGAGAAAGAGAAAGAGAAAGAGAAAGAGAGAGCGAGATAAAGCTGGCCTTTATCAAAGTCAGAGGCTGCCCTTTTCTCCTTCAGTGGATTGTGTGCGCTCTGCTTAAGTCTGTTGACAGTGCATGCAGAATTCAGGATGTGTTTGGATTATGGCATGTGATAGGGCTTTCACGCACTTCAAACACTCGCACACACACTTGTTTTCATTAAGCATGGATGCTGAGAGGCCGTATTTGATGTTGACCTCCATTATGAGCGTACGCGACCAAGCATCAGTGTAAAGACATCACGCCTGTCCCTTTGCAGCCAGCCAGAAATGCTGCAAACAGGCAAATGTGCGTAATTGCTTGCACTCTCGTAATGTCAAATCAAATCAAAGTAGGGTCAAACTGAATATTATTCTGTTGTGCAGCGTTTCTGTTCTCTGTTGCCTGAGCACACATACACACTCACACACTCACACTGATGAAACACCAAAGACCCAATGAATGAAATCAACAGTAGAGTTTAGGGAATAAGTGACCATGTCATTCTGTGTTACACTAAATCTAGTTCACCTCAAAATTCACAGTTTTTTTTTTTATACATTTATACATTTACATGGAACAAATACATTTCAGATCATGCAATCTGCTAGGAAAAACACATAATCAGCACATCTGACTATCAATTAAGAAAAATTTTATAAATTCCCCTGGATTCCTCTCCAGTCTCTTTCCTAGTAGCCAGAAGCATGTTTGTGCAGTACTACCATGATCCATGATGCTGTGCTTGGTGGCGGCCAAATACAGATGAACGCTTTTGTGATGACCCATCTGTCAGGAAGCCAGAGGCAAACACTCCTGCTTTGTGTGGTTATCAGTATTTGTGTTTGCAGAGGGATGGGCCATAATCACGTTGGGTTCAGGAGGTGTGTGGAGTGGATGTATGACACTCATTGTCACAGCACCAGATCTCTCTCTCTCTCTCTCTCTCTCTCTCTCTCTGTTTATCTGTCTCTCTTTTTTGTTCAGGTTTTCAGTGGAGTGCATTGTAAGAGTATTCATCACCCAAGCTGTGTTCCAGTCTGTAGATTGTTCAGTGCTTCCTACACACTCAACGGGGCGCATCTTAAATTTTCACTTCACTTGACAAAATTTGTTCATTTGGAAAAACCTGCAGTGTCATCAAAGATAACACTCTGCTTACTTATATGTATTATGTACTGTATATGTATGTGCTTAATTTATATTACTATATACATATATATAGTATATACTATACTTACGCTACTAGTCAGTCATTTTTTTTAAAAGAAATTAATACTTTTATTTATCAAGGATGCATTAAATTGATAAAAAGTGACAGTAAATATTTTTACATTGTTACAAAATATTTCCATTTCAGATAAATGCTGTTCTTTTGAACTTTTTATTCATCAAAGAATCCTGAAAAGGTTGTATCATGGTTTCCACAAAAATATTAAGCAGCTCAACTGTTTTTAACATAATACGAAGAAAAGTTTCTTGAGCAGCAAATCATCATATTAGAATGATTTCTGAAGGATCATGTGACACTGAAGACTGGAGTAATGATGCTGAAAATTCTGACTTACAATAACAGGAATAAATGACATTTTATAATATATTACAAAATATATTAGAAAAGTTGTTAAATTGTAAATAATATTCATAATAATATACATTTTATAAAAAACAGTTTTTTGATCAAATAAATGCAGCCTTGATGAACATAAAAGATTTATTTTGGGAAATGGTTGGGATGGGAATATTTGAGAGCAATGTAATGCGAGTCTTGACTAATCAGATGTTTATTGTCATAAGATTCTCTCTCTTGAAATGTCAGTTAATATCTAAGATCTATAAATACAGATTCTTAATATTACACAAAGATCACTTTAATTTTTACCTTTGCAAGCAGTTGGAAAGTTACTTTAGTATATAAATACACTGAACTTTCAAGGTGCAAATTTCTTAAAAAAAAGGTTAAAAGTGTTTAATATAAGGAGCTGAATCTTATTTGCTTAAAGTATGTCAGGCTTTTTAGTACTCACATACATACACATTTATAATGAAGGATTTAGTAGATCTTTAACTAACCAAGATTCCAGGGCACTGTGGCCTTTTCAGCTGGCAGAAATTGATGACCAAACTTCACCCATCATCATGGAAGCAATTGACTTCTCGACGTCAGGAGCCTTCGACTTGTGTGGCTTTGACCTTTGAGTCAGACACTCTGAAGAAAGTCACCAGCTCTCTGAGTTTGGCATGGATTGTGTGTATGTGTGTCTTGCTACCGTTCACACAAATATGGATGCTGTTCCTGTTGGCCTTGTACAGGTGTGTGTGTGTTGTCTTAGATCAGTGTGGTAATTGAAGAAGTGTGTTGCGGCGAGTGCATTGCCTAATTGGGCAGATGGCTCTGTGAGTCTCCCTAAGTGATGCAGTGGCCTTTAAGCAAAACATACACAAACAGACAGCCACGACAACACCTTTCCTATCACACTTGTGCACACGCAATTATCATTTCCCCTTTTTGTCTGCCTCATCAGCCCTTAGCTTATCTCCCAGAGATAAACCTCCATCTGTTCTTATGAAAGAATGCCTGAACATTTGTACTGGAGAGAGTCTAAGTACATTAGAAGTTCCCTCTAGGCTGCATGATTGTTTGATATATATACACTGCCCGGACAAAAAATAAGTCGCTGGATTAATTAAATAAATTGGATTTGAATTGGCAAATGCTTAAGAGTCAATGATTGTATCATTATTGCAGTGATTTTTATGTTTCTAGCATGTTATATGTTTGGCAACAGTTCTTCCAACCCTAATTGATGGAGTGTGTAGCTTTTCATTTCTTAAACAACCATGTAGGAAGACACATTATGGACATATTCCAGGATGACAAAGTCAAGATTCATCAGGCTCAAACTGTGAAAGAATGGTTGGGAGGGAGCATAAAGGATCATTTTCACACATGAATTGGCACCTCTGAGTCCAGACCTTAAATTCATTGAAAGTCTTTGGGATGTGCTGGAGGAGACTTTACAGAGTGCTGGACTTGCATTGTCAATACAAGATCTGGACCAAAAATTGATGCACCTCTTGATGGAAATAACATCACAGCATTTATTTTTATCAAGAGGTGCATTCATTTTTGGTCAAGATCATGTATTGACAATGCAAGAGTCCAGCACTCTGTCAAGTCTCCTCCAGCACATCCCAAAGACTTTTAATGAATTTAAGGTCTGGACTCAGAGGTGCCAATTCATGTGTGAAGATGATCCTTCATGCTCCCTCCCATGCTCCCTGTCTTCCTACATGGTTGTTTAAGAAATGAAAAGCTACACACTCCATCAATTAGGGTTGGAAGAACTGTTGCCAAACATATAACATGCTAGAAACATAATAATCACTGCAGTAATGATCCAATCATTGACTCTTAACCATTTGCTAATTTAAATCCAAACAGCGACTGTTTTTTTGGCCAGGCAGTGTATATATATCTCAAGCCCTCAGAGGCAGTTCAAGTTGTGGCAGGGGGGACACAACATCTCCGTTTCCTCCATCAGGGAACGAGGGTTACAATAGTAAGCGAGACGTTTCCCTTCTGTCTGTCACTTTTGACGTGTCGAAATACCAACACTAGGGGCCCTTATACTAAACACCACAACTTGAACTGTCACGAGGCATGCCTACAGGAAGTGCAACCACACTAACTCGCAACCTACCAATGCCCAAGGTAATGACCTCAGGTCTCCCAATCAAGGGGACCTACTCACCTCTTCTAGGGAGAGGTCACTCAAGCCGTAGGCTTCTTCTAATTCACTAACGGAGAAGTCTTGTAGGTCCCCCACCCTCTTAACGGAGGTGAGAGCAATCAGTAGGACAGTCTTCATAGAGAGGGCGCTAAGCTCGACTGACTGCAAGGGATCAAATGGATCTCTCTGCAGGGCCTGAAGAAGGACCAGAGAGATCCCAAGAGGGGATGAGGCGAGGTCTAGAAGGTTTTAGTCTCCGTGCACCACTCAAGAACCTAACTATCAGGTTATGCTTTCCTAAGGAGCTACCACCCACTGTGTTGTGATTAGCCGCTATTGCGCCCATGTACACTTAAAGGGTGGAGGCCAAAAGGTGCCTCTCCAGGCCCTACTGAAGAAAGGAAAGCACAGACCCGACGTCAAAACGTCAGGGAATACCACAGTGGACAGTGGGAGGATTCCTGGGAAGCGAACAGGTCTACCTGTGCTTCGCACTATCAACTCTATATCAGCTGGACCACCTGGGGATGGAGTGTCCACTCTCCAGTGGAGCGTAACCTGTGGCCAGAGCACATTGGCTGCGCGATTGAGGAAGCCCGGAATGTGAGTGATTTAAACTCTGTCAGTTTAAATCTAGACAAAAACGCATCTCTTTATTATGGCATACACATAGAACATTATCAATGTCATTGTTCAAATCAGTTAAATGATTGTTAGGCTGCATTAACTAGGTCAGCCGGAACCGGGAGCACTTCCTATAACACCCGATGTACTCGTTTATATCATACGAAGAATGGCATCTATGCTAATATTAGTCTCTCTGTTTATCCCGAGGTTTACTGCAGTCCAGGATCCAGGCCGTATCCAGATCAGATGGTGGACCTGTGCCTAGACACGACCACAACTCGCCCCCGAAGTGTCTGCAGAGATTGCTTCAACTAGACTTTCCCCTATGAAGGCCTCATTCAAATCAAATCAAATCACCTTTATTTATATAGCGCTTTTTACAATGGCAATTGTTTCAAAGCAGCTTCACAGTGGTAACAGGAAAATAATGCAACGGAATTTGATTCGGCTGCACAGCCGCTCTGGAGAAAACGGTGATGTCATCCAGCTCATTTCAATTATCATATAGTGTCAATGCGGGCGGATCAGTAATATAGTTGAAATTTAGGTGTCCCCAACTGAGCAAGCCAAAAGCCAAAGGCGACGGTGGCAAGGAACCAAAACTCCTTCAGGGCCAGAATGGAGAAAAAAACCTTGGGAGAAACCAGGCTCAGTCGGGGTGCCAGTTCTCCTCTGGCCGACGAACAAATAGTGTATGATTATGATTCTGGCAACATTACAGGTCAGAAGTCATATTAGATAAATAGATATTCGTAGGATTATTCGAAAGATTGGAGTTGTCACACCGGGGACGGGTTTAATTAGGATGTCGTGTTGATGCGGCATTTACAGGGGGGAGTTTAATTGACACTATTGTCTCTACAGACACTTCAGGGATATGGTCGTCATGTCCAGGCTAAGGTCCACCATCTGGTCTGGATACGGCCCGGATCCGGCCGACTGCAGTAAACCTCGGGATAAACAGAGAGACTAACATTAGCGTAGATGCCATTCTTCTTATGATGTAACGAGTACATCAGGTGTTATTGGAAGTGTTCCCGGTTCCGGCTGACCTAGTTAATGCAGCCTAAAACAATCATTTAACTGATTTGAATAATAGAAATTAAAAATGTTTTATGTGTATGCCATAGTAAAGAGATGTGTTTTTAGTCTAGATTTAAACTGACAGAGTGTGTCTGCTTCCCGAACAATGCTAGGAAGACTGTTCCAGAGTTTAGGTGCTGAATAGGAAAAGGACCGACCGCCTGCAGTTGATTTTGATATTCTAGGTATTATCAACTGGCCAGAATTTTGAGACCGCAATAAACGTGATGGAGTATAATGCGTTAAGAGCTCGCTCAAGTACTGGGGCGCTAAACCATTTAGTGCTTTGTAAGTAATCAGCAAGATTTTAAAATGTATACGATGTTTAATAGGGAGCCAATGCAGTGTTGCCAGAACCGGGCTAATATGGTCATACTTCCTGGTTCTAGTAAGAACTCTAGCTGCTGCGTTTTGGACCAGCTTCAGTTTATTTATTAAGCGAGCAGGGCAACCACCCAGTAGAGCATTACAATAATCTAGCCTTGAGGTCATGAACGCATGAACTAACTGTTTAGCATTTTGCATTGAAAGCATGTGCCGTAATTTAGATATATTTTTAAGATGGTAGAATGCAGTTTTACAGATGCTAGAAACGTGGCTTTCAAATGAGAGATTGGTATCAAAGAGCACACCCAGGTTCCTAACTGACGACGAGGACTTGACAGAGCAGCCATCGAGTGTCAGACAGTATTCTAGGTTACTACTTGTGGAGTTTTTTTGTCCAATGATTAAAAATTCAGTTTTTTCTGAATTAAGTTGCAGGAAATTACTAGTCATCCAATTTTTTATATCAGCTATGCATTCTGTTAATCTTGTGAATTGGTAAATTTCGTCAGGGCGTGAAGAAATATAGAGCTGAGTATCGTCAGCATAACAATGAAAATTAATGCCATGCTTCCTAATAATATCTCCCAGTGGTAGCATGTACAGGGTGAAAAGCAACGGTCCTAGCACTGAGCCCTGCGGTACTCCATACTGAACTTGTGTTCGGTGTGACATCTCTTCATTTACTGCTACAAACTGATAACGGTCAGATAAGTATGATTTAAACCATGCCAATGAAGTTCCACTAATGCCAACATAATTTTCGAGTCTATTCAAAAGAATATTGTGGTCGATAGTATCGAATGCAGCGCTAAGATCGAGTAACACTAATAGAGATATACAACCACGATCGGATGATAAGAGTAAATCATTTGTTACTCTGATGAGAGCAGTCTCAGTACTATGATACGGTCTAAATCCTAACTGGAAATCCTCACAGATACCATTTCTTTCTAAAAAGGAGCATAATTGTGAGGACACTGCCTTTTCTAGTATTTTTGACAGAAAGGGTAGATTTGGCCTGTAATTGACTAATTTTGTAGGATCAAGTTGCGGTTTTTTAATAAGTGGTTTAATAATAGCCAACTTAAAAGTTTTCGGTACATATCCTAATGTCAAGGATGAATTAATGATATTAAGGAGAGGATCTATGACCTCTGGAAGCATCTCTTTTAGTAGTTTAGTCGGTATGGGGTCGAGCATACATGTTGTTGATTTTGATGATTTAACGAGTTTAGCCAATTCTTCTTCTCCTATAGCAGTGAATGAATGTAATTTTTCCTCAGTGACACTACAATGCACTGTCTGATGTGATACTGTAGTAGACGGCTGCATGGTTATAATTTTTTTCCTAATATTATCAATCTTACAGGTAAAGAAGTTCATAAAGTCATTACTGCTGTGCTGTTTACAAACATCAGAAGGTGAAGCTTTATCTTTGGTTAATTTAGCCACTGTATCGAATAAATACCTAGGGTTGTGTTTGTTTTCTTCTAAGAGAGTCGAGAAATAAGCAGATCTAGCAGTTTTTAGGGCCTTTCTGTATGCAATCATGCTCTCTTTCCACGAAATGCGAAAAACTTCTAGTTTTGTTTTCTTCCAGCTGCGCTCCATTTTTCTGGCTGCTGTTTTAAGGGCCCGGGTGTGCTCGTTGTACCACGGCGTTGGACTATTTTCTTTAATCTTCTTTAAGCGCCGGGGAGCAACTGTGTCTAAAGTGCTGGAAAAGAGAGAGTCAATAGTTTCTGTTGCAACATCGAGTTCCTCTAGGCTATCTGGGATGCTGAGGAGATGAAACTGATGAGGAAGATTATTTACAAAGAAATCTTTAGTCGCAGCAGTGATAGTCCTGCCATATTTACAACGAGGGGACGGCTTTGCAGCCTTTGCTAAATTAAGTGTACATGATACTAGGTAATGATCTGAGATGTCATCGCTCTGCTGCAGAATTTCAATGGTATCAACATTTATTCCATGTGACAGTATTAGGTCTAACGTATGATTACGGCGATGAGTGGGTCCTGACACGTGTTGCCTTACTCCAATAGAGTTTAGAATGTCTCTAAATGCCAATCCCAGTGCGTCTTTTTCATTGTCTACATGGATATTAAAATCACCAACAATTAGGACTTTATCTGCAGCCAGTACTAACTCTGATAGAAAATCAGCAAATTCTCTGGTAAAGTTTGTATGGTGCCCTGGTGGCCTATATACAGTAGCCAGCACAAATGTCAAACAGGATTTATCGATTTCACTACATAACGTTACATAAAGCACCAAAACTTCAAAGGAATTATATTTGAAACTAGACTTGTGAGTAATACCGAAGATATTATTATAAATTACAGCAACACCTCCCCCTTTACCTTTCAGACGCGGCTCGTGTTTATAACAATAATCTTGGGGGGTGGACTCATTTAAAGTAATGTAATCGTCAGGTTTTAGCCAGGTTTCTGTCAAACACAGCACATCTAGTTTATGATCTGTAATCATATCATTAACAATAGGTGCTTTTGAGGAAAGGGATCGAATATTCAGCAACCCGAGCTTTATCATTTGATCATCTGTATTATATCTGTTGTTTATTTGTTGGACATCAATTAAATTTTTACCGTTGAATGGTTTTGATGGTTTTTTGTATTTACTAATTCGTGGAACAGACACAGTCTCTATGTGATAATATCTAGGTGAAAGTGTCTCTATGTGCTGGGATTTATCTGACTTCTGTGACGTGAGACAGCTAGCAGGCGGTCGGGTAAGCCAGTCCGTCTGCTTCCTGACCTGGGCCCCAGTTAGTCAAGGTTTAGCTCTAAGACTATGTGCCAAATTACTAGAGAGAAGAGCGGCACCATCCCAGGAAGGATGAATACCATCTTTTTTCAACAGGTCAGGTCTGCCCCAAAAGCTTTTCCAATTGTCTATGAACCCTATGTTATTTTGCGGACACCACTTAGACAACCAGCCATTGAGTGATGATAGTCTGCTAAGTATCTCATCACTCCTTTTAACGGGGAGGGGACCAGAGCAAAAAACGTCATCTGCCATCGTACTTGCGAGTTTACACACCTCTTTAATGTTAATTTTGGTGATCTCCGACTGGCGAAGTTGAACATCATTTGTGCCGACGTGAATAATAATCTTAGAGAATTTACGATTAGCATTAGCCAGCACTTTTAAATTTGCTTTGATGTCAGGCGCTCTGGCTCCCGGTAAACATGTGACTATGGTGGCTGGTGTCTCTATTTTCACGTTCCGTGTAATAGAATCGCCAATAACTAGGGCACTTTCAACAGGATTCTCAGTGGGTGCATCACTGAGTGGGGAGAACCTGTTTGATGTTCTAATCGGAACGGAAGAGTGGTTTTTTGATCCGCGACTATGCCGTCTCACCGTCACCCAGTTGCCCTGCTGCACGGGCTCTACAGCCGGAACCGAACAATGTACAGAGTTCACTAAGCTATTCGCATCCAAAGCAGTGTCTAAAGCTGTTACATTCTCACTACTCTCAAATAAAGTCTGGATGCGTGTCTCTAATTCTGAAATCTTCTCCGTCAGCCTGACTATCTCCTTACATTTATCACATGTGAAGCCCTGTTCGCCAACGGAGAAAGATATACTAAACATGAAACATGCAGTGCAAGTGACAATGACAGGAGAAGAAGACATGGCTTACCGTATTTGTTGATTAATCCAACTTACCACAGTTGTTTGATGGAGTCTATTTACTAATCCAACTCACCACAGTTGTTTAATGAACTCAGAAAACAAGAGACCCGAGTGCAGAGATGGCAAGCTAACAGGCTAGCGAAATGCTAACGCGTGATAGTGATTTAGATTAAAAGCTAGGGGTGTCAGATTTAATATGATAGGCAATATTAGACAATATATGGTGATGGGTAAATTATATTTAGCAGTTTAAACAACAGAGAATGATATCAAATAAAGCAAGCAGAGCACACGCGAGCACAGCAGTCAGAAGGACAAACAGGAGGCAGACAGGAGCCTCATTGACACGACAGCCAGTGGCACTGATTCTCAACAAGCCCGTCTCCGGCGTGATGACTCCGATCTTCAACCAGATGGAACTGGACAAATATTCTGAATGTTTATCTGACTTATGACCTGTATTGTTGCCTGAATCATAATCATACACTGTTCATTCGTTGGCCAGAGGAGAACTGCCCCCCCGACTGAGCCTGGTTTCTCCCAAGGTTTTTTTCTCTATTCTGTCACTTGATGGAGTTTTGGTTCCTTGCCACCGTCGCCTCTGTCGTCTTTGGCTTTTGGCTTGCTTAGTTGGGGACACTAAATATTCAACTATATTACTGATCTGCCTGCATTGACACCACATGAGAATTGAACTGAGCTGGACGATGACATCACTATTTTCTCCAGAGCGGCTGTCCAGCCGAATCAAATTTTGTTGCATTATTTTCCTGTTACCACTGTAAAGCTGCTTTTAAACAATCTGTATTGTAAAAAGCGTTATATAAATAAAGGTGACTTGACTTGAGTGGCGTGCAGTGACTTCAGTCGCTGCTGACTCCAGAGAAGGAGATGGCGGGTGAGTTGTGACATTCGACGGGAGCAGAGACCGCCCTGGCAATTTATATATGCCACTGTCGCTGTGTTGTCCATCCGGACCAACACTTGCTTGCCCTGAACCAACGGTCAAAACCTACTCAGAGCTGGTAGCACGGCTAACAAATCGAGGCAATTGATGTGACCTAGGCAGAGGAAGCCATATGCCCCAGCAGCCTCTGAAAATACTTAAGTGGAACCGCTGTTTTGTGCTTGAACAGTCTCAAACAGTTTAGCACTGACAGTGCACGGTCTTGAGAAATGTCTTGAGACGATCACGTCCAACTCCACACAGAGAAAAGAGGGAAAGCTTGCTCTTCTCCCAGTAGACCCGAAATCCCAATCAGGCTAGGTGCTCACGGACCAGGTCCCTGTGTGCACACAGCAACTCTCGCGACTGAGCTAGGATTAGCCAGGTCAGGGACAGCCCGAAGGGGAGGACCTTGTACTGATATGCACAACATTCAAAGGCGAACCATTGAAACGGTCTTTGCTGTGGAAGGATCGAGACATGAAAGTATGTGTCCTTCAGATCTATCACCGCGAAACAATCCTGATATTGAACACATAAAAGGATGTGTTTCTGCATGAGCAGTTTGAACGGTAGCTTGTACAGAGCCCGATTTAAAACTTGGAGAACTAAGATTGGTCTCAACCCACCTCCTTCCTTTGGTATGATGAAGTAGGGGCTTTAAAACCCCTTCTTCATCTTGGCCAAAGGGGAGGCTCTATTGCGTCCTTTGCCAGAGCAAGGGAAGCCAGGGCAGGAGGCTCTGCATCCCTCATTACTCGTGGCGAATGATATGTTGAAACACCTACTTTGCTCCCTGGGACCGATGTGCTGGTGACTGGTGACGTTCAATGAGGCTGGGCCTGCTACACTCGTCACACTTACCTGCTGTGTGCAGACCTGTTGCAGCAGAACATGTGGAGGTCTGGCTGTCGAGCAGACAAGGGCCATGAGCATCGTGTGTGACCCAGGGAAAGAGGAAATTGCTATTTTAATGACCATGTAAAATTCACTCCCCCCTCTGACGGGAGTGAGGCTCATCCTGGCCGGGGCAAACAGGTCCGCAGCCTCTCCTTCGCTGAGTCACCCATTTCAGGCTGCCCTCGGCGACAAGCAGGTGAAGCTTGTGCTCTCAGGGGTCTAGAGGAAGACCCGCGCCAAGGCAAGATGTGCTTAATCACCTCCGTCTGCTTCTTCACTGCCGAGAATTGCTGAGAGAAGCCCTCAACAGTGTCGCCGAACAGGCCACCTTGGAAGATGGTTGCATGCTTTTTCAATGAACCACAAAAAATGTTTGCACATGCACCTGTGGAAGCGTCCTTAAGACACTAACAGTTTACAGGCGGTAGACAATTACAGTTACAGTTACAATAAGTTAGGACGCTAAAGAGACCTTTCTACTGAAAAACAACAGGGGAAAGATGCCCTGGGTCCCTGATCACCTGCGTGAACATACCATAGACCTGCTAGGGAGGCATGAGGACTGCAGATGTGAACAAAGCAATGAACTGCAATGTCCGTAATGTAAGACACCTAAGACAGGGAGACAGGAAGGACAGCTGCCAAACCATGTGTCCCCCCCAGACGTGTGCGAGAACTTGCAAGTGTCTTGGTGGAAGAGTGGAGTAATATCTTAGTGTAGTGGAATCACATACTGACTGCTATTTTTGATCCCCCTTTGTTTACAGACTCATTATTCCATTTCTGTTCGTCAAATGTCTGTGAAACTTGTTCAGTGTAAGACTCAGTTGTTAAATTCTTTCTTTCTTTCTTGTTCTTCTTATTATTATTAATGTTAATATATTATTTTAAAATAATAAGAACCAGAGCAAAATTCTAATTATTGTTGTACTTGTTATCGTGTATTATTAAAATATTGTGTAAAACTAAAAGTCACCTATTTTGATACAGCAGCACTTCCTGTGTAGCTATAGACCTGGAATCAGTAAATCCTTCAGTTCCTGTCAGACAGGTGTGCTGAATTCCTCTGAGCTGGATTGCTGTCTGTCTGACAGTTTTTAAACTGCTCTGTGATCAGACTAAACTCAGAAGCTCTTTGATGGTATTTTGGAGCAGGACAGATCCCAGGACAATAGTCTGGAGGTGTCGAAGCTCTGGAAGGTTAGAGCTCATGAAGGAAGAGAGCAGCACAGGATGTCTGTTGCTGTTGTTTTATCTGGTTTTCCAGTGGCTCCCTAGAGACGCCCAAGTACATGGTGTGTGTGAATAGCACCATTTCGTTTGGAGAGAGAGAAATGGAGGGAGAATAAAAGGGTCTTCTAACCCATGATATTGTCAGGCATCTGTGCTGATGTTCAGTAAAGAGAGTTAAGAATGAGAAAAGACTCTCAGCACTCAAGAGGACCAGAGCAGGGGGAAAAAAACAGGAACAAAACATGGGAATTGAGATATTAGGGTTTTATGGGGTTTACGATCTCAGTTCACATCATATGAAGATATTGAATAATTTACATGTGTGCTTATAAGTTTACATACCCCTTGCAGAATTTGATGTTTAGAATTTTTTTACATTAAGAGATAAAAAATAAAAGGATATGGTAATAAATTAAATAATTGATTAAATTAAATTGTATAAAATGATTAAACAAATATTTTTTATTTAATACTACCCCAAAGAAGCTGCTATATATATATATATATATATACACTCACCTAAAGGATTATTAGGAACACCATACTAATACTGTGTTTGACCCCCTTTCGCCTTCAGAACTGCCTTAATTCTACGTGGCATTGATTCAACAAGGTGCTGAAAGCATTCTTTAGAAATGTTGGCCCATATTGATAGGATAGCATCTTGCAGTTGATGGAGATTTGTGGGATGCACATCCAGGGCACGAAGCTCCCGTTCCACCACATCCCAAAGATGCTCTATTGGGTTGAGATCTGGTGACTGTGGGGGCCATTTTAGTACAGTGAACTCATTGTCATGTTCAAGAAACCAATTTGAAATGATTGGAGCTTTGTGACATGGTGCATTATCCTGCTGGAAGTAGCCATCAGAGGATGGGTACATGGTGGTCATAAAGGGATGGACATGGTCAGAAACAATGCTCAGGTAGGCCGTGGCATTTAAACGATGCCCAATTGGCACTAAGGGGCCTAAAGTGTGCCAAGAAAACATCCCCCACACCATTACACCACCACCACCAGCCTGCACAGTGGTAACAAGGCATGATGGATCCATGTTCTCATTCTGTTTACGCCAAATTCTGACTCTACCATCTGAATGTCTCAACAGAAATCGAGACTCATCAGACCAGGCAACATTTTTCCAGTCTTCAACTGTCCAATTTTGGTGAGCTCGTGCAAATTGTAGCCTCTTTTTCCTATTTGTAGTGGAGATGAGTGGTACCCGGTGGAGTCTTCTGCTGTTGTAGCCCATCCGCCTCAAGGTTGTGCGTGTTGTGGCTTCACAAATGCTTTGCTGCATACCTCGGTTGTAACGAGTGGTTATTTCAGTCAAAGTTGCTCTTCTATCAGCTTGAATCAGTCGGCCCATTCTCCTCTGACCTCTAGCATCAACAAGGCATTTTTCGCCCACAGGACTGCCGCATACTGGATGTTTTTCCCTTTTCACACCATTCTTTGTAAACTCTAGAAATGGTTGTGCGTGAAAATCCCAGTAACTGAGCAGATTGTAAAATACTCAGACCGGCCCGTCTGACACCAACAACCATGCCACGCTCAAAATTGCTTAAATCACCTTTCTTTCCCATTCTGACATTCAGTTTGGAGTTCAGGAGATTGTCTTGACCAGGACCACACCCCTAAATGCATTGAAGCAACTGCCATGTGATTGGTTGATTAGATAATTGCATTAATGAGAAATTGAACAGGTGTTCCTAATAATCCTTTAGGTGAGTGTATATATATATAGTGGGGAGAACAAGTATTTGATACACTGCCGATTTTGCAGGTTTTCCTACTTACAAAGCATGTAGAGGTCTGTAATTTCCATTATCATAGGTACACTTCAACTGTGAGAGACGGAATCTAAAACAAAAATCCAGAAAATCACAATGTATGATTTTTAAATAATTAATTTGCATTTTATTGCATGACATAAGTATTTGATCACCTACCAACCAGTAAGAATTCCGGCTCTCACAGACCTGTTCGTTTTTCTTAAAGAAGACCTCCTGTTCTCCACTCATTACCTGTATTAACTGCACCTGTTTGAACTTGTTACCTGTATAAAAGACACCTGTCCACACACTCAATCACACTCAAGACTCCAACCTCTCCACAATGGCCAAGACTAGAGAGCTGTGTAAGGACATCAGGGATAAAATTGTAGACCTGCACAAGGCTGGGATGGGCTACAGGACAATAGGCAAGCAGCTTGGTGAGTAGGCAACAACTGTTGGCGCAATTATTAGAAAATGGAAGAAGTTCAAGATGACGGTCAATCTCCCTCGGTCTGGGGCACCATGCAAGATCTCACCTCGTGGGGCATCAATGATCATGAGGAAGGTGAGGGATCAGCCCAGAACTACACGGCAGGACCTGGTCAATGACCTGAAGAGAGCTGGGACCACAGTCTCAAAGAAAACCATTAGTAACACACTACGCCGTCATGGATTAAAATCCTGCTGCGCACGCAAGGTCCCCCTGCTCAAGCCAGCGCATGTCCAGGCCCGTCTGAAGTTTGCCAATGACCATCTGGATGATCCAGAGGAGGAATGGGAGAAGGTCATGTGGTCTGATGAGACAAAAATAGAGCTTTTTGATCTAAACTCCACTCGCCGTGTTTGGAGGAAGAAGAAGGATGAGTACAACCCCAAGAACACCATCCCAACCGTGAAGCATGGAGGTGGAAACATCATTCTTTGTGGATGCTTTTCTGCAAAGGGGACAGGATGACTGCACCGTATTGAGGGGAGGATGGATGGGGCCATGTATCGCGAGATCTTGGCCAACAACCTCCTTCCCTCAGTAAGAGCATTGAAGATGGGTCGTGGCTGGGTCTTCCAGCATGACAACGACCCGAAACACACAGCCAGGGCAACTAAGGAGTGGCTCCGTAAGAAGCATCTCAAGGTCCTGGAGTGGCCTAGCCAGTCTCCAGACCTGAACCCAATAGAAAATCTTTGGAGGGAGCTGAAAGTCCATATTGCCCAGCGACAGCGCCGAAACCTGAAGGATCTGGAGAAGGTCTGTATGGAGGAGTGGGCCAAAATCCCTGCTGCAGTGTGTGCAAACCTGGTCAAGAACTACAGGAAACGTATGATCTCTGTAATTGCAAACAAAGGTTTCTGTACCAAATATTAAGTTCTGCTTTTCTGATGTATCAAATACTTATGTCATGCAATAAAATGCAAATTAATTACTTAAAAAGCATACAATGTGATTTTCTGGATTTTTGTTTTAGATTCCGTCACTCACAGTTGAAGAGTACCTATGATAAAAATTATAGACTTCTACATGCTTTGTAAGTGGGCAAACCTGCAAAATCAAATACTTGTTCTCCCCACTGTATATATATATATATATATTAAATATTTCACAAGATTAAAAGATAATTTTAATGTACACAAATTTTCATTTTTATACCCCTCTCCGTAGCCTTTTCAATGTTGTGGTGTCTTGTATCTCAGTATCATATAGACAAAATGTGAAGAAAATTTTTTTTTATTAAATTAATAAATTTTCACTGCTCAGCACAAAACAAGTATTACTGCAAGTAAACTTTTGAACAAGGTGACATCTTTAAATTCATTTCTCTTGTGGAATATAAAAAATAAACTGCTATTTTTTTTATAATCTTTTTTTTTTTTTTAAAGATAAACATCTTGCAGATGCTGTCAATTTATGAGCAGGACAGCTCATTTATTTAAATCCCTCTCAGAATATCAGTTAATCTGATGTATTTTGCAAATACCTGCCAACATTTCTCTCTCTCTTTCTCTCTTTCTCTCTGTCTCAGTGGGAGTGACTGCTCAAAAAACCAGCCCTGGCTATGTGTCCTCTGGAAGAAAGTGTCCTAAGATGCAACAGAGGTGACAACGTGAATCAAGCAATGAGGTACACTTAATGAAAGCTTTTGTTAAGTCTACAGCTGTGTTTTTTCCCTGTGTGCTTATGTGAGTCAGGCCAGGTGACAGGTACGAGATAAAAATAGAGGGATGGGAGGGAGGAATCCATGGACAGAAAAGAAACAGAAGCATAAATGTGAATCTTTGTTGCCTTCCTATTTATTCTGATGTCATTTCAAATGACTAGAGCATGTATTAAATGGCCCATAATGTGAAATATTAGATAAATTGGAAGATTTACGCAAATGGGCTTCTATTTCCCAAAAAATGTTTTCTTGCACTGGCAAAAAAAAAAAAAAAAAAAAAAAAAAAAAAAATTCATTACACCACAAATGACTTCAAATATCCCATTTGTTATTTAAATTTATTCAACATTTCCAAAAGATAGAGTAGGACTGACAAACATAGCATAGATTTATTTAATTTACAGCTTTATTGTTTCTTTTATAGCTTCTCTGTAGAGGCTTAGCTAAACGTGTCTGATGCAATCTCATTGGTTCTATATCACATCTTTGACCAGCTAAAGCATAGAACATTTCTCAAACCAATAATGTGTCAAAGACAAAATATAGTTCATGCTCTGGTGTTGGTACTGATACACACACACTCTCACAAACGCACATGCACGCTTACAAACAAACCTCATTTGCACACATTCATTCGTCCTATCAGAATAAAATAAATAAAAATAAAGGTTCTCACTGAATGTTGTTGCATTTGTTAGCAGGAATGATTAAGTGAAGCCCCTCAGCACCTCAACTCTCCTCAGATATGCATCCCTCACCCCTCTTGAAAATCAAAACTTTTTTTAACAAACACTTCTGACTTCTGTATTTGACCATAATGTTCAGGTTATAATGGCAACTCAAGCAAAAAGGAAATAATTGCTATAAAGTAGTATTACTGTAGATTTGGTGGTTTTTATAATGCAAAATACCATCTAATATTTGCCAAACTGTTTAACTGTTTTTAATTTAACTTCAGAAAAAATATCTGTTTTTGTCCATCACAGTCTCTCCGTTCATTGTACAGTAAGTTAACTAATACTAAAATATAAGTGTTCTTTAAGTCATCATTTACTGTCACTCATGTTCATAAGAAAGAGAAAGTCATCTGCAGTTTCTGCAAGAGCACAGAGGGGCAGGAGTTGGCTGAGAGGAGGGAGTTTAGGGTCGAGTGCTAATTGACAGGGGAGGAAAGGAGTCATGGGAAGAGGGGGTAACAGAGTATCAATTGTTTAAACTGAGTATCAAGTGCTTTTAAGGTATGACATTCATTTGCAATGCTCATCAGCTACTGCAGTCCCAACAGAGTACAACACATATGGAAAGAATGCAGATGGAAATAATTTACCAACAGTAACCAACAGGTGGTGCTGTGTCCAACGTAGAGGTAAGAAGAAATCGAATTGGACATGAGCGTTACAATTCTATGAATACTTTTTCCACAGGGTGCCAGGGATATTTTTAACATTAGATATCTGTGGGTAAAGAAAGTTTTACTGAGGAGAAGCACATGATGATGAGGTTAAAGATTTCTGCCAGTCACTCTTAGAGTCTTAAAACAAGAAAGGCAAAGATGCCCTTTCAACATCGAAAGAGAAAGATGTCACTTTTATCACTTTATTTCCTTGTCTTTTATCAATCAATAAGGTGATTTTAAGAAAAGCTACTGAACCCTCATTCCACTGAGTCTCTTTCTGTGAAAATGTGTGCTGAAGCAATGGAGAGATCCTGATAAAATAAAGCGCTGGGATGATGAATGCTCCTTCCTTTGCTTCCTTTTTCCTTTCGCTATATCTCTTTCTTTCCCACTCCTTCTCTCTTACGCTCGCATATTCAGTCGGCGTAAAGAATGAAGCCAGAGAAGGTGCTGTATTTGTTGTTGTTGCCCCCGTGGGCTTTGCCACCATCCAGTTTGATGTAGACTTCATCGCCAGCGTCTAGATGCAGAATCACACTGTTTGAGGCGTAGTCATAGTTCTGATCGGCATCCTGAGCAATTGCGCTGGCTCGCACCTACATGAGAGAGAGAAAACGAACAAGGAGGTTCAGTAACAGAAAATAATGTCTGTCTGACAAAGTCGGTCAAGGTTTAGCTGGTTGGCATGATTCTGTTACACTGTGATGGTTGGTAGATGCTGTATATTTTAACCGACTGGATCCAAAAAGAATCTTACTCCGTTTACAATTAGCCGTTTATTCTGACTAAATAAATTTTTTGCAAGTAACGTGATTGGCTCAAAAAATGGGAGGTCCTGCGCCAGCCAAGCAACTGCCATTGGGATGTATGGGAATGCTATAGATAGCTTTCTCCAGCTATTAAAAACAAATCACGTGATGAGAACACACAAGCCTTTCAGCTGTACGGTTCACACCAAGGTAATGAATGAAATTTAATGCCAATCTCCTTTTCTGACACTGATACTTAAAATCCGCAACATCTGCGAAGGTTAAATCTCCCTCATTAAACAGAAAGTATCAGATATCCACCAACACATAAGCACACATAAGACTCTGGGATGCATAAAAACACGCAAGCGTTGATACACATTCAGATTGGCTTCAAATTGATGACAACTGTTACCGTTCACCTGAGCGGGCAGGGAAAAGATTGAGACACGGATGGATTTAATATGTGTGGATTTGTTCAAGTACCACACAACAGCGTTAGGGAAATTGCAGAGGATTTCTGTAATCTGTCTGGTGAATTAAATTTCGAGCTGGTAAAGGCATGAATATGTGCAGCTTGACAGCCTGGATCTCGCTCACAACAAACTGTGAAATGTGAGCGTGTTTTAAAAGCAATGAATGTGACAGGCTGACTTTTCTTTTCCAGTTCATTATCAGACAGAAAGTTCAGCTTCAGATAAGTGCTAATGTCTATGTTATTTATTAAAGAAAAAGAAGGAAGGAAGGAGGTGTTTGCGTGGGTGTGTATTTGTGTGTCCTTGTGTTCTGGTTCTAGATGACCTCTGTTCCATCTAATTAAGAGTTCTGTTTGAAAGGATTTTTTCAGACTCATGGGAGAGACTCCGTAGGCCGAGGTGTTAGAGCAAACCCTGATTCACTATTATAATCAACACCAGTGTGCGTGGCAGAGTTGGTGTGTGTAAGTGTGTCCTTCCCACACAGTGTGGCTTGCACTCTTTGGCAATACTGGTAAGAAATGTAGAGGGAACTAGGGTTTTGGAAGGGGAGGGTCACAAATGACTTTGTTAAGTAAAATGTACAGTCTGATGCTTTCACGCATACTAACAAACTAATGCTTTGCCTTTTGTATAAAAGGAAATTGTCCTGTTCCTTTATGTTGTTCTAAACCTGTATGACTTTCTTTATTTTGTGGAACACAAAAGGAGACATTCTGACAAACTGTTTTTGTTCATAGAATGAAGGTCTTTGGAATTCAAAATAACAAGGAACCTCATTGACCTCATTGAGAAGAAATAAAGACAGGTTTAGATAGTGTCAGAATTTTCATTTTTGAAACAACTCTTTTTTTTAACCCAGTTCAGCCACATTTTAATATATCACTACATCTATCTTTTGTGAAAAAGGCAATGCTAGAACGCAGTGAAAAATACACATTCAAAAAGGCAAATAACTTAATTATTTTGCAATCAATTTTGCTAAATAAGTCTTGATTTTTTAGTTTAGTAAAAAGAAAAAATTTTTTTCCAGTATTTGTGTGCTAAACATTGCGTCATTAACTTAGAAACACGCTAATGTCAAGATTGTGAATATATCAAAATTGTTTACTTATATTACTTTTGCTGTCTCATTTCAAAAGCTGCACCCTTCAAAGATTCCATTTGTCAGCCACAAACGTCAACGAGGATGTCTTATTTCAGAATAGCAATTATTGTGAATCAGAAATCATTCTAATATGACGATTTGATGCTCAAGAAACATTTATGATTATTATCAATGTTGAATTTTTTTTTTTTCAGGATTCTTTGATGAATAGAAAGTTTGAAAGAACAGCATTTATTAACTGTTTTCAACATTGATAATAATCATAAATGTTTCTTGAGCAGCAAATCAGCATATTAGAATGATTTCTGAAGGATCATGTGACACTGAAGACTGGAGTAATGATGCTGAAAATTCAGCTTTACCATCACAGGAATGAATTACATTTTAAAATATATTACAATAGAAAACAGTTATTTTACATTTGAATAATATTTCACAATATTACTCTTTTTTTGTTGTTGTATTTTTAATAAAATAAATGCAGCCTTGGTGAGCATAAGCGACTTCTTCTAAAAACATTAAAAATCTTACTGATCAAAAACTTTTGAATGGCAGTGTACTTACCCACAAAAGTACTGAGTAGTGTTAGGTTGAAGTTTAGGGGTAGGTTAAGGGTAGGTTAAGTTATAACCCAGTTAGTGTCTTTACTACAATAAGTACATACTGTAATATGTTCATGCGGAACAGGATTGTAAAATGAAGTGCTACCATAATTTCTATCTTACTTCGGAATGGTTGCTTTTCTGAAATGAGACAGTTTCGATGATGTATGAATCTGACAAATGCGACCTATGACCCAGATTATGAATGGGACAAAGTGCAACAATATGACAGAACAAGTCCCGCCTTCTAAATAAAAGAGCCAATCGCTGATTGGTAAAGTCATTAAATCACTGCAGCTGCTGTTAGAAGTCGAGTTCCTATTGAATCAATCAGTGACCTGAGACATATGCTTGAGACTGCACATGTGCGTTGGCTTTATCGAACTTAAATATATGTTGTTATTTTTTTATTCTAATTAAGAAACAACATTTATGGGTCAGTTCATGTCAGATTGTATTGCTAATTCGAAATATGTCATTTAAATGTGAGCTTTTGAGATGTCTGTATTTCCTCATTCAAGTAGACTCTATTGAAATCAACTGCTTGAATCATACATGCATATCTTCTGTGTGTAGCGCTATTTGTGTGGTGTGCAGAGTTGCTGCCTATGCCTATATGAGGCAGCTGCTTATGTAGACAGTGCGGCAGCTCTCTAGGTTTTGGAACAGAGATAGTATGTTTGTGTTGCTTGAGTAAATGGCTGGATTGATTAGCCAGGCACATATCACCACCTGTCCCATTGAAATGTTGGCTGGTGTTTGTGAGTATGCATGCGCATGTGTAGCTGTCTAATTTTGTTCATCCACACAAACACCCTGTAAATACTCTGGCAGAGGGGATTCCCTGAGGTCAAGGCCATATGGATGTTTGGGCTGTGGTACGGTGGCTGTAGAGGGACACATGAGCTTGCAGCGCTGAAGTGTAATGGGTAGCGGTGCAGTGCTGGTTTGACCAGCTGCTGCTGAATACACTTTACTCAAGCTCAATCTGAAATGCAGATATGAAAACATACAACTGTTCTCCATGCTTACACTGGATCATATGAATAACCAGGTTTATTAAATATGGATAACTTCTGATTCTGATAAATAATCTTTTCAAACAATTTAAAATCAATCAATATTTCATGCTTATTTATTAGGTAAGTAGCCAACAAAATATGTAAACTTATGCCGAGTTCACACTGCCCGATTTTAGCCCCGATTTTGACTCGCCGACAGGTGCCCGAAATCATAGGCAAATCGATGCTCGCTCACGCGAGTGAAAATCACTCAGTGTGAATTATCAAAGACGCGATCTGAGAGAATCACCGACGAGTCGCCACACCCGTGAGATATTTGCCATGCTAAATATCTTGACCTGTCGGCGATTCAAAATCCTGCTGTGTGAAATGTGTTCTGACTGAAAATTACATTGGCAATGACCTACAGCCAATGAGAGCGCAAGATACAGGGCAGCGGGAAGTTCGGGGAGGATTTATGGACCAGAATATCAGTATTTTAATAGATGTATTTACAATTATTTCAAACAGAAACAAAGCACAAACATTTGCTTGCCCAGTCAAATTATTTATTTACCTCCAACTCTCTTTGCAGAACACTATCCTTGCTCCTTGTCTCGCCAACCATTTCCTCCTTCATAATCTTATTTTCTTTTTCTCATTTTCGCTGCAAATCAGCGCACAGACAATTTGGACTGCAAGCTTTCTGCAGTCTATATTTTTAATAACAATTCCAGTCTCGCGCAAGAACTCCGGTCTGATGCACGCGTGATCTTGAGTGATCTTGTTTCCTTGTCACTTCTCACGTGTGTTTGGTTGTGAAACGTAGTTTGCAGAGAGGACAGAGTTGTCGGCGATTCTTCCTCTTGTACAGTCATGCAATGTGAAACCCCCTGTCGCCGATCCATCGTGCAGTGTGAACACAGCAGCAACTGAATGATACCCCAGATAGTCATGCAGTGTGAAAAGAACTGTGATCCGACGAGTTTGAAAATCGTGCAGTCTGAAGTTCTGAACTCGGCATTAGTTACACAAGGCCAACACTGAAGATTGCAAAAGGTTGAGGTTTGGTACATTTTACCAAATCAGGCCTTCTGAATTTCAGCAGAGATAGCTACTAAAATCTCTATAGGACCATATCAGCTTATGATTTTAGTGATGAAGCAAATGGTGAAAGAAAATGCAATAAAGAAACAGAGAGAATATTATGAAGCTATCTTGAAAAGAGCTGTCAATTCCTTTCTTTCCGTTTTGTGCTGAGGCAGCTGTTGCCAGAATCATTCCTTATTGATCGGACACATTGTTTACCGAATGTGCCAGTGTAAGAGTGCTGAGCGGCATGAGTGACATTGCCCGAAATTCTCCCTCCTCTTTCAGTGTCCACTTTCTGAGCCAAAGAGAGAGAAAGATCTGGAGCTTTCCATCATCCGGAGAGGTTGACCAGCCCTCCTCAGGGATGCGGTAGGATAAGCAAACACAGTGGAACCCTCTCATTAGTTTTCATTTTGAGCTGAATGGCAGTGGGTTTGTCAGCCAGAGACTGTAATGTGTTCTTTAATTATGATGGACAGAGTGCAGTTCAAGATGGAATGGAGAGAAATGTGACAGGGCCATGGAAAAGAGTGAGATATGGCAGATTGACAGCCACCAGAAAGCTTCAGGATTCTTGGACGAAGTCTTTGGCACATCTGTATTTACAAGAACACCAAAGTATATTTGCACACTGAAGCCACACTTGAATTATATGAATGTTGTTTCAGTAGATAACAAAATATCAAACCAAAACTGTGGACATATTCCATTGTTTTGACAACCAAAAAGTGTCATGATGGCCTTATTTTTCCTAATATGGTTTGCTTGAAAAGTGTGCTTATGCTATATTTCTTTGAAATAAATGCAGCTTGATTTGGTATTTTGTTACATTCATATATTTTTAAATGTGGCTAAATTGTCCAAATACTAAGAACACTGTATATGTGTGTGTGTGTGTGTATCAGTGTGTGTATCCTGACAGTATATTAGTTAACATCCTTCCTCTCAGTAGATTATGTTCTCATTTATAAATCTCTTCACATGCATGTCTGGTTTTTCTTCCATCCAATTTGTTTTCTTAATCATCTTAGGACTTTCAGTTCTCTTTCCCCCTTTTTTTCCCTCTTTCTATTTTCTATTTCCATCTATATCCATGTCTTGAGGTCTGAGAGGTCGAGAGCAGACGATCAATAACTCAGGTAAGAGGAGCAGACAGCTGGTGATGTAGATGAGAAAGGATTGAGAGAGACAGATAGACACCGACCCTGTGGCCATCTGTCCACCATCTTCACTGCCCCACCTCACTTCTAGTAAGTGTTGCATTAATATTTTTTAAAATATTTTCTTTACATTCTACCTTATAACCACTGTGTTAATTTTACAAATCTTCTTTTAAATACCTTTCTTGATCGATTACTTTTTAAAATAAATTATTTTTCTGTCGTCATCTACAAGTTTCAAAGCATTAGCAACACTTTCCTGATATTACATAATTCTTATAGTTTTGTCTGCCACCCCAAAGCTGTAAATTACTTTGTTAATGGTATAGTTCTGTCAGTCTTTATATCAAGTAGTATAATCAGAAGATGCAGATGAGATGAACCCAGACTCGCATGAATATTCAGTCTGCCATTTTTCTCAATTCTTTTTCAATTCATCTGAGACCAGGTGAGAAAGGTGAATGGTTGAAATTTGCAGATTCATATTGGCCATCAACAACATTCTCCCCACACACAACCCTAATATAACCAATAGTGTAAAAAGAGTGAGTGACATTTAGCTTTGAGCTACTGAGATTAATGAAAAGATGTTAATTAGAACAAAAGAAAGAAATTATTTGTATTCAAAGTTTGTGCCTTATACATTTACGAGCCAGTTTTACATAATTACTAGTGTATGCTGTGGCTATAAATAGTTTTTTGTGAATACTACTAATATTTATAAATCCATAAGGAAACATTAGAGAAGTGTTCAGAAAATATTGTGCCAGCATTTAATTCAGTACCTTATTCAGAAGTAAAGTTTGCTTTGGATGACACATTCAGTGCAATAAAGCAACTGCAGAGCTTCTATGGCGTCTTGTCACATAAAGTCTCTGTCGGTCAAATGCGAGAGGACTTGCCCATCACTCAACCCAGATGACTCTGTGTCGTCCTGTCTCTCCTATTTTATTCTCTATCCTTTTTCTATTCATTGTTTACCTTCTTGATTAAATCTGGTGAGTCTAATATCGATGTGCAAACAAAGTCTGCTATTCTGAATCCATGGTGACGATCGTCCGGTGCATATTAATATCAAATAATCCGCCTTTAGCACACACAGCCTGCATGGCAGCCTTATTAAAGGGTGAGCTCTTAGTGCCCGGGGAGTGCGTGGGATTTGTTGGAGAGGATTTCGATGAAACACGTTTTAATCTTTTTTTTTTTATTTTTAATATTAGCTTCCTCTGGGATGCCGGACTTCCGTTGCTGGCTGTGTTGGGATATCATTTCAGGGTAATTAAAAAGCAATTGAACTGCGGTTGAAATCTAAGCTTAAAAAACTCTTATAAAGACTTAATGACAGAAACTGTGTTCTGATTGAAAATACTATAAAACTGATTTCATTGGTAAAGCCACAATGTCTATAAATGATATCCAGAGCAACGAGACACCACAGGAATTTCAAACTCTGCGTAAACAGAAATCAAATAGAAAGACGGATATATCAATTGCCTCTTAGAGGTCCATGGTAAATCCTTCCTTTATGATGCCCTCGGAGAATCTGTGTTAGCCGAGTGCTAAACAAAATAATTAACAAAGACAGTCACTGCAATAAACATTGAGATTTAAAAGAATATTCTGGGCTCTTTCGAAAGCTTCTGTGTGATTCTGTCAATTAACACAGAGAATAATTGTTGTTCGTACCTTAGTTGTAAAAACAAACTAAAAACGTGCATATGCACTTACAATGGAAGTCTATGGGGCAACCGTTGTGCACTTGCCCTATATAGACTTCCTTTATAAGTCAATAACTATCCATTTTGTTTGTTTTTTCAAACTGAAGATTGAGTTGAAATGATATTTTGTGGTAATCAACAGCATGCCACAGATGCTGCCATATACAGCACAGTATATTTATCCCAGAATATTTATTTAACATGGAGTGAAATAGCTGGAAAACAGGTCCATAGGGAACAAATGAGGGAGGGAGGTGGTATAGTTGGGCAAAGTCAAAGAAAGTCCAAAGACATTGCTGTGCTTTAGGGCTGGGTTAGGGGCACAGACAGAAACCGGCGGCCCTGCTCTGACACACATCTTTTTGTCCCTGTTTTAGAAAGCAGTCAGTGTGTGCTCAGAGCACATACATGCCATGCGTTTAAAGACTTCATCATGGAACAGCTTTTTGACTTTCAGAGAGTGACCTCTCTGGTGATATTACGAGATTTATGTGACTGATCAAAGACCTAAATGTCTAAACATGTAGATAATCTGACATAATCACAAATAATTTGTTTTGTCAATTAAGCATGTGTGTAGATGGATGGTGTATAGGACATAAAAAAACAATACGGAAAATCCCTTACAGTACATTGTGCCATATTTTGACTTTTTTTAATTTTTTTACAGTGTACCAAAGTCAAGAAATCACTGAATAATCTCCAATGTTTCAATTTTTTATATACACTATCATTAAAAAGTTTGAAATAAATATGTTTTTTTAAGTCTCTTATTCTCACCAAGGCTGCTTTTTCCCCAGAAAACAGTAAAAAGTAATATTGTTCAATCTTTTTACAATTTAAATGAACTGTTTTATATTTTAATACATTTTTAAAATGTAATTTAATCCTGTGATGGCAAAGCTGATTTTTTTTAGCAGTCATTACTTCAGTTCAGTGTCACATAACCCTTTAATAATAATATACAGTATATAAAAACAGCATTTTTATGAAATGTTTTCTCTGTAAAACATACATAAGAGCTGTTTTAAATTGAGTCATCAAACTCCAGTTTATTGTTTAGACTTTTTTCTGATCAGCCGTAAAAATCAAGTAAAACCGTAGTGCATCTGTATAGTTGAAATGTATTATTAAAATCAAACATACGCCTTGGAATTTAAGTAGCAAAACTGCACCTTAGTAAACCAAACCTTACGCCTTATCCTTTGAATTTCCTGGCTCAATTTCTTAATGCATTCAGTAGAGAGATTAAGCGTGCTGTGACTGAAACGCAGTAGTAGCCAGTGGATATTCTTACAGATGTCAGCAGCGTCTCCCTGCCAGAGACTGATCTGTCTCTGAACGATATGAAACATTTCATCTATGGAAAGCAAACTAATCCTGATGGACACATCCTACTGTCTCCATGTCCCCCTGTTTCCTTCTCTCTTTCTTGCTTTTTTCCTGTGACTGACACCAGTTGACTTCTCCTACCCCATTACAGGCTCTTAAAGGGGTTAGCAGTGGTGTAGTTCAATTGAAGCATGCGCCTGCCTCTAATTATACTTAAAAGGTGGACTGTGAGCTGCATCTCTGATCGAAGCTTAGCAGAGCACTTCACACAGCACTCGAAGAAAAATCCCCTCGTGGACGAGAGCGATCCAGATGCTCGCTGGTTGTGTGAAATTCCTGAGGACATTAGAGACTTACGTGTGTTCCTTTTTCACTTTGGTTTATTAGCAAAGCAAACCTGATTAAGGGCAAGATAAGTTGTGGAGAACAAAAGCGAAGGTGCCACGCTTTCATTTCCATCTGTCGCAGAGACACCTGGAGAGATTAATCTACCCAGCTGCTCTTTGTCTTGTCAGCGATCTACAGGAATACTTAAATAACATTGATATAATGTTTAAACAGTGATTAAAACTGTTTGAGAAGAACGAGCCATGGTGTTTGCACAGAGAATGAAAGATGAATAGCAGTGAAAAAGAGGGGAAACTTCAGAAGTACTCCTAATAAAGTTATTACTGAGAAGGAGTTGAAATAATCATGTTGTCTGCTGATGGCCATGATAGACGAGGGCCAGCTGGCTAGAGAAGAGGATGCCAACAGCCATCAGCTAATGCCAGAGCAGCTTTCCATCAGTTACTCACACTTATGCATCTAAAAGATATCTAAACAGGCTGATTCATGCATAGTTCAAGTAGCTGAAGTCAAGGAAGACAGTTCATAAAATAGTCCTCGCAAAGAAGATTCTGAAAAAATGACTTACAGAGAAAAGAATTTTTAGACTGCTTGGAAAAGCCATTTGCGTGTCATCTAAAGGTTTTTGCCAGAACAGCCAGGTATTTTACAACATCATGTGCAGTCTTTTGTAACTAAATCCATTGTGGAGCTTCGTAAAGTTTTGGCTGCGATGTACAGCATAGGTGAATCTAGACCTTATTTAGGGGATATATTTGTCACATCAGCCCCACAAAAATCTGTAATGGGGGATCAGCTGCAGTAAAGATCAGGGTTTTTCAAACTGGGAGTGCAGCTGTAGGTGGTCTGCAAAAAATAAAAAATTAAGATTTTTTTTGCTTTTTTAGTGCTTTTGAGCAATGAATACACACGCATATTGTTTGAGAAATATATGTTTTACATTTTTAATTGTTTATAACATGAACTTTTGAAAGAACAGTTTGTGCTTTTGTTGTCACCTTTGTAGAAGTAGGTTTGTAAAATACTGCGAAACAACATTTAAAAATACATCATACAAGAAGAAAAAGATAAATAGTAAGCTTAATACAAACAAAATATTTTGGTCTTTAAATTGCAAATTCTTATGTTTAGCAAACAATTAATATTACTACTTTTAACAATATAAATGGGCCATTATGCATCCAAATATATACCTGCCTTTACAGGTATATTTTAATTAGTGCCATGATAATTCAAATCATGGATAATTCATGATAATTCCTACTGTCTTAGGTTGTTTCACTCTGAATCATCTCAACTATATTTTTTAACAGGATTTCAGAAAGGTTTGTTACATTAAGTGCTATTCTTCTCTCTAGAAAGTGACAAACGAATGCAAACAACTACAAACTAAAGTGTATGCCACTGTTACTGATATAACTGACAAACAGATGCAGTTTAATTGGTTTGTTTAAAAGTGGCACTAGTAACTAGTGTAACTGGTGACCTCACACTTAAAGCAAGAAATAAATCACAAGTGGTGGATCCCCCTGAAGCTGAACTCCTGGAATCGTTCCTGATGTGCACACAGTGGCCTGACCTCTACGCGAAACCCCTGCATGAGCGCAGCTGCATAATGAAACATCTCGCTGCATTATAACGCATTATCGTGTGATAGAGTAGTCTCACCTCCTCTCAGTACCATAATGAGGAGAGTGCAGTAATTCTAGTCTTAGGGGAAACTGAGGAAGAGGGAGAGAAAGATGAGGAGAGGGAACGAGGGAGAAACGCATGGTTTTTGCTGCAGCATACATTTTTCATGAATTGCCCAATTCATCATTTGGCACTGGGCGGATAGCTATAATCTTACAGTAGCTGTTGTTTATTTTCCAAGGTGATCGAGGTGTTAAACACGCACATACACGCGCTGACTAATTTGATCGAGTAAGTGGGCTGAGCGAGGGAGTCGCAGCGGACATACGTGGGTTTGTAGTGTCTGAGTGGAATTGAGTGGAAGAAGTCATTGAAAGCATCATTGAAGCATCAAGACGTTTACAGAGGATCTTTGCAGAGGGGCAAGTTGTTATTCCCTGGGACAGCATAAGTGTGTGTGTGTGTGCAAGTCTGTGTGTGTTGAGCACATGAAAACATGAGCCGAGAGGGGGTTCGGGTATCAGTGTGACCGCATGTGAGTGAGAGTGTGTTGATTCCTGCTCATTAAAAGAAGTAAAGGGTCTCCTCCTGAGTCACAGACCAGGCCACAGTCACAGATAGGGAGGCGCAGCTATTTTAGTGTGTATATTCAACACACACGCTCACAGCAGTACCGCTGAAGTCTCTCTCGGCTGGATATTTGACTGATAGAGCTGAGGTGCCGAAGGACTGTGCTTTAAAAGTATAGTTTCTTGCCTATAAATAAATGATGGGATCCTCCGCAGCATTTGCTCCGTCTCACCCAGACACATGTGACGTGTGGCATTTCTTCGCAGCACGGGAAAATCTAGTGCTAATAACCCTACAGCACCCAATTAGACTGGTTTTAATGTTCTGCTCTGCTGGGTGGCAAATTTAGTGTCCAATTAGACATCACATCAGGGGCAAAGGCCCCGCCCCAGCACCTCAACAGCTGATTAGAAGAGTGGAGAGCAAGAAGAGTGTGTTTGACTGAAACACAAGTACACCCTCCGACTCCAACGCAAATTAACAAGCTGTTATTGTAGAGGACTGCTTATTGGACTTGTTAAAAGATTCGGCAGACTTTCTTCAGGAGATTATTTTGAGGATAATAAGTTTGTTTCTGACCGAAAAGACGTGAAAAATGTTGTATACTTCAACCAAAATAATTATTGCACATGCTGTACTGTATGTTATTTTTTCCTGTTTCCTGCAAAAAATAGTATTGATCCAAGTGATTTTTTTCCCCTCTAGCAGCGTGTTTCTTGTCTCTCTCCTCATCTAAATACCAATAAACAACATTTTGCAGTTTATGTACAATGTGTAATTAAACATGAGTAATTTGTTTGACTCTAATAACTGAACACTGAACTCTAATTAAAAACACATTTTTGCTGTTCCAGATGGTGAAGTGTGCCCCCCCCCCCACACACACACACACACACTCTGTACACATACATTATTCATATTTCTCCAGTCATATTAATTGTATTAGCACATTTTATGCATGTAAACACAATTGCCTTTAAGCATACACTATGCCCAAAGACGTCTTAAAGAAGGAGCAAGTGAACGTCATGCTTAAAGGGATGGTTACTCCAAAATTGAAAATTCTGTCATGATTTATTTTGAAAAATGTGTTTATTGTCTGTACAAGTTATGGATGAAAAGTTTTTCAAAATATCTTCTTTTGTGCAAGGCAAAAGAAAACGTTATACATGAGGGTGAGTAAATGATGAGAGAAGTTTCATTTTTAGGGTGAAGTATCCCTTTACCTTAGCTCATTGTTAAACATATCCAGCACTTTATAAATCAGCTTTAAACCAAACATGTGAATCTTCAGATAACTGTGCACATCTGCGCATGCGTGAGCGTGTGTGTTCGTTTTGAGTGTGGTCTGAGACAGCAAGATTATCCCGAAGGAGCCTCTTGAGAAACACAAAGAGTGTCTGGATGCATTTGCTTATAATGAAGTCAGAATGGGTTTGGGTGGATTAATGACAATATCAACAGAAGGAACACGAGGACAGGTGCCAGCACAATCTGGATGTGGTTCAAAGTTTTTAATTACGATTAAAAAGACTCTCTGGCACACAACAAATGGCTTTTCTTTTCCCAGTCTTTCATTTTTTTTACTCCTTTATCACATTTGAAGTGGAATTCCTTGTAAAGCCAGCGGAGTTTCAAAAGGAACGCACAGGCGTCTGTACATGTCCATCTGGCAAAAATGGGATTTTTTTGGGGGGAAGAATATTTGGCAAATTAAGAAAAAAAATTAGATGGCAAGGAATAAACAGAAGGAGCTTGGAAAGAGGAGTGGAAATGGATGAAAAGAATTGCGTCCTGTGTGTATGTGCATGTGTGTTAAAGCTAAAATCCATTAAATATAAATACTTACAGCACTAATATTTTTCACACAGAATGCAGTCTCACCCGAACAAAAAAAAAATTCTCTCTCTTTCTTATTCTCTCACGTACACATCTTGCACACCAGCTGTGTGGGTTTGTATGGCGGTATGGTCAGTGGCCGCTTGAAGAATAGAGTAAGTCCACAGGGATACAGCAGACTAGCTGAAAGTCTGTTAGCACTCCATCACTGCCATTGAGAAACTCTATACTGTGTTCACATACATTCAGAGTAAGAGGGTTACAACAAAGTTAAATAATGAAAGTTTCTTTTAAACTGTTAGGGAACAATGTGAGACTCCGACAACAGCTCATTCAGCAGCAGCTCGCCTGAGGTCCTATATGCCCATTCTCACTCACATACACACACACACACACACTGCTGCAATTCCTCTGATCTGGAATAGCGGTTTAATTAGTGAGGCGGTAACCACTTTATAAAGATTAGCTTGCTCTCAGGAGTAAGGCTCGTCGCCCATGTCTGCCTAAAGTGTCTGTGAGGAGGGTCTCTAGAGATCAGGACCCATTGTGTTCAACAGACGGTGCTTTACGACAACATATGCTCTCCCAATGCTCTTCCTTCACACACTCCATAAATGCTGTACTGTGCTCCCAGCAGTTTTTGCCTGTTCTCGCCTTTGCCATTAGTGTACTTCTTTTATGGTTTTGCTTAGGCAATCTAGTTAGGACACAGGGAAAACAATGAAACCTAAAACAGCACTTGGGAAGATTGCAAGTTAGCAGACACACTTTTTAGCTGTGCAACAGAGACGTTTACAAAGGTAAACGTCTCTGTTGTACAACTAAAAAGTTTGTCTACTAACTTGCAGTCTTCCCAAGTGCTGTTTTAGGTTTCTTGCAGGGAATGCATTTCACTGTGGTTGATTGATAGGTCTGTGTTCAGATTAAAGCATAAGTAATCAAATTAAAGATGTGTTTGTGACAGAAGCAAGTGTTCATCTTAATCAAGAGGAAGAGATCTGCCCACATTGTCATGGCACCAAGGGACCAGACGAGTTAAATTCATATGGCAACTAGAGCATAAAAGACAGGCAGTGCTTATAAGAGCTCTGTCACAGTGAGCTGCCTAGTTTGATCTAATGAAGAACATGATTAACTTTATAAGGTTTAAAAAGAGATAGAAAGGGAGGGATAGTAGATGGATAGCAGAGGAGGGAGAGAGAATTTAAGACATGTTGGGAACAAAAAAGAAACATATTTCAATTTCAGATATTACAGTGACCGTTATAGCTTCCTTTTATTATCTCTCGTTTTTCCGCTTACCCTCGGGGCCAGCTTTTAAACGTCTGCCGGTCTTTCCTCTGTGACAATGTCTTTATGGAAGTTGAACTATATCCTCTAAGAGCGGCTGCTGGATGTTCGCGGCGGCAGTCGGATAACCCTCGGTAATTGTATTCATCTGACTGAAATATCGGCTGTCTCGCGAAAGCTCCGGTTGCTGCGGCAACACTGAGTTCTGCGCGCACTGACCTCCGGACCACAGAAATACTAAAAACACACGCGCCCTCCAGCTGATGCTCTCCTCACCCCATTTTCAATTCCAGGTGCAATTCTAGCTAAACATTTAAAAATACATGTTGACAAATATACTTTATGGGTCGCTTTGTCTCTGTTAGTGAGGCAAATATGAGACGTTTAAGTTGTTTCTCTTAACTGAAATACATGCGCCTACAATTAAAGACCTCGAAATGTAGACATATTCTTCAAGTGTATTCTGTGATCAGCCAGTAGTCTGATCGTTTTAAAATCACAGGTTGTACCTCAAAAATGTCTGAGAGACCTTTATTAATTGATTGGTTTATGTAAAACACGCACACTCTAACGCTGTACGTTGGTGCCAGTTTATAAGCACTAAAGCGCACAATATGTAAGGACACATCAGAGCAGATAAACCTTAGTTTTGTCAAATAAAATATGTAATTATTTGAATATGGTAAAACCGAATTACTATTCCAGTTAAAGTGCCCGAAATCAGTTTGATTAAATAAGTATATGAAAGATGTTTTCTAATGTCTACCTGATGGGCTACAGGACAGATGTAAACAGAAGTTTTTTAAAAGTCAAAACTGGCCTTTTGGGCTGTCCTTGTACACTTCCGAAACGATGTAACATTTCAGTAGGCCTATTTGAAAATGTGAATTCTTATTCACTAGATCCTGAAGAGACTCTAATGTCTACTGTGTAATTCTATTCCATCTGTCACGAGATCCCCCGTTGCGCGTGCGGCAGAACTCTGTGGTTGACGCTGCACGTGCGCTTTTCTCCCTCGTAAGAGTTAGTCTTGCGTGCCAAACGACTCCAACAGAATAAATATATAACGGTCTTCTAATAAATACTGTATCAGGAATTACAACCGTCTCGACAAAACCTTAATTTTAGATCCTTAAACCACCCGTTCTACTTCTGTCTATTTCTGTCTGCACTTTCTGACATGTCACTGTGACACTGTATCTCGTGCACAACTCCACATTTTTTTACTACAATAGCGCAAACAAACAAAAGCTCTGAACAGAGGGAAAGGCATGCACACACACACGCACGCACGCACGCAGAGCAAAAGACAGATAGAAAAAGAAGAGTAAAAAAAATCCTGCGACATGCTGAGATAATAAGATGTGTGTGTGGCTGTAGCTTGGCACTGTGATTATAAGTTCATGAAGTTGCACGATTTGGCACGCGCTGCCGAATTTTGTCAAATTTTGGCATTTTCGTTCGCGCCCCCTAATAATGAGCATTATGTAAATAAGCTTCGTGGGGAAAATAGCCAAATTCGCGGTGAAACGTTTACTACAAACCAATAAATGGGCATGGCTTAGTGTAAACTGACTCGAGTAGTAGCCGATATATTTTTCCCTTTAATATCTGTAATGATAATAGCCTTAATAAAATTGATAACACTAAATGTAACATTTGCAATATTTATGCATCAATAAACATAACATGTACTATCTTAAGATGCAGAAAGATATAGGCTATAATTGTGCGCTTTAAAACACACTGGACGCTTCATTAAAAAGTTTGGAGCGGCAAACCTATAAGTGTCCCATGCTAAGACAATTCCTCAAGAGAGAGAGAGAGAATTTCTGTCCTTGTTAACGGGGACACGCGCACAATGTCAACGCGCATTAAGCGCATTCAGCTCGTGTCTTCTCGCCGGGTATGTGGCGCCGCAGCTGTGCGAACTTCACCCGCGTGCTCTGGGGGGACGAGAAACTCACAGCAGATGTTACTGCGTCTCCCACCAGTTTCACACGAAACAAAAAAGGAGAGGAGAGAGAGATACGACATTCTTTTTTGTCCTCTGTGGGGTCATTATTAACAGCTTAATTAATTTTAGATCCGCTTTGTGAGTACCAGCTCAAACCGCGCTTTATAGATATGCAACACGATTTTAGAAACAATAGGCTACTTGAAAAAGATCAGAATAAAATATAAAACTGAAAAAAAAAAAAAAAAAAAAGCAACATTGAAAGAAAATATTAACTTATGTTACTATATATATATATATATATATATATATAAAATATTAGTTATGTTAATATCGCTATATATAGGCTAACATTGAAATAAAATATTACCTTATGTTAAGTATATATATATATATATATAATGATTGTGTGATAGCTAAACCTTTCAACAGCAAAAAAAAAAAAAAAAAAAAAAAACCTGTTCACAAATACAAAAAATCACTAATGCAAAGAATTTGGCACTCACCTGTCCGTTCTTGCACAGGTCAGCCCACATGCTGGTTCCGTCACCTCCCCTCATCAGGACGTGGTAGATGAAGAAATACGTGCCCGGCACGCTGCAGATGAACTTTCCCGAAGTGCCATCATAGTTGTTGCCGAGATTGGTGACCACGTCATCGAACTTGAGGATCTCATAGCCCTCGTGCGGGTTCTTCAGTCCTGCATAGAAAGCCACCCGTGGGTGCGTGTTGTATGTAACCGTGCTGATAGCTCCATCATTGCCCAGACTCAGAACCCCGTTTTGGCCCCTGTCCTCCCGGTTCCCCGGGGGCCCCATCGGACCCGGGGGCCCTGGCTCCCCTGGTGGCCCTGGAGGTCCGGGTTTGCCTGGCCGGCCCGGCTTCCCCTGTGGCCCCTGGAGGAGCGTGGAGGGTGGAGGCATGTTGCTGTGGTCGGCCAGAGCCTCGGCCTCGGCCTGCACAGAAGAGCCGGTGCTGGTGATGCCCGTGGTGGTGCCCTTGTTCTGGTACGGGTCGCACACCATTCGACAGGTGCCCAGCATCTCGTAGTGGCTGTTGTCATTGCTCACGGAGCTGACCAGCACAGGGATGAGCACCACCAGCACCAGCACCAGCATGACCCCTACAGCAGCTGCTACCAGGGTCTTCCTGCCCAGGCTGAGGCGCGGGAGTGGCTGGGCAGCCAGCGTGGGTCTGCCGGGAGCCGAAATGGTGACTGCTGGAGAAGAGGAGACCGCAGAGAGAGAGAAAGAGACAGAGGGGTGCAGGGGGGTCCCAGGGGAAAGGCACCAAGCCCTAGGATCCCAAATGTGTAGAGGCGCGTGTGAGGGTGAAAGAGACCCACATGCACACGCTCTCTCACGCTTTCCTTGCTCCGTGCACGCCTGGTTTGCTAAGCTGGCTCACTGGATCCGTTGGGCAGGCTAGAAAGAGCTTTCATACAGATCCCACATCCGCTCAATCTCACTCACATGCATACACACACTCACACACGCACGCGCATGCATGCGAACAAGCTCACACACTCTCCCAAAAAGTCGATCCCATTGTCTGGTGGACAGAGTTGCACTAGGTAATGAAGAGAATGAGGGATGGCAGAGGCTGCAAAGAGGTAGAGAGAATGAAGTGAGCGAGTGTGTGCATGGGAGTGAAGGACAGCGTGTACGCGAGAGAGAGTGTGAGAGAGAGAGAGTGAGAGAGAGAGAGAGAGAGAGAGAGAAAGAGAGAGAAGCAGAGAAGCAGATATAGAGGAGAGACAGAGTATGTTTGCAGAGGCGTTTTCTCAGACCGAGGGTTTTATACTCAGTAACCCCCCCACCAAACACACACACACACACCCAGCCTCTCTTCTCCCTCTCTGTGTCACAGCGATACAGCCAGGGGAAAGGAAGAAAAGTAAATGAAAGGAAAAGAGGGGACAGCACAGGGAAATATAAAAGGATATAAAGAATACACTAGGAAAGATAAAATCTCATCATAAAAAGCTCACAGTAAACATTTAGATTTAAAGTGTTTGACACAGGTTATATATATTTATATTTGAAGATAAAAACACTAGAAACAGTCATTTTCAGAACTGAAAACATCCTCCTCAACCCAAAAAGACCACTTAGCTGCAAAAATGGCTCCATCTGTACTTCTACAGCTTTCTGATCTCAGACAAATACATTTTAATAAACACACCATTTACACATTTACACCACCCAGTCATGGTGAGGTTCTGTGTGGTACTCAGGTAAAAACAAGAGTAAGGGCCCATTCATACCAAGAACGATAATTATAAAGATAACTATTTTAACTATATTAGTGTTCAAATCTTTGCCATTCTTTTATCATTAGAATTTTTTTTACAACTCTATCTTTAACACTATTGTTATAGTTATCGTCCTTGGTGTGAACGTGCCTTGAAAGTTATTGGGGGGGGGGGGGGGGGTGCAGATTAGGTCAGGCTCTGCAAATCCTTACAATGATCCCAATGTTAACAAAATAGCGGTTTGTGCAGAACATTTCAGCATGGAATCACATTTCAATAGTAATCAATAATAATAATTTAAATGTCCCCTTTAATAAAAAAAATAAAAAAAAAATAAAAAATAGAATACAAATGACTACTGCTTGTACTACCACTACTAATAATAAATATTATGACCCCTTTAATAGAAATACAACCAAGCAATACAATACACACATGCACACACATAAAGATGATGTTATTGAATTGAGGTGCTACAATAATTATTTTAGATAGTATTAATATACAGTATTATTATTAAGATTATTTAAGAAGAAAATTCACTTGCTATTTCTCTTTGTATGTGTTTGACTTTGAGTGTATGTCATATAGAGTCTTATTATATTTCAATTACTTTTTTTCCCCTGGCTGCCAATAAAGTTCCCACCTCCTCCTCCTGTTCAGAAATGGTTTGTTATTGGCCTGTTGTGTTTTTGAGCATGGTGTCTATTGATCCGGTCCTTTGATTGAATTAAGGGTCCTGTGTGGAAAAAAAATCCATCTGTATGGCTCATACTAGACAGCTGACATTTCTACCCAAAGTGAAGAAGAACTGCAGGATTCTGGATCATGTCGGATGATCTTAAATTACAGCAGGAGTGTAATGTGAGTAAAGATGAGGTTTTGTTAAGATTTCAAAGAGTGTGGAAGTGACACATACAAAAGAAAAATCTGTGTACCACTGACTACTTCACTATTTAATCAGAAAAAGGGGCTCTTTCAGATTATGAGAGTAAACAGCGAGAGAAGGTGAGAAATAAAGGAGCAATGAAAGATAGAGTTGTCAATAGATAGAGAGAGCAACTGAAAGGGAGACAGTGATGATTCTGTGTGCTCACTGGTAATATATGACCTGATGATGTTTTCATTGCCATTGATGGGTTCTGTAAAGGAAGTGTGATTGAAAAGAGAAAGGTGTGGTGACATTTATTGGTAAGGGACTGCAACCGTTTACACTGGTCAGTTTTACCCAGTGATCTAATAATCTTTGTCAAGAATTCATTGGACACACAGGTCAGTCACACTTAATATTAGGTGTCTTTAACTACTATGTACTTACATTGTGTTCATGTTATAATGCAATTTTTTTTTTTGCTGCTATTGAGTTGGGATATTGAGGTGGTATGGGTAGGTTTAAGGGTGGGTTTAGATGTAAGGGAAGGTGTCAAGAGTGTAATTCTAGATATAATTACAGAAATTAATTACAGCTGTAATTGCATGCAGGTAATTTTTTAAAATAAAAGTACAATGTAAAAACGTGTGTGTTCACAATAAGTGCATTGTATCAAATGATTAACTTAAATGTTAGTACATAGTAATTAAAGACACCTAATATAAAGTGAGACCCACATGTCCATACATTCACATTACTCCAGTAACTGAATGTTTGAAAACGTCTCGGGTTACTTGACTGTACTTACTTGTTACTTGTCTAAAGAGACGTCTGGACATGCACCCCCAGTGTGGCAATTTAGCGCAGAAGCTCGTTCACGTTTTTTCAGGGGACAGGGTTACACTCAAGTAACCCGACAGTAGCATGAACATCCAAACTATAAAATCTGATGAATGTGTGCAGAGAGGACCAGTCTGCCGCATCTCATACTTGTTGCAAGGGGGCACCCCTTGCCAAAGCCTTGGAGGAAGCAACCCCCCTGGTAGAATGAGCCCTACTGTAACTCCTAGAAGTGAAGCTTGACCGTGCACCTCGTAGGCTAGGGAAATGACATCCTCACCCAGTGTGACATTGTTTGCTTGGTGGTGGCTGCTCCTCGGTTACGACCCCCATACCAAATGAAGAGTTGCTCTGACTTACGCCACTGGCTAGTACGGTGGACTGAAGAGCACGGACTGGACACAGTCGGTGAAGTTTCTCTTGCTCCAGCGTAGTGTGTGATTCAGAGAGGAGCAAAAGGGACATTACGCTGTCCCTTGAGAGGCGAAGAGGTCCACCTCTGCTTCGTAAAATCTTTTCCAAATCTGCTCCCACATTTAAATGCCCAGGGGTGTAAATCACCCTAAGGGACAGGAACTTCTCCTGAACCTAAAGCAGAACCTGCTGCACTAGCCTGTTCATACGGATGCAGTCTGGCTTGGCGATTTATGTAGGCGACTACCGTAGTGTTGTCCACCTGCACTAGGACATGGTAGCCCCTTAACTGCTGGAGGAAGTACTTCAGGGTCAGAAATACAGCCATCAATTTGAGGCAATTGATCGTCAATCGAGATGATGAGCTCTCCAGATCTCTTGGGCTGGACTGCTATCTACAACGCACCCCAGCCCATATGGAAGCATCTGTCGCTAGCATCTTGCGACGAACACACACACCTAGAGTGGGACGTCTCAACCCCAGAGATACAAGATGAGTGAGGACGACATCTTGGTGTCGAAGTGCAAGCTCTTGAGACTGGGACAGGATCAGCCAGTCATCTTTGTAATTCAAAATGCGGATGCCCTGGAGTCGCAGCAGAGCCAGAGCTGCATACGTGCATTCCATGTATGTGCTGGGTGACAAGGCTTGGCCGAATGAAAGAACCCGATTTTGGTAAGCTTCACCCCCGAAAGCAAACCTCAGGAACTTTCTGTGTTGTGGCAGAATTTCTGTAGTAACCTGACTCTCTCTCTGGGAGGGGAACAAGTTCTGTGGCCCCTTTGCTCAGAAGAGATTGCAGCTCTTGCAACAGCAAGTGCACCAGGTCCGGTTTCATGACGTTGAAACGCGGAGGGCGGTGCGCAAACTGTATTCTGTAACCTTTTTCAACTGTCTTTAGGACCCAAGGAGAGATACCTGGCAGTAGTTTCCATACTGCCAACTTCTCTGAAAATGGGTACTAATTACGATATTTCTTGTTGGGGTATGTTAAATGTCCTGGAAGATAGCAGGAAGCAACAGAACATTCAATATTTCCAACATAGAAACCGCTGCCCCACGAATCACTAGAGGTGGCGGGGATGTTACAGTAGTTTCGTGAGGGTGTCGGGAAGGAGCTGCTAGATACAGTGGGGAGAACAAGTATTTGATACACTGCCGATTTTGCAGGTTTGCCCACTTACAAAGCATGTAGAAGTCTGTAATTTTTATCATAGGTACTCTTCAACTGTGAGTGACGGAATCTAAAACAAAAATCCAGAAAATCACATTGTATGATTTTTAAGTAATTAATTTGCATTTTATTGCATGACATAAGTATTTGATACATCAGAAAAGCAGAACTTAAAATTTGGTACAGAAACCTTTGTTTGCAATTACAGAGATCATACGTTTCCTGTAGTTCTTGACCAGGTTTGCACACACTGCAGCAGGGATTTTGGCCCACTCCTCCATACAGACCTTCTCCAGATCCTTCAGGTTTCGGGCTATCGCTGGGCAATACGGACTTTCAGCTCCCTCCAAAGATTTTCTATTGGGTTCAGGTCTGGAGACTGGCTAGGCCACTCCAGGACCTTGAGATGCTTCTTACGGAGCCACTCCTTAGTTGCCCTGGCTGTGTGTTTCGGGTCGTTGTCATGCTGGAAGACCCAGCCACGACCCATCTTCAATGCTCTTACTGAGGGAAGGAGGTTGTTGGCCAAGATCTCGCGATACATGGCCCCATCCATCCTCCCCTCAATACGGTGCAGTCGTCCTGTCCCCTTTGCAGAAAAGCATCCCCAAAGAATGATGTTTCCACCTCCATGCTTCACGGTTGGGATGGTGTTCTTGGGGTTGTACTCATCCTTCTTCTTCCTCCAAACACGGCGAGTGGAGTTTAGACCAAAAAGCTCTATTTTTGTCTCATCAGACCACATGACCTTCTCCCATTCCTCCTCTGGATCATCCAGATAGTCATTGGCAAACTTCAGACGGGCCTGGACATGCGCTGGCTTGAGTAGGGGGACCTTGCGTGCGCTGCAGGATTTTAATCCATGACAGCGTAGTGTGTTACTAATGGTTCCCTTTCAGTCGGTCACGTTCGACGTACGTCGGACGTCACCGACGAATTGGGATCACTTCTGGGAGCCCCTATTAGCTTCGAGTGTATAGAGAACGGGCCAATGGCCATTGGCGTGCGAGATTTGCATCTCGCGCTCCGCCCCGCATCGCGGGTATAAAGCGGAAGCGGATGCAGCGCACATTTGTCATTCACTTCGGAGCCAAACAAGCTCATGAAAGACTTCAAAAAAGCTGTTCAGCAAGAGAGAGAGAGAGAGCGAGAGAAGAGGCTTTTGTGCTGGGGAGAAGGCACGTGCAGTGACAACCGCGAGCTCACCGAAATCGGTGAAACAAACTGCTGTTTTTACAGCATCCCGGTTGGTTCGGTGGGGGCGTTCCACGGTGAGTGCAAACACAGGCTGCACTATCCCCTGTGTTTGCCGCGGTTGTTCCTGGGTGCTTCAGCACGTTAAGAGCTTCTTCTAAAAGAGCAACACGGGTGTGAAATTGCGTCTTTTTCAAGATGTCATTCCACCCGTGCGTTTCTGGATGCGGTCGTTCCCTGTCACCAGCTGACGGTCACAATCGCTGCCTGACATGTCTGGGTATTCAACATGCCGAGGCAGCGTTTGTGGATAGTTCGTGTTCCCATTGCGGGAACATGACTATCTCGGCGCTAAGGTCGAGACTCGCCTACCTTCGGGAGGGTGGAGTCCCCTTACCTATGCCCCGATCTAGTGCTATCCCTGCCCAGCAGGATAGACCTACTTCGGCGAATAGCCAGGGTGACCTGAGGATCACGTTTAGGGCACACCCGCCGAGCCAGCCTCCGTGGGCCCCTAAACCCTCTGTAGTGCCGCAGCCGGTTGAGCTTTCGGAGGAAGTCGCTGGCCCCTCTCGAGGTGGTCCAACGGTAACCTTTGGAGCTCCAGCAGAGGATAGGATGTCGATCGCTGCATCGGAGGGGGAGTTTCAGTCCTCGGGGGATGAAGACCCGGCTGCGTTGCCTCCCTCTGGGAGAGTGGCGTTGTCCGAGACGGACCCCGAGCTGACGGCTATGCTTTCCCGGGCCGCCGAAAAGGTCGGGCTCGTGTGGAACCCTCCACCGTGTCCCGAGCCTTCTAGGCTGGATGATTGGTTTCTCGGGGCGGCTCGCGCTGGTTCTCAGCGTCCCGCCCCGGTGCCCTTCTTCCCGGAAGTGCATGAGGAGCTCACGAGGTCGTGGACGGCACCTTTTTCTGCCAGAAACCGGCCGAGTGGCTCCTCCCTCCTCACTACTCTCGACGGCGGGCCAGCCAAGGGGTACGTGGGGATCCCGCCGGTGGAACGGGCGGTCGCGATGCAACTGTGTCCGGCGTCCGCTTCCACCTGGCGCGGAGACCCACGCCACCCATCCAAGGCCTGTAAGTTCTCCTCCAGTCTAACTGGGAAGGCTTACAAGGCTTGTGGACAGGCTGCGTCCGCCTTGCATGCCATGGCGTTGCTCCAGGTGCACCAGGCCCAGGCACTCATGGACATGCACGAGGGTAGACCTGACCCAGAGCTCCTCCGGGAGCTCCGGACGGCGACGGACCTCGCCCTCCGGGCGACGAAAGTCACCGCCCGTTCTATTGGTCAGGCGATGTCCACTCTTGTGGTCCAGGAGCGACATCTCTGGCTCAACCTGGCCGATATGAGGGAGACTGATAAGTATCGGTTCCTGGACTCCCCCATTTCCCAGGTTGGGCTGTTCGGCGACGCGGTCGAGAGCTTTGCCCAGCAGTTCTCGACTGTCCAGAAGCAGACGGAGGCCATCAAACACATCCTGCCCCGGCGGTCAGCTGCTGCCCAGCCGCCGGCCGCAGCTCCTCCGCCTGCTCGTCGCCGAGGGCGGCCGCCCGCCGCCGCCCCCGCTCCCGCCCCAGCCCAGCAGCAGCCTCCACCAGGGCAACGGCGTGGAGCCGGCCGCGGGAAGGCCGTCCAGCCCGCTCAGGCCGCTGCCAAGCCAGGTGGCAAGCGTCGTCATAAGAGACCCTGAGACGGGCCACCCAGAGATGGAGGAGACAGCTCTTCAGGAGGTGGTGACAGCTCCTTCTCCCGCTGGAGGGCCGGGAGAGAATTTTATGTTCTTGTTTGGTTTCTGTTCCGCCCAAACCCAAAACTTCAAAAAAAGAGCTGTTTCTAAAATCTCTGGGTGCCAAGAGAGCACGCTTGGCGGTGTACGACGCTCCCATGCCTTGTCACCCTCCGGTGCCTCTCTTATCGCCAGCAGGGGGTGCTGGCTGTGTCCAGGACGCACACAAGAGGCCTCCGCACACTCGTGCACCCCCTCAGCGGAAGCAGGTAAGTGTTGCATTGCGCACTCAGACCCCACTTCGGGCCGCGATGCCGTCCGAGTCGGGTCCCTGCACTCCGCTGCGCTGCCCCGCTGCGGGTACGTCTGTGGTGCCGTTGGTCCCGCTGGTTCGGTCGCTGGGAGCCTGGTTAGCGCTCCCCAGCCCGTCCCGCTGGCTCATCCGTACTATCAGACTCGGCTATGCGATTCAGTTCGCTCGGCGGCCCCCCAAGTTCAGGGGCGTTCACTTCACCTCCGTGTCGAAGGAGGACGCCCCCGTGCTACGGGCGGAGATCGCAGTCCTACTGGCGAAGGACGCGATAGAGCCGGTCCCTCCAGCCGATATGAAGACAGGCTTCTACAGCCCGTACTTCATTGTACCCAAGAAAGGCGGCGGGTTACGGCCAATCTTGGACCTGCGGTTCTTGAATCGGTCCCTTCACAGGCTGCCGTTCAGAATGCTAACGCAGAAACGCATCTTCAGGTGCATCCGTCCCCAAGATTGGTTTGCAGCGATCGACCTGAAGGACGCGTACTTTCATGTCTCGATTCTCCCCCGACACAGACCGTTCCTACGCTTTGCGTTCGAGGGACGGGCATATCAGTACAGAGTCCTACCCTTCGGGCTGTCCCTGTCGCCCCGCGTCTTCACGAAGGTCGCGGAGGCGGCCATTGCTCCCATGAGAGAGCGTGGTGTTCGCATTCTCAACTACCTCGACGACTGGCTGATTCTGGCTCAGTCGAAGGCACAGTTGTGCGAACACAGGGACATGGTGCTCAGTCACCTCAGCCTGTTGGGACTTCAGGTCAACTGGGAAAAGAGCAAACTCTGCCCCGTGCAGAGGATCTCTTTTCTCGGTATGGAGTTGGACTCGGTCAATCTGACAGCGCGACTCACAGAGCAGCGCGTCCAGTCGGTGTTGAACTGCTTGAATTCGTTCAAATGCAGGACAGCGGTACCACTGAAACATTTTCAGAGGCTCCTGGGGCATATGGCATCCGCAGCCGCAGTGACGCCGCTCGGATTGCTTCATATGAGGCCGCTTCAACACTGGCTACACGACAGAGTCCCGAGATGGGCGTGGCAGAGCGGCTCATTCCGTGTCTCAGTAACACCGAAGTGTCGCCAAACCTTCAGTTCGTGGTTGGACCCTTCGTTCCTACGGGCAGGAGTTCCCCTAGAACAAGTGTCCAGGCATGCTGTGGTCTCCACGGATGCCTCATCCACCGGCTGGGGGGCCACGTACAACGGGCTTGCAGTTTCGGGTCTGTGGACGGGGCCTCAACTGCAATGGCATATCAATTGCCTCGAGTTGTTAGCAGTTCGTCTTGCGCTGGGCCGCCTCAAAGGGCCGCTACGAGGCAAGCACGTTCTGGTCCGTACGGACAACACTGCGGCCGTTGCGTACATCAACAAACAGGGTGGTCTACGCTCCCGCCGCATGTCACAACTCGCCCGCCATCTCCTCCTCTGGAGTCAGAAGCATCTGAGGTCGCTTCGTGCCATTCATATCCCGGGCCTGCTCAATCGTGCAGCCGACGAGCTCTCACGACAGCAAGTGCTCCCAGGAGAGTGGAGACTCCATCCCCAGGTGGTCCAGCTGATCTGGAGTCGCTTCGGGACCGCACAGGTAGACCTGTTTGCCGCCCCGGACACGTCTCACTGCCAGTTGTTCTATTCCCTGACCGGGGGGACCCTCGGCTCGGATGCGCTGGCACACAGCTGGCCCCGGGGCCTACGCAAATATGCGTTTCCCCCAGTGAGCCTTCTTGCGCAGACACTGTGCAAGGTCAGGGAGGACGAGGAGCAGGTCTTGCTAGTTGCGCCATACTGGCCCAACCGGACCTGGTTCCCGGAACTAGTGCTCCTCGCGACAGCACCTCCTTGGCCCATTCCTCTGAGGAAGGACCTCCTGACTCAGAGACGGGGCACCCTGTGGCACCCGCGTCCGGACCTCTGGAAACTCCATGTCTGGTCCCTGGACGGGACGCGGAGGTTCTAGGTGGCCTACCACAGGCTGTGGTAGACACCATCACTTCCGCCAGAGCCCCCTCTACGAGGCACCTCTACGAGGCACCTCTACGCGTTGAAGTGGAACCTGTTCGTCGAGTGGTGTTCTTCTCGTCGAGAAGACCCCCGAAGATGTTCGATCGGCTCTGTGCTTTCCTTCCTGCAAGAAGGGTTGGAGCGAAGGCTGTCTCCCTCCACCCTCAAAGTGTATGTTGCCGCTATCGCCGCAAATCACAGCATGGTCGAAGGTAAGTCCCTAGGAAAGCACGATCTGGTCGTCAGGTTCCTGAGGGGGGCGAGGAGATTAAATCCGCCTCGCCCTCACTCTATACCCTCTTGGGACTTGCCCCTGGTGCTAACCGCATTACAGAGGGCTCCCTTTGAGCCTTTGCAGTCAGTAGAGTTAAAAATCCTGTCCTGGAAGACAGTACTCCTGACTGCATTGGCTTCCATCAAGAGGGTAGGGGACCTGCAGGCATTTTCGGTCGACGAATCGTGCCTGGAATTCGGGGCGGGTAACTCTCATGTAATCCTGAGACCCCGGCCCGGATATGTGCCCAAGGTTCCCACCACTCCCTTTCGGGACCTGCAAGCGCTGCCTTCGGAGGAGGCAGACCCAGCCCTGGCTTTTCTCTGTCCCGTTCGCGCTCTGCGGACTTACGTGGACAGAACGCAAAGCTTCAGGACCTCAGAACAGGACCTCAGAACAGCGCACGGCGCCTCGCTGACAGATATATGTAGAGCTGCGGGCTGGGCGACACCTAACACGTTCGCTAGATTCTATAGCCTCCGTGTAGAGCCGGTTTCTTCCCGTGTGCTCGCTTCAAATAGCCAGTAACACCGAAGGGCCCGTTCTAGTGTCGGCTTGCTGCGCCATTCCCCTCCTCATGGACCGGATACGTGCGCTGATATGCTCCAGTCGAGTTCCCCAGCACGGCGAACCCTGTTGAGTCCTCCGCAACCCGTGGCAGTCAGACGTGGCGGAGCGTCCGACGCCAGGTCTAACACTCGTATGCATTGGTGGAACTTGTGTTAGGCTGGGTATCCATATGTTGTGACCCCTACGGCGGTCCCATATGTGTATTCTTCCACGGTACGGCTCCCTACGGCGAGCCCGTGTCTTTCCCTTGGCAGAGCTCGCTCTGCCGTCTCTGTGCGGTGTAGTCTCCCGCCTGCATTGGCCGGGGCCACCCCTGGGACTTCCGTATGTTGTACTGCCCACGGCCAGTCCATACATGTATATTCCACATGATACCTCCCTACGGGTAGGATGTGGCTTCCGCAGCGGCCCCCCGGGGCACGCTTTCCCAGCGTTATCCAATACTCTGCTGAGTGGGTCTTGCGGAACAGCAGCAGTGACTCTCCCTGTGTAAGTTCCCCGCCCCGAACAGACGGGGGTCTGAGGGGCTTTCGCTGGACGCTGGAAGTGGTAGTAACTGTGGCGTTTTCCATAGGGATCCCAATTCGTCGGTGACGTCCGACGTACGTCGAACGTGACCGACTGAAAGGGAACGTCTCGGTTACGTATGTAACCCTCGTTCCCTGAAGGAGGGAACGGAGACGTACGTCCCGTCGCCACAGTTGCTGTACCATCACTGCAGCGGCCGAGTCACTAGTTCGGCTCCTCAGTGAAAAACAAATGTGCGCTGCATCCGCTTCCGCTTTATACCCGCGATGCGGGGCGGAGCGCGAGATGCAAATCTCGCACGCCAATGGCCATTGGCCCGTTCTCTATACACTCGAAGCTAATAGGGGCTCCCAGAAGTGATCCCAATTCGTCGGTGACGTCCGACGTACGTCTCCGTTCCCTCCTTCAGGGAACGAGGGTTACATACGTAACCGAGACGTTTTCTTTGAGACTGTGGTCCCAGCTCTCTTCAGGTTATTGACCAGGTCCTGCCGTGTAGTTCTGGGCTGATCCCTCACCTTCCCCATGATCACTGATGCCACACGAGATGAGATCTTGCATGATGCCCCAGACCGAGGGAGATTGACCGTCATCTTGAACTTCTTCCATTTTCTAATAATTGTGCCAACAGTTGTTGCCTTCTCACCAAGCTGCTTGCCTATTGTCCTGTAGCCCATCCTAGCCTTGTGCAGGTCTACAATTTTATCCCTAATGTCCTTACACAGCTCTCTGGTCTTGGCCATTGTGGAGAGGTTGGAGTCTGTTTGACTGAGTGTGTGGACAGGTGTCTTTTATACAGGTAACGAGTTCAAACAGGTGCAGTTAATACAGGTAATGAGTGAAGAACAGGAGGGCTTCTTAAAGAAAAACTAACAGGTCTGTGAGAGCCGGAATTCTTACTGGTTGGTAGGTGATCAAATACTTATGTCATGCAATAAAATGCAATTTAATTATTTAATTATAATCATACAATGTGATTTTCTGGATTTTTGTTTTAGATTCCGTCTCTCACAGTTGAAGTGTACCTATAATAAAAATAACAGACCTCTACAAGCTTTGTAAGTAGGAAAACCTGCAAAATCGGCAGTGTATCAAGTACTTGTTCTCCCCACTGTATATTTTTACGTGCCCCGTCCCGGGGGCTTCCTATCTTTTTTTTTAATCTTTCAGCAGGTCAGCCTGGTACGCCTGTAACACTGCCATAGTGTGCAGAGCAGCACAAGCCTGACCCACTGACTGAAACGCCTTCCCCTCCAGCGTGGATGTTATTCTGCATGGCTTGGTGGGGAGCGTTGACTTTTTAAGTGACGATGAGCTCCCAGGGGAGAGATAGCCCGTCGACTGGGACATCATCGTATAAGCACATGCCCTTGCACCCATGATATTCGAATAATTCAAGGGCACAAAGACACGAAAAGAATAAGGTTTCCCCCATGAACGAGTTAACGTCATGGAGGTCCTTGAAGAAGGGGTAGTCACCACCTCGAGTAACTTCTCATGTGCTTTATCATCGTGGTAGAAGTGCTCTGAGGCAACATTCTCAAAGTCCTTTTTTTTCAGATGGCTATGTCAGTATTTGATTCCTCAGAATTAAATGTAGCCAAAGAACAGCCAGACAAGATATTAATGCAAGCATATAACTTTTCAAATCAGTATTTATCATTTAATTCCTCAGCATTCAATGCATTCAATTTCTGTCCCTTCAAGTCCATTACTCTAAAACTTAAAAGATCCAAAAGAGTAACAATTACAGAAAAATAAAATAAAGCATATTTTGTTACCTTTTGGAGCTTGGAAGGGTTCAGTTTGAGCAGATATTTTATACCATCATCACTGTCCTGGTCAGAGCTTATTTTCCCAGTACATTTGGCATCTGGCTCATATTCGTGATCTCAAACATATTCTCAAAACAATTATCTTTAAAATCAATATTTTTAATGCTGACAGCTTCTTCAATAGCTCCACCATCAAGTGACAGTGACACTAATATTTGATTGCATTCAGCACTTGCTCTGCAGTAAATCGCTGAGCCATTCCATGTTTTGCTGATGATTCTTCCTATTGTTTTGCTTTCTGCCTGTGGTAACTATGAGTGAAACGTCACTTCATCATTGTGTATCAGACATTGCCACCTTGTGGAATAAAGGTGAATTGCACTTATTCAGTCATCAAAGATTCAATTATTGTTGTGCAGAAAAAAATATACGTACTGTTACACACCTCGGGTCGTTAGCGACCCTATACAATTTTTACCAAAAATGAATGGGAAAACAGGCATTCTTTTATAATTTTTTTTTTCTTGTTATATTGTTTATGAATAGATTGAGGAATTACTAAGAAAGTTGATGTCTAACTTTAAAAAATTGACTGAGGAAGAGGGTAGTGAATGACGTCCTGGGTCACTAAAGACCCGAGGTATGCGTTTAAGGGTTAAAATAAAAAACTTTTGTTTGTTTTTATGATGAAATTTTCAGCATCATTACTCAAGTTTTCAGTCTCACATGATTCTTCAGAAATCATTCTAATATGAGGATTTGGAGCTCAAAAAAGCATTTCTTTTGATTATCCATGCTGAAAACTGCTACTTAATGTTTCTTTAGGAAACCAAGATTCTTTGATGAACAAAAAGTTCAAAAGAACAGCATTTATCTGAAATCTTTTGCAAAATTACAAATGTCCTAACTGTAACTTTTGATCAATTTAATAAAAGTATTTTCTTTCCCAAAAAATCTTAATAACCCCTTAATAACTTTTAAACAGTAATGTATATAATATTTATACACAAATAAACAAACAAACATAAGTGATACTAATCATAAGTGAACTGCAGTCCTCTTAATAATTTGATTGATTTGATCAAGTCTTTTAGAGCAAGACACTTGTAAGAAGTGATGAGTTTGAAAGCAGTCAGAAGAAATGAAGCGATGCATAGGACACAAGTGATGCATGTTTATTTAGCCTTTGATCTGTGTGCTGTTAGGAGCCCAGCGCTGCGAGAGACAGAGAGCAAGAGGACTCATATCTCCACCTACTGAAGATTACGCATTAACCATCTGCACTAAAAAGGGTCTCAAAAGGATTCTCTCGTATCCATGTTTGTCATGGCAACCCAAAGTGTGCAAGACAAAAAGATTGGAGACTCTTTAAAGAGCTAATGGTTGAAAAGAAATATAACAAATAAATAAATAAGAAAAAATGAGCTTGAGAGGAACAGATGAATAGATCACTTTTAGGGGGGGGGGGGGGCAGAATAGTTAACATTATATACAAAGACAGTCCTAATGTCTTTGACTGCTTCCCTGTATCCTTCCTGACTGCTGCCTTATCAAAGAGCTCCTTTCAGAGCAGGGCTGAGGTACAGAGAATGGCCAGAGAGGGAGGCTCAGACACAGTTTGGCTTTTGTCAGAGTTGATTTGAAGTCACAACTCACATTGATTGCTTGTGCTTAATAGACAAACGTTTACATTATGAAATAGGCTGATAAACAGAACAGAAGGTGTGATGCACAGGACAGAGCACAAATTAAACATATCAGTTAAGGTCAGTAAGACGTGAATAGGGTCTGTGAATAGCGCAATGGAGAATTCAAGTTTTAAAAAAAACCTCGCTGCACCCCACGTAGCTCATTTGATTACATTTCTAAAGGGAAATGAAATGCTTTCATTTTATGAAAAAAAAACAAAAAAAAAACATATTGCATTCAACCACAAGTATACTAGAAAGTGGTAGGGATTATTCAGTAATACTGTAACGTTCAGAGTTGGACAGTACCGAAGTACATTTACTTGAGTACTGTACTTAAGTACACTTTTTGAGTATCTGTACTTCACGAGTATTATTTTTTCTGGAAACTTATGACTTTTACTTCACTACATTTGAATTGACAAATATCGTACTTTTCACTCCACTACATTTCTATCAAGGTCCTCCAAGTAGAAAGTAATTTCTATGTAGCCGCTTTGAATGTAGCCCCTTTGAAAGTTTGAAAGACACATGAAGTTTAATGATTTCCAAGCAATTTTTGAACACTGATCAGTTGATGGCAAAATAGAAGGCGGCAGTTCCCAGGCGCAGTGCGCGCACCCACGGCCATACTTAGAAAGTATGTTTCAGTTTTTTGAAAAAATTAAATATTCATTTCATTTTAAGTGTTTACTCGGTTTGCCTAAAACAAAACATATCACAACCTTCAAAAACTCGCCGTCCAAACCTGCAGAAGCATACTGAGGTGTCTAAACTTTTAATTTATGGTGAAAGCTTGAAATGGAAATTGTCTGTGCTTTTAGAGCTAAAGTTTCAGTATAAAGCGGTGTTAATTTTGTTGACAAATAATTTTTGTCATAATTTTTGTCTATGACTTTTTTTATAAATAAAAACCTTTGTTTTTGAATAACAAACACTATGACAAAAAATCTATTGACATTTTTGTCAACGAATAAAAATGAGACAAATGATTTGGGAAGAGATCCAGTCAGAACTGATGTCCTGCGTAAGATGCGTGTATTTGAACTGCTCAAAAATGTAAATGTCTGGGAGAAAGAGAAGAGCAGACATGTGGATAAGTCTGAAAAAGGCGACGACGTGAAAGAGCTCAATTCAGTCCGGATGCGCACACAGAAAGCTGCCTCTCAGACGCCATAGCACAAAATCTTATGATATTTAGTCAACTAAAACTAGACTAAACTAAAACAATTGAGATGCCTAAAATTTCATTAAAACTAAATGGCATTTTAGTAAAAAGACTTTGACTAAAACTAAATCAAAATTTGCTGTTAAAATTAACACTGGTATGAAGTATGGTTGCTCAAATGATTTTTTTATTTTTTTATTTGCCCGCCAAGTTGACATAGCCTTGTGGATACAGCACTAACGCATAGGTGAAGTTCAACAATGACGTTAGTTAGCAATGTTAACTGTCCTTTCAGTTAAAGTCCTTTCAGTTTTTACATAATCCTGTCAAAAAAAACACAATGTAGAAACCTTTCTTTTTTTAGTATGATTTCAACTTTGATAAGAGCTTTGTAATTTTTAAACAAGTATTTAAATGAGTTCAAGGTAGTCGTATGCTAGCATGTCAGATGGAGCATGATTGACTTAAACCACCATGCACAGCGTGCATTCATACAACACTGCAACAATAATAAACATTTTTGATACTTAAGTACTTTTAAAAGCAAGTACTTCTGTACTTTTACTTAAGTAAAAATCTATCTTTACAACTTTCACTTGTAATGGAGTAATATTTGACCAGTAGTACTTCTACTTTTACTCAAGTAATGGAGTTGTGTACTTTGTCCACCTCTGGTAATGTTGATAGGGTCATATTTACCAAAGAGAACTGCAAGCATCAAGAGGGATGTGGCCAATGAGGGGGTGTCTGACAGTTTGAGCATTTACGTATGTGTGTGTATACTTGAATGTTTGTGTAAGGGCAAATGAAAGCAAGAAGAACAGGACTGAATAAGAAAGACTTCCTAGACCCAAGCAGAATATATGGCAGTCGCCAATAAGCAACAAGCAACAAGCACTTTTTAGCCTGTCAAAGCGAGACAATTTTGCTCAAGCTGAAAGATTTTACAGATTGAAAGACACACTATTTGGAGGGCAGAGGCACGCTTTTTTAAAATAGAAAGCTAAATGTAGGACATTAGCACCTGCACTGCCTCTGTGCTCTCTTTCTGCTTTAAAATTGATAGATAGATGATAGATAGATGATAGATAGATAGATAGATAGATAGATAGATAGATAGATAGATAGATAGATAGATAGATAGATAGATAGATAGATAGATAGATAGATAGATAGATAGATAGATAGATAGATAGATAGATAGATAGACAAAAGTGATGGGGAAGACAGGCTGGCCTCACCTCCTGCACTCTGGAAAGGCCCAGTGTGGGTAATGCATCCACTCCAACTATTCATTCTCCTCCATTCAATCCTCAGACAGTTAAGGATATAGTTTCAAAATGTTAGAGTCAGAAATATATATATATATTCACCAAGGCTGTATTTATTTTATTCAAAATACAGCAAAAACAGCAATACTGTGAAATAATTTTTTACAATTTAAAATAACTGTTTTCTATTGTAATATATTTTAAAATGTGATTTATTCCTGTGATGGTAAAGCTGAATTTTCAGCATCATTACTCCAGTCTTCAGTGTCACACGATCCTTCAGAAATCATTCTAATATGATGATTTGATGCTCAAGAAACATTTCTTATTATTATAAATCTTGGGAAGTTCAAAATAACAGGGTTTATTTTATATGTGTGTGTGTGTGTGTGTGTGTGTAACATATAAGTCTTTACTGTCACTTTTGATCATTTTTATGCATTCTTGTTAATAAAGCATTAATTTCTTTTTGAAAAAAATCTAACTGGCTCCAAATTTTTAATGGTTATAGTATACATATGCACACATACACATCTTATACATATAAATCCACTATAAAATGTGATTATAGCAAAAAGAAAGTGAGGTCATAAAGATAAAGTACACCATATACAGGCATGCATGTGTGTATTAAAGGAATGGTTAATGAAATGAAAATTCTGAATAAATAATTTACTCTTCCTCAAATTGTTCCAACTTTTTTTCGTCTGTGAAAAAAAATAGGAGAGCTTTTGAAGAATATTCTGGGCACATTAATTTAAATTGAATGTAAGGAAAGCTAATGAGATGAAAAATGAGCATGAACCATATAAAAAATGGTACTACATTCTAAATCATATGAAGCCATACGATAGCTTGAGAGTTTATAAGGGTGATGTCTGCATTAATTATTTAGAGTTATATATTTTCAATAAATTGGTTTGTCCAGAATATTCTTCAAAAATTTCACCTTTAGAAGGAAAGCCATACGGGTTTGGAATGAATGACTCATTTCTGGGTAAACTAGCCTCAACAATGCCAGCAGATTTGACATGCTACTGTACATGGCATGTGACACATTTTCCTTGAACTCTACAAGTACATCACATTCACTCTCCAACTGTTTTTTTTTTTTTTTTGTCCTCCATTTTCCATTTATTCTTCCTTCATCCACGACTGCCCTCAAAAGACTGCTGCTGCTGTCGAATAATTGAATTTATTCATTATACCTCTGCATCTTTTAAAAGCCACATTGATTGTAAAGCTGGACTTCATCTGAGAGGAGGTCAAGGTTCTGTTTTTCACATCAGGGTGACACCAATTATATTTTTTACACACTTTCGTTACTTTCAAAGGCTGCATGGTGTGCATTCTCGCATTGGTTTCATTGTAAAGGTTTATTCAAAGAAGCATGCTGTTTTTGTCTTTTTTGTCCTTTGTTGAAGAAACACCAAGGCCACAGACAACAGAGTCTTCGTAAGCACTAACGAGTCATTGGCTTACGCCAAGAGAAAGAATAAACAAAAGTGACATTGCAATCCCTTTGTCCATCAATTTTTCTCTCCTTCTTTGCAAAGCCAACCCCCACGCTCC